>CAWUFW010001716.1:1220000-1820000 GCA_963921515.1 Calotriton arnoldi
TCCCTTGGTCACTGGCAACAAGAATCACTCGCTGGATGTTTGCAAAACCACCATTTTATTCACAGGTAAGCCCCGCCCACTGGCCTCTGGTCATTATGGTTACTGTGGTTTAAGCATATAACTCCCAAGTGGGCTCAACGAGTGTTCACAATAAAAATGAATAAAAACCCAAGTGGGTGGGTGATGGACAGTACTCAGCTCTATGGTGCCTTATTCCAAACACGCTGAAGGGACCCCACCAGTATCGAGTTGAAGAAGTCCTGAACTCGTAATCCGCTTCTGCGGCAGGCAATTTCCGCGACCGGGCAGGCCGCTTAAAATCCATGAAAAAGGTTGCACCTCGTGGAAAAAGCCTCACTGCTGGGTTACAGTCCTCAAGTGCAGCGCGGTAAGCAGCAAGGAGGGTAGTGCACACACCCTAATCACAGCCAAACGCGTTTCAAGATATTCATCCCTTGGTCACTGGCAACAAGAATCACTCGCTGGATGTTTGCAAAACCACCATTTTATTCACAGGTAAGCCCCGCCCACTGGCCTCTGGGCATTATGGTTACTGTGGTTTAAGCATATAACTCCCAAGTGAGCTCAACGAGTGTTCACAATAAAAATGAATAAAAACTCAAGTGGGTGGGTGATGGACAGTACTCAGCTCTATGGTGCCTTATTCCAAACACGCTGAAGGGACCCCACCAGTATCGAGTTGAAGAAGTCCTGAACTCGTAATCCGCTTCTGCGGCGGGCAATTTCCGCGACCGGGCAGGCCGCTTAAAATCCATGAAAAAGGTTGCACCTCGTGGAAAAAGCCTCACTGCTGGGTTACAGTCCTCAAGTGCAGCACGGTAAGCAGCAAGGAGGGTAGTGCACACACCCCTAATCACAGCCAAACGCGTTTCAAGATATTCATCCCTTGGTCACTGGCAACAAGAATCACTCGCTGGATGTTTGCAAAACCACCATTTTATTCACAGGTAAGCCACGCCCACTGGCCTCTGGGCATTATGGTTACTGTGGTTTAAGCATATAACTCCCAAGTGGGCTCAACGAGTGTTCACAATAAAAATGAATAAAAACCCAAGTGGGTGGGTGATGGACAGTACTCAGCTCTATGGTGACTTATTCCAAACACGCTGAAGGGACCCCACCAGTATTGAGTTGAAGAAGTCCTGAACTCGTAATCCGCTTCTGCGGCGGGCAATTTCCGCGACTGGGCAGGCCGCTTAAAATCCATGAAAAAGGTTGCACCTCGTGGAAAAAGCCTCACTGCTGGGTTACAGTCCTCAAGTGCAGCGCGGTAAGCAGCAAGGAGGGTAGTGCACACACCCTAATCACAGCCAAACGCGTTTCAAGATATTCATCCCTTGGTCACTGGCAACAAGAATCACTCGCTGGATGTTTGCAAAACCACCATTTTATTCACAGGTAAGCCCCGCCCACTGGCCTCAGGGCATTATGGTTACTGTGGTTTAAGCATATAACTCCCAAGTGGGCTCAACGTGTGTTCACAATAAAAATGAATAAAAACCCAAGTGGGTGGGTGATGGACAGTACTCAGCTCTATGGTGCCTTATTCCAAACACGCTGAAGGGAGCCCACCAGTATCGAGTTGAAGAAGTCCTGAACTCGTAATCCGCTTCTGCGGCAGGCAATTTCCGCGACCGGGCAGGCCGCTTAAAATCCATGAAAAAGGTTGCACCTCGTGGAAAAAGCCTCACTGCTGGGTTACAGTCCTCAAGTGCAGCACGGTAAGCAGCAAGGAGGGTAGTGCACACACCCCTAATCACAGCCAAACGCGTTTCAAGATATTCATCCCTTGGTCACTGGCAACAAGAATCACTCGCTGGATGTTTGCAAAACCACCATTTTATTCACAGGTAAGCCCCGCCCACTGGCCTCTGGGCATTATGGTTACTGTGGTTTAAGCATATAACTCCCAAGTGGGCTCAACGAGTGTTCACAATAAAAATGAATAAAAACCCAAGTGGGTGGGTGATGGACAGTACTCAGCTCTATGGTGCCTTATTCCAAACACGCTGAAGGGACCCCACCAGTATCGAGTTGAAGAAGTCCTGAACTCGTAATCCGCTTCTGCGGCGGGCAATTTCCGCGACCGGGCAGGCCGCTTAAAATCCATGAAAAAGGTTGCACCTCGTGGAAAAAGCCTCACTGCTGGGTTACAGTCCTCAAGTGCAGCGCGGTAAGCAGCAAGGAGGGTAGTGCACACACCCCTAATCACAGCCAAACGCGTTTCAAGATATTCATCCCTTGGTCACTGGCAACAAGAATCACTCGCTGGATGTTTGCAAAACCACCATTTTATTCACAGGTAAGCCCCGCCCACTGGCTTCTGGGCATTATGGTTACTGTGGTTTAAGCATATAACTCCCAAGTGGGCTCATCGAGTGTTCACAATAAAAATGAATAAAAACCTGAAGTGGGTGGGTGATGGACAGTACTCAGCTCTATGGTGCCTTATTCCAAACACGCTGAAGGGACCCCACCAGTATCGAGTTGAAGAAGTCCTGAACTCGTAATCCGCTTCTGCGGCAGGCAATTTCCGCGACCGGGCAGGCCGCTTAAAATCCATGAAAAAGGTTGCACCTCGTGGAAAAAGCCTCACTGCTGGGTTACAGTCCTCAAGTGCTGCGCGGTAAGCAGCAAGGAGGGTAATGCACACACCCCTAATCACAGCCAAACGCGTTTCAAGATATTCATCCCTTGGTCACTGGCAACAAGTATCACTCGCTGGATGTTTGCAAAACCACCATTTTATTCACAGGTAAGCCCCGCCCACTGGCCTCTGGGCATTATGGTTACTGTGGTTTAAGCATATAACTCCCAAGTGGGCTCAACGAGTGTTCACAATAAAAATGAATAAAAACCCAAGTGGGTGGGTGATGGACAGTACTCAGCTCTATGGTGCCTTATTCCAAACACGCTGAAGAGACCCCACCAGTATCGAGTTGAAGAAGTCCTGAACTCGTAATCCGCTTCTGCGGCGGGCAATTTCCGCGACCGGGCAGGCCGCTTAAAATCCATGAAAAAGGTTGCACCTCGTGGAAAAAGCCTCACTGCTGGGTTACAGTCCTCAAGTGCAGCGCGGTAAGCAGCAAGGAGGGTAGTGCACACACCCTAATCACAGCCAAACGCATTTCAAGATATTCATCCCTTGATCACTGGCAACAAGAATCACTCGCTGGATGTTTGCAAAACCACCATTTTATTCACAGGTAAGCCCCGCCCACTGGCCTCTGGGCATTATGGTTACTGTGGTTTAAGCATATAACTCCCAAGTGGGCTCAACGAGTGTTCACAATAAAAATGAATAAAAACTCAAGTGGGTGGGTGATGGACAGTACTCAGCTCTATGGTGCTTTATTCCAAACACGCTGAAGGGACCCCACCAGTATCGAGTTGAAGAAGTCCTGAACTCGTAATCCGCTTCTGCGGCGGGCAATTTCCGCGACCGGGCAGGCCGCTTAAAATCCATGAAAAAGGTTGCACCTCGTGGAAAAAGCCTCACTGCTGGGTTACAGCCCTCAAGTGCAGCACGATAAGCAGCAAGGAGGGTAGTGCACACACCCCTAATCACAGCCAAATGTGTTTCAAGATATTCATCCCTTGGTCACTGGCAACAAGAATCACTCGCTGGATGTTTGCAAAACCACCATTTTATTCACAGGTAAGCCCCGCCCACTGGCCTCTGGGCATTATGGTTACTGTGGTTTAAGCATATAACTCCCAAGTGGGCTCAACGAGTGTTCACAATAAAAATGAATAAAAACCCAAGTGGGTGGGTGATGTACAGTACTCAGCTCTCTGGTGCCTTATTCCAAACACGCTGAAGGGACCCCACCAGTATCGAGTTGAAGAAGTCCTGAACTCGTAATCCGCTTCTGCATCAGGCAATTTCCGCGACCGGGCAGGCCGCTTAAAATCCATGAAAAAGGTTGCACCTCGTGGAAAAAGCCTCACTGCTGGGTTACAGTCCTCAAGTGCAGCGCGGTAAGCAGCAAGGAGGGTAGTGCACACACCCCTAATCACAGCCAAACGCGTTTCAAGATATTCATCCCTTGGTCACTGGCAACAAGAATCACTCGCTGGATGTTTGCAAAACCACCATTTTATTCACAGGTAAGCCCCGCCCACTGGCCTCTGGGCATTATGGTTACTGTGGTTTAAGCATATAACTCCCAAGTGGGCTCAACGAGTGTTCACAATAAAAATGAATAAAAACCCAAGTGGGTGGGTGATGGACAGTACTCAGCTCTATGGTGCCTTAGTCCAAACACGCTGAAGGGACCCCACCAGTATCGAGTTGAAGAAGTCCTGAACTCGTAATCCGCTTCTGCGGCGGGCAATTTCCGCGACCGGGCAGGCCGCTTAAAATCCATGAAAAAGGTTGCACCTCGTGGAAAAAGCCTCACTGCTGGGTTACAGTCCTCAAGTGCAGCGCGGTAAGCAGCAAGGAGGGTAGTGCACACACCCCTAATCACAGCCAAACGCATTTCAAGATATTCATCCCTTGATCACTGGCAACAAGAATCACTCACTGGATGTTTGCAAAACCACCATTTTATTCACAGGTAAGCCCCGCCCACTGGCCTCTGGGCATTATGGTTACTGTGGTTTAAGCATATAACTCCCAAGTGAGCTCAACGAGTGTTCACAATAAAAATGAATAAAAACCCAAGTGGGTGGGTGATGGACAGTACTCAGCTCTATGGTGCCTTATTCCAAACACGCTGAAGGGACCCCACCAGTATCGAGTTGAAGAAGTCCTGAACTCGTAATCCGCTTCTGCGGCGGGCAATTTCCGCGACCGGGCAGGCCGCTTAAAATCCATGAAAAAGGTTGCACCTCGTGGAAAATGCCTCACTGCTGGGTCACAGTCCTCAAGTGCAGCGCGGTAAGCAGCAAGGAGGGTAGTGCACACACCCCTAATCACAGCCAAACGCGTTTCAAGATATTCATCCCTTGGTCACTGGCAACAAGAATCACTCGCTGGATGTTTGCAAAACCACCATTTTATTCACAGGTAAGCCCCGGCCACTGGCCTCTGGTCATTATGGTTACTGTGGTTTAAGCATATAACTCCCAAGTGGGCTCAACGAGTGTTCACAATAAAAATGAATAAAAACCCAAGTGGGTGGGTGATGGACAGTACTCAGCTCTATGGTGCCTTATTCCAAACACGCTGAAGGGACCCCACCAGTATCGAGTTGAAGAAGTCCTGAACTCGTAATCCGCTTCTGCGGCAGGCAATTTCCGCGACCGGGCAGGCCGCTTAAAATCCATGAAAAAGGTTGCACCTCGTGGAAAAAGCCTCACTGCTGGGTTACAGTCCTCAAGTGCAGCGCGGTAAGCAGCAAGGAGGGTAGTGCACACACCCCTAATCACAGCCAAACGCGTTTCAAGATATTCATCCCTTGGTCACTGGCAACAAGAATCACTCGCTGGATGTTTGCAAAACCACCATTTTATTCACAGGTAAGCCCCGCCCACTGGCCTCTGGGCATTATGGTTACTGTGGTTTAAGCATATAACTCCCAAGTGGGCTCAACGAGTGTTCACAATAAAAATGAATAAAAACCCAAGTGGGTGGGTGATGGACAGTACTCAGCTCTATGGTGCCTTATTCCAAACACGCTGAAGGGACCCCACCAGTATCGAGTTGAAGAAGTCCTGAACTCGTAATCCGCTTCTGCGGCGGGCAATTTCCGCGACCGGGCAGGCTTCTTAAAATCCATTAAAAAGGTTGCACCTCGTGGAAAAAGCCTCACTGCTGGGTTACAGTCCTCAAGTGCAGCGCGGTAAGCAGCAAGGAGGGTAGTGCACACACCCCTAATCACAGACAAACGCATTTCAAGATATTCATCCCTTGATCACTGGCAACAAGAATCACTCGCTGGATGTTTGCAAAACCACCATTTTATTCACAGGTAAGCCCCGCCCACTGGCCTCTGGGCATTATGGTTACTGTGGTTTAAGCATATAACTCCCAAGTGGGCTCAACGAGTGTTCACAATAAAAATGAATAAAAACCCAAGTGGGTGGGTGATGGACAGTACTCAGCTCTATGGTGCCTTATTCCAAACACGCTGAAGGGACCCCACCAGTATCGAGTTGAAGAAGTCCTGAACTCGTAATCCGCTTCTGCGGCGGGCAATTTTTGCGACCGGGCAGGCCGCTTAAAATCCATGAAAAAGGTTGCACCTCGTGGAAAAAGCCTCACTGCTGGGTTACAGTCCTCAAGTGCAGCGCGATAAGCAGCAAGGAGGGTAGTGCACACACCCCTAATCACAGCCAAACGCGTTTCAAGATATTCATCCCTTGGTCACTGGCAACAAGAATCACTCGCTGGAATGGTGGTGCTGGCGGAACGGCGGGCCATGTTTGAGCGATGTAGTAATGGCAGTGCCTTCAGTCTTTTAACACAGATCACTCCACTGGGAGAAAACTTGTTTTAATTTTGAGGCACGGGAGCACCCACTATGGTATATATTTTTCAAAGTGAACTGCTAAGACCAACATGCATCAGTACAGACGCCCACTGGGTCAATGAGTAACGCCCATTGAACGGGACTTTCATCAAATAAAAGCAGGTGTTTCACTTTGTGGCTGCCGTTTTTCCTCTTTATTTGCCAGTGAACAAGGACAGCGGAATGTCTGAAACGCGTTTGGCTCGTATGAAAGATCGTGACAAGAGTCTGAAGCCATTGCAATCCTCAAAACAAAAGGAGTTAACTCGCCTGTGAGCGGCGTCTTCATTTGGGGGCAACTCTACTGTTGGATTTTTAGCGGCTGCTCCAGCCTCGAAGGCGCCCCGCCGCAGAGTTTGCAGAGCCGCGGCACCCATGGAATTGTGGTGCTGGCGGAACGGCGGGCCATGTTTGAGCGATGTAGTAATGGCAGTGCCTTCAGTCTTTTAATACAGATCACTCCTCTGGGACAAAACTTGTTTTAATTTTGAGGCACGGGAGCACCCACTATGGTATATATTTTTCAAAGTGAACTGCTAAGACCAACATGCATCAGTACAGACGCCCACTGGGGCAATGAGTAACGCCCATTGAACGGGACTTTCATCAAATAAAAGCAGGTGTTTCACTTTGTGGCTGCCGTTTTTCCTCTTTATTTGCCAGTGAACAAGGACAGCGGAATGTCTGAAACGCGTTTGGCTCGTATGAAAGATCGTGACAAGAGTCTGAAGCCATTGTAATCCTCAAAACAAAAGGAGTTATCTCGCCTGTGAGCGGCGTCTTCATTTGGGGGCAACTCTACTGTTGGATTTTTAGCGGCTGCTCCAGCCGCGAAGGCGCCCCGCCGCAGAGTTTGCAGAGCCGCGGCACCCATGGAATGGTGGTGCTGGCGGAACGGCGGGCCATGTTTGAGCGATGTAGTAATGGCAGTGCCTTCAGTCTTTTAACACAGATCACTCCACTGGGAGAAAACTTGTTTTAATTTTGAGGCACAGGAGCACCCACTATGGTATATATTTTTCAAAGTGAACTGCTAAGACCAACATGCATCAGTACAGACGCCTACTGGGGCAATGAGTAACGCCCATTGAACGGGACTTTCGTCAAATAAAAGCAGGTGTTTCACTTTGTGGCTACCGTTTTTCCTCTTTATTTGCCAGTGAACAAGGACAGCGGAATGTCTGAAACGCGTTTGGCTCGTATGAAAGATCGTGACAAGAGTCTGAAGCCATTGCAATCCTCAAAACAAAAGGAGTTAACTCGCCTGTGAGCGGCGTCTTCATTTGGGGGCAACTCTACTGTTGGATTTTTAGCGGCTGCTCCAGTCGCGAAGGTGCCCCGCCACAGAGTTTGCGGAGCCGCGGCACCCATGGAATGGTGGTGCTGGCGGAACGGCGGGCCATGTTTGAGCGATGTAGTAATGGCAGTGCCTTCAGTCTTTTAACACAGATCACTCCACTGGGAGAAAACTTGTTTTAATTTTGAGGCACGGGAGCACCCACTATGGTATATATTTTTCAAAGTGAACTGCTAAGACCAACATGCATCAGTACAGACGCCCACTGGGGCAATGAGTAACGCCCATTGAACAGGACTTTCATCAAATAAAAGCAGGTGTTTCACTTTGTGGCTGCCGTTTTTCCTCTTTATTTGCCAGTGAACAAGGACAGCGGATTGTCCGAAACGCGTTTGGCTCGTATGAAAGATCGTGACAAGAGTCTGAAGCCATTGCAATCCTCAAAACAAAAGGAGTTAACTCGCCTGTGAGCGGCGTCTTCATTTGTGGGCAACTCTACAAGTATAGGTTTGCCTTACTCCTCTGCATGTCCCTTGACTACACATATATATTACAAGAGTAGACCTTCTTATTGAATATTTGCCAGTGGTTTCACAGCTCATATTTCACAGAAAATATTAGTAACTGTATTTCCGGTAATTCAAAATGCTGAATCCATTTGCAGGATATTAACCTTCCCTCAACAAATAAAAAAGTTAAATGGATGGTTAATGCAACATTTCATCTTTCTTTCAGTTTTGGTTTACAAAAGTACTTTCACAATGACAGTGCTGCTTTCAGAGCATTAAGCAGCACATCTGATAAGTTCTCCCTTGCAGGCCCATTCTTGATCCAAACATCTACCAATGAATCCTCTCCAGTGAATTAAATTAATCTCTGTAAACCCAGAACCCTGTAAAGTCACACTGGTCTACATTGCACTTTATTTTATTTCTTAATATGTGTCTTGTTAAATCTACTTTAGGGCGTCAACGTGGTACAACAAAAGCACATTTTAGAATACATGTGTTTAATTTCCATACAATGTGCTTTGCATTTAAAATTTGACATATATTGTGCATAAAACACAGTTTAAATATTAGCACATTAACTCCAACAAAAACACACATTTCACAAAACATTGAAAGATATATCTGCAGCCTCGGGCAAACAATGAGTACTAAAAGGATGGCACTTATTTGAACTAAATCTTTCTAAAGAGTATTAAAATCAATAAATAAATTGTGTAATATAAAAAATACATTATGAGTAACGTGTTATGGGCCAATATTGCAATCGAGGTGGTCAGGTGGTATTTATAAATTACTCGAGCTGGCACAATATCACCAACCCTAGACACTCATACATTTCAGGGCATCTTTGCTGCTTTCTGTGAGGTGCACATGAGTTCATTGTACAGTTTCTAATGAAATTCTGTGCATGGTAAGTGACATTATATGACCGGGTCACTGGAATTAATTGGGAGCGGAGGATACCATGATGTACAACAAAAGACAAATTATAGTGCATTTGCATGCAACACAATAATCACTTGTAATAAAATGATGGTAACCATTAGCGAAGAAAATATGTCTATTTTTTTAAATAAAACTTCTTCATTGCAATTTTGTGTGTGTGCATGTGCGGTTTGTTGAGTGGGTCAATGAGACAATAAGTCAAATGAATGAATGATTGCATGACCTGATAGATGTACGGATGAAGGGATGAGTGAGTGATTATATGAATTAGTGGGGGATTACATTCAGAGATTGCTGGATGAATATATGAGTGCATGGGTGGGTGAATGAGTAAATGGATGGAATAATGGCCAAAACAACATGGGAATGAGTTGTGAGCCACAGTGGTGTTGCTGGCACAAGCTAATGTCCAGTGCCATCAATGCTGTTCGCTCACCGATACTCCATCATAGTGCTCAATCACTAACCCACTCATCAATCCACAATTGCTCATTCACCGAACCCCCACATTCAGTGACTCACAAAAACACATACTAACTCACCCATCAGTTATCAAGCATGTTTACTAACAAAAGACAGACATTGCATTTGTTAGTGATTGTTTCATTCAGTTTCTTTTCGCACGGAACCCTTTTCACACCTTTGTCAGAATGGAGGTTCATAATAGACTGGCCACACACTCAGATTTTGATGAATAATACCAAAGCATAACCCTGCAAGGCCGGCTTCTCCTTGATGTGAGTACAATAGGAAAATGCCCAACCGAGCAGGTTAGAGGTGCACGAAAACAATGCACCACTTTGGGCATGGTAAAGTCTACGAAACCAGCAAATGCTGGAGCTGGGGGTGAAAAATAAGACAAGTACCTAAACAACAGTGCAAACACAGCTAGTCCTCTTCTTTGCAGTTCAACACAGTAAGAAATTGGATTAATATTTGGGGTGGGTGATTACCCACTTAAGGAATGATGGCACCCTTATCAGGGTGAATTCTCAAAGTCATTAAATTAACCTGGGGGGGAACCCCAGGCAGCTATTGCACAGAGCAGAACTTAGGACAATGTGTAAATTATTTATGCAGTACCAAAAGAGTGACAAAGCCAAAATACAAAACAATAAAAATTCCAAACCAAATTAGAAGAATGAGACAAATTTAATAAACAAAATGACAGCAAAATGACAAAAGCCAATAAGGGGAACTAGATACATGTGTTTTTAAAGATTTAAGGGAAAATAGAGCAAAAAAGCACGACGCAACAATTATAGTCTATAATCATGGTAAACCAGGACCTAGGTTCAAATTGACGCTGCACGTGATGAAGCACGGGTCGGACACTGTAACCAAGTTTATCGTGGTTAAATATTTTACCTTCTGATTTAGTTGTTTAAATCCCAGTCCACCACCTCAGGGGAGGCACTTAAAGACTCACAGGGTATCAGGCAGAGACCAACAGCAGGGTCCAGGTTCAGTTGCCACTGGTCAGCAGCGTACTTTCAGGAAAAGGCCTTTTGCAGCTTTTTGTCTCCCTGTAGCCACACAGGAGGTCAGCCACCTGACCCCTGAATTCTTCTTTTTTGACCTGGGTACAAAAAGGAGTAGGCCCAGTCCTTCAGGGCTCCTCTCAGGTCACAGATAGCAGCTCTAATCCTCGTCTGATCTTCCACAGGTCTAGAACTTATTCAGAAGTGGGCACCTGGAGATGCTACATTTATCCCTGGCACGAGCTAGTGGCTGGGGTGACTCCCAGACACTCTCAAACCAATTGTGTAAGAGTTACCCGAGTCAACCCTACTCACTTTTTCAATAGTTCTTGTTTGCCTTACTGCAAGCAGGCCCAACATGCAATGTGTCAGAGCATTTTCAAGCTGCCGAAAGTCTTCTACCTCACTAAACTGGGGCTCTGAGGGCTGGAGGTGAGTGTGTGTTGAATGTACTATGGTAACCCTAGTGTCCTCCCACACTGGGGCTACCATAGTACACTGTGCCCACAACAAACTCAGTATAGAAGTCTAGTACAACAAAAGCAGGGTCATTCGGCAACCAGACAGTGAATTGTCTTCGAATCCCATTATTTCCCTTTCATGTGCTCCCCAATGGTTATATGTGAATCCAAGAGACATATCAAACAAGATTTGACACTCAAGCAGGATTTGAGCTGTACAGTCCAAAAGCCTGCCAACAGCCACCACCCTTCATATTCTGTGGAGTTCAGAGAAGACATCTCTGCCCATTCAGGTGAGACTATTGTTTGCTACTGGGAGGCGTTTCACACATTTTTCACATCTGGCTAGGAAAAGCTGGAGAGCCAATGCAAATTAGCGTCCCAGAACTTCAGGCAGGGAAAAGCTAACTTTCTAAAAGTTACTTTTCCTCAATATTTATTACAAATCTGACTTCACCATTCAATTGGATTTTAATAACAATAAAAAAAGTTGTTTAACTATCTTTCTAGCTGTTCCTATTCACGAGATACACTACTAGGATTTTAATCTGTACTCTGGTTTTCCACATAGGACAGCTAGGCCTGCCACAGTGAAACTAGATTTTGGGTGCTAGTCACTGTAAGGACATGTTAAGATTACATTTATACATGTCCTGATTTTAAATACCATGCTCCCTGCCTTGTGGGATACAGGACCTACATTCGGTTAACTTATTAATATTTAAAAATGAGGTTTTGCCCTGTCAAGTATAATGTTTCAGGTTGTATTGCAGATTTTACACTGATACAGTGAGGCTAAAATAGTAGCACTGCCATTGTAATGGATGGCACAATAGGTGCTACGGTCCATTAGTGGAATTTAACTTCCCAGGCCCTGGGTACATTTTATACCATATTATAGGTAAGTTAAATATGCCAATTCAACCATGTTTAAAGGTAGAACACAGACACTTTACTACTGGTTAGCTGGGATAAATTGCACAGAGTTTTACAGTCAGCAAAACAAAGGGTTCAGCAAAACGCAAAAACCAGGGGGGCCACACAGAAAAGGCAGACTGTTTGCAAACACATTTACAGACTCAGTAATCTACTAAATATTTTAGACTGCAGCCAAAAGCCATAAGTGATGTTATCCCTAGTCAAATCAACTCACCGCTTAACTGATGTAGTCCTATAAAGCAGCGCTACTTTAAAGAATACAAAATAATCGCGAAAAGAACTTTAGTCTCAATCCTTAAGTGGATTAATATTTTTAAATCGATTCCCTGCCTTGACGGTTAAGACCTCAAGCAAGCCTTACCCATTGTTGCCAGCTGAGGGCCTCCTTTGTTTCATCACTGGTCTGGATATTGGGAGAGTTGCCACTTCTAGTCCTTTGCAGTGTCTCGGTAGCCTGACATCATGACACGCCCCATCCGATGCCATCATCATATCTGACGTGGCCGACAATCCATTATTTATAGTATTTACACACCACATTTGATTTTAAAGTTTGCAGGTTTCACTCAAGGAATCCAGCTGCTGAACACTTCTGAAATCATATATTACTTTATTATTAATTGTCAGTCTGTGAATATGTTTTCAGCCAATGATTACCCTAAAAATTAACCAGATCACTCCTTTTGCACTTTTCACAACAGTCACATGATGTGCTTCGTATACCGTGTCAGAGAAGCTTTTCCTTTGTAAACAGGTGACTTGCTCTGTGATGTGATTCACCCCCACGGTTAGTATGACTGTGATAAAATTTCTCATTTTCCAATTATTTTGCATTAACATTTTGCTGTTTCCTATGAGCTGACACTGATTAACTTCAGTTTGGCATTCAACAAGAGTGTGAGCTTTAGCAGAAGGGGTTAGCTGGAATCAGTAGTTTAACCAATCAAAATGCAATGAAAGGTGATTCTAAATTAGGTTTTTCAACCAGCGCCCGCAGTTTAGCAATGGATACTTTGAACACTAACCCATAATTCTCTCACCTTTAGGTTATTTTATTATTGTTATCATTATTATTGTTGTTGTTGTTATTATTGGGACAGAAATGTCCACACTGCATAGTAAAGAGATGTGTATACCTATCCTGAGGGCCCAACTACATGTAAAACTGATGTCATGAGTTTTTGTTTGCTCCTGGCACTACGCTGATATAATGTGTGCAGAGGCCTATGCCTATCTTTGGTAATGCAAATTGCAGGACCTGTTCTGAGACCTGGAAGGTGCACTAAACGTTCCCTCACAAGAGGCATAGGACTACTATACATGCCCTGGGTAAGTCACTTAAAGCGTTTGGTAGCATTAGTGTGGACCGACCTTTTTCTCTGTCAAGGGCGGTTCTGCTGTTATGTAAACCCCAGACCTTGTGCTGACACTCCATGTGTATGTGTGTCTGTGAGTAGCACATGTATGGTAGTAGGACTCTGTGTATGGTGAGATTCTGAGTACTGGGACAAGTGGAATCCCTTTTGGATGATCCCTGGTTTAGTATGGCACAAGGTGTAGGGTAGAATCAACTTCCACAGATAATGAAAGTGTATTGGCTTCATTCCTGTGGCTGGGGACACCGATACTGAAGTGGGGGGAGGATGAAGGCAGGGTTATCTTTAGAAATTCAAAGAGGTACTTGTAAATAGAGGGCTCCTCATTAGTTCTTCCTGATCATTGCCATTTCGTTGATTGAAGGGGTGAGGAGTGGGACTGCAGTTTCTGTTTTTCAAGGTGAGGAAATTTCTAGGCAGGGCGTGTCCTTTTCTCAGGCCCTGATTACTGACTCACATTTTGCGACGCTGTTTTGGATACTCCTACTTGGATCAGGGATGTTGTAGACACTAGGAAACTTATATAGTGGGGATAGGATTCAGAAGGACTGTAGCACCTCACTGAAGATCACAAACAGGATTATAGCCCTGTAACTGACAATCCTAATTGTTCTGTGTAGTATTCCAATTTGCTGTGAGATTAACGTTCTTTCTTTTAAAGTAAAAGATAAGCTCTGGGTTAGACCATACAATATTGTTGGTTGACTGCTGAGTTCTGAGCTCTTACCCCCACATTACCTCCCTGAGAAGCCTTAGACTGCACATCATCACTATCCTGAGAGTCAAGTGCGAAAGGGTGTTACTTGACCGAGTTTGCAGGGCCATATTAGGACAAACTCCAGGATACCAGTGGCAAACAACCTCAACCACCATAGTTGGGCCAAGTAGATCTTGTCTGCCCTCTGATCACCTTCCTGCCTTCAAATAGTTGTCTGATATGTAATATATATTTCATTAATTGTTGTAGGATGACCCTGGAAAGAGAAGTCATTTGAGTAGCCTTAGAAATTAGCTTCAGTGGGGGATGGACAGCACAAATTCCAAGTGTTATCAGGAAGTGAGGAAAAAGGTTCAACAAAGTAGTTAGACTTTAGATTTTTTTCTGAGGCTCTCAGTTTGAAAGGTTCTTCACATCTGGTCATAGTGAATTCCACAGTTGTGTGCCCAAGACACAAACATTTTGTTTCCATGTGCCTTCTGGTTGAATCTTGTTTATACTATTAATTTTACTTTGCGTGATTTCAGGTATCATCTGGCTATATAGTGTAGTATCATCCTCTCTGCCTAACTTGTGCCAAGACCCTTGCACATGTTGAAAACTAAACAAAGTAGTTTGAATGTTATTCCTTGTACTAACAGGGTAAGTAGAGCTCTTTGAGACCCAGCATGACATTTGAAGATTTCTTCAGATTCAGTGATACATTTTGAATTCTTTGAATTTTAGGATATATTTCTTATTAACTCCAACATAAAAAAAGAGCTATTACCCAGTTCTCCTCAATTCTTTACTTTTATAATGTTACACTTCTTGTTAATCAAATCTATGTTGTACATATATTCCACTGTTCATTGCTTTGTTTAAAAGCACATTAACAATATAATAAGATGAAATGAAATGCCCAAAACAATTATGATTAATTAGGAACAAGAATTGGGCCCCCGAATAAACAGTACTTCACATATATCTTCATTCCTTATAGGAGTCAGGAAGCGTTCGGCCCCACGTATACAGCCATCCTTATGATTAATCAATTATTCAAACACATTTAAATGGAAAACCTAACAGTTCATCCTTAGTTATGCAGTTGTAATCCTCTATCTCTACTGCCAGTGCTCCCACAAGAAGCACCAAGTTTTGCCAGTCAGAATGATCACAGAGTCAAAATGTAATAAGCAAAAACGTCACATGTTTAGTAAAATCATCAAACAAACAATACAAGGGGATATCGCCACTAGAACGTCACTTTTAGCGATGCTCTGGTGGCTATATCTCCTTCTCCTTATTTGCAAAGGGGCGCTATGCCACTCAACGTGGCTTAACGCCACCTTGTGACTAAGGCCCCTCTTCACGCTTCACCTAGCATGAAAGGGACGTGCAAAGGATGTTGCAGTGGACGTTCCGCCACATCACCCATTGCATTTTTTGATGCTTTGACCATATTTACAAGGCTGGGGCAGCGCCAAAAACTAAGTCTAGGGAATACCTGGTCTAAAACTGGCGATACAAGGAGAAATTATTAATTTCTCCTTGTTTTTTGCTCTTTCCATGTATCCTGCAGCACACATGGAAAGAGCAAATCGCCTTTCAAGATTGTTTATGTGCAGGAAGGTGTCCCTTCCTGCACATACACAATCACACCTGCATCGCAGGAACCCTTGCAACATGGCACAAGGTTGCATGTGCTGGCACTAGGCAGCTTTATTAGCGCCAGCACTGGGGAAAACACAGGGGTGCACCATATTTTTGCAAATTCGGCGCATCCCTGCATTTTGAAAATGTCAGAGCACGGTGTTACCAATTTTTGCATAACACCGCGCTCTGACATTTTGTTGTAAATATCCCCCAGAGAGTGCAAGTTTCACCAACAAAAATCTCCCAGGTAACTTGCACTGTTTTCACCCTCAATACCAGAAGTCACTAAAGAAAGACATCAGGCCCCCATTTCACGCTCCCTGGCCAAGGAACACTCTAATGGTCTCTTACCATGTGGCTACAAATCATAAACTCTGGCCCTGAACCAGAGCACTCTCCTAAATTTGCTTTAAACGGGACATGTTCAACTTTGTCTTATGAAACCCAGTGCCAACTGGTATGTGCTGGACAACTACGTAACCCTGGGCGTAGTTTGCGTAGTAGCGCTACACGTAGCTACGCGAAGTGCACTTCGCACTACGCGATCTACGCGTAGCACTACGCGAACTGCATAGTGCGGTAGGAAATGCTGTTCGCAATGATTGCACAGTGCCGGATGCTTGTCCGCACTGTGCAATCATTGCAAACGGCATCTTGCACAGTGCAAGCGGTCGTTTTCTGCCGCTCGAGTCGATTTGTACTCGAGCGGCAGTTTTCTCAACGCAAACTGGTAGTTTCTCATCGCGAGCGGTCGCGAGCATACGCGACCACTCGCAATGAAAAACCTGACCTCCCCGCGTTGAGAATCTCGCCAGGAGGTTTATTTTCCATGCTCGCGATCGGCAACTTGATGTTGCTGATCGCGAACGAGGAAAAAGTCTCGCCGGGATGTCATTTTGCTCGCTCGCGGTCGCCAACTTGACGTTGAAGACCGCGAGCAAGCAAAAAATGCCCGCTACGCGTTTTTGCACTGTGCTACGTGCAATTCGCGTAGCGCGTAGTTGCGCAAACTATGCGAGCGTAGCGTAGTTTTCCGCCCAGGCCTACCCATCAGTAGTCTTTCATATCGTTGACTATGAAACCCTCCTAAAAATATTAGATGACAGAAGGGGTATTGAAGTAACAGTACTTAACTCATTCAAGCCCTATCTTTCAGATCACAGTGCATCAGAATTTGACAATCTTTCTGCAACCAATTAACATTTAATACAGAAGTCCTTAATCCTTTCTCTAATTTGCTGTTGGCAGGGAGTTATATATTAAGATTGAATGCTCAAACAGCCTCAAATACTAAGCTTCATCCCATAAGGAAGTTCATAACTAGGTGAAAAATAGGAAACAAGCTGAATTAACAAATGACAAGATTTCTCTAGGTCTCCCCCAACAAATGCCAAACTGTACCCTCAGACTAGACAAATAAAAGTAAAAATGTAAGCCTATCCTAAAAAACAGTAATTTCGGCGAAATGCCTGAGCCTCAGACTTGACAAGCTATTCTCCATGATCTCTATGTCAAAAAGATGGGCAGAAACACCAGATTCCAATCAAAACTTCTTTGTAGTCTCAAACCCTTCTTTCTAAAACTGGATTGTTAACTGGGGGGTGGGGCAGGGGGGGGCAGCAATTGGTGAATTGAGGAAGCTTGGTTCACCACTTTCAATTATGGCTCAAGCAACAGGCTTCTGTCAGAGCAAACGTTCGTAAAGTGATTTTGCTGCACCAAAACAACATTAAAATTGAGAAATAAAACAGACAATATTCCCTAACCAATTTAAAAAGAAGAACACTTTAATTATTACAATATTGCCAAAAACATAAATATCAGTGAAGGGGCACAGAGGTATACATCTTTAAAGAAAAAGTAAAAGGCACTCTTGGCAATCTCAAAAGTCGTTGTTTGTCCATGGGGCATGTGTAACCAGGTCCTAGGTGCCCTTTCTGCCCAATAATGATGTCATGGGAAGCAAGAAAGTCTAGCCGTTCAAACCAAACAACAGTTTTACCTCCAGGCCTAGTCTTTGACATGGGAGTTAAAAGTATCTGGTGGAGCAAGGCTAAGAATGGATCAATGAAGCCTGATGCACGAGTCCCAGTGAAACCTTTAGTTTGGGTGCTAAATTGTCAGAGTTAGACAAACTCTGTAGTGGTTGCTTCACTGCAGAGATTGTTATGCCTTCTTCTCCCATTCTCAAATCTTGTTTTGGGACTTTTTCACCTTTTTGAAATTCAAAACCCTTTAGCAGAACAAGGTGAAAAACTCTGCATGGCAATGCTGGTTGCTTGCTTCTATGGTCCCTTTGTAGCCTTGAATTATGCTGCAAAAAGCTCTCGGGAGGCCTTAGGAAATCTACCTTTTCTATGTGGTCACCCCAAAATATTTGTCCCTTGTGCTGGACCCTATATTTTTGCTGCCTTTATAACTCTATTCAATATTACCCCACTAAACAGTGGTAAAGTGTCTTGTACCATCAGGTACAGTAGTAGTGCATAGGTGGTGTCAGGCCTACCAGTGTAGCCTGTCAGCAGCATTGTAAAAAACTGCAATTCAGCATCTCAAAATAAACCTTTTTAACAAGTCAAAACTTCCCTTTTATATATGAATATGTCACTCCTATGTAGGCCTTGGAGCCCACAAGGTAGGGTGCATGGTATTTAAAAGTAGGATACGTAGAAATGTAATGTTGACATGTCCTTACAGTGATCAACACACAAAAAAGATATGTTTCACTGGTGCAGGTTTAGATGTCCTATATGTTGAAAGGATGGGAAACAGGATGACAAAACAATTCTTGTGAATCTACTGTCTGATGCTAGAAAACCCTTCTTTGCTCTACCAGACTTCTGTCTCTTGGGTTACTGGAACTACAGTGACTGCCCCAAACTGGATTTAGTTTTAGATGTGGTAGGACACTGGAATTACATGGTACAGTCCCCACACACGCCCTGAGAGCCCAAGGTTAGTGTGGATGAAAATTTCCGCCATCTTGAAAATGCCCAAATTGGGTAGGGTTGACCCTGGAAACTTTTACCCCATTGGTTATGGCATGACCAGGAGTCATTCCAACGCACCAGTTTGAGCTTGGCATAAATGTAGCATCATCAGGCACCCATGTCAAACCACTCCTGGATCTGAAGAAGATCAGATGAAGACTTGCCCTCTGCCTGTGATATGAGCAGGGCCCTGAATGACTGGACGACTGGACCCGCTCTTTCTTGTAAAGAAGTGGGCTCCAAGAGTCATAAGGCTGGCCTCCTCTTAAAGCTATAGGGACATAGCAGGCTTCAGGAGGCTTTTCCTGCCATTGCCTAGCTGACCAATGACAACTGGACCTGAACTGGATTCTGCTGTTTGGACTCTGTATGACACTGTGAGTCTCTAAGTGCCATCCCTGAGGTCCTGGGGGCATTATAAGTGTACGTCGTAGGTGGATTGGGACTTAAAGAACTAAAGTCGTTAGGTAAAATATTTGCCCAGGACAAACTTGGTTGGTGTATCCGACCTACGCTCCATTGCGGTCAGCGTTAAATTGTGCTGAGGTCCCAGTCTACTGTGACCATTATGCTTTTGGGAGTTATTCCAACTTAAAACTTTAAAAAATCATATTTCTGGTTTCACTTATTGGAGTCAGCAAAGTGTACGTATGCCTATTATAGACAGGCATTAGGCAGAGGTGCATGCTATGCAAACTGTGCTGCATGCATCCCTAGTGAGGGCCATCTGCTCCTCAGAGACAGCAGGTCCTTATTAGCTCGGGAACATAACTGAGACAGAGAGTACAGAAGCTAACTACAATTCTGTCCTTCAGCTAGGTAAGGTATATGAGTCAGAGGCCACTAAGAAACTCTGAAAGGCACTTTTGGTACTGAGAAATTTTAGTAGGGTCTAGAAAGGAGAGGCTGGTTAAATGATTCTATCATTTAATGCAATTAATTATCAAAATACCATTACAATGTTGCAATTCATTTTAATATTTTACTTTTTAATCAGTTTAATTACTACTGTTCTGTTTATTTTTTCTGAAACTGAGTTGTATTTTGCAAAGGTGCAGAAAACATATCAAAGTAAGGCGCTTTTTGTGGATGCAAATGTGGCTTACATCCTCAGAAATCTCTGTGAATTAATGGCTATAATTACTAATATTTCAAATTGTAACCAAGAATTATGTGATGTGCTGCTTCAATTCTGTGTCTGCACCCACCCATTATGACCCACTCCATAAGTGCTCTGCTGCTGCGAGGGCCGCTCTTTATAAAAAACATGTAGAACTAATCTGACATTTCTAAAGCTTCAACTAACCTTGATATCAGCATTACCCTGATGTAATAGCATTAACTTATTGAATGTGCTGGTGGAATGGCTCCATGAGGTGAATGCTCACTATGAAAATATGCAGTGACATCACTTAGTGACTTTGAATCTTTTCATGTACAACTCAACCTTCCATCCTTCAAAGGACAGTAAATAAAGTACCTTAATTTGGGTAATAGTAACTAATGTTATTTACACTGCTTTGCAATAGTCTGTGCCTGAGGCGCAAGCAATCAATATTACAGGCAGTCCTAAATTTGAGCTGGTGTTTGCCGGGGCTTAACTACGGCAGATGATTATGAGAGTCCATCACATGGTAGCACTCTCTGAGGGTTTTGTCAACAGACCACATCAGCAGAGTGTTCAGCAATTTAAGATACATTACAAAATAATAATACCAAGTGCATCGAGGCGATTTCTACAGCTTTGGGTAATCTGGAGTACAGCAAATGGTCACATATGTAGGAATGTGATGGTTAGCAGGTAGCATTGTGCAGGCACTTGACAGTGCTGGCAGAAAGAGCGGGTAGTGCAAGCTGCTGTGGCCTTCTTAGACAGGCACGGGCACTTATTTTTTTTTTTTTACTTTTAGCACGGACTACACCAAATACATTGCCATGGTTTTTCTAGGTTTTAGCCATCTCTAATTCACAAACAAACATTCTTACTGCACAAAACAACACTGTGAAAGAAAGCAGATGAACAGATGTGAAAGATAAAACTGTTCTACCCTCTATAGTACTTAAATACCTCAGTCTTTGTCGGTCCTTGTACCTGAGCGAGTTGAAGCCTGCGAATAGCTGGTGGGAGCACACCAGAGAACTAAGAGTGAATAGACTGAAAGGAGTGGACGAGGTACACGTAGTGGCACAATATATCTACATTTCATTAAGAAGGCCGTTTCTCCTTCACCCAAAAACACAATTCCCCCTCGCAAACTGCAAGGATTAAAGGCACGTTATAGGGACCTGTGTACAAACAAGTTATTGTTCTTAACAGTGCTTAGAAGTGGTAGCAAGCCAGCATGTCGCACTTTCATTAGTCAATAAACCTATGTGAAAACCGTCTATTAAAGGAATGTGTTTTGCTCGTGAAGAAATAATGTCGCGTTTGATGCGAGCCCAATCTGGGAAACAGGACAAGACACGAGGGGCGGACAGTTCACAAGGCTTGCCGTCACAAGGGCCCTTCATTGTCTAATTCACAAGGGCCTCACAACGCACCCAGGGCAATAAATGATGGGAAAGCCTGCAATGGATGTTCACATGCGTCACGTGGTCTCACAAAGACAGGCATCTACATTGTAAGTATTGATTCAACCAGTGGCGCAGAAAACATGCCTTAGACCCTAACACATTCAAGGAAAGTGGGCCCCAACCCACTGGCTGGGTTAAAGACAGCCATTACTGGGAGGCAGAGGGCCCCTCGCAGCCCTGGGCCCAGTGCACCTAGCTGCACCATCATCCCACATGGGGCGAGGGATTTCCAGCCCTCGTTGGCTTTTTATGTTTTCTTGTTCATGGCTGTGACGTCACACTCACGTTACAATTACACCTTAAGTCCTTAAACATGGCCGGGAAGCCATAAGTTACATCTCAGTAAACGCCTGTATTTCAAAGGGTGCTTAATGTGCCCCCCTGCGGTGCAAGGGATGGGGCACCACTCAGAGAGTGCCCTCTGGCATTTGATATCTGTGCACTAGGCCCGCGTTCCCAATGCTGGCAGCAGTCTCAGGGGCGCCTCGCCACATTTTACAAGGGCCCCATCAATTGCATCATGCCACTGGTTTAGGAGCGTGTGCTTTAATGTCCCAACAGACAAGCACCACCAGTTCCTTTTTGCAAGAGTTCTCAGGTAAATATGTTGATTTGTTTTACTATACCCTCTACATTACATGTAGAATTCTGAAGTACCCTAGGCACAACGTAGGTGTGCAAGTGGCATGCTTTATAGGTGAATATGCATTTCTAACGTGTTTTACGCACATCACATGTTTTAAAACCGGAATATAATCTGATATTAAGTGGGAGTAAATCTTCCCTTAGAAGCAGGGAGTTGGTGTTTTAGGATAGGAAGGTCATTCAAAGTTGGTGAATACTCACAAGTTTGTGGATCTTCACAAACATTTACATGGCCTTTAGCCTTCCTAGATATGGTTAGAGATGTACTCCTCTCAGTGGCAGCAGCACATTTTTGTAAATAAGAAACAATGTCTAAATTAGTAAACAGTGCCTTAATTATCAGTAAAAGAATACTCTACCACCTGAAACCCATGAGTACCATGTGACCTTCAGGCTAGCCAGCAGGAAGCTTAAGGCTCAAAGATCACAACTTTGCATTTTCCCCAAAGCTGCAACATTTATGCCTCAAGACTAATGTATTGTTATCCGTTGTCCACTGCAAGCACTATCAGCCGAGGGTTGTGTGGTGGCCAACGTCCTTGGAGTTATGGTGGCAACTTCTGAGGGTGGGTCCAGTCCTTCATTGGGGCTGGGGGTTCTGCAGTGCCAGTATCAGCTCTGAAAGCTTTCTTTAAGGGAGATGTTTTCGGGTCTTTGCAGAAATGGCTGAGTTGGTTGGGCCCTCAGAGAAGGATCCAGAGCGCTCCATCTCTGTGAGCTCAGGACTCTGGGGGATCCACCTCAGTGTTTCATCCTTTCAGAGTCTGCAGATGTACGAAGGGATGACTAGATCTCAGGCTCCAAGAATTATTGCAGTAAGGTGGGAGGGGGTCAAAGCCAGTAGACAGGTGAGCGTTGCTGTCCACAGTGTACAACGTCTTCACCTGGACCACTCATAGTAAGTCAGATATTTCGAGATTAGACTAGTTTATTTATATTTAAGGTTAATACTGACCACCCGATTTTCTAGTTGTTTTAGTTTTTGCATTTGGTACTTGCATAGACTTGTATAAATAGCATTCCAATTGACCAGGCACCCTATGACTAAACATCTGATGTGCTCCACTCAGTGTCGCGTCTGGAGTATGGGAAGTGCTTTACAGTGCACAGGGAATTGTTGATTCATGTGCTTCCTCGTGTACTTTGCTGGGCAGACGGGATTGTGGTGTTTAGACAGAATACTGGAAATAAAAATATAGTGGGACAAAATATTGTGTCAAGAATATCGAGGACAAAAATATTGTGAAGTTAAGTTTCTATAGGTAAGCAAAGTTTTACTGTATATAATTCCACATTACCTTTACGATACATATATCTTTAAGGTATGAAGCTGTGGAGTTAAGAATAGTAAATCTATACTTACCTAGTTGCACTTACCTTCAACACTTTTGACATTATATTCTGTCCACACAATATTTTTGTTTCTAATATTTTGTCAGTGATCTGGGATTGTACAGCAGCTGAGGTGTTTGTGGCTTGGTGTGTGTGCCTACTTTTGAGGTCATCTTTGTGTGTGTCTTTGTTTATGTGTGTATACCTGTTTGTGTCCTACCTTTGGCCGTTGTGTCGACCTATCTGTCTGTATTTGTTATCACCCGCCTTTGTGTCTGTGTGCCTGCCAATACCCAAATAATGTGCCTCTTGGGTGGAGGATCTATTTATGTGTGCATTTGTGCCTGTGTGTACCTCACTGTGTGTCTGAATGTGTGCTTGTGTTCATATCCTGGTTTTGGCCAACATGTGTGCCTATATATCTGGGGGACAGGTGTGGCACAGAGGCCAGAGAGGCTGACTCTGAGTGCGGGGCTCACGGTTCGATGCCCGGCACCGGCGGCAGCTCAGCTCAGCATCATGTGACTCTGGGCAATAGCTCACTTAATCTCCCCAACGTCCCCCCAGCGCCTGGATACCCTTTGTGGTGATAAGTTGCACTTTACAAATGTGTAATTATTATTATATGTGCTTGTCTATGTGCCTCTGCTTGCCTTTATACCCATGAGCTTGGCTGTCCTCATACGTTTGTGTCTGCATGCCTAGTGTGCTTTCTCCTGCGCATACATTTGTCTTGAAAGTAACAATGTGTGCTTACTGGAGCACTGTGGTGCATTACTGTAATTTTGCAGATGCTAGGCAAATATGTGTATTAATGAAACATTTTGGAATTCATTCATGACTTCGGTCAATTGCACTTTTAAATACTCAGGCCAGCTTGATGCTCTCTGCTCGCACAGCACTTAGGCAGAAGAGTAGGGAGAGACATATCAAAAGGCCCTGCAAGCCAAGGGCTTTCATATTACCAGGAAGCACAACACCATTTGTCAACTCTTCCTCTGCCTGAGCTCAGAGAACCTGCAATCGATATATATGTGCTTGGTTGTCTGCTTGCGTTTGTGGTGCTTTGCATAGGCAAAAAGGAGCTCGTCAAGGTGGATTTCATTGACTAGGAGCTGAGAGTCAGATTGTCAAGATCCTTTAAATACCTGAGTATGAGCTCTGTATTTCTATACCAAGATACTGCTATGGTATGCCCATAACTGCAAGTACATGCCCAGCCATTGCCACTGTATATCAGGACACTGTCATTCCCAAGTACTGCCAACAGAGGGGCCTGACTGGGGCTTCTGCCTTGGTGGTGCTGTCTTCCTGCAGGAATCATGAGGTCTCAGGGAGATGTGGATGCTGTATTGGAAGGCCCTGTCCTCTGGGGATACTTGCCAGGATATGGCAAAAGGAAGATCTTAGAGAGAGTAATAATAATAATAATAATAATTTATTGCATGATTAATTAAAATCTTACAATTCGAAAATCACCAGTACACAATCATTAAAACATATCTACACAAGCACAGTCATAAAAATACATTAAATAGACAAATTCAATTCATCGTTATTATAATTCATTATTACAAATATTAAAATAGCAATTATTTACAGGTATAGGTTCTTTACTTTTGTGCAATATCTCATGTGCAAATGCTCTCTAACTACCAGCAACTTCCATTCCTATTAGGCTTGAATCATTGACTTCCAACTTCTTTTTTACAAGGGTCACAAATTTAGTAAAGTTTGCAATCATTACTATATCCATTGGCTTAAAACACGCTAACATAGCTTGTCTGCATGATCGGATCCCTCTTTCATTAAAACAGATCTTTAAATACCTCTTTCTTTCAACCTTCAATGATGTACATATGCAAACCAAATGTATAATATTTTCTTCCCATCGGTTACATAATCTACAGGGGATTGGCTTAGTTGGTCTCAGCCAAGGCTTTGTGTGCATTAGTCCCGCCAGGTTGCCAAATCTTGCAGACATAAATAAGTTCTTTGTTTGTATAGTCCACAGTGTTTCTAGATATGGTTGCACTTTGATGGTCGTGTATTCGTTCACTATCATCCAGGCATGAGACCTTTTAATGAATAACTCTTTATCCTTTAGAAGTGATAGATGTTTTGTTAATCTATTTATTAATTTTTTTAAAAGATATTGGTGTTATTGACATCTCCCAAATCTCGTGTGCAGACAATTCTTCTAGTGCTGTTTGAAGGTATGTATAAAAACAGGAAGTTTGATTCTGTTGCATTTCTTGCCAGAGTAGACAGCTCATTGGATTAAAATTATTGGTTTTAATTTGTTTCCATACCTTTACGTAGTGGCCCATCCTCACAACTTGCTGATTAAAAAAGCCGAATTCCAGTCGGATCTGGGCCGGTGATGCATTAACCGGAAGTCGGAACAAGTTTTTAAATGTTTTTGTTATAGCATTGTTCAAAAGTGCAGAATCCATACCGCAAAGAGCTTCGCTTCCATAAGTGAGACTGGGCGTTAATTTCGCTTTTATAACCTTTAATAATGGAGCATAAGTTGGACCACCCAAAGAGCTATGTAATGAACGAAAAGCCATAATCAAGCTGTTACTTCTTTTTATCAGCTCTGTTTTGTGTTGAGAAAATGAACCCTTCTCGTCAAACCATAAACCCAAATATTTGTAATGTTTTACTTGTTCAAGCTGCCGACTTTGTAAGTACCATTTATGGTTACTGTGGCTCAATGCCCTATTGCAGACTGCCATTACTTTTGTTTTTGTTTCATTTATTACCATCTTATTCTTAATTGAATACGTTGATATTTTATTTATAAGTCGCTGCAACCCTATCTTTGTTTGGCTGAGCAAAATAACATCGTCGGCATACAATAAATTTGAAATTTGTTTGTTTGCCAGTTTCGGTGAGTGAGCCAACTCGTTATCCAGTTCTTCCGTAAGGTCAGATAAAAATAGATTAAATAAATACTGTGCTAATACGCATCCTTGCTTTAAACCCTGAGATGTATCTATTCTTCTTGATAGACGTGAGCCATTACCTAACCGAATCCTTGTTCAAGTCTCGGTATATAATAATTGGATTGCTTTTAAAAGGCCAGCGTTAATACCATAGTTTTCCAATTTCCTCCATAAAATTTGCCTATCTACGCAATCAAAAGCTGATTTAAAATCAATGAAACATACATATAGCGGTTGTTTTTTCACTTTATATTTTTCTATTAACATTCCAAGTATTAATATATTCGTTGTCGTGCCTTGTCCTTGTATAAAACCTGATTGGTTTGGAGGAATTAAATGCTTTTCCACTGCCCATTCTGTTAGTTCTTTCAAAAGAACTGATGCAAAGACCTTAGCTTCGATATCTTGCAATGTTATTAATCTATAATTAGCAGGTTGTGACCACTCACCGCTCTTATAAATAGGTGAGATTATGGAACCCCTCCAGGAGGCCGGGATGGTTAATGTTTGCACCGCTTGATTAAATACTAATGTTAAGTACCTGGCCCATAGTGAAGCATTCTCTTTAAAGAAGGCAGCTGGAATCCCGTTTGGACCAGGGGCGCCGTCAGATCTCTGTTTCTTTATAAGTTTACATACTTGACTTTCCGTAATAGATATGTCAGTATTCTCTTTATCCTCTGACTTTCTCAAGTTATTTATGCCGGGACTCAGATCCATGCTTATGTTGGAATTTAGATGCGAGTGAAGAAAGTTGACCCAATCTGACTCAGGAATGACAGAGGATGTAATTACTCTACTAGATCTATTTAAGTTGTTGATTAAAGACCAAAATTCCCTTGCATTATTCTTTTTACTGGTATATAATGCCTTAGCCCAAAGTGCTTGTTTTGCTTGCATTTTTTCATTCCAAATTCGTTTTCTTACTTCTACATTTATTTTCTTTAATTTATCTCTATAGATTTGATTCCCTGGGTGTTTCTTAACCAATCTTAACATTTTATTACGCTCTTTTTTTAATAGATGACTTTCCGAAGACAGTTTAACCAGCGCCATTGATTTTTTGTCATTCCACTCTTTATTACCAACTTTTTGTTTCTGGCTTAAAACTAATTTATTTGTAAAGAGGGACCATTTTTCAATAGCGCTAGAACCATCTCCATCAAAAGAAATTTCAACCATTTCTTTTGATGTTGCTATGATTGATTCTTTGGTGAATTCAGTCCAATAAAGTTTCTTATAATTTACCGTATTTATGTCTCCCAGAAGAGTCATATATTCGCCATGCCTTGCACAGTTTAACTTTAACTCTATTATTTGTTGATTATGGTCACTTCCGTGTGCTTCACCGATCTGATAGGTTGAAATCTTTTTAAATAAGTCAAACGAGGCTATTGTGTA
Organism: Calotriton arnoldi; assembly: GCA_963921515.1. NCBI lineage: Eukaryota > Metazoa > Chordata > Amphibia > Caudata > Salamandridae > Calotriton > Calotriton arnoldi. The sequence continues at coordinate 1,247,737 of CAWUFW010001716.1, forward strand.
GTCTATTCGCGACTTGTTACCCAATGCTTGATATGTCCAGGCAGGTGGCCTGTCTTGCAGAAAACGTCCGTTTAGCACCCTTAGACCTAAGAATTCCAGATTTTTTAGAAAATTCTTCCCAATTTTCCCTTTCTTTTCTCCCCTGGTATCCGATGTATAGCAGGGACTTGGGATTTCCCATAAGTAGTTCTGTTGTTGTATTTCTTCATCTCTCATATAAGACCATAACATGTTCATATTAAAGTCACCCGTAATGATGACCTCAGGTTGCGTGTCCTTTTCCAGGTGCTGAAGTATCGTAGTTGACAAACTGCTAACCATTGCTTTTCTTGAACTGCAATCCGGGTGTATATATACATTTATTAACAAGAGTGTTTTATTTATCCGTTTATCTTTATATCGTAGTTTTACTATCAAACAGTCAATTGTATTTTGTATTTCCTCCTCACTTCCCATTTTTAATTCTGTTGAAATAAAAGTAGCCAGGCCTCCACAAGATCTACCGTATTTACTTGTTTTTGTGGTGGCCATGTAGTATCCCTTAAAGCCTTCTAATGTAAAAGGATCAGTTGCCCAGGTCTCTTGTAGGCAGATTATTTGAAAATCTTCTGACCTTTGGGTCAGTTGTTCATTTTGTAATTTTGATTGAATTTCTTTTATATTCCAGGAGCATAATCGTATTGTACCACTTAAGTTTGTTATTTCATTCTTGGAATCATCATTTGTAAGCCGTCAATCCTCCCTTGCTCCGTGCAGTGCTGTCGTTAACAAACCTAGTTGTAACTCGTCCCTTGGTTCTCTTTTGTTCTCAGTAAAGAATTTTGATGTTTGCCCCATGTTTTTTCCTATTGGATTTTTTAATATTGAGTATGCCTGGTTATTCTCCGACCCCTTCCGATGTTTAGTTGGTTTTTTTGGAGAAATTAACGGACTTGGGTAGGAGGGTTGGAGCGGTCTCATAACTTTTATTCCCCAAGCCAAAAAAAGATCATATTCTTGTATAATAAGGTCTACAGAGTTGGTTGAGGTCCAGGTTACCAGAGTCGGTTCTTGATTGCTGCTTTCACTTGCTAAAAATTCAATTGATTCAATATCTGTACTTCTAATTCTTTCTAACGCCGGTATTGCTTTACACAATCTCAAGATGTTATCACGATCCAGGATATCGCTGTTACCCCTGGATTTATATTCAGGTTTAAAAATCAGTTGAACTCCTCCCTCCTTTTGAACTTGTTTTATTATTTTGGTTTTTTGCAGTGAATTACAGTAATTTGATAGCTCCTGCTCTTTTGGTTCAAATATATGTTTCAATTGCACCTCGATCCCTAAAGGATGTTTTAATGATTGACTAACCTGAGATATTGCCTTCGACGTGTTATGGATTTTTATTCTCTCTATTTCCCAATCTCATGTTGTCTCACTTTCCTTCTGATTTTTTATCTTACCTATAATATCTTCAGTTAATGTAGATTGGTCAGATTTTATTTTTGTCTTTTCGTTATGAGGTAGATCACTTCTCACTTTTGTATTAGTATCCTTAGCTTTTGTGCTATCCGTTTGGTGTTGTTTACTTTCTAAGTCGTCCTGTTTTTTATGATCTACTGGGTCTTTGATGGTTTTATTAATTGCGTCTGAAAGATTTTTATTAAACAAAGGATAGAGGGGTTTTGTTATTTGTATAACTTTGTCTACTTGTTTCAAAATTGTCCCTTTTGAGTTCACTAGGCTGTTCCCTGCCTTTGTTAACTCAATCTCAGGGGAAGATACAGTTATTGTAGCTTTTATAACTTTGTTCCTTGCTTTCCGTTGTTTTTTTCTCTGTCTTTTTGATAATTGGTATTCATGTGGTGTTTCTGATTGTATTGTTTGTGAGGCGAATGAAATTCTCCCAGTTTGAGCTTCATTTTTTTCTTCCATTAAATCCTTACTACTTTCCTCATTTATGGTTTTGTTAATCTTTATTTTTTCCGATACGCTCCCATTTTTGTTTCCAGGGGTAAATAAATTTCCTCTTAGGTCTTCAATTATTGTATTTAATACTTCCGGAATTGTGGCCAGTTTGTTAATCAGTGGAGCACAACTACAATCTGTGTGTGAGGATATTGGTTGTGACTGAGCTCTTATTACCAGATTATTTAGCGTGGCTATTTTATGATCAATTCCCGCTACTGAGGATGCCATGGTGCTAAGAAGGTCTACCTGCACCTCCATTCTGTTGTACTGTGAGCGTCTGGTTGGGAGACGTTCCATGGCCATATATTTTTTAATCATAATATTCACCATGAACTCAATGAAAAACCTTATACTCACAGGGACACACCACGGATAACAATTGACATTCATGGATAAACCAAATCTCTGCAGATTCAAGGGATCATGCCTGCCCATGGTAGCCTGGCCACCAACGGACTATTCTCAATCAATTGAGAAGTGATAAGGTTGTAAAACTCAAAGTTAGCTAATAATACTATTAGGTCTCTATGAAGGTCCTAAAGCTAGATGTTCCTAACTCCATTTTTTCCTGACACACCTTCAAATCCCCATTCCTTGCCACATTTTCTCCCTCATCCCTTCATATTTATTTTTACTTGGAGCCCTTAACCTCTTTTATCCTGTAGCAGAAAGAACTATCAGGTTTTCTACAATTTGTTTTTCTGTTTTTGGTATGTTTAGTCATGATGTCCCTCTTAGCTCTTGTGCTTTCTCCATCTACACCTCTCTTCTCCAGTTTTCTGCACCCTAGTATCTCTAACCTGTCCAATCAGCTTGAAGCACCCCCACTAGCCTTTTATTGACATATGTTATGCTTTCAGTCACGTTTCGTGAACCTTAGACCCTGGCTCAAAAGTTCTTCCAAAATTGTTAAAAATACTAATAAGTAAAACTGCACTGTACAAGAACATAAATAAGTCTTATTCTGTGATCTGTCCATTGCTCTTTTATTATCAGTCATTGTCCATGGGAAACAACCTCTTTCAATACAAATCCTGGCCATTCGTGCCTTTCATCTAAGGGTAACTTTGAAGAAACCCTGAATAATCGCGGTTTGTCAAAACGGATGTAAACAAAGCTACCATTAAAGTCAAAAGCACTAGCTTTTATAAAGGAGTAAAGTAAAGGTATTATGAAATGCTGTAGTTTATTCATGGCATCTTTGCTTCAAAATCACCCTTCCAGTTAAAAGGTGATGGAAATTACTAAAACTGTAAAACAAACGTTTATGTACAATGATCTTATAGTCATAAAAATGTTATTAATAGGTGAACACGCATTTGTGTTTAAATTGTACAGTTTACCAATAGAAAAATGATGTGAATACATATTTGTGTCATCCTCAACAATTTAGAGATATTGAAACATTCTCAATCAATCAGAATTTGTAAAGCACACTCTGTCATCCCTAGGGGTATCTGGGCGCTGTGTCTCTGTTGAAGAGCCAGGTCTTGTGCCTCTTTCTGAAGTCTGCCAGCAAGAGGGCCGTACGGAGCTGGAGGAGGAGGTCGTTCCAGGTCTTGGCTGCGATGTAGGAGAAGGAGCGTCTGCTGCTGTGGGTGCGGTGGATGCAGGGGGTGTGTGTGAGGGCGAGTGAAGGGGAGTGCAGGTGTCTAGCGGGTTGGTGGAAGTTCAGTCGATGGTTGTGGTAGGCAGGTCCTAGGTCGTGGAGGGCTTTGTAGGTGTGCGTGAGGATCCTGAACTGGCATCTTTCCTGGATGGGGAGCCAGTGGACGTCTCTGAGGTAGGGGGCGATGTGGGTTCATTTGGTGAGGTCCAGGATGAGTCTGGCAGCAGTGTTTTGTATGGTCTGGAGTCTTCTTAGGAGCTGGATAGGGATGCTGGCGTAGAGGGCGTTGCTGTAGTCGAGGCGGCTGGTGACGAGGGCCTGAGTGATGGTCTTTCTCATGTTGGTTGGGATCCATTTGAAGATTCTGCAGAGCATGCAAAGTGTGTGGAAGCAGGAGAAGGCGACTGCATTAACTTGTCATATCATGGTCAGTTGGCTGTCGAGGATGATATGGAGGTTGGTTGCATTGTCAGTCGCTGTGGGTCCGAGTTTTGCAGGCCACCAGCTGTGCTCCCATGTGAAGGTGATCTTCCCGAAGATCAGTACTTCAGTTTTGTCGGAGTTGAGTTTGAGGCAGTTGTCTTGCATCCTTTGGCTACGTTGGTCATTACATTGCAGAAGTTGGTTTTGGCGTTGGCGGGGTCCTCGGTGAGCGAGAGGATCAGTTGAGTGTCGTCTGCATAGGAGATTATGTTGAGTCAGTTGGATCTGACGATGTCTGCGAGCGGGGGTCATGTAGATGTTGAACGGGGTGGGGCTGAGAGATGATCCTTGTGGTACGCCGCATATGATGTCTTTGGGTGCGGAGGTCAAGGGAGGCATTTGGATGCTCTGTGCGTGTCCTGTAAGGAAAGAGGTGATCCACTTGAGGGCGTCTTGTCGTATGCCTATGTTGTAGAGTCTGTTGATGAGGGTATTGTGGGAGACTATGTTGAATGCCGCAAAGAGGTCGAGGAGGATCAGGGACACCATTTCTCCATGGTTGAGGAGTGTTCTTATGTCGTCTAAGGCGGCAATCAGTGCGGTCTCAGCGCTGTGGTATGCACAGAATCCTCATTGAGAGGTGTCCAGTAGGTGGTTTTCTTCCAGGAATTCAGTGAACTGCTAGTTGATGGATTTCTCAAGAACTTTGGTCGGGTAGGGGAGCAGGGAGATCAGATGATAATTTTTCAGATCATCATGGTCAGCAGAGGCTTTCTTTCGGAGGGGTCTGACGTCTGCGTGTTTCCATCTGTCCGGGAAGGTTGCTGTGGAGATGGAGGTGTTGAGGATGCTGGTGAGTTGTGTGCTGATTGGCTTTGTTGCAAGGCTGTAGAGGTAGTGGGGGCAGGGGTTGGTGGGCACCCTGGAGTGGATGAAAGACATGATGGCTGAGGTGGTCAGGTCGGTGAATGGTGACCAGGTGGTGATGATTTGGCTGGTGTTTGCTGGTTGGTTGAGGTTGTTGGGTTGATGATGGAGGGTTGGGTGTTGAAATTGTTGTAGATGTTGGTGATCTTGCTGTGAAAGTAGTCTGGGAGGGTGTTGCAGAGTTCTTGGGAGGGGTGGATGGTGTTCTCTATGGCTGTCGGTTTGGAGAATTCTACGACTATTTTGAAGAGTTTCTTTGTGTGGTTGGCAGCAGAGTGAACACGGTTGGTGTTGGCTGCTTTCTTGGCTTCTTTGATGTGCTGGTGGTAGTTGCTGAGGGCTGCTGTTTTGTGAGTTGCTCTGTCAGTGGGGTTCTTGGTGGCACGCCATTGTTTCTCCAGTTGGTGGCAGTTGCGCTTGGTGGTCCTGAGTTCAGGGGTGTACCAGCTGGCATGTTAGGGCTCTTGCTGGTTTTGTAGGTTTCAGCGGGGTGACACTGTTGGCGCAGTCGGAGATCCAGGCGGTGAAGTTCTGGACGGCATGGTTGAGGTCTGTTGAGGACCTCGGGTTGGGAGGTGGTGAGGGTCTGTGACAACTGAGTTTCAGTGACCTTGCTCCAGCTGCAGTGGGAGGAGATCTGCTGCCTGGTGGTGGTGTGCTGGACGTAGGTGATGGTGAAGTGTACGATGGTGTGGTTGGTCCAGGTGAGTTCTGTGGTGTGGCTGAACTGGATTCTGTCACTGGAGGAAAAGATGGGGTCAAGAGTATGTCTGGCTTTGTGCTTGGGTGAGACCAATGTTTATCAGGTTCTCCAGGAGGGCGAAGGAGTTGGCGTCTGGTTTGTCGATGTGAAAGTTAATGTCGCCGAGTAGGACGTAGTGGTCTGCACCAAGCTTTTAGTATCATGAAAACAGGCAAAGTTTGGATATGTTTACTAAAGTAAAACAGAAGATTTGGCTTGCCTCGATCTAACAGTTGCAAGTTCATATAAACTAACTTTAAAACACATTTTATTATCCTTTTTGTTTTGCTCGTGCTGCTGCATTTTGATAGTGTGTGTCTTGTCAGCTCTGTAATAACAGTAAGCACTCAGAATGCTTTAATAACTGTAAGGCAGCATGAGCCTCCCTAATGGAGTCCCACCCACTGTAATCACTGATAAATTTGAAATTTGAGCTGCAAACTGTGATGTCTGCCTTTTCATATAATGCTAGCTGCACATGGACACTAGCGTACGGGGCTTCGTGTAGGTTTAAGTGATCTGTGCAGTGTGCATGTTGTATCTGTGGCTTAGGGTGAGCATGGAGTGTGTCTGTTGTGATTTACTGTTTGGGGACAGGTATTCATTTTGAATCATTTGTGTGCGGATGGCGGAGAAGATGGTGGATGGAGAGAGAACTTTCGGGCAGGGATGTAGATTTTAGAATCATTCCTGAGGTCCTTTGAAGCGGAGGCTTTGGTGTAAGGAAGGAAGAGAGACAGCTGCCTTTTAAAGTGTAGTGACTGTTCCTGCCCTCTTCTTGCTTTATTTTTCTTCAGGGATATTCATTCAGACAGTTATGTGTAGCAGCTCTGTGAGAAGGCCTACCTCTTTTGTGCCTTTGTCTCAGATTATCCTGTCAGGGCACACCCAGCCCCACCACTCTTTCTGTCAAGTTTGAGTGACAAGGACTTTAGCTTGAACACTGTGGGTCTAATACATAAAATGTGAGGAAACCAGTTCCAGAGATGGATCCTGGAATCCATAACTACATCTGTAAAAGAGGGATACGTTATTGTTAGAAACCCAGGTCAGCGTTCTAGTTGTCTCAGTGACCAGTGCAAGGATCCAAACCACATTGTTGGTGGAATTATTTGAGCCCCAGAATTAGGATCTTTGATTGCTGTCTTCCTTCAATGTGGGGACAACCTGAGCACAACCCATGCATGGAGAACTGCAAACTATCTGGAGAAGGAGTTGGGAAAGAAGGGCAATGCTGGTTTGTATTGCATAGAGGAAAGCCTGCTTTGTGAAGTCATTAGCCCAGCTGCCTTGTGACCATGAAGCTGTGTATAGGACTTGGGTTCTCACACCATGCAGGAGAAGCTGCATCTGCCTTAAGGGAAGAGGCCAACTCACTTGGGCAAAGGTACTGGAGGTACATCCTGCAGAAGGGCGCTGTCTATAAAATGAGACTACAGTTGTGCAGGAGAGAGAAATAACTGAGATCAACCGAACTTTTTGGGTCAAGAGGTCACTTTCAGGTGGTAGTACAATTTAGGCTGGCTGGAGTTTTCTTTGTTAATGGTAACACGCATATTCTACGGTATGGACAAATTTATTCTACATGTCTCTTGAGTGATGACCTCATGTTAATGTTTCACACTGTGTTAGGTCTGCCTTAACCTCTGTATAGAACCTTAAAGCAGAGACCTGATGTGAATGACAAAGTCTAGATCTGGTTTAACAAATTTGATTGCATTTTCAAAGACAGTATGCCTTTCTTATGGATTGTGATTACCTTGACAAAGTCTGTAGGCCTAACTTTGTTGATTGTGAAGAGTTTGTGCTTTCACAATAGCCCTAGTTAAGGGTGTTATGTAAACGTTAGGGTCTGCAGGTACAGAGATTGTCATATGGAACCTCCTCACTGATAACTGAAATAGAATTTAGGGTGTTAGTTTTAGTGCATGTAATTTGCATCCTAGTTGTTTTTGAGGCCCCCCTTTAAGAGGGGCTTGTAGTTGTTATTACCGCCAAGAACTTGTGTAATATCTTTATACTATTTTGCCAGCTGCATATTGTGTATATATTTACAATTTTATGCATAGCATTTAGGTTTCATACATTAAAACAATTTTTCTTTGTTAAAAGTAAAAGCACTGACTAGACAATGTTTTAAGGGTCTGCATATATGTTACTGAGTTCTGAGTTTCCGGCAAACATCACCACCCTCAGGAAGTTTAGGATTGCTCTGCTAGGTCTACCTTGAGAGTCAAGTACTGAAGGGCTGTGCTTAGTTTTCACCTTGGGGTGACAATACTATGGGGACCCCTGGACACCAGTGGAAAACAAATGACATACATGAGGCCCAGTAAGTCCCTAATGTCCTTACCCCTTCCCATAACCAGTCCTCACAATAACAAATCAAGCTATTTGTTATATCCTGGTCAATGAGGTTGGATGGAATCTGGTGCTAGAACCACGATGATGTCCAGATTCCAGACAACGACAGTTGGCCCAGGCTTTAGCCCTTGGAGAGTTGTTCTTTCTTATTCTCCAATAAACTTACCTTTAACCATATCTCCCCTTGTGGATATCATCCTTGATGAAAGAACGTAATACTATTCTTACTTAGACTTAAATTGCGAGTTTGTTGCCATTCACTATCCGATTATTAACTGTTCCTGATCTCAGCAAACCACGTCCCCATCTGTGAATGTGTAATAGCTTGAATGAGTAGCACAAAGTGGTCAACGCTCTATTTATGCCAGCCTCGAGGAATACAAAAAGCCTGATTCACTCACAAAGGCCTAAGGTAAATATAGTAATCTATGATTAGGCACCTGTCTAACTTATAGCTTTTTCCTAATTTATGTATATGCAAGAGTAAAACGTGGATGTACAATTCAATGGGATATATTTACACCTATTTATTTATTTATTTATTTTAAGAATTTTTAAACCGCAACATACACCCAAAACAGGATTTGGTGGAAATGAAAAGACCATTGTACAGTGCACAGATCAAAAGAAAAAGCAGTACCAAAGACAAATCACTGGCTCAAATTATATGATTTAGGGAAGAAGCAAGATTTCAAAAGATTGGGCTCGGACAGAAGTGACAAAAGGTAAGGAATTCCAGTGCCTGGAAGCTACCACATAAAGCTCTGCCACCAGCAGTTTTTCAACAAAACTTCAGCACTTTTAACAATTTGTGGCTGTTGGACCTTAAACTGCTAGGGATCCACCATTTGAATCTGGAACAGAAAGGTGAAACATGCCGGAAAAGGAGTGCCTTGTGAGCCAGACACATTGACTTAAACCGAATTCTCTCTTTCATAGGTAGCCAATGGGCTGAAGACAAGGCAGCAGTGATATAATCAAGCGGTTTGAGCCCAGATAAAACCCTAATGTCGTAGTGCATGATTAACTGCAATCTCTGAACCAGGTATGTGGGAAGTTCTACATAAATAGAATTGCAGTAATCCAGTCGCGAGGATATGAAGGTATTCAATATTTCTGAGATGTAGTAAACAAGTATAAGATTCGCTTTGAAAAATTAAGCTGAAAAAAACAAGACCAATGCAGTAGAGATTTGGTCTGACAAAGCTAAGGCACTGTTCTTCAGACAGAGATTTCTGACGCAGGGAGCCGAGCTAGGCTCGGGTCCCAGTAGTCAGACCAGAACGGCAAATCCTAATAAGAAGCTGGACAAGGGGGCTCCAAATTCCAGTTTTGTCTCCATTTAGTTTTAAATGATATGCACTCATCCAATGAAAAGCCTCAGTGAGACACTCATGAAGTTGGGCGGCTGAGTTATGATCATCGCGAGATATCCCTAGGATGATTTATGTTTCATCTGCATACAGATATGCACTAAACCAGTAGGTGTTAATAAGGTAGGTGAATGGGGCCATATGAAGATTAAACAAAAAAGGGGATACAATAGCTCCTTGTGGTACACCTCATTGACATGGTCTAGATGCAGGCATGAAGGATGAGAGCTTTTATAAGAGCGTTGAGCCAAAAAATCGGACATCCATGCTAAAACAAGGCCTTTAACTCTGAAATTCTACACGCTAGACAGCAGGATTTGATGGTGAACAGTGTCGAAGGCTGCCGATAGATCCAGAAAGATGAGGGATGTTGGAGTATTGTTGTCTAAACAGCAACTCATCCAAAGCTGAGAGCATCGTATTATCCCACACGTGTACCACCTTCCTAGACACATCTTGTAAATACTGGGGAGGTTTGTACATTGTATATTTTTACATTTATGCATGATGTGTTTGATAAATCTACTTAAATTGGATTCAAAGGTGCTTGTGAAAACCTGAATATGCACTGCTTTGTTTATGGGTACCAGAGTTTATTGCATGGCCTTAACCCCTAACCCAAGATACACTTATAGGGGCGAACGCTCATGCGCCCATTCAGCTTTTACGTATGCAGGATGCACACTTGTCTTATGGATGCTACACGCAGTCAGTCCTTAGGTGACTATAGTGAGCTTATTTCTTTTTGTGACTCATACATGCAAGTGCCTACGTAAATTACTACTGTTGGCATCATATTCATAAATAATGACAAGACAAATATTTGAATATACGTCTTAGAAATGTTTAAATCAAAACTCAACGATTTACATGAACACAAATGAAAAAAAGCAAACAAAATAATTGGATTAACCATATTCAAAGCAGAAAGAAAATCACACAAGCATATAATTAGAAATAGTTTTATGAATAGCATATAGCAGTATGTAGAGCTTGCTGCCAAAGTTGTGTGACGTTGTAGTGCTGCAAATCAAAAACAATATTAATATGCAATTTAAGGGGTTATCTTTTTCTCAACCCTGAAAGCGGCTGCCTCACCAGTATTCAAACCTCTGACCTGATGGATTCCTTCAACAGAGACAGTCACAACTCACCAAATATGCCTCAAAAAGGGATGATGGGCGCAGAATGTGAAGCCCTGCACTTTACCACATCCGACAAGCGCCCTGATTCAAATTCTTTATAAATATAGCTCAGGTCTATCAAGTTTACGTTTATATCTCATAGCGTCTTGATGCAGTTTATTTACCTTTACCAAAGCAAAGGTAGATTTTTTACCAGAACGCATTGGCACTGTCATAAACTTAGGCCGTAGACTAGTCGTTCCAAAAGAGGTGGCACCTACCGTAGTCCAGCTGCTTAATGCGGGTGTTCATTCATTCATTTAGTCATTCATTCATGATTGGTTAAGGTTAAACATCGGGCATAGCAAGGCTTCCGCTCCTCGGAGGTCTCCAAGCGTGTGCTAATCCTCAGTGCACATTCCTAGTGTGATAGTTGAGGCAAGCCTGGAGCAGTATCTCACCCTCCGATAGTCCGTAGAGTCCCACCGCAGAGGCCTAATGTCAATGTTTGTGACTAATGGGTCCCAAGTAGGGTGACCAGACGTCCCGGTTTTCCCCGGACGGTCCCTGTTTTTGGAGAAGTGTCCCGGTGTCACGACACTTTTCTCCAAATTAATGAAATGTCCTGGTTTTTGAACAGTGTCCGGGTTAAACATAGAAATGTCCCGGTTTTTTATTAGTGTTTCAGTTGAGCATGCGCACTAGTGTAAAATAGATGTGCGCATGCTCTCTTTGCACTGCTTAAGGCGTGACGTCACTTAGGTGAGCGTTGTAGCAGGAAGGGAAATCCTTTGAAGAGAGACATTTTCTCTCGGTATTTCCCTTCTCTTTGTACAACGCAGGGCCACCTACGTCATCATCCTGCCAGACATCGGCACAACAGCTGGTTAGAACCACCTGTGACCAGCATGACCCTGCTTTTACCGCCTGCAGCAAGATTCATCCAGCAACCAGTGTGACCCTGCTCTGCCTTAAAGCGAGCGAGGGACTACAACAGAATCCAGCAGCAGCGAAAAGGGAAACTAACCTTCATGACACTTTCCCAGCCCCACCAGCACCGTCGGGACCCTGCCTCCGCATCAGAGCTGCCTCAGTCAGGATCCTTCTGAAGCCACACAAGACTTGCCCTCCCAGCCTGCAAGCCCGCAATGTGAGTAATGGCCGTTTTTTAGGTCTCGCCTGAGCCAGCGCATGCACTGCTCAGGCGAGACTTTTAGTAAGTGGGTTTTGAAAGTGCTAACCCAGTGGCTTTTGCTGGCCTCCAGCTTGCGTGCACGTGAGCGTGCACGCGCGCAGCCGCCATCTGTCTTTCTTCCGTCTGGCCGGCATGGCTCATAAAGCACAGCGCTCTCCCAAGCGCCTCGCTCTGCCCCTCCCCCACCACAGAGCGAGCGCGTCCCTGCGATCACTTCCCGCTCGCGATCACTTTCGCTTTCACGGCCGTTACTTTTACGGCTGCGCGGCCAATGCTTGTTACCCTTCCTTCTCCGACACCTCTCTCCTTTTTTCTCAGCCCTTTGCCCCCTCCCCCGCCCTATTCCCCCCTCTCAGCCCATCTCTGTACCCAGCTCTGTACCCGCAGTCCTTAGCTCCACTTTCTTCCTCTCTCTCTCCAGGAGCGTTGTTGTCATTGGTGCAGCAGGTGCCCTGAGTGGCCCTTTCAACTCTGACTGACCATTGCTGTATTTTCTACCCCAGCCGCAGTGAAAGGGGCCCTCTCCTCACACAGAGAAGAGCCCATTGTCGCCTTGCTACGCTGCTGTCTCTCTCACTTCTCCTTTCAGCCGCTTCTCGTCCTCCCCCCACTTCACCCCCTCTTTTGCTTGCCTCCCCACTTCCCACACCCTCACAAACCCTGCTCCTCGAGGTCCTATTCTGGGGGGTGATCGCCCACCCATTGGCCCACGGTGAGTGGAGGCCACGGGGACGGTTCGGTTCCACCAGTCCCGGGGTGTGGACGGCCCTTCCGTGTTTTTTCGTTGTTTGAGAAACCGGTTCAACCAGCTTGGTTCCTTGCGACACATTCACATAGCTGCGGAGTTTTCTGCATGTGCAATCATGTGTGACATTTCCATGGTTTTCGGGTACTTACATGGGACAGTACAATGTGTTAAGTGTGCCATTTAGAGTGATACTTTATCTCGAGTAGGACAAAGCTGGCATCTCACACCGGTAACTGCCCCTTGTGTGCAATGGAATGGACTAGAAATGGCTCAAAACCACCGTCATTTTTTTTCAGAATGCTGATGCAAAACCACAGCCCTACTTCCTGTTTCTAATCATCCTCTTGGAAATGTTTTTTGTGCCACAGTTAACCATAAACACTTTATACTCCTAATAACGAGGAATGTGATCACATCCTGCAAAACAGCCTCAAGGCAGTAGGCAACAAACCACAAACCCTTCCACGCAGCCACCCGAAGAGGTCTTCAACTAAAGTTAGCCTCACCTTGTCCCTAGAATCCCAGAATGCAAAGTGCTCGCGGCTAAAACTCCAGGCCTTGTAAAATGTGTTGCTACCATAACAGGTGACCTCCTGGCAGGGCTTTAAGTGGGATGAAAAAACTGGGGGGGTCTCTTAAAGGGGCGTGGTCAATGTAATTAAGGGCGTGGCTTAAAATCACGTAAGCTAAAAATCTGTGCTTAGCATAGTGGGCCGCCCGACATGTATTTTGCTTTCTGTCATTGCATCCAGATATATGAAACAACAATTAATATCATGCCTACAACAAGTCAGGATTATTGGCTTTGTCAATGGTTGTGAGTTACATAAGATAAGCAGCAACTATGGCTTGTTAAATATAATATTGAAAACGCTTCCACTTAAAGCCCTGGTTACACCATGACGATGTTGCTGCTCCCAAGTTTCAACAAGCATTGGCATAGCCAATAGGTCTCGCTTTTGGGACCTTATAAGTGTTTAACCATGCAACAGTTAATGTTGTTGCACCAAAGATATTGTGCTGCATAACTAAATACTTATAAGGTCCCAAAAGCGAGACCTATTGGCTATGCCAATGCTTGTTAATTTTGTTTCTCCATGTTATTTCCTTTTTGTCTCCCTTTCCCTTCCTTCTTCCTCTTCCTCTTTCCCTTTTCGTCTTCTGGCTTGGGGCGAGGGGCAACCTTTTAGCTTTTTTTGCAGTACATTGAAGTTATTAACCTGTTCTAAGCTTTTTAGTTGGCATCATTTTGTAGGCCAATATGAGGGAGGTTTAATATTTCAGTTTGTTCTCCCGTTGGGCATATAGTTATTATGCAGTCAGTAAAGACCGTTCAACAAAACTACAAGTGCCAACAACAACATGCACAAAAATGGGAGTTGAACCAATCTCCGTAGCTTCAGACAAGTCCGTTCAACGCTCATTGATATTTTTAGATGCAGGGCAATTACAGTGCTGCTATCAAATGAAATATACTATTTGTTTTTAGGCATGTGATGCTATCAAATGAAATATACTATTTGTTTTTAGGAATACTTTGATTGGTTCTGCATGGTGGTTGGGCAATTTCTGAATGTACTGAAAAGTGTGATTGAGGTTGAGGATGTGGAGGGGTGTATGTTCCAGAGCAAGGGATAGATGGAGTGAGAAAGACATTTTCATGTGTGACTTTTCATGGCTAGGAAGTAAAAAAGGCCAGACAAGGTCTGTAAATCCGAACAAGGTTGTATAACGAGTTTGCGTGGGCGGCTGATGCTTCTAAAAGCAGGACAAGCCAGTTATTTTATATGAACAAACAGAAGTTAGAGTCAGCCAATTTATTTTCCTGTGCAATTAGATTTACCTTTATTTTTCAATTTGCTTTTAATGCAAGCATTACTAAATAAATAATCTGCATGGCCAAATTATCCTGATTAGGGTAAATGGTAAACCGTCCCAGGGGATAATGGGGGGGGGGGTATGCTAGTCGAAGGGATGTGTCTGTAAGAATTTCCTGACGCATGATGGTGTCTGGCGAGACAGGAAATGGAGTGTCACCGGATTCCAAATGATGGTGCAAGGGGAGGTCCTGTGAAGCATTGTCTTTGAATTGTAAAGGTGGGTTCATAGAGTGGTCTTGTACGTTTGTATAGGGTGTTTTTCTTGTGAAGGCTTTTGTATGATTCCAGCTTATTTAATAAGAAAACATACTTGGAATTTCAAGGCAAGGGTGGTCACCAACTATAGGAAATGTTGAGGCAAAGTCTGTTTAAATGGAATTAATGGTTACTGCCAATAAAAGACCTCTGATTTGTCGTCTGTAATGCTTCATCTCGGTCTGTGGAGAGAGCTGTCATTGTAGTCCCTTTTCTATGTCTATGACAGCTGTCAAATAGTCCTACTTTTATGTCGATGGTTACTGCAAACCGTAGTCCTACTTCTATGTCTATGACCTGTCCCCGTTTTTTGTTTTGAGAATCTGGTCACCCTAGTCCCAAGGGACTTTTTAGCCAGATCTGTGTTCATTCTTATTGAATACGTGATACTCCACGACATAGCTGCTTTTGAATAATAACGCAGTACAGAACATTTTCCTTAGGACACGCATAAAGGTGGAAATGGAAAGGGAAAATGAACTCTCCCAATGTGCCTTTAATGACAGAGAGCGCGCTGCCTCCTGTAGCTTCCGTCCCGGAAACACGGAGAGAGGCTGCAGATGAGGTGAAGCACGAGACCTCCGACCTCTGTTGCCAGAGGGACACTATTGCACGTGCTGCTACAATGGCCACAGCTGCACCGATTACCCGTACTCAGCCAGGGGTGTAGCTTCCATTGGTGCAGCGGGTGCAGTAGCACCGGGGCCCAGAGGCCCGGGGGCCCAAAGAGCCCTGATAATTTCTGTAATTCACGGTTCAAAGAGCGCTCTGAGGCCCATTTCCTTTCTTGCACTAGGGCCCACGAGACACTGCGTATGCCACTGTACTCCTCAGAGCTCTGGGGTGGCAGAGGCACCGAGAGACCCGGCCGAGATGACACGCGCACTGTTCCCGAATAGACAGGCAGCGGCAGGGCTGCACTTCGAACAGCCGCGCTCATGGAGTCTAAAAGGCAGGCACACCACATGCAAATGGCTCCTATCGGCTTGCCACTATCTTCCACAGCTGTCCAATAAATGATCCCCTACCCACCACCAGGAAGCGCACCGCCATTGTGTGTGCATGGTTCAACGGACACGTGCAGTCCCACTGTCCCACTAATATACATACTAGTTCTGTGCTTGCTGCGGCGGCAGCAGACAGGTGTGCCCTCAAACACGTAGGATGCTCTGAGCCGGAAAGGCCCAGTTCTCCTTTTGACGACTGCCATTTTACACTGAGGTCTGGTGCAAATGACCTTCCCGGCCGACCTGGCCGTTCTGCCACTTTGGCATTTCCAGGTAGGCTGCAAGCTGGGATGGAGTGGGGGGGGGGGGGGGAGCAGCATGGTCTGCCATGACCCAACTCTTCCCTCTTGCTGCCATTCCAGTAGCGGCCGCCTGCAGCATGGGGCTGGTTTGAACATTTTTGCCAGAAGGTCTTCAGCGTGTACTGATGCAATGCATTCATGAAAACACACACTGGGCACGATTCACCCAAAAGACGCACATTTACTAAAGCAGTTTTCCAGGGAGCACTCTTGACATTCTTTGGTGACTCAGGTTTTTACAAATGCCCCGTCTACATTTGCTTACACGAAAATCTCAAAGCTGCACTGTTGTCTCTATTTTTTTCCTCAAATACACCCCTTTATCTGCATTTTCACAAAGGACGTGGATTTTCTGCTGCCCCTTTGAAAGGACCAAAATCTCAAACCATTTCCTAGGAACAAGCACAGCAATAATTTGTGGTTTACGTCCACAAGTTTGACTTAAATGGATGTCTGAATCCGGCCTAAATTTGGCTATTAATAGGTGATACTGAGGGGCACAGTCACACACCTCTTTATAAGCTAGCTGCAGAGATTTTCCTTCCAGACCTTACCAGTCACAAAGTAGAAGGCTACCTTGCAAAACTGCGCATTTTTTGTTGTTACATTTTGCAAAATTTCCCAGAAAAATACAAAAAATTACACTTTCCCAGGGAAATGTGGTTTATCCGTATCATGTAATAATCAAAAAAATGCTGGGATGCACACCATTCTCTTCTTGCTGCGTCCATATTTGTCCTGAAATTATCCAAGAGTGCGTGCTCACTGGTTTCGTGCCTTGCCCTGGTGGCACACAGATAATAAACCATACTATGTGGGGCGACATTTCGCCCCAAGACCAGTTGCACTGCTAAATTTTGTAAGTCTACAACGCTCAAAATTTCTAATCCATTTTACTCCGTGTACTCAATCTGTTTGTTCGTCTTTAAATGCTTTAATCTCACTTGATCCACGCTTGGAATGTCATGCTATTTACTAGATTTCAAATGTTAACAATGTGCCCATCCGGACCTTCATCAAAAACACGACAGACGCATGAATCCATCCAAAGCAGTGTTCTTTATTCAAACCCAATGCATTTCGGGCTTCACGAGCCCTTCTTCGGGGGTAACTACAAGTAACAATAAAACATTCACCGTTATAACAGTATCCTTAATTTATACATATAATGATACATGCTAATCGTCTTATACTAATAAAATCAAAGTGAGGAGGAGGAGGAGGAGTGTTTGGTGAATTGTGAGCGCATACGGTGTAGTTTGGATAGCGGGCCAGGAAATGGGACATATTAAGGAGGTGGGATGTAATGGGATTAGGTTCGACATTTGGGTGATGGACGTGGGTGTTTCTTAAAGATGTTTTTTACATATAAATGATTATTAATATATACAATACATTTTGCTTGATTATCCGTAGGATATTTTGATTTTATTAGTATAAGACGATTAGCATGTATCATTATATGTATAAATTAAGGATACTGTTATAACGGTGAATGTTTTATTGTTACTTGTAGTTACCCCGAAGAAGGGCTCATGAAGCCCGAAATGCATTGGGTTTGAATAAAGAACACTGCTTTGGATGGATTCATGCGTCTGTCGTGTTTTTGATGAAGGTCCGGATGGGCACATTGTTAACATTTGAAATCTAGTAAATAGCATGACATTCCAAGCGTGGATCAAGTGTGATTAAAGCATTTAAAGACGAACAAACAGATTGAGTACACGGAGTAAAATGGATTAGAAATTTTGAGCGTTGTAGACTTACAAAATTTAGCAGTGCAACTGGTCTTGGGGCGAAATGTCGCCCCACATAGTATGGTTTATTATCCGTATCATGTGTCATTTTTTTAAGCAGAAACTCACTCAACGTAAAAACCTCTTGCAGGATAACAGGGGGGATTGATTCGAGCAGAAAATGTCTTTTGGGGGGACATTATCTCCGTAAACCAGTATCCCACTGGTCTCTTGTGAGACTTTGTGTACCCGAGGTGCGCACTTGCTTAAAAAGTTGCAAAAAAATTACATGAAGTTGCATAATGCGAAATTTAGCACATTCCATGTAACATGAAATTAGGGAATTTTAAGAATTTCTCCGGTGCAGGTAAAATTTCACTAAGGCCTAAAAAAAAATCATTGCTCCAGATATCTTCTAGAGAGACACTTATCTCCATTTTAGTCAAACATGCCCTCTCCTTTTCAACTAGCTAAAAAGAAATAGAATTAAAAAATAGAAACAGATTAGCTGCATACACACATTCAGCAAACACACTGCAAAGAACGGGAAAACACAAGGCAGGATTGATTAGGAAAAATGTACTAGAAGACACATTTAAATACGGCAGCTAATCAACAGTTGTAATACAACACACTACATCAATGAAGAGATTTTAGAACCTGTGTAACAAAACAGGGGCTGGGCGAAATTTTGAGACCAAAAAAGGAAAAACTAAAAGCGAAATATTTAGATAGTCTAGGGAAGCATATCATGAAAAAATCCCATAAATTGATAAAGTTAAAACTGAACTACAGAATTCTGATTTATTACTGTACCATGATACTTACTTTCGTATGCATGTATTTTTCAAACTAATTTATTCATCTGAAAGATTTCAAATTCAACCATTTATTTCTACCACATATTTACCAATGTTTAGCGCTTACATATATGCTAGTGGTCATTGCATTTGAACCAACTCCCGGACCACTCAAGGACCCAACAGCACCAGGACAATTACAATAATTGCACCCAACCCAAAAATACTCTCTCTCTCTCTCTCACATTGCTGGCTATACCTCGGATGAAGTTCGTATGCATAGGTTGCTATTTATACTGATCAGAGGCAGTAACAGAGAGAAAATACACGGATGCACGTTTAGCCTACTTGCTGCATTACCCTGTCCAACGCAGTAGGTCTGAAATGTCCTTTAAAAGAATGTGTTGAAATACACTTGTATGCATTTTATACTAAGTACAGCGAATCACTGGAACATTGTATTGGACGCAACTTTCAAGCTAAGCGGAGCATTGCAAATTTGCTCTTAGTTTTAAGAATGATGGTAAAAATAATGTTACAGCTATTATATAATGATTTTATCCATAACCACCAGCTGATCTAGGGAAAAAGCAAGCACAGTATTATTCTGGTTACCACAAAATACTACGTCACGTGACAGTAAAAGTAAAGCTACAGCTAGAATAACTTACCAAAAAGTCATTGACCCGAAGTTCTGTCCTCTGCTTCTGGCCTCGAAGTTGTACCGCTTCCAAGTAGCGCTGCAGAATGTCTTTCTGCTCCATGTTGGCAGGAGCGGAGACGCCAGACCATCCAAGCCGAGAATGCACATGTCACGCATGTGCTGACGCGACCCTGCGAGACATGCTCACCCATTGCTTCTGCATGTGGTTACAGAGCTTCATGACGCGCCTTAGAGGAAATTATTAGTAACTGCTATTGTGGTCACACTGAAAAAAGTGCCACCAGCAAGCTTCCTTCCGGGTCTTAGTGCCCTTTTACACAGCAGAGCAGCAAACAAGGGTTGAAAATAAATTGCAACTGGGGGAAGTCACATTTAGTACTTCCTTAAACTGTGGTGAGGCATTCGACCGACAGGTTGTTCCTATTTTGGAAAGAAATTATTTCGACTTCAGCAAGCTTAACTTAAACTTCTTGAGAAGACACGTGAGTTCAAGTTCAGCCTTCTCTGGCTGATACATTCATAGTTTGGTTGAGTACCTACATCTCATTCCATGAGACGTGCATTATACGGACACTATATACAACTCACTGATAATTTACCACGGTGGTAAAAGGAGCATTACGCTTCTTGGTGTATTTATCTACTTGTTAATACTCCGCAAATGTAGTTTCCTAGACTCTCCACACTACAGCCACAGGGCCCAAAAGTGTTTGAGAACCACAGGTCAGTGTTATCTTGAGCTAAAAAGAATAAATACATCAGCAGTTGTCACCGAATCTTTAAAGGTCCCTGTGTGTTGGCCAAGAAATGATGACGTGAGACTGGGCTTGTCTTACCAACTGCTGAAAATGTTGTTATGTAGTCCATCGACTCAGGTGCGGCTCCTCCGCTATGGCG
Organism: Calotriton arnoldi; assembly: GCA_963921515.1. Lineage (NCBI taxonomy): Eukaryota > Metazoa > Chordata > Amphibia > Caudata > Salamandridae > Calotriton > Calotriton arnoldi. Next base: position 1,267,736 of record CAWUFW010001716.1, read on the forward strand.
GAGGATCGTCGCCCCACTGCTTTCTCGCAGTGCGAGAAGCAAAAACATAAAATGGTAATAACTTTTAGTTATTACTATTTTATGTTTCTTTTGCGGGTGGGCGCGGCTGTACTGCTTAAGGAGCAGGGCAGGGGAGGAGTGGTTTGTCCACTCCTGAGTGCGCAATGACTGTTTGGTCGGCCCTCTCGGGCTGCCCAAATCAGTCATGTGCACTTTCCCCTTCTACATGCAGGCTGCGTTGCAGCCTGCATGGAGAATATGCCCACCCCTCCAGCCCCTGGCTGAGCGCCGTGTTACGGCGGCGCTCAGCCCAATTACAACGCTGCATTGCAGGGTTGTGATTGGCTTAGGGGAGGGAGCCTGGCTGCCTGCTTCCTGTTCCTGTCGGACGCAGGAGAGCAGGAGCAGAGAGGACGCAGGACCCGGCCTAAAGGTAATTTGTTTTTTATTATGACCCCCCCACAACCCCACTTGCCCCCCTTCCTCCACCCCTGCGACACCCCGCGCCCACCCCCCCACCCGCAAGCCAAGCCGGTTGCAACTGCATCGACTTGCTTGAGAATTCTGCGCTAGTAGTTATGTTTCTAGTATACTGTTACTGCCACCATGTGTTAGTTGTTAGAAAGGGATCTCGTTTGTCTTCATAATGTAAGAGATACTGCGCTCTCTCATAGTTAGTCCATGGTTTGTAATGCTCAGGATGTCCGTAAGTCCATTACTTACCAGTAATACTCATTACTCTGACTCCTCCTCACTGTCCTTCAGACAGTGGCATAATGTAGCAAAAATGATGCATCCCTCCCGCCCCCTGTAGAATGTGGTAAGATGCCCATACCTCACTAAAATGCAAAGACCTTAGGCTGAACGTGGGCCCCCTGGAATGTAGGGCCCACTCTGCGTTTCAGGGGCTGCAGGCCCCTATTAAGGACACAAATCCTCACCCCAGAGAGAGGGCACCGTTGTCATTGCGTTCTTTGTAGAGTTCGCCCTGCCCATAGGGTGACCACAAAAGGCCAAGAGAGCCACTCTTCTTGGTAATACTAAGCAACGGATGCAGGGTGGAGGATCACTGTGGAAACAGGTGGCAGAGCCCAGGAAGGCCTGGACTCAGAGTACTGAAGTAGTAGCTAGCACAGTCTTTACAACGAGAATATATCTAAGAAGGTTGTATGATAGAAGCACAAATGGTTTTACTACGCGTGAGTCTACCAACAGCCCAACCACAAATGCATCTTAACCATGCATTACTTTACCACGCATGCCTTTACCACAACATTTTGTGGTATAGGCATGAATGGTAAAGGGGTATGTGTGGCTAAAGTCACCACTACCCTGCCTCCCCGACCACACCTTCACCCCTGCCCACGTGCTGTCCCTTTAACCAGCCGCGGTCGGTGGTAGGAGTGCTGCCGGGCGGTGACGTGGGGAGGGGGAGGGGCAGGGTGGGGGGTAGTAAACTATGGATTACGGAGGTTTACAGGTAAGTAAACATATAAATAAATAAAACGAATTTCGTTGCGTGCACTGCATCGCATTTGGGGATGCAGTGCGCGCAACGAAATTCGTTTTATTTATTTATATGTTTACTTACCTGTAAACCTACGTAATCCATAGTTTACTACCCCCCACCCTGCCCCTCCCCCTCCCCCTCCCCACGTCACCGCCCGGCAGCACTCCTACCACCGACCGTGGCTGCCTTTAACTACCCCAACCCCTTCCACTGCCCTAAAACCTACCCCAACCCCCAAAACTAAAAACTACCCCAACTACCCATTCCCCTCCCACTACCCTAAGGCCGAAAACCCTACAGTACCCCACCCCCTGACCCCCTGCCGTCCCTTAAACTACCCCAACCTCTTCCACTGCCCTAAAACTTACCCCAACTCCCGCCCTAAAAACTAACCATACTACCCATTCCCCTCCCACTGCCCTAAGGCCTAAAACCCTACACCCTAACTTACACTACCTCGACCCCCCGCCGTCCCTGCCCTGTCCCTTAAACTACCCCAACCCCTTCCACTGCCCTAAAACCTACCCCGACCCCCTCCCAGCCCTAAAAACTGCCCCAACTACCCATTCCCCTCCCACTGCCCTAGGGCATAAAACCCTACACTACCCAGCCCATGCCTGCGCTGTTCCTTAAACTATCCCAACCCCTTCCACTGCCCTAACACCTACCTCGACCCCGCCCTAAAAACTAACCCAACTACCCATTCCCCTCCCACTGCTCTAAGGCCTAAAACCATGCACCCTAACTTACACTACTCCAACCCCCCAGCCTCCTGCACTGTCCCTTAAACTATCCCAACCCCTTCCACTGTCCTAAAACCTACCCCGACCCCCTCCCAGCCCCAAAAACTACCACAACTACCCATTCCCCTTCCACTGCCCTAAGGCCTTAAACCATAAACTACCCGGCCACCCGCCCTGCGCTGTTCCTCTAACTATCCCAACCCCTTCGACTGCCCTACAACCTACCCTGACCTCCCTGCCCTAAAAACTAACCCAACTACCTATTCCCCTCCCACTGCTCTAAGGCCTAAAACCTGGCTCCCTAACTGACACTACTCCTACCCCCCACCCCCTGCGCTGCCCCTTAAACTATCCCAATCCCTTCCACTGTCCTAAAACCTACCCCGACCCCCTTCCAGCCCTAAAAACTACCCCAACTACCCATTCCCCTCCCACCGCTCTAAGGCCTTAAACCCTAATTACCCGGCCATCGCCCCGTGCTGTCCCTTTAACAATCCCAACTCCTTCCACTGCCCTAAAACCTACCCTGACCCCTCTGCCCTAAAAACTAACCCAACTACCCATTCCCCTCCCACTGCTCTAAGGCCTAAAACCCTGCACCCTAACTTACACTACCCCGACCCCCCGCCCCCCTTGCGCTGTCCCTTAAGCTACCCCAACCCCTTCCACTGCCCTAAAACCTGGCCCAACTCCCTCTCAGCCCTTAAAAAAACCCAGCCCCACTTACCTCACCCCGGCGTCTTCCTGCTTCCGTCTTCCTGCAGCTAGACCGCGCACTGCCTTAACCATGCATATGCGTGGTTAAGGCATGCGTGGTATAGCTTGCGTAGTCGGAACACTCGTGGTTCAGACCACGGTGTTCTGACTGTTTCCCATCTAGAAAGCACCCCCTCCTTTTAACTTACATCCCAGGCAGCGGGCAAGAGCCACATCTATTGCACCACCTTTACCAATTTATTCCATAGAATTTAGAAATACTTCACAGGGATACCCTGTGCCCCATTTAGAAAAAGCAATTGTTATGAGTCTAGAAACTCTTTTGAGATTCAAAAAGGTGGTTTTGCACCTGTGGAAAGCTTTTATCACACATATGTTTTCATGGCACAATAGACAACAAATGAATGTTTCATGGTAAGAATGCCCTGAAAGTTTCGGAACACCCACAAAAGTATGTGCCTGTGAGTATTTGTAAACTTTTTTGACTCATTTACAGCCTGAAAATCAGCAGAGATTTACTCTTGGGGTGGGTGTAACTCGTGTATTCTGTGTAGTGTAATCACGTGGAATTACCAAAAATTCAACAAGATTTTGCAGAAGTTCACAAGAAGAGTAGTTCTGCATTTAACGCTATTTTCCTAGTGCAAAAATACCCCTTCGCATCCAAAAATTGGCGAGAGGATGCATTTTGCCATAAGAAATACCATTAAATGTAACAGAACATGAATAGCGAGCGGGAACAGACTCTTGCACACTCTAAATGTGTTCTTGCGTTAGGGGTTCCCCCCAAAACTACTCTTAATTATGTTAGCTGGTATATTCGGGTCATTTTTAGTAATTCTGTGTCAAAGAGCAATGCAGAATCACTAAAATAACTCTGATTACTCTGGTGTCATTGAAATTCCACTCAGGCATAATTTACTTCTACAAAGTGCAGGAGTATGTCCCTTTCTAAAGTGTGAAATTGCAAGGAATACACTGCAATTGGAGAGGGTGCAGAGGAAAGAGTTTTTGTTTTGGAACTAAGGAAGTGCAATTGCACTCATGTGAAGTGATAGCTGAACGCACAAGTGTATACTATGTACAATTATACATAGGGAAAGCTCTCCACATGCCCAAAAGTAAGACTTCACAAAAAGTTTTCAGAACTAGGCGGTCGACCTCAAATCTGGGGAACTGGGTTCGAGTCTCGGCAATGACGCTGAACATCCTGTGATTCTGGGCAAATCACTTAATCTCCCCGTGCCTAACAAAAAAATGAATGTGTCCTCATGTAACACAACTGGTGCTATGTAAAGCGCTCTGATACCCGAATTGGGTTAAGTTTGCGCTATATAAAAAACTCTGTAAAAAAAAAACTATTCTTTGAAACAAGTGGCTGGCAGAGGTTTTCAAGAGCACTCTTGAAATGAAATGAAATACCAGCATTTGTAAAGCGCACAGCTACCTCCGGAGAGGTGTCCCGGCGCTGGGGGCCCTCGGGAAGATTAAGCGAGCTATTGCCCAGAGTCACATGGTGCTGGGCTAACCTGCCGCTGGCACTGGGGATCGAACCGTGAACCCCGTGGTCCGGAGTCAGGCACCCTGGCCGCTGCACCACACCTCTTCCACTCTTAGAAACATTTATTAAATTCTAAATTTATAACTCTGCATATGAGGGAGCAGATTTACAAATTATTTTGAGAATTGGACCTGGGTTAAGATACTCTTAGCAAACAAATTGTACTTATTGAAGGAACTGCCAGCCTCTAATTAAGAACAATCATAGGAGTGGATACCTATATTGCTCCCTTGCACAGAAGCTCTAAGGACAACCCCAGACTTCCCACATCATGATATCATGCCCCTAGAAAATCTGCCATGTATCCCCTGGAGAAAACCACCCACTCTAGGATCAGTGATAGCAAACCTGACCCAATAACCTATGAAGATACGGAGAGTTACTTGTCCCTGCCCTCTGGCAATAGCTTAGATACAAAGGGGCCCATTAGGATGGCGGGCAGATCGCCCCCGCCAGGCCGGCGGTAGCCACCGCCGGCCCAGCGGGGGTGATCCGCCCGCCATCCATGCCTGAATGACCCCCACCATATTAGGATGGCTGGGGGGTCCGCGGCGGACGGGAAGACCGTCCGCCACTTTTCCTCCGGTCGACTCGTCGACCGGGCGGAAAACGGTCGCAATATGGTGGCGGTGTCTGCAAGACACCGCCAGCCATATTGCGATGCCGCCATGGAAAGGCATACGGTCTTTGCTGTTGGGGGCCCGTTGCGGGCCCCTTGAGTGTTGGGGGGTGCACATGGGGGGTACTTGTGGAACCCCCTACATTGGCGTGGACAAGGTGGCAGGCACCGCGCGGTGCCTGTCACCTTGTGCATGCCAATGCACAACGTGCATCCACAGCATTGTGGTGGGCGGTGCTGTGCGCACCTCCTGCCACAATGTTGTGGATGGAGGATGCCACCGCCACGGTGGCGGTGGCATCCTAATGCCCATAGCGGGACCGCCGCACCTCTGGCGGATGGTCTCATTCACCGTTACGGTGGCGGGCGGACTTTGTCTGCCCGCCATCGTAATAGGCCCCTAAGAGTGTAAATTCCTTCTTCAGAGGAAACTTAAATAGGGCACAAGACTAGAAAGGCGATGTCCACATCATGATGTAAAATTAAATTGATTGAAACTGATTTCAGACAATAAAATGAGCATCCCAACTGAAAAGGAACTTCAGCTTAAGAACGGCAAGAACCAAGGGCCCACTTCAGCCCTTTAATCTGGCCGATGCAATGGCTACTAGGGAGGAAATGTTTGCACGTAAAAGCGCATAGATGGTAGATCCTAATAACAGGAAAGGCACTCTTTGGAGTCCCTTCAAGACCAAAGAAGAGGCCAGTAGGGCAGGGTTAAATAAGCCCTGAACCTTTTATATTCAAAGATTCGCAGCAGACAATCTGCCAGAGATTTTATTTCAACTGACAAGCACCAGGACTGCCTAAGATCTTTGATTCTGACAATTGACTATAGAGAGGGTAGGAAGGTAGACACTTAAGGAATCTCTCCAGAAAGATTTCTTGTTCCAGAAAGGGATCACATCAATGTGTCTGAGGGCAATTACCCAGTAGAGAAGTGCTACCTGTGAAAACAATTTATTGAAATTGTGGATAGACAGTGAGACTGCTGGATGTAAATGGGAACTTCTCTAGAACATTCTCCTGTTGAGTAGTTCTGCTTATTCTAACTCCAAATCATTAAGCAAATGGGAACCAGTGCAATCTGAGACTGGGCGGGCCAAAGAAGTCAGAGAGAACTATCGGGAGGTAGAAAACATGTTTCAAGTCCATGCACCTTTAGAGGAACTCAACGATGAGTAATATGTGAAGAGGTGTGTACTCGAACATAATCTCTAAGGCCTTAATTACGAGTTGGCTGGACTTTGCAGTGGAGATACTAGAGGCCTGAAATTACATTTAACAGCTGATATCTCCGCTGCAAAATCCAACCAATACAAGTTTTTTTACCGAAACAGGTTTAACTGCTTGGTTCTGGATTTACCAGGCATTTTGCCATGCAGATTTTCCCAATTTAAGTGAAAAAGCCACATGCATTTTCTGCCTGCTCCGAGCAAGCATAAAGTGCATGTCCTACTGCTGGTGGGCGACGGGATGGTGGCACAGTGGTTCAAGGCACCCTTGTGCCTGTCAGAGGGGAGAACTGTATGCTCCCACGCACTGCTGCCATGGGCATGCTGGGCCGTTCAATGATGCTGCTTGCAGACCCTACCCTGCAGAAATCTTTCCTGGCACAGAATTATCGGGTCTGGAGCTTTTCAGAATTAATAATTTCAGGTCCCGACATTGTTATAATTTTAACTTTCATTATTTCACCCAGAGTTAACACTAGATATAAATTAAGAGCTTTGGGTCCTTTGTTTTCCATATTCCACTAGGTATGCATTCAGAGCTGTAAAGCTTATGTTAAAAAAGGATAGAAGGGTGAGGGATGACAAAAAATAAGAACAATGAAACTTTGGTACAGGATGTGAATGGGCAATTGTTTCCAACATCAAGACACAAGACTGTTGCTTGTCCCAACCCATTATGCAAACCACACTTGAACTGTGACTGCAACTGGATTTTTATCAATTAACATAAAAATAATTAGAGGATTATTTCACAGAAAAAATAAATGTAGTTTTAGAGAGACATACATTTATTAGTAGGGTTCTGGGCAAAAGTGAAAAAGTGTCATATTATTTTGCTGTACTGAGAGGATTATCAGCCACTTGCAAGTTTGGATCGTTAGCTGACTCACTCATACGTGATCAGGTAGTAATATGTACTAATGATTCCAAAATCCAAAAAAAGGTTATTGGTAGTAAATCCAAGTTTACAAGAAGCTATAGACATGGAAAAAAGTATAGAGGATACAGCAATATGTATTAAAGAAAAGCAATTGATGTCTGTTGATGCTAAAAAGAATGATATAAACAGCCTTACAGAAGGCAACGAAATAATGAAAGTCAAGGATACATTCTCAAAAAACAAAAGTTAAGGCTGATAAAGTAAAATGCTTCAGATATGGTTATACAAATCACTTGGCCAATAACCTCAAGTGCCCTTCGAAAGGAGTAATCTCTAGAAATGAAATAAGCAGGGACATTTTGCGTGGGTATGTGAGAACATGGATAATAAAAGTGTAAATATGGCTAATCCAGTACTGGAAGACAATGAAGATGATAACAAAATAATATTCCAGGTCAAACACATAGAAAAACAAGATTAAGTTGACTATCCCAATTGTGATGTAGCTTTAGATGGTATTCTCTTCAATGTATTTGCTGATTCCTTCTCTCCTTATACACTGATTGATTATGAAACATTTCTTAAGGATAAGAATACAAACTTGAACCTTCAGATATAAGACCAGGGGTTACAATTGTGATCCCATTCCCATAGTAGGGATGTTACCAATGCAAATCTCTTTTAAGGACAGGAATACTGTTGGTAAAGTATTCATAACGAAATGTGGCTCAAATCTTTTAGGATGGAAACATCAAAAATATTTAGGAATAAAACTAGATCCTAACAATGATGAGCAAGTTTTGACAATAGATAGATCAGTTATTGGAATGGATGTGTGTAATGAATTTCTGAGGTATTTTCTGAAAGGTTAAGTTTACCAAAGGATTTTGTGCACAAAATTAAACTTAAACGCCATGCCATTCCCACTGTTCATAAAACACGTCCCGTTCCACTCCTTATAAGAGATCCTCTTAAGAAAGAATTGCATAAATTTGAAGAGTAAGGCATAATTGAAAAAGTTGAAAGTTCAGAATGGTTATCCGCAATTGTCATAGCTACAAAAACGATTCTAATAACATATGTATGTGTGTTGACTTAATATATCTAAATCAAAACATTTGGGTAGACTGGCATCCATTAACTAGGATTAATGAAATACTGAGTACCATAAATAATGCAACATTTTTCAGTGTCTTGGATTTATCCTCTGCATATCATCAAGATGCACTCCATCAGGAATTAAAGTCTCTCACCTCCTTTGGCACACTATTTGGAACATACAGATACTGTGGAATGCAGTTTGGCTTAGCCTCTGCCACAGCAGTTTTTCAAAGAATAATGAATCATAGTCTTAGAGATACAGATAGAGTTATATGTTTTCATGATAACACCCTATTGTATGGCATATCTGAAGAAGAACATAACAAATCCTTGAGAGATGTCCTTCTCAAACTGAAAGATGCAGAACGTATCAATAAGAAAGAAAAATGTAAACTCTGTGTCACTTCTGTAGATTAACTGGGACATACTATTTCCAGTGAAGGTATTAGACCCAAAATTAGTCCTGATTGATTCCGTCAACTGTCCCCATGCTCCTCCCAATAAAGATGAACCTAAGTCTTTCTTAGGCTTAACTGAATACATGCCTAAATATGTCAACACATTTGCTGATTTCGTAAGCCCACTAAGAACATTACTAAAGAAAGGTAATCCCTTCCAATGGAATGATATACACATCAACCATGTTAATGATTTGAAAGAGGCCATTGTTAATGCTCCTAACATTGGCAATTACGACATGAAACTCAAAACAATATTAACCACTAATGCTAGTAATAAGGACGTTGGCGCTACTTTGTTCCAATATGTTGACGGTAGTGAGTAAATTGTGGCCTTTGCTTCCAGAACATTGAAAAGAGAGGGATTGAATACTGAACAATTGAAAAGAAAGCAATTGCTTGTTTCTGGGTTATCAACAATTTTAAGTTCTATTTATGGGGCTTGCCATTTCCATTGAGAACAGATCATAAACCATTGTTGTCTGTCTTATCCACTAAGAGTATTGAAAGAACTACACCCTGCACAGCCAATTATAATAATGGACTGCAAAATTGTAATTCTAAAGTGGAATACGTCTCAGGTACTAAGAATGTTGGAGCAGATTGCTTATCAAGATTACCGGTAAATGATTACAGATATGAAACATCTATACCGAAAGAATCTGTTCTTTCTATCAACATTTCAGCAATTAAAATAGAAGAACGCGATGAGTGCATGAGAAATGACAAAACCTTATCACTAGTAAAGGAAAGAATCACTCAAGGATGGCCAAACAAATGTAGTGACTTACCCGATATCTTGCAACTGTATTGGAATACAAGAAAACAAATTGTCTATTGATGGTAAATTTCTATTAAGGCTAGACAAAATTACATCTCCAGGTGGAATGAGGTAAAAAATAGTTGATATCACTCATGAAGGTCACATACGTAGAAGTTTGACTAAATGTAATACAAGAGCAGAATATTGGTTTCCGAACATGGACAGTTTCATAGAACATAAAGAGAAAGATTGTTATACTTGCAGTACAAGTGATAAAACTAAAATCATTCACAAATCTCCACTTCCACCAGTTGAAGTGCCAACTAAACCATGGGACAAATTAGGTTTGGACATTATAGGCCCTCTCAATTGACCTAATATTCACCTTAAGTATGTTTTTGTGCTGGTTGACTATCATTCTCATTGAACTTCTGTTACGTTTGTTAGCAGTTCCGTTCAAAACTCTTTATTTAGGTAAAATATCATAAAAGAGACAAACAGATATGTTAAAATTTAAAACATTAAGCACTACAGAAAAAATAAAAAGAAAGAAATAATTTAAAACAAAATGCTCAGTTTCCTACTATGAATACAATAAGCTTTAAAATCAATCATTTTCAGAAGTTAATGAACACAGCACTAATTTACATGGTCTTGGAAGCTACTTCATATTTCTCCCTAGCGTACCACATACTCAATAAAAATCTGGAAACGGCAAACACCATAGGGGGCATCAAAACAGTCTGCATAATTCTACACGCCTCCAAATGTCTAGCAACTTCTAAGCATCTGTATACTGGAATTATCCACCTAGTCCTAGCCCTACTATAAGTTGGGCAGAAAAACAGCACATGGACTACGGTTTCCTTTTTATGTCTGCGCGTTGGACATCCCATTGCAGCTAAATCTATTGGCTTTGCCCATCTTGAGGTAAATGTGCAAAGTGGCAAAGTACCATATCAAAAGTGCATATAAAGTTTCTGGGCCAGGATTGGCTCAATATCATCTAAAAAGTGTTCTGTGCTAAAAGTATCCTTTATTGTTATAAAAGCACCTGTTAAGTTACCCAGTGTTGATGAAGTTAAGAGCTTATTCAACCTATGTGATCTAAACCGGGTTTTTAGTTTCTTAGCTGAAATAGGGCAACAGCTGGTGCCCTAGATCTCCCACATATTGGGTAAGCCCATTTCTATAAATCTATCTCTGATATATTTTATCCACGGAAGATCAACAGCAGCAGGATATCTAAGAATCTCCTCAAGACCATTACGATAAAATTTAAATTCAGGGGTAGCCCATAATCTTCTCCAAAATGTTAAAGGTCTAACTGCTGCTTTTTACGTGATTGGTTTAAGGCCAGCATCTAATCTTAGAGGGATCCCAGGGGTACTAACCAGAATATTTAGCACCTGCCTCAAAAGCCTATTTTCCACTAGTTCTAGGGTATTAAGATTTTTGTGCCCCCATTGCTCCACTCCATATGAGGCCACCCCCAAGAATAGAGCTGGGCAACCGGAGAATATGGTTTGAAATGAAGCCCGATACATCTTTAACAGCCCTCCTATCTGTTGCTCTAATTAAATCCGTCCTTTGGAGACGTGGTGAGCCCAAACCATCATTCCAGTTAAGGTGACACCCAAATATTCAAACAAATGGACTTGTTCTAGGGGCCCCCCATTCAGCATTGGGTTCGGTCGGGTTGAATGGCATGGGCTGAAAACCATGTACTTGGTCTTAGACACTGTTAGACTTGGCACCATTGGCGTGGGTCTCCCTTCCATTTTTTTGCTGTTGCCTCATATGTTTTTGCTGGTCTAGATGTTTTGGGCACTTTGCCACTGCTGTTCAGTGCCAAAGTGCAAGTGCTCCCTTTTGTAAATTGATGTAATGGATTAGTGATTCCATGATTGGCTGATTTGATTTACTTGTCAGACCCTAGTACAGTGCACTGTGTGTGCCCAGGGCCTGTAAATCAAATGCTGCTGGTGGGCTTGCAGCACTGATTGTACCACCTACAGAAGCAGCTTGAAAAATGTGGCTCAGGCCTGCCATTGCAGAGCCTGTGTGCAGTCTGGGACTGCCATGTCAACTTGGCAAGTGCACACACTTGCCAATACCTAAACCTTCCCTTTTCTACGTGTTAGTCACCCCTAAGGTAGGCCCAAGGTACCCCTGTGGGCAGGGTGCATTGTATGTAAAAGGTAGGACATGCCCTGATGTGTGTGGCATGTCCTGATAGTGAAATACTGCCAATTTCGTTTTTCACTATTGCAAGGCTATCTGTTCCCCTAGGCCAAAATGGGCAGTTAGTTTATAACATCTTATAAACATAACTGGCCCTAGAAACAAGGTAGGAAAATAAAGTTTAGTATGCCTGAACTCAGAATGTTAAAGTGCATCTTTTAGTGTGGGTGATTTTTACATTCTGTGTTTGAAAAGGTTCACTGACATAGTATCGACACACACAATATCGACCTACCATTTTATCGACACCAAAATATCGATTACACTAATATCGACGACCTATACTTATTTAAAAAAATACACAAATATCGACACCATATTATCGCCAAACATAAATATCGTTTTAAGTATTATCGAACACACAAATATCGTTACATAAAATATCGGACATAGTTAAAAAATAAACAACATGTACAAAATATCGATGACAATATAGACAGCAATAATATTGTCTTTTAAAAAATAACAACAGCTTAAAAATTATTAAAACTAACATATATTAACACCAAATTTTAATTTTTTATCTATAAACAAACACTCTATACAAAATAAATATAATACGATCTATTTTTAATATATTAAATTATAAAATCCTAAAATATTTAGTAAACACACTAATAATTAATATTTAAAATATAATTAAATAATATGCACACAGCATTTAACATCAAATACAATGTAAAACACATTTAACAGACTTAGGGGCCTATTACGATGGCGGTCGGGAAACCTCCCCAACCGCCATGGTAGCGGGAAAAGACCGCCCGCATGTACCGCGACATCACCGCCGGTCGAATTACGATGACCCGCTGTCGAAATCCGACCGCGGCGGTCTGATCGCGGGCATTAACATTGCGGCAGTTGCTGCTGCCCGCAGCACCGCTGCGATGCCGAAAGGAGCATGTCCTGCATTTCCCTGCACTGCGTGGCAGGCACTGCACAGTGCCTGCCATCTGGTACATGGAAATGTAGGGGGGACCATGGGTACCCCCCCAGTGCACCCACACCCTCCCCAACACAACGGGCCCCCGGAAAACAATCACTGCATGCCTTTCAATGGCGGTCTGACCGCTGAGGAATGGCTGGCAGCCTGCTCTGCACCGCCACCATTATCCCGGTCCTGCTCCATCCGCCAGGCATGAGTGCGGATGGCAACCGGCGGTAAAGCGGCGGTCGGAATTTCCCACCGGCGCGGTCACCACCGCCATCCTAATATGACCGGCGGTTTTCCTGGTTGCGATGGCGGGTGGATGTCCACCGCCGGTACCACATGCGCCACCGCCGGCCCGGCGGTGGACATCCGACCGCCATCGCAATAGACCCCTAAATCCGTAAAAAAAAAAAGTAGCACTAACAACTTCTTAATTAGCGTTTTCCATGTATGGAAAACAACTGCCAAAACAATGAAAACAATAAACAACAACGAATAAAAGGCTCACACTAATAAAATACACCAATCACAGAAAACAAACAATTAAATAAACACTATATAAACAACGAGAAAATAATGTTTATTTTACACCTCAAACCTACAAGTAAGAAGAAGGGAAAACTCTGCCGGATTGCTGCCAGAACGCAGAACTCCATTAAAGAAAAAAGATTTCAAACTGCACAAAGTAAGTAAAATTCTATTTAAAATGTAACACTACTACTACTCTTCAACACAAAATATTTATAAAAAATAAATAACTAATATCTATGTTTTAAATTTATATCTCCTCTACAGATATTTTTCAAAGCATACAAAAAATCCAAGAAGAGCGTGAACAATAAACTCAGAAATAAAGTAAGTATAAAAATATTTTATATAAAACAGTTATCTAAAATACCCACCCAAAACCCCACTTTCTCCCAAATTCCCCACCACCTAGTACACAATAGACAAAAGTATTAAAATTATCTTTTTTTCTACCAACAGAAACATCTTCAACAAAGCTGAAATAAAACACCAAAGAAAGTGCATCAGCATAAAATGTTACATCAAATTTAACATTGTAAGTATATCAAGAACAATATATATATATTAATAAAAAATCTGTACTGTATTCTTTTTAGTAATTTTATATACATTTTCTTAGCATTAAACAGACCACAATGACTGAAGGCGCCCAATTTATTACCTCTCAAAAAGGAAAGATGTTACTACGGGGGTTATTCGGATTGCGGGGGGACTTTAGTACACCCGCCACCCTAGCGGTGCTGGGACCAGCCGCCAGACGTGCGGCGGTCCCGCACCACTGATTAGGATGCGACCCCCCACCCTGGTGGTCGCATTCCACAATCTTGACATTGCGGCGGGTGCTGCTGTAAGCAGCACCCGCCGCAATGCCAAAATGGCATGTTGTGCATTGCCATGCACAACGTCGCAGGCACCGCGCAGTGCCTGCCACCTTGTGCATGGTAATGTAGGGGGTTACCATAGGTACCCCCCAAGTGCAGCCCCCCACCCCCCCATCCCCCGGGGGCCCGCAACGGGACCCCAAAGCAATTCCCCGCCAGCCTTTCCATGGCGGCATCGCCGCCATGGAAAGGCTTTCAAATGCACGCATCCTAATATGGATGGCGGTGCCTGGTAGGCACCGCCACCATATTAGGCCCCAGCTCCGCCCGGCCAGCAATCGAAATGATTGCCGACCGGCAGAAAGGCGGCAGACGCACATTTGCGTCCGCCGCGGTACCCCCACCATTATAATATGGCGGGGGTAAATTGGGTGGAGATGGCAGGCGGATCGCCACCGCCTGGCCGGCGTTGGCGATCCGCCCGCCATCCTAATCACCCCCTTTGTTCCATGGGGTACATCTATACCCAAGAAAAACAAAGTGGACTAAAAGTTAATTGGAAATGTAGTAAATGCTATTCCAATAAATGTTATAGGAGGGCTACAATGCAGGAAACAACTGTTACATATGTGAAAGAACATAACCACCCCCCAAATGTGACAGAAATTGAAGTTAGAAGTGCTCTAGATAACATAAAAGAAGCTAGCACTAGCTCTGAGAGATCCACCACAGAAATGTTAAAACAACAGTTGCAGTCGCGGCTCCTGGAGGGAGTGCTGCGGGGTGGTGGGGCGGGGGAGGGGCAGGGTAGGGGGTAGTAAACTCCGGCATACGGCCGACCGGAGTTAAGTACATAAATAAATAAATAAAATGAATTACATTGCGTGCTGCAACGCCATTTGCGTTGCAGCGCGCGCAATGTAATCATAATGTAATCATAATACCAATCGTCCAAAAAATGAAAAAATCCATCTGTTTAAAAAGCAATCCAAGTTCGATAAATCCAAATCGAATAAACCATAAAAAACCCGAAAAAATTATTTAATAAAATAAACGCTCCAGGTAAACCCGAAAAATTGAGAAAGTGTTAAATAAATATTAGTTTACTAAACTAATACACACTTCTTAATGAAAAAAAACGCAATCTTCTCCGAACAGCGACTTCCAACAACGAAAACCTGTAAAAAATAGAAAAACAATTCCACCCACACAAACATACACATATACCATAATTAAATACAATTAGAAACATTTCTAACACCCTATTCACACATATTTCCACATATTCTAACCTCTATAAACTGGGCCGCAAACACTAACTATCGACATCTCGCTAAAATCTAAGGGGCCCATTACGATGTCGGGCGGAAGCACAACCGCCGTGCTGTCGGAGGCAAAAACCGCTCGTTACCGTCCACCAGCAACGGCCCACACGCCCGCAAAATTTGGATGTGAAAAGTCAGGCAAACACCGCCCGTAAGCCTGCGGCGCCGCCCGCCATCAAAGTGCGCCCGTCTACGTAGCGGCGCAAGCCAATGGAGACACACCGTCCGACGAAATGACGTACCGCCCGGCGTACAAATTACGATGCCACAACCAAACAGCCACACCGGCAAAGAGACACCGCACGAGATACCAAGGCAGAAACCCGACTGTTCAGTACGGAGACTAAAAAGGCAGCCCACCCAGAGATGAATCCTGCACTCCAGGCCATCCCCATGCTCTACCTAATGCACCACCTAGGAGTGAACGCGCCACGACGACGCAGGCAGGCAGACACACAACAAGGGTACGCAAACACTGCACACAGTGCAAGGGCGGAAAAACTGTACATGGCCCTCCCAGACACCCCTGTGTGGACAGGACACATCCACCACTGTACCCACACATGTCCCACCTGTCAAAAAAAACCAACTCGCAACATCCTGGGCACCCACTACCCGGGACCAGGAAGTGACGTCCCCGTCACGGCACCGCAGCGCAGCGGCGATGACGCAGGTACACATGCGCACAACGCAGAGGCCAACGACAGCGCCATGCATGGGCTGCACACAAACACCACAGGGTCACAACTACACACCCCACACACCAGCCCCACCCTGAAGGCACATGTCACGTGGCCTTACTGCATCAGTCATGTCCCCAACCAACAACTCACAGTTGTCAACCTGATGTCACACAAGTGTCCCGAACAGGGGAGTAATGTGATGTCAAAATAGGACACACCCTTGTGTGCAAAACATGGCGAAGCACACAGCGGCTGCTACATAACAGCACAGAATATGGACCTCGTCCGCAAAAGGCACGCCAGTCTCATCCAAAAATACCTATACCATCCTGCTCGCAATATCAAGCCATGCAATGTACAAAATTGAAAAACCCTGCTGCCTGAGTACAGGTGTTTCCAATTACTACACCCACACAGAAGCCCCAATGTATAGCGGAAACGCTGTGTCCCGCCCACACACGGGAGAGCAGATAGCACTGAATGTCCTTCCATTCCTACTCTGAAATCACCTTGCAACAATTTATGCAGGAGAATGGAGCCATTGTACCAACAAGAAGCCAAACAGAGCCATGCAGAGTAAACCGTCCACTGGCAGATAGCGCCCAACATGAAAGAAAGTTAATAACACAAAAAAAAATCATACCACTCCTCCATGTGGGTCAAATGCAAGTAATCTGGAAGGAGTCAGACACCACTGGCCTTGACCATTCATTGAAGCATGTGGGATGAGGGTCTGTGTCCTCCGCCCAAGCTATAACCCAAGTCCTGCCGCCGTACAACCATTGCAGAATTCCCAGCATCGTCGGAGGTTGCACTCTGCTGACTGCACAGGCAGCCGGAGCACGCCATCACATCACCCAGTAGCAAAATGGCTGTTGCACCACTACTTCCCAACTACGCCGGACAGATGCAGCTGTACATTGAGAGCTTGCTACAGATAGTGGGCTGTGAAAATCTGGCTATGCTGAACGTAAGTTACCGAGTAACTTACCGCATTGCAATGTTCAGCTGCGTCATCCCCGTTTTCTACTGTCGGAGGTGTTTGTTCCACTGTCCTGTGGATTTATGTCTCTCCAACCCGGCATGTCCAAAGGCGGACTTGGTACACTTGTTTGCACCCCTCGACGCCCACAACAGGATCTGTTCAGTGTATGGGGGCATGGCGTATGTGGCTGCAATCGGACACACACTGCAATGGGACCAGTGTGCCTCCACACAACATATTCTGGATCACAGTTTCATCGAATGTCATCCAACATGTCCCATCAGGCTTCTACAAGGGACAACTTACGATGAACACGTTGCTAGCCACCATCCGCTTCATTGGATGGCATCCATGTTTACCACCAATGCCATGGATGCCCTGCTGGAAAGTATCGCATACCTGACAACTTGTCAATTCATCGGTCCCCGACTCATTACCCCCAATTGAACAATGATGTTCAACACCGTACCTATGCTTGGCTTTCACACGGAGTGGGCAGTTAGCTGTACAACAACTATCCCATACAATCTGCAACAAACACCTCACCATCAACTCCACTTCCATGACATCGGACATTTTCGGGGCATGCACTCTGTTCCCCACCATATCCCGTGTCTCTGCATGAACAGGGGGAGGCAGAGGTATGGGACTTGTGTACAGTAACCACATGGCCAATACTGCACGAACAACTATGCCATAATATGTATTCTGCGCACCTGAACACATGCACCTGTCAGTGCACACTTATCTGCCTGCTGTATTACGTGAGAACTGTCACCTCACCATCGTCTGTACTTCCGTGCCAGGACTTTTGCATGGACAACAAATGCAACCCCCTACAACATGGCCCTAGTTATTGTGTCATGTTCAGTGGCCACCACATTGCAACAACTAGTGAGACGCTGCTGCATGCATGTAGGCTCATGCTCTGATGTCACCTCTGACGCAGGTGTGTCGGAGTTACTATTGTAGTAAACCTGTACCATGGAACTGAGATGTACTGTGCCTATGATGTCAAGCTGTCTGGTAGGCAAAATGAATACTGTCTGTGTCAAAGTCTACAGCTCCTCAGTAATTAGCAAATGTACTTTAGCATAGCAAGGGCAAGGCAGTTGTAACTCTGAAGCCTTCATTCCACAGTCAACAACTAATCACATCTACCCGTACCCCTTTTGTATGTGTAATCATGCTAAGTATATCCTCCACATGCATTTTGCTGCCAGTAGTGTCCACTATACTGCATCACAGAGGAAGTAAGTCCAAATACATGCCTTGAAGCAAATATGTGACTCAGTAGAATTATTTTACGAAGACAAGTACGAATGAGAGAGGATGAGAGTGTGTGAAGTACACGAGAGTCGTGAGATGACCATGTAGTCTAGTGTCATTGGATGTCAATGCATATGAGTTGCCGCAACAGTGGACCTAGTGAAATACTACAGCTCGTGGGCCTGGACTTGTCAGACTCTGACGTGGCCCAACAGATCATCACATTAACACTGACGGCCTGGGCACTACAAAGCACAGTCCTACATATGTGTATAAACACCTTCACAGTCTGACATCACACTCATCAAGCAAAAGTAGGAGCCACGCAAAAGCATGCTACAGCAATGCATGACAAAACACACACACGATATCAGTGTGGGTGGGCAGGACTGCACAGTGAGTAAGAACTGCAGAAATTCACATACATGCTCAATTGAACAAGGCACAATCTTGACAGTCACACACCCTGCAGACACACTATGTCCGAAACACATCAAGTAGGAGTCATCCTGAACTGCAAGGACACACCCACACACTGCACACTGTGCAACATACAACACACACATGTGAACACATTCGCAGATCTGAACACGGATACAAGCATCCGCCATGGGCCTGGGTAACACATGTGTGTAGTCGACATTGCCAGAGCGCACACACACACACCAACACTACCCCAAAGTCACACCACTCACACCACACACACCTCCCAAATGCACACATTGAACGTAATCCATGTGCCCAGGCCCAATGTTCATCACAAGACTAACATACACCTACACTGCTGGCCACACAGCAAGTAAGCTCACACATACCCGCATACTCTGCACATGCTACCTGTCATCCTGTGGCTAGACTCACACCCTGTGCTTTGCTTGCACGCAAACATGACACGGATACATTTTCCCTGAAATACCACCAAATACATGCAGACAATCTGTGTCACAAAAATACTTATTCATCACACACACAAGTAGCAGAGTCTGGAAGAAGTGAAGTCCCTGCCACGTGTACAACACATTGGAAGTGAGACCAGACATTGCAATTGTTGAGGTACCATACACGGCATGTGCCTCACTTAACCATGCACACACAGCAACAACTGCAATAAGCAACTACACAGACACAACCGACTACAGGAACAACAGCATCCAGTCTGTGAGATGTGTGTACATTGCTTAAACTTGATGACAAGTACTGTGTGATGCGTGTGTGACACACACATTCAATGGACTCTTGTTCTGTTTTCACCCCTAGGTCCCTACAGCCTCTCCTGGCCTATCGACATACCACACTCCTGATGCATTTCTGATCATGGTGACGGTTGCACATCCTTGATTAAACACAGAGCAGATACAACAGAATGTGATCCAGGTGTATTTATTTTGAGCAGTGACATGTGATTGTGGGCAAGGTGATGACAAAAGTGGTGCATGCTGGAACAATGAGTTGACGGACATGTCCGCGTGATGGTCAAGGTGTACCCATGTTGTTCTGGGTCCACAGTCCGACAGAGACATGCCATTCACATGGCAGTGTGGGGCAGGATAGTAGTCCAAGTGAATGCAGTAGATGGCCACCGTGGCTGGCTGTCTCACTGGCGTTTGGAGTGTGCAAAGTCATCTCTGGACACCCGTTTCCTCTTCGGACGACCCCTTCCATGTTTGAGGGGGGGGGTTGTGTTTGTGGGCTGCTGGTGGTGGCTGAGGATTGCCCACTTGCTGTGGACGCAGGGGAACTGGATGTTGCATGGACCTGCGCCCCAGCAGGTGGTGGCGGAGGTGCTGTGGTTGGCCTTGATTGGGCCCTCACCGCCACCACTAGCTGGCCCATGAGGTCGACAAGTTTGCCCATACAGGTCACGAATTGGCCCATATGGGCGTCCATGGACCTCAACACCCCAAGGACTTCCCGCGTATCGGCAGCTGACCGGGCCCATTGTCCCTGGGCCTCTTCATAGGCCCCAAGGACTCTGGCGATTTGCGGCAGGGCTTGGCTCCCAGGCTCTGATGGCGTTGGCCTGACCCTGCTCCTCCCACCTGAACTGCTGCCACCGACCTGCCCACTCGCCTCAGTGGTCACCCGGGGCCTCGTTGTGGCTCCCAGGGTCGATGTCGACGTGCGTGCAGCACCTTGCGCAGGGTGAGTGGTCAGGGAGGCCCTAGTGGTGGTGGTGGTGGTTGCAGCGGTGGTGGTGGCTGCAATGACCGTGGCAGCAGGGGCCTGGGACTGGTCACCAGCCCTGGGAGATGGGTTGGTGGGTAGGAGGGGTCCTGGGGAGCAGTTGAGCCCTGCCACACCAGATGTGCCTGGTCGGGAGTCCTCGTCCGAAGAGGTGTCCAGGTCTTCCACATCCGTGAGTCCGGGTGGAGGGCTTGTGGACTGGCTGTGATGGCTGCTGTCTCCCTCTCCAGCATCATGCTGTTCGTCACCTGTGGGGCGGAGACGAAAGGTTATTGTGTTGCACCTTGCAAGGTTTGTGTTAGATGTCTGACATTCACAGTTGGTGCACAGTTGTGCACTGATTTCCCAGAAGCGTGTGTATGGCTCTACAATGTGTGTGCGTGATCAGGGCAATGGAATAGTGTGATGGGTGCACATGGCATGGGACGGATTTGGATAGCCAATCGGTGTGTGTTGCAGTACCCCTACATTTTGTGGCTTTGGTGGAAACGGGGTACAGACCCATGAACGCTTTTGAGATGAAATATGTTTTTGGGGTTCAAATGAAACGCTTAGAAACGCAGATGGCAAAAGGGGTACAGCCCCATCAACGCTTTTGAGGTGAAATATGGTTTTGGGGTACATACTGTGACATTTGGGTGCAGAAGGGGACATGTGTTTTGGCCACACGACCCTGCTGAGACAAAGGTGTGTGTATGTCTGACATACCCAGCATATCTGCTCACTGTTATCATTTAGGGACATTACACTGCAAGCATTGTAGTGAGTGAGTAATGGTTGTGTGCCACACAACGTATTGCAGATGGGACAATTCCTTGGTGTGCGTGCTACCCTCAGCCATGTGCAGCAATGCAGTGCTCTTGGGGTGTTGACTATATTAGGTATGTTGTAAATCACAGTGTGACGTGCGCTTCAGACAATGCAGACACATTATTGGTCATCGGCAGGAATCTTTGCTGCACTACTGTATATGGGACAACTGTTTAGATGATATACCTTTCATGACACTGGGGCTAAAAAGATGAGATGGATGAGATATTGAATGTGCATTGTGTAGCTGTGTGGTTCATGGGTCCAGTGGTGCATGTGACATTACTGTGGTTCCACTCTGTTACATTGAGACAAGATAGACTTACATGGGTGATGTTGTACGATGTCAACGGAACAAGCAGACACGACTACATGGACAAGACTTCGATGGTGTTGCTGATGTGTGTGATGACTGGCACAGTGCACGGCATGTGGGTCAGTACTCCAGTGAGACTTGTGCATGTAGACGTGACTCCTTACGTGTTAGTGTATTTGAGATGGCTCATGTGGGCTATGACTCTGTAATTCATGTCCGTGTGCACATTAGTCACATGATTATGACAGGGAACAGTGCTACCTGTTCCTCTGCTACGTGACATGTCCCAAATGTTAGTCGTAGTACAGTCCTCATGCCTACAGACACCCCGCCCTGTATAGTAGTCTGCCTACTTGTTGGTTTGGAGGGAGCAATGCAATGGCTGTCACATGGTTATGAGAGGGAGGGGTGCTCCATCTTGCTGGTCTGTGGGAGTGGGGGCCGTGTTGTGAGTTGTGGTGAAGGCTTACCACCCACAGACACCCCTCCATGTAGGGAAACATATCTACCTGTCGGGTGAAGGTGTGCACTGCAATGGCTGACACATGGGTGTGGGAGTGCTCCATCTTGCTGCGCTGTAGGACTAGGGGCCTGGTGGGGGTTGTACTTCTGCAGTCCCCCTCCGATACTCGGACTTTGTGGTAAGGCTACTTACCTGTTACTTGTTGGTTAGTGCAGCTATGGCTGACACATGAGTGTGGGTGTGGGAGTGCTCCTTCCGGCGCATCTGGGGTACAAGGGGACCTGGTGGGAGTTGTGGTGCTGGCTGACTGTACACATGCCCCCATGGTTTTGTTTGTTGGTACCTTTGGGCTGAGTGTGTGGGAGTGATGTCTTATGTATTGTGTACTGGACATGGGGGTGTTTGGCCCTCGGAGCTATGGCATTCTGGTAGTGCATGACAGTACATA
Organism: Calotriton arnoldi; assembly: GCA_963921515.1. NCBI lineage: Eukaryota > Metazoa > Chordata > Amphibia > Caudata > Salamandridae > Calotriton > Calotriton arnoldi. Next base: position 1,290,330 of record CAWUFW010001716.1, read on the forward strand.
GCGGTGTGCTGGTATACATTTGTTTGTACTTACCAGCCTCCACTCCCCCTGGTATTCCGGTGAGACTCTCCGGATGCAGAATGCCTCGCACCTTCTCCTCCCACGCCTTGAAGGTCTTGAATAGCGCGGGATTTCTGCCGCCAGTCCTGTCAGCCAGCTCACGGTTCTTGGCCTCCTTCTTCCTGACCACGCTTTTCAGGTCGTGCCACCTCTTTGTGATTTCACCCCGGTTGCGTGGCACGTTCCCAACTGCATTCATCTGGTCTACGATCCTGCTCCACATTCTGTTTCTGGTGGCTACTGGTGTCTGTTGGACCTGGTTCCCATAGATTTGTGGGTGCACCTTGATGATCTCGTCGACCGTGACCGTCAACTCAGTGGCAGTGTACTTTGGCATTCTTTGTGTTGCCATGGTGTGTGGTTTGCTATTTGTGGTGCTGGCGTGGTGGTTGTGTGGTGTGTGGTGTGTGATGTGCAGGGGGTTCATGGTGCCGTTGTTTCAGTGGTGATGGTGGTGGTGGTGATGAGTGTGATGTGTGCGTGCGTGTGGTGTGCTGCTTTCCTTAGTGTCTCTCTGTGTTCTCTGATGGCGTCTTCGCTTTGTCGTAGTGCAAGGGATTGTGGTCTGTGAGGAGGCTGCTTTTGTACTGTCCTATGTGGGTGTGTCATGATGGTCTGTCGTTTTCAGGTGTGTTGTGTCTGTTGTCCTGGGATTTGTAGTTTTTTAGTTTTGGCAGGGGGCATGTGTCTTTGGGATGTGTTCTGTGTTTGGGTATTTTGGCGTAGTTTGCTGTGTGGACTTGTTGGCCATGTTGTGTGTATTTATTTGTTCCGCAAATGATTTCCGTGAATGGACGTGGCCGCCAGGCCTTCCGCCGTGTCAGTTATTCATCGCTGTTGTTAACCGTGGCGGGCAGGGAATATGTGGATTTTCCGCGCTCATGTCGGGGAGATCATAATTTCACGGTCGTTGTCTCGGTCGTCAGAGCGGGCGGATTTGGGTTTTCAGGCGGGATTGCGTCCGTGGCGGACGGTTTATCTTCTACTCGGACATGGACGGGCGGAATTTTGTGTGTTTTTACCGCCGCGGGCGGAGGTTGCTTCGCGACTTCATAATTGCTCGGTCGGTATTCCCATGGTGCAGGCGGGCGGTTTTCTCATGCTATCGTAGATGGTGGATTTTTTAACGCCGGTTATCATAATGGGCCCCATACTTACACATAAAACTCCACAAAATTACAAAAACCTAACACTAGACACACTACCTACCACCTAACTAGCTTCAAATTAAAGTAAAAAGTTAGTTTAACTAAAGAAAATTACACTTACCTTCCTCGACGCGATGCAGCTTCCAACCGCGAGCTTCTCCCCTCAGAAAAAAACCAAAGCAAAAGTAAGCGGTTACAAAATACTAACTGTAAAACAAATATGGCTGCTTAAATTATTAAAAATTAATACTTTAATTCAAAAACATGTTAAACAGTAATGAATAAATTGCTAAAATGTTTTCTAAAAATACAACAATATTTTACGTCTATGTTAAAAATTAAATAACATTGTTTCTAGATTGTAAAATTATAATAATATATATTATAAAATATATAATAATTATTATAATCCCTATTTATTTATATTATGTACAATGCTTATTAAAAATATGTACAAAATGTAACAAATGTTGAATAAATACTTACCTATTACAAAACATGTTTATATAAAATTAAACAATGTAATAATTAATATTAATATTTTATATATCAATAATATTAATTAAAAATTACTAGTAAATGTTAAAAAATTGTTATACATTTAAAATGTTTACATGTATAAAAAATGTGAAAAATGTTATATTATTTAATTTTTACAATATATGTAACCAAATAATAAATGTTGAAAATACAAAACAAAACTGTACAACTGTTATAAAAAAATAGTCTCTAAAATAAATGTAATAAATAAATGTAAAACACATTTTTTATTGTTACAAAATATACATACCTGTATTTAAAAATTTACCAATGTTAAAAAAAAATTCTGCAAAATTATTATATGTGAAATTATAAACATTTCAAAAATCTGTTATGTATGAAAAATAAAGATAATGTTTTTTCTCTGTGTCTTAATGTATATTATATGCATTAAATAAAATATGTTATTTTACTATTACTACCTCAATGACCAAAAATAAACATCCTTCCAAAAATGTACGCGTCTGATTATTTGTCTATCAATTAATTTATATTTTAAGTATAATTAAAATATATGTTTTAATGCAATGTACTTTATTAAAATAATAATCTTTACTAAAAATATTTATATAATTGTTTTAATTATCATTTTAAAATATAATAATTCACACACATTCCCAATACACTATATGTAAATATTTTAAGTTGACAAAACTATACACATATATAATTTACTATTCCCACTGCAGTTAATATTAAGTCAGGGAAGGTACTGGACACCACACCTATATAACTTACTAATCCCACTCCAGTTAGTATTAAGTCAGGGAAGGTGCTGGACACTAAGGGGGTCATTAGGATGACGGCCGAACTTTAGTCCGCCCGCCACCCTAGCGGTAACGGGAACGCCCGCCTGCCATGCGGCAGTCCCGCCACCTAATTATGATGCGACCACCACCGCGGCGGTCGCATCTGGCGATTTAACATTGTGGCGGGTGCTGCTGGCTGCAGCACCCGCCGCAATAGTAAAATGCCATGTTGTGCATTTCCATGCACAACGTGGTAGGCACCGCGTGGTGCCTGCCACCTTGTGCATGGACATGCAGGGGGGTACCATAGGTACCCCCAAGTGCACCCCCCCTAGGCAAGTCCCTGCCAGCCTTTCCATGGCGGCATCGCCGCCATGGAAAGGCCTTTAAACACCAACATCATAATATGGATGGTGGTGCCTGCTAGGCACCGCCACCATATATGTGCCCCAGCTCTGCCCGACCGGCAATCGCCGACCGGCGGAAAAGCGGCAGACGGACTTTCCGTCCGCTGCGATACCCACCGCCATCTTAATATGGCGGTGGGTAATTCATGTTACGATGGCGGGCGGATCACCACCACCGGGCCGGCGGTGGCGATCCGCCTGCCATCGTAATCAGTCCCTAAATCTATATAATTTATTATTCCTACTCCAGTTAGTATTAAATCAGGGAAGGTGCTGGACACTACGCATATATAATTTACTATTCCCACTCCAGTTAGTATTAAGTCAGGGAAGGTGCTGGACACTTCACATATATAATTTACTATTCCCAATCCAGTTAGTTTTAACTCAGGGAAGGTGCTGGACACTATGGGGCCGATTCCGATCTGGGTCGGAAAGCTCTCCAACCGATCCGGATCCGGATTGTTTTCCGACCGAGCCGGACCCCTGCAGTCCGACCGAGCGAGTACGATGCGGCCGTATGCTGCCGGACTCGGTTCGGTCGGACTCCCATTGAAGTCAATGTGAGCCGGTCGTATGACGTGTACATGGGCTCCCATTGACTCAATGGGTACGTTGCGCACAAGTGGGCCCTCTGTAGTGGGTACGCGTTGGTGCCATCCGCACCGTACACACATGTATAGGGGGGACCCATGGGTCCCCCCTGTGTCTGACTCGTACGGCTACGGGTGAAGGGGGGTCCGGCACAGACCCCCGAAGTCCGCTTCCGAGAGCTTTTTCGTGTCGGAGGCTCCGACTCGATCCGGCTGTCCGGATCGTGCATCGTACTGGCTCGGTCGTAAAACGTCTCCATTGCGCGGTACGAATCGAGTGCGAATGAGTCGGACGGAGCGGTTCGGACCCGGAAACGAGTCGGTCGGCGATTTCACGTTCATTCGCATCGTACTTGCTCGCTCGGACGACTGTACGAATCGGTCGGGGAAACCGCGTTCGGCTGGTATTTTTTCCGGACGAATCGTATTCGGTGCGCTTCCGGCCGAGATCGGAATCGGCCCCTATACATATATAATTTACCATTCCCACTCCAGTTAGTATTACGTCAGGGAAGGTGTTGGACACTACACATATATAATTTACTATTCCCACTCCAATAAGTATTAATTCAAAGAAGGTGCTGGACACTAAACATATATAATTTACTATTCCCACTCCAGTTAGTATTAAGTCATGGAAGGTGCTGGACACTAGACATATATAATTTACTATTCTCACTCCAGTTAGTATTAAGTCAGGGAAGGTGCTGGACACTAAACCTATATAATGTATTATTCCCACTCCAGTTAGTATTAAATCAGGGAAGGTGCTGGACACTACACATATATAATTTACTGTTCCCACTCCAGCTAGTATTAAATCAGGGAAGGTGCTGGACACTATACATATATAATTTAATATGCCCACTCCAGTTAGCATTAAGTCAATAAAGGTGCGGGACACTAAACATATATAATTTACTATTCCCACTCCAGTTAGTATTAAGTCAGGGAAGGTGCTGGACACTAAAGTTATATAATTTACTATTCCCACTCCAATTAGTATTAAGTCAGGGAAGGTGCTGGACACTAAGGGGTCGATTCCGATCTCGGTCGGTAGGGCTCCAAACGCGATCCGTCCGGAAAAAGTACGAGGCGTACGCGTGTTCTCCGACCAACTTGTACAGCTGTACGAGCGAGCAAGTACGATGCGAAGAACGCAAAATCGTCGACCGACTCGTGTCCGGGTCCGAACCGCTCCGTACGACTCGGTCGCAGATGAACCGTACCGCGCAATGGAGTCGATTTCCGACCGAGCCAGTACAATGCACGATTCGGACAGCCGGATCGAGTCAGAGTCTCCGGGACAAAAAAGCTCCGGGAAGCAGACTTCGGGGGTCCGTGCCGGACCCCCTTCACCCATAGCCTGAGTCGAACACAGGGGGGGACCCAAGGGTCCCCCCTTCACATGCATGTATGGTGCGGATGGCACCAATGCGTACCCACTGCAGGGGGCGCCCTATTGCGAGATGTACCTATTCAGCTGATGCGAGGACATGCACGTGTCGTACGACTGGCTCCCATTGACTTCAATGGGAATCCGACCGAGCCGAGTCCGTCAGCATGCGGCAGCATCGTACTCGCTCGGTCGGACTCCAGGGGTACGGCTCGGTCGGAAAACACTCCGGATCCGGCTCGGTCGGAGGGCTTTGCGACCCAGATCGGAATCGACCCCTAAACCTATATAATTTACTATTCCCACTCCAGTTACTATTAACTCAGGGAAGGTGCTGGACACTAAACATATATAATTTACTATCCCCACTCTAATAAGTATTAAGTCAAAGAAGGTGCTGGACACTAAACATATATAATTTAATATTTCCACACCAATTAGTCTTAAGTTATTAAAAATAATAAATAAACATATATAATGTACTATTCCCCCTAAAATTAAAATTACATGTGTAAATAAACTTTACATTAAACTAATTTCCTTTAATAATCACATTTACAAACATTTTCAATATTTAAATACCTTGCAATATTTAAAAAGATAATAATCATAATTTTTGATTTCACAAAACAGTAAAGATAACAATATACATTAAAAGTGACTATAATTCACACATAAATTATTTAATTTTGTTTACATGATACATAATTTATTTTTTCTAAAATGATTTTAGCAAATTATTAATTTATACTTTATTATTAATTTCTATAAATTATATTATAAATATTAATTTTCAATATATATATTTCCATAAAACAAAAATATAAATTATTAATTATTAACATAACTTAAATATTAAATATTGTGAAATATTAACAAACTATACATTATAATATTAATATATTTAAAATTATCCACTATTAAAACAATATATTACAAAAAAAATTACATTATAATTTCACTCAAAATTCATTTCTAAATATTTTAATAACAATATTAAATAAATTACATAAAATTACACACCTTCATTCTAAATTAAAAAAGCAAAAAGAAATATTAATTTAGAATCAATTTTTTAAATTTATTATTTTTTTTTATAAATATTAAATTATATTAATACAGTACCCACCCTTATCCCCCATAAACTCAACATCCCACTCCTAAAAAGAAATTGATAATTTAAATTTTTTATTTGTTAAATTTTATTACATTTTTTAAAAATTATTTTGAAACACTCCCCAGCACTCTCCCCTATAAACACAACATCCCACTCATAGAACTAAGGGGCCCATTAGGATGGCGGGCGGAAGCACCACCACCGTGCTGGCGGATGCAAAAACCACCAGTTATCGTCCGCCCGCCGCAGCCCACACGCCCGCCCAATTAGGATGTGAAAAGTCAGCCAAACACCGCCCGTAAGCCAGCGACGCCGCCCGCCATCAAAGTACGCCCATTCACGTAGCGGCGTGGCCCAATGGAGACACACCGCCCGACGGAATCACGTACCGCCCGGCGTACAAATTACGATGCCACAACCAAACAGCTCCCCCGGCTAAGAGACACCGCACGTGAAAGCAAGGCGGAAACCCGACCGCACAGTACGGATACCAAAGAGGCGGACCCCCCGAGCATGAATCCAGCACTGCAGGCCCTCCCCATGCTCTACCTGATGCAGAACCTAGGAGTCAACGCACCGCGGAGACGCAGGTAGGCAGACACTCAACAAGGGCACGCAAGCACCGCACACAGTGCAAGTGCGGTAAAACTGTACATGGCCCCCCCCGACACCCCTGCGTGGACGCGACACATCCACCACTGCACCCACAAATGTCACATCGGGCAAATTGTAACAACTCGCAACAACCGGGGACACACCACCTGGGACCAGGAACTAACGTCCCCGTCACGGCCCCGCAGCGCAGCGGCGACGACGCAGCCACACATGCGCACAACGCATAGGCCAACGGCAGCGCCATGTATGCGCCGCACACAAACAACACAGGGTCACAACCCAACACCACACACACCAGCCCCACCCAGAAAGCACATGTCACGTGACAGTCCTGCCACAGTCATGTCGCCAACCGGCAATTCACTGTTGCCAACCTGACGTCACACAACTGACCCGAACATGTCAGTGATGTCACGCCAAATTAGGACACACCCCTGTGTGCAAAACATGGCAAAGCACACAGCGGCGGCAACATCACCCAGCAGAATATGGACCCCGTCGGAAAAAGGTACGCCAGTACCACACAGAAACACCGATACCACCCTGCACCCAATACCAAGACATGCAATACGTAACATCAAAGATCCCGGGGGACCGACAACAGGTGGCTCCAATTACAACACCCACACACAAGGCCCAACGTATAGCGGAAACGCAGCATGCCGCCCACACACGGGAGAGGAGATAGCACTGAATGGCCTTCCATACCCACACCGAAACCACAGCTCAACTATTCAAGCAGGACAACACAGTCATTATTCCCAAAAAAGCCCAACACAGGCATGCAGAGGGAACCGTCCACTGGGCAGATAGCGCATAACACGAAAGAACATTCCGAAGGGAAAAAAGAAATGATACCACCTCCCCATGTGGTTCACATGCAAGTTATCGGGAAGGAGTCAGACACCACTGACCTTGACCATTCATAGAAGCATGTGGGATGAGGGCCCGTGTCCTTCGCACAAGCTACTATAACCCAAGCCCTGCCACCCTACGACCATAACAGAATTCCCAGCAACGTCGGAGGTTGCACTCTGCAGACTGCACAGACAGCCGGAGCACGCCATCACATCGCCCTTCAGCAAAATGGCACTTGCACCACACCTACCCAACTACGCCGGACAGATGAAGCTGTACAAACATTACCTGATACAGATATTGGGATGTGAAAATCTGGCCTTGCTGAACGTAAGTTACCGACTAACTTACCGCATCGCATTGTTCAGCTGCGTCATCCCCGTCTTCTACTGTCGGAGGTGTCCTTTCCACTATCCTGTGGATTTATGTCTCTCCAACCCTGCATGTCCAATGGCGGACCTGGTACAACTGTTCAACCCCCTGGACGTCCACGACAGGGTCTGTTCAGCCTATGGGGGCATGGCGTATGTGGCTGCAATCGGACCCACACTGCAATGGGACCACTGTGCCTCCACACGACGGATTCTGGATCACAGTTTCATCGAATGTCATCCAACATGTCCCATCATGCTCCTACAAGGGACAACTTACGACCAACACCTTGACAGCCACCATCCGCTACATTGGATGGCATCCATGTTTACCACCAATGCCATGGAAGCCCTGCTGGAAGGTATCGCATTCCTGACAACCTGTCAATTCGTCGGGCCCCGACGCAACACCCCCAATTGAACAATGATGTCCCACACCGTACCCATGCCTGGCATCCGCACGGACTGAGCAGTTACCAGTACAACAACTATACCACACAACCTGCAACTAACACCACACCATCAACTACACTGCCATGACATCGGATATTTTCGGGACATGCACTCTGTACCTCATCACATCCAGTAACTCTGCATGAACAGGGGGAGGCAGAGGCATGGGATTTGTGTATGGCAACCACATGGACATAACTGCACGTACAACTATGCCATAATATGTATCCTGCGCCCATGAACATATGCACCGGTCAGTGGATAGTAATCGTTCGGCTGTAGTATGTGAGAGCTGTCACCTCACCTCCCTCTGAACTTCCGTGCCAGGACTTTTGCATGGACAACAAGTGCATCCCCCAACAACATGACCCCAGTGACTGTGTCATGTCCAGTAGCCACCACATTGCAACAACAAGTGGGACGCCGTTGCATGCACGTAAGCCCATGCCCTGATGTCACCTCCACGCACGTGTGTATGAGTAACCATAGCAGCAAACCTGTAACATGGAACTGAGATGTACTGTGCCCATGATGTCAAGCGGTCTGGTAGGCGAAATGTATACTGTCTGTGTCAAAGTTAGCAGCTCCACAGTAATTAGCAAATGTACATTAGCACAGCAACGGCTAAGCAGTTGTAACTCTGAAGCACACATCCCACAGTCAACAACTAATGACATGTACCCCTACACCCTATGCTATGTGTAATCATGCTGAGTATATCCTCCACATGCATTTCGCTGCCAGTAGTGTCCACTATACTGCATCACAGAGGACATAAGTCCCAATACATGGCTTGAAGCAAAAATGTGTCTCTGCTGATTCATTTCACAAGTACGAATGAGAGAGGATGAGAGTGTGTGAAGTACACGGCAGTCGTGAGATGACCATGTAGTCCACTGTCATTGGATGTCAACGCAAATGAGTAGCCGCAACAGTGGCCACAGGGAAATACCACAGCTCGTGGAGCAGGACTTGTCACACTCTGAAGTCGCCCGAAAGATCATCACATCAACACTGACGGCCTGCTCACTACAAAGCACAGTCCTACACATGTTTACAATGACCCACACAGTCTGACCACACACTCAGCAACAAAAAGTGGGAGCCACGCTAAAGCATGCCACAGCAATGCCTGACAAAACACACACACGACATCAGAGTGGGTGGGCAGCACTGCACAGTGAGCAAGAACTGCTGAAATGCTGACATGCACAATTGGACTAGACACAATCTTGACAGTCACACACCCTGCACACACACAACGTCTGAACCATAACAAGTAGGAGTCAGCCTGAACTGCAAGGACACACCCACACACCGCATACTGTGCAACATACAACACACCCATCACATCATATTCAAAGACCTCAGCACGGTAACAAACATCCACCATGTCCCGGGGTGACATATGTGTGCAGTCGACATGGACACGACACACACATACACACCAACGCTACCACAATCACACACCACACACCACCACCTCCCAAATGCACACATTGAAAGTAAGCCATGTGCCCAGTCACAATATCCATCACAGCCACCACTGTCTCAGAAGGAGATGGGTTAGTGTGCCTACCAATCTAACAGGATGCCAGTACGAATCGGTGCTGTGTGTGTGCTACGGGACAGTTGCAGGTCCGGCCCTGAGAGAGTAGCACAACTGTGGATGACACACATGTGTCATGTGAAGCGGGAGTTACGCTTGGCTCAGGTGGGTGGGTGTGACGGGTAGGTGCGCACATGCAATGTTGAAACACAAGGCGTTGGGAGGATTCCGGAACAGTACATTGCTGCTCTCCTGGGAATTTGTAAAGACCACCTGTCTGGGGATGAATGTGAACTCGTGTGTGCACAACAGGCGGGCACACGATCAATGCTGCATCAGGTGTAGACGTCAGCCCACCCTCCGTGGACATGCTGGATACTGCTGTGCGTCCGCCAGGCCCTTGCCAAGGCACTCACATCCCCTGTCGACCAGGTGTATCCCCAACATTGTCCACCTGCACAGGCAATCCAGGGCACGGGATGGCAGTGGAGCATGGTGGGTGAGATGTCATGGCGCGCTCCTCCTGGACACATCACGCAGGCAACACATCCTCAATTAGTAGTATGGCACAAGTCTAATGGAAGTAGTGGGGGACGCACACATCACAAGCAGGAGTGACGTCACGGAAGGTGGCTCGCACCATCTCACTCATTGCCTATATCCCCACACACGTTACATGCCATTGCAACAGAGAAGCCAGCGCGTGCATAAGCAGCTCCAAGCTCGCCCCCGAGAGGCCAAAGAGTGAATGTGTGGGTCCATGAGCTCCAGTTGGACGCGGCCTGGGCCGCTAGGGCAGCTACAGTCTCTGTGTGTTGCAGGTGGTGTATCCGGACTGCGGAGCCTGTCATGCATTGTCAATGTTGCCCGGGTCTCGAGTCGGGGCACCACGCAGGTGGATGGCGTCCCGCCACTTATTATGCCGCGAGACAGACCACTTGTTCAACTGGACCCACACATACACTCCTTGGCCTCTCTGGGGCGAGCTTGGAGCTGCTTGTGCATGCGCTGGCTTCCCAGGTGCTAACGCATATTTTGGTGAGCGAGGGGAGGCCATGAGGACAGGGTAAAATATGACTGTTTGACTTCCAGTCAGTTCAAGGAATGACCCTGATGTGGTCATGAAAAGACGTGTCTCGTGTGTATTGCAACTAGTAGATAAGCCGATGAACTTCCCATGTCTTGCATGTAGCCCCGCACCTAGCCCCGCCCACTCTACACATTAAAATGAGTACCAGCACCACATCCTTCCCATTCGAAGCACTGACTGGGGGTGATAACCATTGGACAGTCTTGTGTAGTCCACCCACGCGTACATGTGGGCCCTCCATGATCCATGTCACCTGCGGCAAAGTGATGTCATGGGCAATGACGGAAGTGAGGAGAGCTGTCTGCCCCACGCACAGATGGCGCATCAGCTCAACAGACCCAGCACTGAGGGCAGCAGGGGTCACATGTGCAGGGGCAGCTGTGCCTGGTGTGAAGGCACATGCATATAGACAGCACATCGACCAATGTGTAGTCTGCCCACATCTACTGTCCATTGTCAGGCGGACCTAGCAAAAGTTCACAAGGCAACACATCTGTGTTGGTGTACCCACTGTGACCAACACTGCGCAACAACCAACGTACTCGCCCTGCGCATGGCCCACCCCGCAACGGTGGTCACATTCAGTGGCACTATCTCACACACACATCCCTTTCACGAGGCATGGTGTGACCAATGTACAGGGCTGAGTTTGCGCTCATCCGGAGAGTGCTGAACAGGTGACACATGTAACCCACTAGTCATTCTGTGTTGTCACCTACTGGCATTGTGCAGTCAATGTGCAGGCCAGGCCTGCTGGGACTGAGAAGGGCAGCATGGCCCCAGCCTGACATTCACACGAGCAACAAGTGCACTGAGACCTGCATTGCCAATTGTCTGTGTCAATGGATGTCTGACATGAAGTTGCCATGTACCACCACTCGGGAGGGACAGACATGTCAAAGCGCCCGAGAGCTCACATACCACTGCCACCTGCAGTCAGCATGGTGAGCAGTGCATGTATGAACACCACAGGCTCTGACTCATAGTGCTGCGGATCAACGACATGTGTGACCCCCACATGCACTCCCACACACACTGCAGTTGTCTCTCACACACAACTTTCGCAAGGAATAGCCATGTGCAGTGTGCGTGGAGCTCGGAATCCAGGATCTCCAGCTCCTCGCTGGTGAGTGGACCTGGACATATCCTCAGCGTCATCCACGTGTAGGTGGAGAGGTGGCAGCAGCAGGTGTTGTTGAGGGGTGCCAGGCTGCAGTCCCAGGTAGCTGTGGTAATGCCGGTCTCACTCACACACTCACATAGCCCCCTGGGGCAGTTTCAGTGGGTCCAAGCTGCTGCAATTTGTGTACCATGTCTGCCAGCTTCAATTGCAGACGATGGCCTGCTCCCAGCTGGCCCGGGACGCTTACCTCCATGGTGGAACACGCAGGGTGCAACCGCGAGGGTCATTGGAGTTGGCCGTAAGGGCCTGGCCCATGGCGGGTACAGTCCGCTGATGCCATGTGCACCACACAGTTTAATGTGCGCAATGCATCTGCAGGTGTGGCCATGATTTGTGTGTGGGTGCAGGTCCACAATGGACGGGGCCACAACATGCTGTGTGCATAGGCAGGGACGGCCAGTGGCCAGCCTCCACATGTCTGTTGGCATATCATCATGTACACATTGGCATGGGAGCATGGGATATGCATATGCACACACATGCCATCTTTCACTATGTACATCTGCCACTTGGCACGTGCAACGTTACGTGTCACTTGTGATGTGTATTTGCAATCACACAGCCGTGTTGGCATGGAGCTGTCAATGTGTACACCTGTCAATGTTTCTGGAGGTGTGATCCGTACAGTGCTGTACATAGGGTGCAGTAGGGACATCAATGACTGTCTCATATCCCCTCGTGCCACAGGTCCCACTTGTTTTGGCCGCTCAGCCTGTGTCCATAGCGTTGTTGGTGTGTGCCCTACACACCCAGCCTCGGAAGCAGTGTGATGCACAGCAGCTAGTCATGTTGCCGTGGTGTTGCAGCTTTCCGAATATGCAGTCTGTTTCCATCAGCATGCCTTACAAGTTGTTAAGGCCTAACTCCCCATGTGCATGCTCATAGCAATGGTGTGTGTCACTGCCCATTGCTATTGGTAGGGGACCTGTGTAAGTGTATTGTGGCTGTGCTGTCCCTACTTGTCAGCTGTTCTGTGATTCAATTGCTTGGTCAGTCATTTTTGATTTGTGTATGTGTAAATGCCCTGTGGCGTGTTGCTTTGACATGTGTCCACTTCCATCTTTCCTAGGAGGAGGCCAAACATACATCGCCCCTACCAATTGCTGTCAAACATGGAGGATGTGGAGGTGATCCGGAAGTTCCGTCTGGACCGACCCACCCTGCATCGCCTATGTGCCTTGTTGGAACCCCACCTCCGTCCTCGCAGGGTGTATCCTACTGCATTTACCCCCACGGCTAAGGTGATGGCTGCACTGCATTTCTTCGCCACTGGGTCATTCCAACACACAGTGGGCAGTGGAGGTGGGATGTCCCAGCCCATGTTCTGCATGGTGCTGAGGGATGTACTGTCAGCTATGATGCTGTACAGGAACAGGTACATACGATTCCCCAGGGCTCGTGAATTGGCGGCAGTGAAGGGTGATTTCTATGCCCTTGGACGGATCCCCCACGTTGTTGGTGCAATAGATTGCACCCATGTTGGCCTTGTTGCACCACAGGCCACTGAGCACCTCTACCGCAATAGGAAGCACACCCACTCCCTGAATGTGCAAGTGGTGTGCCTTGCGGACATGGTCATTTCACACGTGTGTGCGAAGTTTCCAGGATCGGCACATGACGCGCACATCATGCGCAACAGCATCCTACCACGTCTGATGACCAATCTGCAACCGGACCGTGCTTGGATTGTTGGTGAGTATGTGGAGTAGTGTAGCGTGCTGGCTGTGCGATGCTGTATTGTGTCCAGTTGGAATTGCAACGATTCTCTGTGTCCCTCACACCCAGGTGACTCTGCTTACCCGAATGGGCCCTGGCTGCTCAGCCCATTACGACATCCTCGTACCCCAGCTGATGTCCGCTACAATGAGGCACATGGGAGGACCAGACGTGTGGTTGAGCGGACCTTTGGCCTCCTCAAGTCCAGGTTCAGATGCCTGGACCGCACCGAGGGCGCACTGGCGTACTCCCCACAGAAGGTGTGCCAGATAGTAGTGGCTTGCTGCATGCTGCACAATCTGGCTATTCGCAAGCAGATCCCCCTAATTGTGGATGACGGAGATCAACCAGGGCCCCAGCCTGCAGACCAGGACGGGTCGAGTGAAGAGGACAGTGGGGAGGAGGGAGCTGTGAATGTGCGTCAGCAGCTCATCGCCCGCTACTTCACTTGACGGTGAGTGTCCATGTACGACGGCTGATGTAGCTGTAGTTGTGCAGGTGTATGTGTGCTCTGTCACGGAGGCCTTTTGTTCACTGAGTGCTGTGTGTCAATGGTCCATGTCCAGGTTAGTATGCCACTGACAGTGGCTGTTGCATTGTGCCCTGTTGCTGTGTGAGATGTGTGTACATTGCTTGTAGTTGGTGACAAGTACTGTGTGATGAGTGTGTGACACACTCATTGAATGTACTCTTGTTCTGTTTTTCACCCCTAGGTCCCTACAGCCTCTCCTGTCCCATCGACATACCACACAGCAGATGCATTTCTGCTCATGGTGGCGATTGCACATCGTTGAATAAACCCAGGACACATAATGCAGATTGTGATCAAGGTGTATTTATTTACAGCGGTGACATGTGATTGTGTGCAAGGTGATGACAAAAGTGGTGCATGCTGTGACAATGATTTGACGGCCATGGCTGCGTGATGGTCAAGGTGTACCCATGAAGTTCTATGTCCACAGTCCAACAGACACATGCCATTCACATGGCAGTGTGGGGTAGGATCGTAGTCCAAGTCAGTGCAGTAGGTGGTCAGGGTGGCTGGCTGACTCACTGGCGTTTGGAGCGTGCGTAGTCCTCTCTGGACACCTGTTTCCTCTTCGGACGGCCCCTTCCACGTTTGGTAGGGGGTTGTGTTGGTGGGCTGCTGGTGGTGGCTGAGGACTGCTCACTCGCTGTGGACGCAGGGGAACTAGATGTTGCACGAGCCTGCGCCACAGCACGTGGTGGCGGCGGTGGTGTGGCTGGCCTTGCTTGGGCCCTCCCCCCACCACCAGCTGGCCCATGAGGTCCACAAGTCGGTCCATACGGGTCACGAATTGGCCCATATGGGCGTCCATGGACCTCAACACCCCAAGGACCTCCCGCGTGTCGGCAGCCGACCTGGCCCATTGTCCTTGGGCCTCTTCATAGGCCCCAAGGACTCTTGAGATTTGCGGCAGGGCTTGGCTCCCAGGCTCAGATGGCGTTGGCCTGACCCTGCTCCTCCCACCGGTACTGCTGCCACCGACCTGCCCACTCGCCACATTGGTCACCACGGTCCTCTGTCTGGCTCCCAGGGTCGAGCACGACGGGCGTGCCACCCCTTGCGCTGGTTGAGTGGTCAGGGATGGCGTGGTGGTGGTGGTGGTTGCGGCGGTGGTGGCCGCAACGACCGTGGCAGCAGGGGTCTGTGACTGTTCAGCAGCCCTGGGTGATGTGTTGGTGGGTAGGAGGGGCCCTGGGGAGCGGTTGGGCCCTGCCACTCCAGACGGGCCTGGTGGGTGGTCCTCGTCCGAAGAGGTGTCCAGGTCTTCTACATCCGTGAGTCCGGGTCGGGGGCTTGCGGACTGGCTGTGCTGGCTGCTGTCTCCCTCTCCAGCATCCAGCTGTTCGGCACCTGTGGGGAGAATGTGATAGGTCATTGTGTTGCACCTAGCAAAGTATGTATTGGTTGTCTGACATTCACAGTTCGTGCACTGTCGTGCACAGGTTTCCCAGGGGCGTGTGTGTGGATGTACGATGTGTGTATGCGTGGGCTAGGCAATGGTACTGTGTGATGTGGACATGTGGCATGGGACGGATTAGCAATGCCGATGGGTGTGTGTTGCTATGCTCCTACATTTTGTGGCTCGGGTGTATGCGGGCTCCAGACCCATCGACGATGGTGGGTTGAACTATGGTTTTGGGGTTCAAATGGAACGCTTGGAAACGCAGATGGCAAAAGGGGGTACAGCCCCCTCAACGCTTTTGTGTTGAAATATGGTTTTGGGGTTCAAATGGAACGCTTAGAAACGCAGATGGCAAAAGGGGGTACAGCCCCCTCAACGCTTTTGGGTTGAACTATGGTTTTGGGGTTCAAATGGAACGCTTGGAAACGCAGATGGCAAAAGGGGGTACAGCCCCCTCAACGCTTTTGGGTTGAAATATGGTTTTGGGGTTCAAATGGAACGCTTAGAAACGCAGATGGCAAAAGGGGGTACAGCCCCCTCAACGCTTTTGGGTTGAAATATGGTTTTGGGGTTCAAATGGAACGCTTAGAAACGCAGATGGCAAAAGGGGGTACAGCCCCCTCAACGCTTTTGGGTTGAAATATGGTTTTGGGGTACATACTGTGAGTCATGGGTGCAGAACGTGACATGTGTTCTGGCAACATGACAGTGCATAGACAAAGGTGTGTGTCTGTCTAACATACCCGGCATATCTGCTGACTGTCATCATTTGTGGACATTACATTGGTGGCATTGTTGTGAGTTCGTGCTTGTTGTGTGCCACACGACGTATTGCAGATGGGCAAAATCCTTGGTGTGCGTGCTGCCCTCGAACATGTGCATCAATGCAGTGCTCTTGGGGTGTTGACTATATTATGTGTGTTGTTACTCACAGTGTGACGTGCGCTTCAGTCACTGCAGGCACATGATTTGTCATGGGCAGGTATCTCTGCATGACTGCTGTATGAGGGCCAGCTGTTCGGATGACATACCTTCCATGACACTGGGGCTGACAGATGAGATGGATGATATGTTGAATGTGCATTGTGTGCCTGTGTGTTTCATGGGTCCAGTGGTGTTTGTGTGCAATATTGTGGTTCCACGCTGTTACTTCTAGTAAGGTTTGTCTTACATGGGCGTTGTTGTACGATGTGTGGGTGACAGGCAGTGAGGACTACATGGACAAGACTTCGATGGTGTTGCTGATGTGTGTGATGGGTGGCACAGTGCCTGCCGTGTGGGTCTGTACTCCAGTGGGACTTGTGCATGCAGACGTGGCTCCTTAGGTGTTGCTGTATCTGTGATGGGTCATGTGGGGTATGACTCTGTGATACATGTCCGTGTGCACATTGGTCACATGATTGTGACAGGGAGCAGTGCTGCGTGTTCCTCTGCTACGTGACATGTCCCATGTGTCAGTCGTAATACTGTCCTCATGCCTACAGACACCCCGCCCTGTACAGTCTCCCACCTACAGGTTGTTTTTGAGTGCGCAATGCAATGGATGCCACATGGTTATGGGCGGGAGGGGTGCTCCATGTTGCTGGTCTGTGGGAGTGGGGGCGGTGTTGTGAGTTGTGGTGATGGCCTGACACCCACAGGAACCCCTGCATGTGGGGTGAGATGTCTACCTGTCGGATGCAGGTGTGCACTGCAGTGGCTGACGCATGGGTGTGGGGGGTGCTCCACCTTGCTGCGCTGTGTGACTGGGGGCCTGGTGGCTGTTGTACTTCAGCTGTCCCCCTCCGACCCACTGCCTTTGTGTTGCGGCTACTTACCTGTTACTTGTCGGTTAGTGCAGCTATGGCTGACACATGGGTGTGGGGAGTGCTCCTTCTGGCGCTTCTGGAGTACGAGGGGACCTGGTGGGAGTTGCGGTGCTGGCTGACTGTACACATGCCCCCATGGTTATGTCAGTTGGTAGGTTTGGGCTGTGTGTGTGAGTGTCTGTTGCATGAGTGAGTGATGTCTTGTGTATTGTGTACTGGACATGGGGGTGTTTGTCCCTCGGAGCTATGGCATAGTGGTAGTGCATGTGAGTACATAGCGGTGTGCTGGTATACGTTTGTTTGTACTTACCAGCCTCGACTCCCCCTGGTAATCCGGTGAGGATCTCCGGATGTATGATGACTCGCACCTTCTCCTCCCACGCCTTGAAGGTCTTGAATAGCGCGGGATTACCTCCGCCAGTCCTGGCAGCCAGCTGCTGATTTTTGGCCTCCTTCTTCTTGACCACGCTTTTCAGGTCGTTCCACCTTTTGTTGATTTCGCCTCTGTTGCGTGGCACGTTCCCGACTGCATTGACCTGGTCTACGATCCTGCTCCACAACCGGTTTCTGGTGGATAGTGGTGTCTGTTGGACCTGGTTGCCATAGATTTGTGGGTGCACCTTGACGATCTCGTCGACCATGACCGTCAGCTCAGTGGAAGTGAACTTGGGCATTCTGTGTGATGCCATGGTGTGTGTTTTGGTGTTTGTGGTGCTGGTGCGGTGTGTGGTGTGTGATGTGCAGGGGGTTTGTGTGGCAGGTGTTTGGTGGTGGTGGTGATGGGTGTGATGGGTGCGTGTCTGTGGTGTGCTACTGTCCTTTGTGTCTCGCTGTGTTCTGTGCTGTCGTCCTCCGTTTGTAATGTTGCAAGGGGTTGTGGTCTGTGAAGGGGCTTGTTTTGTACTTGCCTATGTGGGTGTGTCATGATGGTCTGTTGTTTTCAGGTGTGTTGTGGCTGGTGTTCTGGGATTTGTAGTTAATTTGTTTGTCCAGGGGGGTGTGTTTCCGGGATGTGTACTGTGTTTGGGTATTTGTGCGTGGGTTGCTGTGTGGACTTGTTGGCCATGTTGTGTGTGTTTGTTTTTGTCCGCGGATGATTTCTGTGCAGGGACGTGGCCGCCTGAGCTTCCGCCGTGTCCATTTTCGTCACTGTTGTTTACGCTGGCGGGCGGTGTATTTGTGGATTTACCGCGCTCATGTCGGTGCGATCCTAATTTCACGGCCGGTATCTCGGTCGTCAGGGCGGGCGGTTTTGGGTTGTCGCGCGTATTTCCGTCAGTGGCGGGCGGATGGACTTGGATTCGGACATGGGCGCGCGGTATTTTTTGTGTATTTTCCGCCGCCGGCGGTTTGCGGCTCGCGCCATCATAATTGCTCGGTCGGTATTCAGACGGTGTGCGCGGGCGGATTTCTACCGCTATGGTAGATGGCGGATTTTTTACCGCCCGACATCCTAATGGGCCCCTAAATTTTAAATTCTAATGTTAAAATTTCAAAATTATTTCAAAATTAATTTCAAATTTTTTAAAACACTCCCCAACCTTCTCCCCTATAAACCCAACATCCGCTACTAAAACAACATTTTAAATTAAAAATTTTAAATGTAAATAAAAAAAAAAAAAAATTCTAATTTTTTAAAACACTCCCCACCTTTATCCCCATAAACCCAACATCCCGCTCCTAAAACAAATTTATAAAAAATTATTTTATAAATGTAACATTTATTTAAAATTTCTAATAAATTTTTTAAAACACTCCCCACCCTTATCCCCTATAAACCCAACATCCCGCTCCTAAAAATTAAATTTCAATTTATATTTTTTATAACATTAATCAACTAATATAATACCAAAAACAAACATAAAACATAAGAATAAATTACTATAACGATATTTTGACTTTACGATATTTTAACATTCGATATTTCAAACTTCGATATTTTTAACAACACTAAGGGGCCGATTCCGATTCGGGCCGGAAATCTCACCGACCGAGCCGGACCCGGTGAGATTTCCGACCGAATCGGACCCTAGCAGTCCGACCGGACGAGTACGATGCGTTCGCATGCTATCGGACTCGATTCGGTCGGACTCCCATTGAAGTCAATGGGAGCCGGTCGGACAACGCGTACGCGGGCTCCCATTGACTCAATGGGTGCGAGGCGAACAAGGGAGCCCCCTACAGCGGGTTCGCGGCGAAGCGGGTCGCGGCGTACATGCACAGGTAGGGGGACCCATGGGTCCCCCCGTGTGCGACTCGCGCGGCTAGGCGTACAGGGGGGTCCGAAACGGACCCCCAAAGTACGGCTCCATCTGCTCTTTCGAGCCGGACGGCGCGAGTCGGTCGGACTGCTCGAGGCGCGCATCGTACTTACCTGGCCGGGGAACGTCTCCATTGCGCGGTGCGAGTCGAGTCCGAGCGAGTCGGTCGGAGCGGTTGGGTCCCGCGAACGAGTCGGTCGGCGATTTCGCGTGCGCTCGCATCGTACTCGCTCGCCCGGACGCACGTCCGACTCGGTCGGGAAACAGGGCTCCGAATCGGATCCGGTAATGCCGAATCCGATTCGGAGCCCTACCGGCCGAGATCGGAATCGGCCCCTAAGGTGTTGATTCCCATTTCGGCCGGAAAACGTACTACCCGACACGGACCCGTCATTTTTTCCAACCGAACCGTACACATGCCTTACAAATAGCTGAGTACGATGTGAAGCTTGAAATTTACGACCGACTCGGCCGGAAAATATATTATACGTCCGAGTCAGCAGGAAAGGAGCCTGACACGATAGACTCGTACGTGCAAGATTCGAGATAGCCAAGCGTCAACCTACAGACACGTACGCGAACGACTCCATGTAGCCAAGCATGAACACTACCCGACAGACTCGGACGTGAACGATGCCACATAGCCAAGCATCAACACGACCCGACAGACTCGGATGCGAACGATGCCACATAGCCAAGCATCAACACGACCCGACAGACTCAGACGTGAACGATGCCACATAGCCAAGCATCAACACGACCCGACAGACTCGGACGCCAACGATGCCACATAGCCAAGCATCAACACGACACGACAGACTCGGACACCAACGATGCCACATAGCCCAGTATGAATGGAACAGACTCCTCCAAAACAATTTACACAAGAACAAGCATCAAGTGCTGTCAAAACGACTTACAAAATGAGAAGAAAATAAAACAATGGAAACAGAAAGAAGACTACCAAAAAACGCATTGTCACCTCCAAAAAACCACATTTTCAATTAACAAGACACACCCACAACACAACCTATATAAAGGGAGCCAAAACTTCCCAACACCATTTGCTACTTCGACAGACATGCAAGCACACCACACCACTAGACAGACAACTCATCTAGCTATCACAAACACACACATCTCATCCACCAAACAACCTCCACACAACTAGCACCAAAGAAACACACCTCCAATCACACACACTCACCCTCACCTTCACACACACACACATCTCCACCAACACCCATCACCATGCCCCCAAAGAAGAATCCACAGTTCTTAGCTGCTGAGTTGGAAGTGATGATAGATGAAATCATCCGAGTTGAGCCTTTGTCAGCTTGGCCCAACAGACCTCCCAGTCCCAGAGAACCAAGATGTGGGAGAGGATTGTCAACAAGGTGAATGCCCATTCACCTACCTTGCGCACAAAGGAGGATATCCGGAACCGGTATTATGACGTTCGCAAGAGGGTAAAGAGGCTCATTGCCAGAGAACATGCCCTGAGCACCAAGACTGGCGGTGGACGTCATAAACCGGTGCATTTTACCAGCTGGGAGGTGAAGGTGCAGGACCTCCTCCCACAGGAGGCCATAACTGGACTAGCTGGAATCCCAGAACCTGGTGAGTACATGTACAAATAGTCTAAATTCACCCCAAATACACAGCCACAGACACCACAGCAACACATCTTGAATGTAACTTTGTACACACTGTCATGGAACCCTGGAACATGCTGGCCCATTTGTCCTGGGTGGGAGGAGGAGTGGAAGCAATGACTACTGCCACCAGCACACACTAGTCCCCCCCCAGTCCCACAAGAACACACCTGTCACTATGCTGTCCCTGAGAGTGAATGCAAATGCCCTGTCAAGATGGCTGACACTGGCCATCGGTGTGGGGAACACAAGGCCCTGTTGGCAGTCCTGTACAGCATGACTGCAGGCACCACTGTCAGACATCTGTAATGTAACTTTGTACGCACTGTCATGGAACCCTGGAACATGCTGGCCCATTTGTCCTGGGTGGGAGGAGGAGTGGAAGCAATGACCACTGACACCAGCACACACTAGTCCCCCCCCCCAATCCCACAAGAACACACCTGTCACTATGCTGTCCCTGAGAGTGAATGCAAATGCCCTGTCAAGATGGCTACACAGGGCCATCCTGTATGAAATTTGGAAATATCTACTGCCAGTTCTTGGCCTACTCACACAACTACAGACCATAACCTTAACTGCACATTACACACACTGACAGGTATAGATCAGTCACATGTGCCCTCAATGTGCATGCTACAAATATGTGTGGAGGACAGGACACACTCTAATTAGCTGTCACACCACATAACACAAAACACACACAGATAAACACACATCAGGGACAATGCCCACGGACAGTAGATGTGAGGTGTAATGCAAGACGGCTGACACTCTTGCGTTGTGTCATGTGCACAAGGCATTGTTGTGTGTAGCATTGTAATTCAACATCAGTCAGCGGTCTCAGCATCTTTGAAAACTACCACCCTCACTGTCATTGCTCCTCTGACAATGATGAGTAAGCTGGTCTCTTTGCCATTGGAAAGTGGGGTAGAAGTCAACACAGCCTAACTCAAGCACTAAAAACACTGTACCTCACAGCTCTGACCATGATAAGGCAAAAGACCATCCCTCGGAAAGATCTCTGTCCATGGAGAACAAGTAGAATGTACATGAAGTGATCATGTGCAAAAGTATGCAGCAACAAAATGCACTACATCAAGATATACACATGTGTGCAAAGTGATGAAAAATATCTACATAAATATGACTACTACCATTGCATACGTTCACAAACAATGCAAAAACTACACACGCATAACAACAACCATGTTGGGACATAGCAGAACAGCACAATGCGAAACATCACACAAACTTGCTGTAGGCTCTGCGCAGGAGTACAAACTAATACTATTCACCATTACAAGTCCAGTGTGGGCAACATTAGGGAATGTCAGATCATACTATTATCGCATAATACAACTACTCATGTCAGTTACTCCCCTACTGCATGCCAATGTAATGAGCTGTGTTTCAAGGACTGCCATGTAACAATGCATTTGTCAGAAGAAACGCGTTGCTATTGCATACAAGGTTACACATGTGATGTCATTGATTGTTCACATCAACACATACATCCAAGCAAAATCATCTAATGATGACACATATTCAGGAGAGTGAGTTTGCATGTCACCCCAGCAATGTCACTGTGAGAAACTCCACAAAGGCAAGCACAGATGCACAATTCCTGCCAAACATAAGATTAGTCACAGTATGTATGTCATAGTGAAAACACTGATGTGTGAAATAACAACACACCTGGCTCATGCACAGTGTGACACTTGGCAAAAAATGAATACGAACAGTCAAGGATAACAATACATGCACATTGATGCACAGAGCTGGACATGCTCAGTAAAGCACATGTCTCCAAAATAACAATGTCCGATTACAAAATATCTCAGTGTCTGTGACGATTGATGAGTAGAAATAAGAAGGAAATGCAACATTATACACAACATCTTCACATTTGGCTGTGCATGACAACATAACATCTGAAAATACACAAATAACATTGTGTCTCTCTACTACCCACAGGCACTCCAGAACCGAGGGCATCATCTGGAGAAGATTCAGAGTCCACCAGCAGCTCCAGCACAACGTTGGACACTGAGACCTCCAGTGTGGATGACTCTCACACCTCCTCGGGCGATGGGAACCAACCTGGCACCTCCGGTGTGGGTCAGCATGCGGCACCAGTACGATCAGCAGCCCCAGCGACCACTCCTGCAACGTCCATTAACATCCAGACGCCCCGGATCCCCACGGACACACCCAGACAACAAAACCCTGGGAGCACAGCAAGACAGCCCAATGTGGATTTGGCTGGAAATACCAGCCCTGTCAACAATGAAGGAGGACAGGAGCTGTCAGTGCGTGCTACGCCAGGCAATGTCCGTGCGGGTAGGGAAAGGAGTGGTGTGAGGGTGCGTGGTGGGAGGACACGTCCCACAGCTGGTGTCGGAGAACAAGCTGACCCTGACTAACAACGCATTTTCGATGTATATCGCGAATGCACCGGAGACTTTGGCCAGGTTGTCGGGATCCTCAGGGACATAAAACATCAGCAGGCTGCACATTTCGACCGGATGTACAACCATATGGACCGTGTGGACCAACACATGGACCGTATGGACCAACACATGGACCGTATGGAGTCCAACTGGTCGAAAATAGACAATCTCACTGCGGTGCATAGGGACATACTTACATGCCTACGCCAGATAAACACCAACATTACCCCACCTCCCCGTGTGCACTCCACACCTGTTGCCTCAACATCGGCAACTGCCACAGGGAGGGATGAGGAGTCTGGCGTAGAGTCCCCTCCGCCGCAGCAGCCTGATACTGAGAGTCCCCCCCCAACAAAGAAGAGGAGGGGCCGTCCAAGGAAGGATGGCAAGTGAGAGACTGATGGACATGCATCCCCCCAGGAACCAAAGAAATGCTCTGGATATCCTCCATTGTGTGCAAATCATTCACTTTGTTGACAGTCCCTGGACTCTCCCACATGGGATGGAGCATGTAAGTTGGACTAAATGCCAAATGGACTGTGGATTTCGCTCAGAAGGATTTTCATCTGACAACACTTCCAACTCCTCTATGAACTGTGGATAATAAATTTGGGAATGCAATCACCTTTACCTGTTAGATTTTTCACATGCACATTAATAAATTCATATTCACACAATCCCTGTGTCATCTGTGAATTATACACTGTACCCACTTATTAGCTCATGATCTGTATCACCTGGCACTGTCTCACAATGAGGTGCATGAGTTCTGTGGTAGTGATTCTTCTCATACAGAAGTATGCACGGCAAAATAGGCCGTTGTTGAAGGATGGTTGGACATTAGTTGCACATCAGAACACACAATCCAATGACCCACTACCTCTGGTGTCTCATCATCTCAACAAAATATACAGAAGACACCCAATGATTCTACCACCCAGTAGCCAGCACTAACAACATCTCCGAAGCAAGGTAGCAATGCACACATTCACGCTCACTCACCCATGCTTGTCCACCAAATCATGAATCAGAGTGTGTGTAATGTTCTATAATTCACGTTTGAGAAAAAACAATCTCTGACTGTTGTCCTACAATGCAGCATACGAGCTAGCCCCAGCAGCAGTAAACATGATTCTCAAACAATATACATTTCCATAGTCAAACATAATACTACAGGTGAAATGTGTTTACAACCTCAGTGTGGAAAGCACCACCCTCCCTGTGATGGTGACATATTCTACAAACCATTGAAGAACTCTGTGGCAATACGGGTCAACCGCTCACCTCAGACAGTAGGAGTACTGGTCACAGCATATGCACAGCAAAGCACTGGTGCGTATATGTAGATCTTCCATCTGTGTAGATTATTGCCCTGTGCGTCAATGTAATGCAAGTATTCTACTTATGTGTAACAAAGTGTAGCATTTCATGGCGAAACTATCCGTGCTGACTAGATCTACCATTACAAAGAGTCCTGTTTTTCAAACTTTTGGCGCAGCGCTTCAACAGTACCAAAATGATCTCATGTGGACTCAAAGGCATCTTGCACAACAATCACAGAAAGAATGTGTGCTAAAATGTCACACACAAAGCTATTATGTCAGCTTGGCTCCAGTAACCTTAGCATAATACAGCATGATCCTAGGGACCAGCTTACAATTCATCTACCGCCTCATGAAGAAATGTCACATGACACATACCAGAGATAGACACGCAAGGTCAGCACAACACACATAGCACATGCAACATTCAACATTGCACACACTGTTGTCAAATAAAAACCATTGAACCACACAAACAAAGACCATTGTCTAATGAAATGAACACCATGGCAGAAAAACATGATATGAACGGTTGTAGCATATTTTTGCAACGAAGAAGGCAAACATCAATGTGTGTAACAGGTTTATTACACAGGCAGAAGCTCTGCTCAACACAAAAGCAAACTGATTACAGTTCCAAGTATCCAAATAAACCAAAGAAAAGACAAATCTGAACAAATAGATTGGCTGTCAGAGAGTACTGGTCCAAATTGAAAATCCATTATGGAACAGCGTTGTGGGTACCCACACAACAGCCAAAGGAGCCTGTGAAGGAGAGACATAGTGCAGTCTTAAATACAACTTGCCATGATGACATATCCAATTATTGACTCACTATTGTCCATTGTAAATTCTGACCAATTGCTAGGAGTGATTTCAACAATGTAGTGGAGACCATCATAACTTAACATACACTGTACAACGGCAATGACCCTGTAAATTAGCAGACCCACACACATATCACAACATATTGTCCTACATACACACATCACGCTTAGGAAAGGCATCATCAGACATATATGCATACTTACACTCAAGTAAAAAAGTTGTCAATGAGCTGTCTCCTGACATCCACCTCCTCTTCCTCCTCCTCCTCACTGGCAACGTTCCCTAGGCCTGGATCCTCCCATGAGGGAGGACGTTGGTCCCTGTCATCCTGAATGAGCGGTAGCTTATTCCTCACAGCCTTGTTGTGAAGCATGCAGCACACTATAATGATTTTGCACACCTTCTCTGGGGAATATTGAAGGGCACCTCCTGTCCGGTCAAGGCAGCGGAATCTGGTCTTCAGCAGCCCAAATGTGCGCTCAATCACACGCCTGGTCCGCCCATGTGCCCCGTTGTAACGGACATCAGCAGGTGTGACCGGGTTCCTGAGTGGTGTCAGCAACCAGGGCATGTTTGGGTATCCAGAGTCTCCTAAAATGATCAAATATGAAGGATCAGTTGAGCAACAACAGGGTACAACATGACAGACAATGATCACACAACTGACACTGACAACTTGACTCACCAACAAGCCAGGCACGCACATTCATGAACTGGGACATCAGCTGGGGGATCCGACTCATCCTCATTATGTATGTGTCGTGTGCAGATCCCGGGAAACGCACACATACATGGGAGATGATCTGGTCCGCCAGACATACCACAAGGGCATTGATTGAATTAAAGTGTTTACGATTCCTGTAAACCTGTTCATGGGCTCGTGGTGCAACCAAACCCACATGTGTCCCATCAATCGATCCAATCACATGTGGCATGTGTCCCAGGGCATAAAAGTCATCCTTAATGGCACGGAACTGTGGCGGTGTGGGAAAATGTATGTACAGGTCGAGGAACCTCAACATGGCCTCACACACATCCCAGAGCACTCGACTGAACATCGTCTGGGACATCCCACCAGCATCAGACACAGTAAACTGGAACGAACCTGTGGCAAAAAAATGTAGTGCCGCCATCACCTTCACCTTCGGGGTCAGGGCAAAGGATATGTGCATCCAGGTAGCAAGTGTGGTGACAACTGGTCTGTCAATTCCGAAATCAATGCCCTTGTGAACCTGTATTTCCTCATGCACTCACGCTCCACCATGGTTTCAAGATCCGGGAAGGGTCTGTGGACATTTGGTGCCCTGAGGAACACGACAAAGTATGTACACATATTACTATATGAATTAAACTTCAAGCAATACAGTATCAACAGATTGCGTAGCAGTCACAATGATGACACAGTGAAGTCAGATGTCTGAGGTTGACCTAATCCAGAAATTACAGCAATGTGAGCATGAACATACACACAATTATGTCATGTATTACCAAATAATACAATGTAGTACTGTGACTACTCACTGTTCTCTGACACTCTCCATGTGATCAATTGTAACATGTACAACACACACACAATTAAGTATCAGCCATAGATATTTTGGTCAAATAGCACATGAATTGAATGTACACAGACATGGACAAGGTATTACAACCTAGCAACAACACTACATACAGACAGCTTGTCACCATGCACAACACTGTCATGGTCTGAACATTGTCATGATGTGGTGTATGACCTACACAACACAATGATCCCCTGGGACAGTGGCCAAGCATAGGAGGATGATCTGTGAAGTGGTCACTCACACTAGTCATGTCCCTCACAAACACTGCTATAGTTGCACTGTAAGCTAGGATCATAATGTGAGTAGTCTTGTCTATTGTGTCTGTCCCATTTGACATGTGCAGAACTCCATCCACACAGGGCATACAGCATGCCATTATTCATACATACATTGTCTGAGTTGATGAGTGGGCATTGCATGCACGCGTCTGCCACATCCTGACCGAGCCGGACTGACAGATTGCATGCTTTATTCAATGCTGTTCGACGCGGGTGAGTTTACAATACACGCGTCTGCCACATCCTGACCGAGCCGGACTGACAGATTGCATGCTTGATTCAATGCTGTTCGATGCGGGTGAGTTTACAATTCACGCGTCTGCCACATCCTGACCGAGCCGGACTGACAGATTGCATGCTTGATTCAATGCTGTTCGACGCGGGTGAGTTTACAATACACGCGTCTGCCACATCCTGACCGAGCCGGACTGACAGATTGCATGCTTGATTCAATGCTGTTCGACGCGGGTGAGTTTACAATACACGCGTCTGCCACATCCTGACCGAGCCGGACGCACTGGTTGCCTGTTGGTCGTCATGGTGACAGACGCGCATTTTGCATCGTGCACGATTCGCGTACGGTACGATTCGGTTTACTTTTAGAACAAATGTATCAAAATCTAAACTGTCATGATGCAGGTATTTTGAACGTTGCGGTAGGCGTGTCCGATGCGTCCTATCTCATGGATTGGACTAATTCATAGGTTGCGAACGAGTCGGACCTATCGCTTTGTACGCATGGGACCGATTCTGCCTCTGCAGCACAGATATAAGGCTGTCTCTTGCCCTGAGAGCTCACTTGCCTGCACTGAAAGCTCCATCTAGACATCTCTGCTACCACTGCTGCTGTCTCTATATCCTCTGGCTCCAAGGATGGCACGTACTGTGGAGAGGGCCCCAGCCTTCACAGAGGAGGAAAACCAGGCCCTGCTGGACAGCCTCCTACCACAGTACAGCAAGCTGTATGGGAAACCAGGGGAGCAGGTGAGTGTGCAGTCCACATCCTCTCTCATTGTGCATCTTGTCTGACTAGCACTAATGGCATTGTGTGAAGCAGTGGCTAGCATGTTCACTCAGTAGTTGTCACACCCAAAGTGTGCAGGTACCTGCAGTGAACAGGTACTGTGCTGTGAGAGTGCATTTAGAGACGGTCATACTACCCAGGCAATGTTTCCATGTTGGTGATGCAGGACAAGTGTCCATCCACATAGTTGCACTACCTGTGTACATCAGATGCCCTTGTGAAAAGCACATGTTTATCCAACTGTGTGATGCACAAACATGTTGTATGTGTGTTAATGGCCCTTTAACTTTGTCATCCTCACAGGTTGATGCCCATCAGAAACAGGAGATCTGGCTGACCATTGCCAGGGCAGTTCGATCTGTGGGGGTCCACAGGCGTCGCATCCGCAGCTGCCAGAAGAGGTGGCAGGACCTACGTGGCTGGAGCAGACGCATTGCTAGAGTCCTGCTGAAGCTGTCGCCTCCTCGCAGTAGGGGCGGACACCGGACCCTGACACCCCACATGCGCCGGATTCTGCCAGTGGTCTTCCCTGACCTGGATGGGCTGTTAAAGGCCAGACAGCAGCAAGGAGGGGGTAAGTGCATGCCTTGTCTGTGAACTGTGTCTAACATGATCTTTGCATTCCTTCAGCCTGGTTACGCTACCACAGTTTGTCTGTCTGCTTGAACTAGAATCATGTCCATTATTTCTGTAATGGCCCTTCCTCATCTGACACACAGGTGTGTCCCTTTCAGTCAGTGACATGTCTCACGGGGGGGGCTGCTGTTGTCCAAGGTTGATGTGGGGGACCGCATCTGCTACCGGCAAAATGTATTAGCCTTCATGAGTAGGGAATTTATTGACATGTATCTGCACATTGACAGATATGTGACATGCACTCTGTGTGGGCCATACATACGTGTCCTAGTTGATGCTCTGCCTCGCCATATGTGTCTGGGGTGTTTCCCACACACACATGCAGCATGTGTGACAATGTTGTGATCTCTGAAGTATGTCCATCAAGTGTGTCACACATGCATGGACACATGCCTACTGTTCAGGCTAATCCCATGTTGCACATGGACCAGGTCAGGTATGTCTACTCCAGACATGGTGTACACTCAGTTCTCCTAATCATGTGTGTCAAAGTAAATTAAATGCATTGTGCAATGTGCAATCAGGTGTCAGCCTCTGTCTCATTGTGGAGTGGGCTAGCTTTTTAGACTCCTGGGGTGTCAATTATTTTTGGGTGGTCAGACAGCTGACATGTGGCTGTTGGATCTTCACGATGGGGTCAAACATCGGTGTGTAATCACTTGACTGTGCCTGATGGTGTATCCAAAATTTAAGTGCAGGCAGCTATACTTCATTGTCATCAGACTGTGATGTGATCATGTTGCCAGACTTGTGCTTGCTGTCACTCTACTGTGGCATATGTAGTACGTGGGATCATCATTTGCCTTAACATGTGGGTAGCAGTGGGGCAACATGTGCACTTGACAGATGCAGGGCTTATATTCCCCACAACTACATGATTGAGATACAGTGCAGACTGTTGGTTTTGTGATGCACTGCCCCAGTGACAGAAGGTAGCAATGACTGATTACCCAGACTGCCCTGTAGCATGTTGTTTCATTTGCTATAGTGTATCCTGCAGTGATGGAAGTTGTCCTGCATGCACTCAATTGTGGCATCGTCCAGCAAGACATGAGCACATCATGGTATGTGGTGAAGGAAGCATATCCATATTACTGACAATTACTTTGGCCATCCCTTTACCTGACACATGTACAAACTCAGTGGCAGGAGATGGTATATGTGTGTACTGACACATTTCCATCACAAATCCTGCAGTTCATACAACTGTCTATGTGTGCATGTGTGCACAAATGAGTAGTGTCTGGCTACATGCACCAGACTGATGTCTCCATGGACATGTAGGATATGAGGGGCATGGTTTGCTGGCAGACTGACATGTGTGTTTCACAAATATGTGTCTGCACTTAAGAGTATTTACTGCAAATGATGCACAAACGTGCACTGTCATGTGCTGTTCTGACTGTGATGTGTGATGTCTATACAGGTGACTGATGTTTCTCTGTTTACCCTGTTGATTTGCAGTTACATTTACGGACACTGGAGGAGATAGCTCCAAGGACCATGAGGAGCCACAGCGCCAGACAGGGTGCGCTGCGGAGGATTCAGAGGGACCCAGTGGAACGGAGGGTGAGGGGAGCCACACTGAGGAGACCTCGGCTACGTCCACCTCGGCTGAGGAACACGCCAGCTTCAGTGATGACTCCCTTGTGGAGGCGGGTGCCAGCAGCCCCCAGACAACACCTAGCAGGTCTGGCCCCGCCACCACCACCATCTCCACCCTCCCTTCTGCTCCCATTCCAGATGTCCGTGGAGGCTCCCGTGTAAGGGAGCATGTCTCCTTCGTGCCAGGCACCGCACCACCTGCCCCTGTCTCCCCTGCTGCCCTGAGTGTGGAGTCTGTGGACTTACTGAAGCAGCTCCATGTAGGTCAGACAGCGATGCTGAGTGTCCTCCATTCCCACACCAGTCTGTTGACACAACTGGTGTCCTTCATGGAGGGCATCTCATCAAACATGTCTGCCCTACATCGGACCATTCAGGCCATGGCCTCCACACAGACGGCAGCAGTGTCCCTCCTCCAACAGGCCCTCACCCCTGCTACCTCTGCCACATCCACA
The DNA here is from genome assembly GCA_963921515.1 of Calotriton arnoldi. NCBI lineage: Eukaryota > Metazoa > Chordata > Amphibia > Caudata > Salamandridae > Calotriton > Calotriton arnoldi. The sequence continues at coordinate 1,321,996 of CAWUFW010001716.1, forward strand.
GTCACCACTCCCCTGCCTGTCCAACAGACACACACACCCGCACATGCACGCACCACATCAGGCAATAGCAGCACACAGACACGCAAGCCAAAGTCTAGATCCACAAGCACGCACACTCCGGGGACTGATGGCACACACACAGGGGATGGGTCACAGACACACATACAGGCATCCACAAGCACTCTGCATTCCTCAGATGCCTCTCCCTCCAAAACACCTTCCCTTGCCTCACCTACTGCCCCCACTTCCAAGCAGCTCTTCCTCTGTGACCTTGGCCTCTTCCCCACAGACCCATCTGCTCCAACTTACAAGGGGAAGAGGAAGTCACCACGCACAGAGGGGAGTTCCCCTGCAAAACGGACACCCTCCCCCAGGCGCATGGACACTGAGGCCCCCACCCGCAAGTCTCCCCGGACCAGGAAGGGTAAGACACCACCAAAAGCACAGGCTTCCACTTCACACTCTCCATCCTGCATCCCCCGGACACCAATACACAGGTCCTACGGCCATTCCCTGCACCAGGTTCACCCACACACCCATACCACATACCCAGGATTCTTAGGCCCTCCCCCCCTTCCACATGCACTTCCACCCCCGCCTCACATGCTCAGCCTGTTCCTGCCACTGGTGTGGAGACCCTGTCTCCCCCCTCTGTCCTGCCCACCTCATCTGAACCCCATTTCACTCCTCTTGATGTTGGCACTGCAGTAGGAGGAACATCCCCCCGTCTGATTTGGGCACTGCAGTTGAGAGCCCGTCCACCACATCTGACCCGCACACTGCAGTGGTGCAGGTAAACACCACATCTGACTTGTGCCCAGCAGTGGTGATGGCGCCCACTGTGTCAGACCCCTCCACTGCAGTTGCTGGCGTCACTCCTGCACCCACCACACCTCCCCTGCCCCATTCTCCTGTCCCCTGATCCTGTCCCTGCGGTGCCTGGCCTGCCACTATGTATGTCCCTCCAAGGGGTGAGATGTCCCTGGTCCATAGCAGTGCAGTCAATAAATGGATGACAAGTTTTCACATGTTACCCTGGTAGGACTCTTTGATAGACTGGCCATTGGCCTTTTTGCATCGTGGCATGAACATTCATATATATTTTATTGCTGAATAAAGCCATTTTTGTTATCCAGTGGTGTTGCATATAATGTACATGATGTTGATGATGTGTATCATGAACTTGCTATTGTAATGGTGTCTGTGTTTGTGCAACCGCACCACTGCACTGTTATGTCTTTTCCCGGCCATTGGCAGTATGTTTTTGGGAGGTTTTACCCTAGTGTCCCTGTGTCTCCTGGCTCATCAGCCTGCACATTCATCATGTTTGGTATCTCCCATTGCTGACATGGTATGGGAGTTGTTCACCTAACATCTACAGTCTCCACAGGATTCCTTAGTGTGTGTGTCTGTTGGTGTAGATATGTGTGTATTCCTCATGGTGCTCACTTTGCACATTGTCTAACTGTTCACTGGAGTCATTGTCAAGGATCATGGCCATTGCTTGTCTGCACATGGCAGAGGGTGTTCTTGTGATACACGGCAATATTTGCCAAACCAAATCTATGTTTGTATGTGACACAACCACTACATTGCCACAACATTGCTTGTGCAATTTGGACACGGACTCATGCATGCTGTTTTGAAGATGCTGCTATTTTCATGTACACAATGACCTTTTGGTCACTGTGGTGATGGGGGGTTTATGTCCCATTACCACAATGATCATTTGATGCTGGATTGGTGTACCCCACAATCACCTTTTGCTCACTGTAGTGATGGGGGGTTTAGACCCAATTACCACAATGATCAGTAGATGCAGGAATTCTGATGCACACAATCAGCTTTTGGTCACTGTGGTGATGGGAGGTTTAGACCCCATTACCACAATGAACAGTAGATGCAGGAATTTTGAACACCACAATCACCTTTTGGTCACTGTAGTGATGGGGGTTTAGACCCCATTACCACAATGATCAGTAGATGCAGGAATTCTGATGCACACAATCAGCTTTTGGTCACTGTGGTGATGGGGGTTTAGACCCCATTACCACAGTGATCAGTTGCTGCAGGATATTAGTGACACACATTAACATTTTGGGCACACATGTGTTGTGAGTCACATTGTATGTCCACTGCCACAATCTGTGTTGTGAGCATTTTTCACATACAAACATGCAATGTTGCAAAGATGGTAGAGGGGGTGGTTTGCTTAGTCTCCCTATGTGTGTGTATCCTAGTGTTGATGGGCATCCTGCCCCCTATGAGTGGGGATGGTCATTCTGATAGGCATCCACCCCCCTATGGGGTGGACATTACTGTGAGTGTTAGGCATCCACCCCCCTATGGGTGGGATATGCTGGGAGTGATAGGCATCCACCCCCCTATGGGGTGGACATTACTGGGAGTGATAGGCATCCATCCCCCTATGGGTGGGATATGCTGGGAGTGATAGGCATCCACCCCCTATGGGGTGGACATTACTGGGAGTGATAGGCATCCACCCCCCTATGGGGTGGACAATACTGGGAGTGACAGGCATCCACCCCCTATGGGGTGGACAATAATGGGAGTGATAGGCATCCACCCCCTATGGGTGGGATATGCTGGGAGTGATAGGCACCCACCCCCTATGGGGTGGACATTACTGGGAGTGATAGGCATCCACCCCCTATGGGGTGGACAATACTGTGAGTGATAGGCATCCACCCCCTATGGGGTGGACAATAATGGGAGTGATAGGCATCCACCACCCTATGGGTGGGATATGCTGGGAGTGATAGGCATCCACCCCCTATGGGTGGGATATGCTGGGAGTGTTAGGCATCCACCCCCCTATGGGTGGGATATGCTGTGAGTGATGGGCATCCACCCCCCTATGGGGTGGACATTACTGTGAGTGTTAGGCACCCACCCCCCCTATGGGGTGGACAATACTGGGAGTGATAGGCATCCACCCCCCTATGGGGTGGACAATAATGGGGGTGATAGGCATCCACCCCCCTATGGGTGGGATATGCTGTGAGTGATGGGCATCCACCCCCCTATGGGGTAGACAATACTGTGAGTGTTAGGCATCCACCCCCCTTTTGGTGAGATATGCTATTTGGGATAGGCATCCACCCCCCTATGGTTGTGTTTCCTTTCATGTACTCGTGACATTTTGGTGTGTGGTAGGTGTCTAACTTAATTTCTGCGTCGTGCGCGTCAGTAATGATGGGCGTACAGTATAGGGAAGACATGCGCGATTGGATACATGGCTGCTCCGTCTCGTCCCCGTTGATCGTGTTCTGGCGCAACTCGGAGCTTTCATACGCCTCATCCGGATGCAGTGACATGCTGGAGCCGGCGCCCTGTGCGACGCATATTGGGGACGCATCGTACTTGCGTATCAGGAAATTGGTTAGGTTGCGCCTCCGTACGACTCGGTTTCGCTACTGACATAGTGCACGAACCGGAGCGGACGATTCGGTCGGAGATTTGCCTGTTATACGCTTTATACTTGCTACTTTGTAGGCAAAAGCTCCGGATACGAGTCGGACGTAAGGTAAGCCTACGAATAGCATTGGGAAGGCACTTTTGGTGACATCGGAATCGACCCCTAATAATCGATATTTTTAACATCGATATATATATAACATCGATATTTAGTACTGTCGATATACTAAGCACGATATTATGGTATGTCGATATTAAAAACTCGATATTATGACCACTTACCGTTTGAAAATACCACTTTTAGAAAGTGGGTATTTTCTTGCCTAACCATCCAGTATGCCTCTGCTAGGTTTGTGTATTGCATGTCTGGCTTGTGAGTGACAGGAGCTGGGAGGGGGCAGTGGCTCCGGCAGTCTGATGAGTCAGGGCTGGGCTGAATGGGACCTGGGTTGAATTTAGAGTAGGCAGAGGAGATTTCCTTTCATCTTCCTGGGCCAGGTCTGCTTTCAACAATGCTGTCTCCACCTCCTGCCAGGAAGCTGCACCAGTGAGGACAGAACTGGTTTTGGCTGGGTACAGACACTCTCTGCCTTCAGAGAACAAAGAATTTGTGTGTTTAAAAAGGGGGACCCAGACCCAAGACTTTTAGATCGCTTCTGGGAAATCAAGAGGAACCTTTGCCAAGGAGAAGAGCCGGAGAAGCTGAGGAGGGATACTGCCCTTGTGCTGTTTGCTGTCTGGGGTTGGCCTGCAGTGGCTGCTTGCTGCCAAGGAAAGGAGAAAAAGGACTTTGCTGTTTGCTTTGTCACCTGCTTGAAGAAGAAGATCTCCAAGGGCTTGAAGCTGAGCTTGCCTCCTGTTCTGAAGTCTCAGGAACACAAAGACTTCACCCCTTCAGTCTTCCTGCATCTAGAACTGCTGTTTTAGCTGCTACAGAAGGAGATTGCAACACCGATGCTGGCGAACGATCCCGTAACCTGCACAAAGCCGTGAGCGCTGCTCCGACTTGCGACGCAAGCCCACCGCCAGCTGCCGTGCTACATCGACTCCGAAGCCAACTTCATCATCGTGGAGCCGATCCTCGACGTGGGTGACCCCTGAATCCATCGACAGGCGACATCGTAAGGAACAGTGGTTTCGGCGCCATCGTGACGTCACCTCCCCGACGCAGTAAGGAACCGTCGTCTCACCTCCCCTGCAGTAAGGAACAGAGGCTACACCTCCCCTGGGGTCGTAAGGAACCGATGCCGCGCAGCGCCTACGAAGCCGCACCTCCCCGACGCCGTGAACTCCAGTTGCTTTCATCATTTCCAAGGTACTGTTCTTTGTGGGTCCGCTGCCTTTCGAGGTTGAGTATAAACTCAAAAAATTAGACATCCATACCTCCGCTGCTATGTTGTCATCTATTTTGGCAGTTCCTTCTATATTGCCCTTGGCAATCAAATTCCAAAAGGTTGTATTGGTTTTTTTCTCTTGTTGCTGTCAAGAGCAACTCTCATTTACCACAGTCCCATTCTTTTTTGGCGAGCTTTAATATTTTATTATAACCAGCTCTACTTTGTTGGATCTCCCCTCTATCCTTAATTTTTAGGGCAATTATCAAGGTTTTTTTGGCCAGTCTACATTGCTTGCTATACCAGGTAGGTACTTTCCTTGCTTTACCCTCATTCCCCACTTATGTATAGAAAACCTTTTTGAGATCCTCAAAAAGGCTAAGATGAATCTCCCCAATTGCAATTAAGGAATTTACATGATTTACATCAAGGTCAAGGTTAAAATAAGCTCCCAGGCCCCTTTCAAATATGCCTTTCAAATGTGCCTTATAGTTTTCTCTGAGAGATTCACAGACTGCCATTGAATTCTTCACTTGTTATTTAATAGCTGGCATCTATTATCTAGGGGATGAGAAGTTGTAACTGCGGCTTCACTCATTGTTAAGCCCAGTGAAAAATTTAATGCATTATGGTCACTGTATATTCTTCTAGTAGCAGTCTTATTCTAAACACAGGGCTATGATCTAACATCCACCAAGATGTAATATATCGAGCTCGGGCTAGGTGCTCTATTAAAGGTGGGATTCCTGGCCTTGTGTGAGTTTGTCCTGCCATTGCATGCTCGAATACCCTAGTTCAAAGTCAACGCATTAATTTGGATTGCTAAGGCAGACCATTTTTTAATAGGTCGAAGATTAAGATTGGGGATAGCCCAAAGTCTGTCTTCTTCCGAAAGGCATGCACAGCTAGAAATATCCAGTGGCTCAAACTGGTAATTAAAATCACCACGTACAAATTTAACAACTACTGGGGATAGTTTCGCCACACGTGCTGCAAGACTTAGGGGGTCATTATGATGGCGGGCGGATCACCACCGCCCGGCCGGCGGTGGCGATCCATTCGCCATCACAACATAATTTACCCCCCGCCATATTACTATGGCTTGGGGTACCGCGGCGGACGGAAAGTCCGTCCGCCGCTTTTCCGCCGGTCGGCAATCGTCACGATTGCCGGCCGGGCGGAACTCAGGCATAATATGGTGGTGGTGCCTGGAAGGCACCGCCATCCATATTATGATGCCTGGCGGTTCCGGCCTTTTCATGGCGGCGATGCCGCCATGAAAGGGCTGGCGGGAATTGCTGTGGGAGCCCGTTGCAGGCCCCCGGGGGTGGGGGGCTGCACTTGGACCCCCCTACATTGCCATGCTCAAGGTGGCAGGCACCGCGCAGTGCCTGTCACATTGTGCATGGCAATGCACAACATGCCTCTTTGGCATTGCGGCGGATGCTGCTTACAGCAGCACCCGCCGCAATGTTGGAGATGTGGGATGCGACCGCCAGGGTGGCGGTCGCATCCTAATTGGTGGTGCGGGACCGCCACACTGCTGGCGGCCGGTCCCAGCACCGCTAGGGTGGCGGGCGGACCGAAGTCTGCCCGCCATCCTAATATACCCCTTAGTAGGGGAGATTCCTGTTTATTAGCTGAGGGTCTCAAATATACATTATATATATTAAAAATAAGACCGGTAGGGAATTTAATGATAACACACAAGATGTAATTGGATAACTCCTCAGCACTCATCACCATACAACCAACGCGCGTCCCCACCCTAGTCAACAATCCCCCAGAAGGTCTACCCAGGCCCTTGTTACGGCTGCTATGACATAAGAAACAGACCCCGGTCATTCTATGGGAGAGCAGTACCAAGTTTCTTGAAAAAGACATTTGTCATACTGATCAACAAATGATTCCGAATCCGGGTTAATAAGTTTGGATCCAATTTCCGCAACACTCCATGAAACTAACCTCAGGGTCAGTTTTCTCCCAATGACCTCACTAGCAATGGACTCACCCATACTAACTACTAAAGCATCCGATAAACTACAGGGTTGGGAGATACCTCTCTTTTAGTGTGTTCAATCCTCTTTACCCTAGGGCAGTTAGAATCAGATGGTGTTATAGGAGGAGAGAAACCTGACTTCCCAAATCTATGTCACTTGCTAAATCATCAGACAGTTGGTTCCCACTGACACTGTAGAGCAATTGTTACCTTGAGATTCAATTTGGCCCCCCTGATATGATGGTTCTCCCTAGTGAGATGGGATAAAAATTGGAGCTCTCCCTTCGTCATCGGTCAATCAACTTGGTCACTGGGCCAAAACCTGTTGTAGACAGGAACATTGTATATACCATAAGTTTGGTGCCGCTTATAATCTGGCAGGAAATTACTAAAGATACTGGTCTTGGTGGCTCCAACAATGGGTTTGTAAAAATACCCCAGAGGGAGGAGAGTTATTCTAGAAGACCTCAAAACCCCTGGGCATCTGTAAATCTTATTTTGTAATAGGTTCCTAACCACCCCGGGTCTTTTAAAATTATGATAACACAGCCTCCTTCTTTGTCTTTCATTCCCTTCCCTATCCAGCTCACTCTTCGGATGAAAAGAATATTATCAACGAATGACAGGCGAAAGTTCATGTGTAGTCCCAACCAGTTAATACACTTGCTTCTAAGTTCAGGGAATTTTTCCGTCTGGTCCGTTCTAAGGCCTGGAACTTTGGCCATAACGACCACATAGGGAGTGGCTTCAGGGGGCAAACCAATCACTGGTAGAATCCTAGTTTTGTTAAGTGCTGAGTCCTTCTTCTTGTTGTCCTGACAGGTCTGCTTCACTGTGCTTGTGCTATGCTCCTGGGCATAGTCAGGAAGTATCGTCGTAAGGATGGTTGAGACCTTCCCATCTGCTGGTATAACCGGTGGGCCACTCCTTGTTCTAGCATGTTGCTGTGCTGATATTTGATTTTGGTTTGTTATAGACTCTTTGCCGACACCTATATTTCCAGGCTGCTCCACTGAAGGAAGCAGTTAATATGGGATTTTATTACTAGCTCAACCTCAGTTAGGGGCCTATTATGATCATGGGCGGATCGCCACCACTGGGCCGGCGGTGGCGATCCGCCCGCCAAATGACCCATTTTAACCCCCGCCATATTAGTATGGCGAGGGGCACCGCGGCGGACGGAAAGACCGTTCACCGCTCTTCCGCCGGTCGGATTGCCGGCCGGGCGGAAAAGGCACAGGTAATGGTGGCGGTGCCTTGCAGGCACCGCCATCCATATTAGGATGCATGCCTTTCCATGGCGGAGACTCCGCCATGGAAAGGCATGCGAGAAATCACTGTGGGGGCCCATTGCGGGCCCCTGGGGGTGAGGGGGTGGGTGGCTGCACTGGGGGTACCCATGGTACCCCCATCATTGCCATGCACAAGGTGGCAGGCACCGCGCGGTGCCTGTCACGTTGTGCATGGCAATGCACAACATGGGCTTTAACATTGCGGCAGGTGCTGCTTACAGCACCGCCCGCCGCAATGTCAAAGTCGAGGATGCATCCGCCAGTGTGGCGGGCGCATCCTAATTTGCCTGGCGGGACCGCCGCAACTTCGGCCGTCGGTCCCGTGCTCCATTGCGGTGTCCGCCCGCCATCGTAATAGGCCCCTAAGTCTGGTCAATACTGGGGAAAATTCTTCCTTTTTCACTACTTTAATTTTCCCAAGCAAATCACCCACAAGTTCATCCACCCAGCAGGGTTTGGCAGATTTCACATTTTCATTAAGATCCCCACTGCCAGTAAACAGATTGGCATGCTCTGTAGACAGAGGAGAGCACACTAGTGGGGTAACCAGAGCATTTGTTTTGCTTTTAGCTACACGTTTAACCTTCTTGGCAACTTGGCGAGGTTTTTTGCAGATATCCTCTTTAAATTGGCCTGCACTTTGTGCTGCTTTACATCTCCCACTATTATTCCCTTGTGGTGAAGGCTGCACAGTTGACTCAGCAGCAGCTCAAATTAGTGACGTTTGTCACAGGAGAGCCTTGGAATCCAAAGACATATGACTATGAGGAAGATCTAGTTCTTTGGGGAGCTCCCCTGCCCCCGGGGATAGTCTCCTCTTTGTAAGTTCAAATGTCAGTGGCAACTACTCCAATTGCTCTCTGGAGCATATGATCAATCGGAGTCGGCTGTGCCAGTAGACTTGTTTGTGAGACTTGACCAACCCCCGGTACACTTGCGTTTTCCCATGATTCGTAGATGAAATGCAGACCGGAATCTGACCTAGATAAGTTCTTAAGCCAGGTCACACAGTTTTAATAAAGAGCAACATGGTGTTCCAAGGAATGCTCAAAGTTAGAAATAGAGCCCACTCATACTGCCAGGCCAGGCGCTGACCTCTGGTGCCTAACAAAAGAGGGGTAGCCCAGCCCAGCCTCGGTCAGGCGCTAATGGGCCCGCTCTTGGCCTGGTCTTCACCCTGGCCATGCCCGGGTGCAACCCTAGCGCATCCCACGCTGCAGGAGCCCCACTGGGAATTAAATTCACCTCCTGCTACGTTGGTGTGATGCTGCAAAGACCGGGGCAGTTTCGGGCTTAGAGTCCTCGCCCTTGCTCCACAGCACCACCGCACCTCTTGGTGAATACACAATTAGTTGGCATATTCACACTTCCTTTCTGAACTTTGCGGTGATTCACCATAATTGGCGAGAAAAATCCTTGGCCCCTCAGTAAATATTTATTTAAAGGCAGATGAGGACAGCCGTTTCAGCTCAAAACACTGTATGGAGTTCACAACCCTGATACAGCCTGAGGAGCGGCTGCAGCTCCTCTGCTCCCAGCTCCATCTGAATAAAAGCTTTCTTGAGTCTGTTGATGTTAGCAATATAGATTCCAAGACACTTGTGGAGTTTCTCAAAGACACTTTTTCTTTTGAAGGTATTCCCAGCACTATAATCACAGATAATGGGGTGCAATTTGTATCAGAAGGAATGAAAGAATTTCTTAGAGATGTGTCCATCAACCACATTAGAACACCTCTCTATTGTCCTAAAGCAAATGGATTGGTGGAAAGTAAATAGAATGATAAAAGATTCCATCCAATTGGCTTATTCTACCAATACAAATGTATGCAAAACAGTAAGAGATATGTTATAGTCCTATCACATATCACCTAACAGTGTTACTGGAAATTCACCCTTCACGTCTCCTAAAGGTCACAAACCAGGATCTAAACTCAGTTCTGGTTGACTCAGTGGCGGTGAACCTGTATGGGTTAAAAGAAGTGATGTTGCTAAAAGAGTTACCAACAATAAATCTAGATACAAACATTGGTATGATAAAAAGTGGCTTGTAAAGGGTCACCGAGGGTGAATTAGTAGTGGTAACAGACCCTAACCTGACTCTTAACAAGCTAAAAAATTCCAGGATCCTTTGAAAATTAAGAAAGTCAAATGTAATGTAGTCATACTTGATGATGGTAAAACATGTTGTACTGACAGAATTGCTAAATTCTCAGAAATTAATGAAAATGTTGGTATTCAGAATGCTACTTTCAGCTAAAGACAACATTGAAGGAAACAGACGAGCTCCTCTCAGGAGAAGCTACAGATGTACATGTCCTCCTTGCTGGCAGCAGGATTATAATATAGGTTAAAGAGGCTCTTCCATATTATCCTCCTATGATTCTATACTCTGTTATTTATATGAATTATCAGTTCTCTACAGCTGGTTTGCTATAGAAAATACTGCATAATGTCATGTTTCTATCGACTACATAGAATTATTATGTACATCTTCCATTGTATATAATTCCTTGTATATAATCCATTGTATATAATTCTGCAATTTGTGAACAGATTATGACCGACCTTTAACTTTTGTTTCCGCTATGAGGGTTAAGACATGTTGTATTGCCCCCTTTACTCTTCATCTATATTTTCCTCTGTCATCCTTTAGAAGAAAATATGTTATAGTGCCCGTATACTCTCTTTCTCTATCTCTATCCTGCTCCCCTTTTCTTCCATTTGGTACATTCCATTTAGTGAAGTGGACTTAGAATGTTGGAGTTTGGACAGTGAGGTGAGACTGAGGACTATGCTAGAGAATAATAAACAATATTTATGTTAATTACTTACCTTAGTATCTTTTCTTCAATCAGTCAATATATAACAGCTTCTCTTCATCTGGAAAAGAGTTCTTACAAAGATGAGAAGGTCCATCAAGTTGCAATAAAGAAGTGGGAAACGACAGTGCAAAAAGTATGACTCAAACCCTCAGGCCTTCACTAGGCAGATGATGCAGTAAATTCCAAGTTAAAAAGTTGCAGTGTGAGATACTCATGATTAAAGCTACAAGGATGAGCTTTCTTCGGGTGGAGCCAGCTAAAATGCATCCATTGGAAACCTGGCTGTTAACCTACCTCTAAATAAGATGGAAGAACCGAGGATTTAGTAGAGAAGGAGTCCTGCCGATTTGCGACAGCCCTAAGGCTGGTAGAATATTTCAATGATGAGAGAAAATATGGTGCCAGTGGGCATGCCAGTTAAAGATGCAGTTAAACATGTAGCAATTGTCCTATAAGAATAAATAAGTGGTGGTCTGAATAAAGACTAATTTTGTACCTTGATAGCCAAAATTATGAAGGACGGGCTCAGGGTAGTTCTTGCCAAACAATCAGTTGACAAGTGTGAATTGAAACCAAGTATACAAAGGGGCCGATTCCGATCTCGGCCGGTAGTGCTCCGAATCGGATTCGGTTTTACCGGATCCGATCCGGAGCCCTATTTTCCGACCGAGTCGTACGCGCGTCCGGGCGAGCGAGTACGATGCGTATTCGCCGACCGACTCGTCCGGGCGACCCGACCGCTCCGACCGACTCGTTCCCGGATCGTACCGCTCCGACCGACTCGCTCGGACCCGATTCGCACCGCGCAATGGAGACGTTTTCCGGCCGGGTAGGTACGATGCGCACCTCGACCGCTCCGACCGACTCGCGCCGTCCGACTCGAACTCGCTGTCGGAGCCGCACTTTGGGGGTCCGTGTCGGACCCCTGTACGCGGTACCCGTGCGAGGCGCACACAGGGGGACCCAAGGGTCCCCCTACCTGTGCGTGTACGCCGCGAAGCGCTTCGTGGCGTACTCGCTGTAGGGGGCGCCCTTGTCCGCCTCGCACCCATTGAGGCAATGGGAGCCCGCGTACGCGTTGTACGACCGGCTCCCATTGAGTTCAATGGGAGTCCGACCGACTCGTGTCCGGTGGCATACGAATGCATCGGACTCGTTCGGTCGGACTGCACGGGTCCGATTCGGTCGGAAATCTCTCCGAGGCCGGCTCGGTCGGAGAAATTACCGACACGAATCGGAATCGGCCCCAAAGTGTTTTCCAAAGTTTTCCTTCTGCTGTTTGAAAACTTTTTAACCAGGTTTTCCAATATGCCATTGTTCCTGTGTCTTGTTAGTCAGCGCTGGTCTCTTGGTCACTGTAGTTGATAATCTGGGAAAAACTCATTTCAATATCCTGTAGGGCCTAAAAGCAAAAATGGCAACCTTAGTCATGTGATCATGCTGGAACCGTGAGGGAACGTGGGCCGGATACAGGGACCAGGTCAATCCTGCTGAAAAAGTTACCTTCTCAAAGTATGGCATAGAGAGTCCAGTTCATGGTGGAGGAGGGTGCAAGGCTTCGTAGGTGATCATCGCTGTAGTGCAAAGATCCAGTTGGGAGTTTGCAGATGGTCGTCGCTGTTGCGCAAAGTGCAGATCTTGCGTTACCAGTTGTTGCTGGCAGTCACTGTAGCGTGAAGAGTTGGGTTTACCAGAGCTTCGCATTGGCGGTCGGTGCAGGTGGTAAGATCTTGGGACAAACAGGCCTGTTCACGGTTGCGAAGAGCCCAAAACCTCAGGATTTCTCATTTTCTTCCAGGACGTGGGAGTCACCTCTTGAGGGTCAGGTATTTACTCCAGCGGAGGCCAGCAGAGCTCAGGCAGGTCTAGTTGCAGGTCCTGACATATCCAGTGCAGCAAATAAACTGGGAGGTTGCAGGGAGCTCTGAACAGCTCTGAACAGGAGGCCAGTCAGCTGACCCTTGGAGTCACTTCAGGTAGCCCGGGCTATAGGGAGCAGGTCCATCTCCCTTCACAGACTGCAGATCAGGACTCAAGCAGCAGGGCAGTCCTCTAGCAGCAGGGCAGTCTTTTTTCTTTAGTATCCACAGGTCCATGAGTGTATTGAAGAGTTGGTCTGAGGCTCACATTTTTATACCTGGTGGCAGCTTCGCAGTGGGAGAAAATTCTAGACTCCACTCTACCCCACATCTGGTTCTGGAATTTTCTTTCTCCCGCCCTGGTTCCAGGATGTCTGGAGTCATGAACAGTGAGACCTCCAGCGCACCTCACCAATATTCCTATGGCTCCCCCAAATAAGAAACTCAACAACAAGAGGGTGACTAACTGCATGCTCATAAACTGCAGATCTGCGAACAAACACGCAACCGAACTGGCAGAAACCATCCTAACACACGACATAGACATCACTTTCCTCACAGAAACATGGTTGAACGAATCCTCACCCCCCATCTTCGATATGCTCGTACCCCCGGGCTTCTCCATCATCAACAAGGACAGAAAAAACCAGCGAGGTAGGGGGACCGCAATCATACATAAAAGGAACATCTCTATAACAGAAACGGACTCCTTCAAATACAACACACTGGAATACCTAACCGCCACCATTAAAACGTCAGACAACAAAATGCTTCACTGTCACCTCCTCTACCACCCACCATGCAACACTCCCGCATTTGGAGAGCATCTGGCAGACCTGATCTCACACTGCTCACTATCAGACGCTAACAACCTAATTCTAGGAGACCTAAACCTTCACTGGAATGAGATTAACAACCCTCTGATACAAACTCTAAATGAGCTCCTTCACAATAACAATTTGACCCAACACTGCACCGAACAAACCCACAACAAGGGCTCAATACTGGATGCCTTCATAGCTCACGAAGATGCAATCACCATCGACCGTACCCTCCCTGTTGGCTGGTCAGACCACCATCTCATTCTTTTCCATATCAATCAAAAGACACATCGACCGCCTTGCTCGAATGATCACTTTCACTGGACGAGAAACCTGAGACAGATCCCCCTCGAAGAACTAGAAGAAAGGCTAAGTACACTCCTCCCCTCCAACGCTGGCGACAGGTCCACAACAGAACTTACCTCACAATACAATGCGGCTCTGACCGACATGCTGGACCAAATAGTCCGCCTGAAACGGAAAAAAACCGAGACCCTCCCATCGAGATCGTGGTTCAACACTGACCTAAACCTGGAAAGAAGACAACTAAGAGCGGCTGAAAGACTTTGGCGCAACAACCCTTCGACAACCCACCTCGAGCAACTCAAAAAGGAACGTAGGAAATATAAAAAGCACATCATAAATGAAAAATCCACCTTCTTCTGCGGTGCACTTAATAACGCTAAAAACCGCCCCAAAGAACTCTTCAATATCATCAGACAGCAAACATTCAAACCATCACCTTCTGCAATTCCGGCCTCCAAAGACCTATGTAACAAATTTGCCAATTTCTTCAATGAAAAAATATCAAAGATTGAGCTCTCACTTAAGGACCACCTCCGTCCCCCAAATGAAGGCCCGCTACTCAATAAAGAAGACATGAACCCACCCAGGCAATCCACTAACAACTGGTTAACTTTCAAACCCATCACTGTAACTGAAATTATTGAACTGACTACCGGATCCAAGCCCTCATCACACATTGAGGACCCCCTCCCTGCCCAACTGGCTAAAAAACTCAAACTCTCCCTAGCCCCACTCTGGTCAGAATTTATAAATAGCTCCCTGGAAATAGGAATCATGCCTGACTGCCTCAAAATCGGTCAGGTAACACCATTACTAAAAAAAGCAGGTGCTGACCCTAACGATCTCAACAACTTCAGGCCTGTCTCCAATCTCCCATTCCTCGCAAAACTACTAGAAAAATGTGTTCTCCGTCAACTCACCCATCACATGGACAACAACGACCTCCTCGACCCTCACCAATCGGGCTTTAGAAAAGGATGCAGCACAGAGACTGCCATCTTGAATGTCATTGATGACGTCCACAAACCACTGGACAAGGACCGCTGCTGTCTACTCAAACTCCTGGACCTTTCGGTGGCCTTTGACACGGTCGACCACAAACTACTCATCAACGTACTCCGAGAAAGGGTAGGAGCAGAAGGGGTGGTCTTACAATGGTTCACCTCCTTCCTGCAAAACCGCTCTCAAAGAATAAAAATCAGAAACTTCACGTCCGACCTACACCCCATAATCAGAGGCGTTCCCCAAGGTTCAGTCCTCTCACCCGCACTGTTCAACATTTACATGGAGCCACTCACCATCATCCTCAAAAAAGCCAATATTCCCTTCCACCTCTATGCCGATGGCACCCAAATCTACCTCGAAACCTCCACCAAGACTCAATGACACCCTAATAGAAGTCCAAAAATGGCTGTCTCAAAACCATCTGAAACTCAACCAAGACAAAACGGAAATCCTCCTCATAGCCAACAAAGAACAGACCCCCCGAATCACGGAATGGATAAAGGCTATGGATGCTCTTGACTGCACTCTCATGCCGGCAGACTCCGTGAAGTCATTGGGAATCACTCTTGACCCCAACCTTGACATGGTCAAACACATCAAGAACACCGCAAGATGTGCCTTCTTCAACTTAAAACTACTAAACAAAATCAAACTCTTCATCCCCCCTAATGACCTTAAGCAAGTCACGCAATCCCTCGTGCTATCCAGATTAGACTACGGGAACGCCACCCTCACAGGCACGGCTAAACTACACCTTGCTCCTCGTAGATCAACCCTAAATGCAGCAGCCAGAATGGTGACGGGAGTAAAGAAATACGAACACATCTCCCCCGCTCTCAAAGAGCTTAAGTGGCTCCCAATAGAAATGCGGGCTAACTTCAGAACTGCCTGTCTCACCCACAAAGCTCTGCACACTGGTAAACCCACCTATCTAGCCGCCAAACTCAACAAAGCGGGACAGACAAGAAATCTCAGAAGCACCAACACTCTGCTACTCATCCCCCCGAAAACCCGCAAACAAAAGACCTTATCTCGGTCTTTCTCCGGAAATGCACCCAGAATTTGGAATGCCATCCCTATACATATCAGGACTAACCCTTCCTTCAAAGAATTCAAAAGCCAGCTCAAAGTGCTCTTCCTCAATCGAGCCCTCAAGAAGTGACAACGGACCTACAATAATGATCCGCCACCAACCGAGGATCCAGTCACTACGAAAAGAACAACTCCTTACAACATCTTCCTCTTGACCCGCACAGTACTCCCCTACTTTTACCACCAACACTACTGCTCTGCATTTGAATGCTACATGACTTATACCGATCAATGACCCACCTTTGAACACTGTGTTTACTTTGCCACTCTTTGTATACTCGACTGTCACTGACAAATGTTGTAAAGCGCTCCGATACCTTCGGGTCTGGCTAGCGCTATATAAAACTCCAAAATAAAATAAATAAGTTAGTGTGATGTGTTTTGTATGTGCGCTGAAGCAGCTCCTTTGAAGTGCAAGGGTAGTAGGTGACAACTCTGCCCCTCCCATCAGGTCAGGATGGCCCATCCTGACAACAAACAGTCCCCCTTTGTGATACTGTCTGGGAGGAATACATAAAGGCCAACTGCCAACTACACCTAGTCATGTGACTGACCAAAGTGCCATTTTCAGAATTGTGACTTAAAATCCAACTTTGCCATTAAAGAGAGGTTTAAGTTAAAATTCAATAGAAACAAAAATGACATTTCTACCTGTTCCCAAACAAAAGTTACCACTTATTAAATATGACAAGATAACCCAATGTTAACTTATGGTAGAGGTATGCCTTGCAGTAGTGAAAAAAGAATTTTAGAGTTTTTCACTACCAGACATGTAAAACTTAAAAGTAAAAGTCCACATTTTTAAATACACTGCACCCTGCCATATGAGCTGTTTAGGGCCTCCCCTAGTGGTGACTTATATGTATTAAATGAAAGGTTTAGGCCTGGCAAAAGGTTTATTTTACCAAGTCAAAATAGGAGTTTATAATTGCACCTAGGCTTCAATGGCAGGTATGAGACTTGTTTTAAAAGGCAACTTTAGTGGGTGGCACAATGAGTGCTGAAGGCCCACTAATAGCATTTAATTTACAGGCCTTAGATACATGTACTTCACTTTACTAGGTACTTATAAGTAAATTAAATGTGTCATTTGGGTCTAAGCCAATTTAGTACTGGTTAGTGGTGGTAAAGTGTGCAGACTCTAAAAGGCAACAAAAATGGGTTCGGAAAACAGGAGGAGTGAAGGCAAAAAGTGTGGGGGGTGACCCTGCAAAAAGGTCCAAATCCAACACTCACAGATTGAATGAGGAAGGGTAGTGGTTCAATAGCAGGGTGCACCATTAGGTTTTATTGCTGGATGAAGAGAAGCCTTTCAACCACATGAGTGTATTTGAGGAATTCCATTGAGTACTTTGGTGTGCCCAATTAATATATATGAGGGATTTACTTTCTAGTCATCAAGAAACCATGGTGCAAGCACCAGCATGGCAAAAATGATGATTTCATCATAAACAGAAAGTCAATGTGAAGGGAAAACTAAAGAGAAAAACAAATCAATGTATTGGATGATGGAATAACTGATAGTTATTTCAAATCATTTGGGGATTTACAACACAATTTTTATTTACCTCATTCGCAGAAGGGGAGATACAACTATCTACTCTACTGCTTACAAGGTTACCTAGGTCACCAGCCAGGAGACCTGAAACAATCAGTAATCCATAAGTACATACAGACAATGGGACATACAAACGCATGATATTGGGCTATATGGGACTATTATTGGACAGAAATCTTCACAACAAATAGCACAAGATCTAAACATCTAGTGGGAAAACAGACTGGCTATTGAATATTCAGAAGAAAGCAAGTGGTAACAGGAAGCCAGGTTGAGTTGAGTTATTTTAAATTATTTAATAAATGCCACTGCCCCCCACATAGATCACATGCAGCAAGGTTGAGTTCAACATCCGAGTGCTGAAGATTTAGGCAATCAGATAGTGACACAGTACATATTCTGTGGAAAAGCAACAAACTGGATATCAACTGGAATGCTATATGGGAGAACATAAACTAGGAATAAAAGCATCTATAACTGCACATATAGCCTAACTCTATATCGTGCCACACATTCTAGAGATGACCCTAATGGTTTGGAGATGGTTCTATGGTGGTAGCGAAAAGCAGCATCATGTGACAATAGAAAACTCCCAGAATAGCAAAGTATTATTCATGGCTGACTGTATGAGACGGCTAAGTATGAAAAGTGAATCTACAGACTAAACGCCCAAATACCCAAAATTGAGGAAATATGGGATGATTTTTTAAACAGTGAGAAGTTATGACAGGGAGCTAGGAAACGAGAAATGGAGTCAAACAATTGATGGATGGGGGCAGGGAGGGGGAACACAGTCGGGGTACATGGGTAGATTTAAAAAGAAAAGGATAATGCTGACTATACTGGGGGTTTCTGGGATGACTGTAAGCTGTATTGCTGAATTGAATATTGCCAAATGACTGTTCAACTGTTTACCGAGAATGTGAAGAAATACATGCAGACATAATATGGCTAACTGACTTAACAATCTTTAAGAAACATCTTAAAACCTGGCTCTTCCAGGGCTAGACTTGCTTATGGGTCCTATTTGTGTGAACCAATCAGAGCTGGGACACTCTTGTTGAGTAGCTGTGCGCTTTACAAGTACGGTCATTCATCTTTATGTCATTAAAAATAATTGTTTAAAAAAAACAGATGTGAATGAATCAAATGTTTTCAAAATGTATGGGAAAATGACAAGACTGCTCTTTTTTTACGGTTTTGTTTGTCTTTGCGTATCCCAGGTGCTTTGATCCAGCGCAATATCAGCAAACCGCATTCATACACATACTCTCATTTGGGCCCATACATTCATGCTACGCTAATACTTACGCTGGGTGTCAGATATACTCTTTTAATCAAAATCCCTGCTACCAATTACCTTCTGATTGAAGAGTAATAACTTACCGATGAATCCTTTGCTAATTGGGAAGTTTAAAATGAGTGACATTCATTATAATACATAATCCTGAAATAACCACAGAGTCTGGAAGTTTTAAAATGTTTATCTAAAGTTTTAGCAGAGTAAAATACAGGAAAGACACGGTATTTGATCAGAATACCCAAGTGAAAGCATAGAATAACTATTGCTAATAAATGACGGTGTTTAAGGAAAAGAGAGGATAGAGACAGCAGCGCAACTAAAGGTTGCATATATTTACCTAAATGCGAGAACCAAACCCCTTAGCCAAGGAGTTGGAAAGAATAGGACCCAGGAAGGATGAAGTGCAAAGACTTCCTTCAGGATCAGGACAGGACTGGTGACCTCTCTATAACGACGCCTGCGCCGTTCCCCTCTCTGGTACTCAGCTTCTCCTCGATTCTCCCGTCTAATGGACTCCGCCGCCCCCTCCTCAGGACCTCTTCCGGACAGGGATTCAGTCAGCAATCGATCAGTATGGCAGCCTGGAACTCTTCTGTATGTTCTGAGAGTCTGTGCTAACTAATTACTAATGCTATATTCTATTATACCCTTCTACGCCCATATACCTCCCCTTAATGTTGCTAAAATATGGGACCACTACTTCTGATTGGACAGGGACAGGGGGTGGATTCTCGCACCATGACAAATTTGGCATAAATTGTGAAGCCTATTGTTTCTAGGTTCCCACCCCTTCAAATTAATACATTCACTTTATTTCCCACCCGTCTCATGACAAATATTGTACAATTTTTACAGGGGAATGTATCAAATGTATCGATATAGCACATGTAGAACATCCTCTTCGGCCAATAGGTCGTGGCCTTGTGAGACGTCCAAGTTGACTTCATTTTGGCAGGCATACAGGACACAGGCGCAGAACCATCTGTCTCTCGAGTTTCAAGTCACCAAACCAGGCCCAAGTTTACGAATTACTAAAAGTGCAAGAAGAAAATATTAAAATCACAAATAAAATGTTTCACTGTATACCTACTTTCCCTACTTTATTCCCATTTAATTATAAGACTATCCCACATTAGTAGCATTAAGAAAACGACAATTTAATAATGACATGAGAGCAAGCTGAAGCATGTGAAAACATTGAGCAGCCATTTTAGTGCACACTGCGCAGAAGCAGAAATTTCCCACCAAGCAAAGAAAGACGTCACACCATGTGATCAGGTTGCGACATGCGCAGAGAAGTTCCCGCGCTTTAGCGGCCATTTTAGGTTAGGAACAAGCGTTATTCATTAGTAAAACACATAGACAAGCGTCTGTCCCTCTCGTATTCGTGTATGCAAGGGTTAGTATTTACAATACAAGTTTTAATAAATTAATACTGTGAGGAAGATTGTATCCAAGCAAGTTTCATTTATGAAACCTTGCTCCATCAATCCCCTCTCTGATGGCGTTTCTGAGCCATCAAAAACTACCCTCAATCAGATGCCAACTTCTAGCAAATTACTTCATTCTCATTCTCATTTTTACATTTTCTATTTTTACAGTCTCCTTTTAATTCTTATATAATTCACTTCTCCATTCTTCAAGTTCTATTTCGTCCCTCTTTCTCTTCTTTCCTTTTCCTGTCACATTATACGTTCCATTCTTTCTACAGCATTTGCACCAAATTGTTATTGTCAGGACTATTATTGCTATCCCTGCTAAGGGAACTAGGATTTGACCTATAAGTCCTCTACCTATATTAGCAAACCAGGTTCC
This sequence comes from Calotriton arnoldi, assembly GCA_963921515.1. NCBI lineage: Eukaryota > Metazoa > Chordata > Amphibia > Caudata > Salamandridae > Calotriton > Calotriton arnoldi. The sequence goes on from CAWUFW010001716.1 coordinate 1,342,642, forward strand.
AATTGACGAGATACTATTTGTCAATCTTTCCCATACACTATCAACTTCCAGTGGTTTAAGTTCCTTCTCAAGTTTTGTTATATTCTGAATATATGTTCCAATTTCTGCACTCTTATCAGGAATATAAGTGCAACAGTGTTTCGTCTTCAATAATTTACAGACTCCGCCCTCTTTTGCCAATATAATGTCAAGCGCAAGTCGATTTTGCATCACCATAGATCTAATCGCAACCATCTCCGCATTAATCATTAGAAAACCTCCAGCAGTATCCGTTGATAAACGATCAACCACTGTAGACAATTTGCATATTTTCCTTGAGTTCAGAATTATTCCCACTGAAGGTATCAATGCACCAAATATATCACCTACAATTTCAGAAAAACTAGCTCTTTTACTACGTGTTAATTCGCTATTGTTTTCATTGCTTCCAGTGTTTCTTTTTACGTGGTATATCTTTGGAAATACTATTCCAAAATAACAACTTCCATACCACCGTGCAGGAAGCCTAAAGTAAGCCTTATTCCCACAGACATAATAGATTCCAGGAAAAACTGAATCTGTTCCTCCTTTGAGTCCCCAACCTCCAAGAATTAAAAAATTGTGTTCACACTCACTGGTACCGATGAAAACATTGTTATAGTCAGTTTTTAACCTATGAAGACAAATTTTCCCTGTCTTTATGAAATCCAGAGCCATAGCAGCTTGAGCCTTGCCAGGTGTGTAACTTCCCTCTTTCTCAGCCCAAGGTGGTAAATGAGCCTTATGCTCAGAAGCTTTCTTTTGAAAATCTTGTCTTCTATCTTCTACTAAATTTAAAAATACCTTTTCTTCTTCAAGTAAAGAACATGTTAGATTGTGTCTACGTGCATGTGTTATGTCTATTGATTTCATTGTTAAGAAAAATTCTCCCATAAACTGTGCGTCTTGACTACTAAGCACTGGGTTCATACGCTTGCGAATCAGAACCTCAGAAAATATCACATCTATGTTTGAATAATAATACTGCAGTCTACCTGTTCTGTAAAATAAACTTGTTAATACACTACATGAGATGCCATATGTCAGTGGTAAATGATGGTAGGTTAATCCTTCTGCTACTGATTCAGGTAACTTCATACAGACATAACAATTACTAACTTCCATGGTGTCTACATACTGAAACAATAATTTTGTGAAGACATTTAAACTAGTGTCGTTATCAGCTATCTCATGATGAATCTCTGACTCATCTTCTGCCATTAGTTCTACTCTATTGCCCTTCATGTTTGCTGTCCTCCCTATAGTTTCATTATTAATCTTTTTATCTATTATCATCAGGTAAGGAACTGCTACAATCAGGACTAACCATACTATAAGCACCAATACTAGATTACATATGCAAATTGCACAGCATCTTCTACAACATTTTCGTTTTGGTCTCCCAGTAACTCTATCGTCAGGCATTTTTCGACAAGGAAGATTGCTCTTCTTATCTCTATTCCTTTTCTTCAGCGGATTCTTTTGCTTAGTCAGGGTGGTCTTGTTTCTTTTTCGTATGTTAGTTCTGCACTTGTTCCTTCACCACCACTGTCACTTGATTCTGAGCTTTCAAAATCTTCAAGAATGATATAAGTCCAGCCAGGACCCTTAAATTTGTTATTCACGAGTCTCAACCTTTTACTTTTTCTTTTCCCAGATTTTTTCTCTTGATCAGTTTGACTTGTTACTTCAGGCACTTGATCTGGATCTTCACTTCTGGTTGTTATGTGGTATTTCACTCTTTTAATGACACTTGGCCAATGATCTCCTTTTCTTGGTTTAACTGTTTGCACTGTTTCTTTATCTTCGTCTTCAGATATCTTTTTATTTTCACTGCTTGGCACTGTTTTGCTTTCTGCAATTTCTGACTCACTTGGTTGTTCTTTTTCAGGTCTTATTGGTTTCTCTTCTGCAGCTCCACTGTGAGTTTCCAATAATTGACTTTGTTCTTTGTTTAATTCTTCATGTTCATTTTTATCAGTCTCTTTTTCTTCTGTGTATTCTTCTTGACCTAACTGATTCTGATCAGGGCTTATTGCACTGTGAACTTCTGTAGCCTGACCTGATTCTTCTAGACCTGTCTCTCCCTGTTCAAAGTCTATTAGATCTTCACTGTTTTGAGTCCAGTTTCCTTTCCCTATCTGATTTGGTTCAGGATCTTTTACTGGCTTGTCTTCTTGATCCTGAACTTCTTCTTCTTCACCTATCTGATCTTCTTCAATTTCTTGCAATTTTGTTTGACTTCTAGTTTTGTGGTAAACCTCAGGAACTTCTACCACTGGTATCCAATCCTGACTTGTGCTCGGTTGTTCTCCGTCAGCTTCTCTCGAACCTCGAGCATGAGATTCTTCAGCTGGGCAACCTTCAGCTTCTTCAGTGATTGGCGTTGTCTGAAGATTCTCTTCTTCAGGTTCTGGTACTCTCTTTGTGTGGCTTACGTGAATCCAGTTAGGTAATCCTGCACACTTCACTGCTGTATTGGTGGTCAATATGACTTGACAAGGTCTGCTCCACCTGGGTGATAGACACGTTTCTCTGGTGTGATTCTTCACTACCACCCAATCACCAGGATTCAGATCATGTTCTAGTTCAGGCTGCCTGGAAACTGCGTCTTCTCCAACCTGGTGAGAGACAGAACGCACTAGGTCAGCCAATCCTTTACAATAGTCCAGCACCATATCATCAGATATATTCACCAGTTTGTTTGTGGGAACATGTGTTTGTCTCATTGCTCTTCCCATCATAATTTCGTGTGGGCTCAATCCTGTCGTTCTGTCAGGTATACTTCTGAGTCCCATCAGAACAAGTGGCAATGCATCTGGCCACTCCAATGATGTTGATGCACACATTTTTCCCAACCTCGATTTTATAGTGCCATTCAATTGTTCAACCACTCCAGAAGCCTCTGGGCGATATGCACAATGCAGTTTCTGTTTGATTTGAAATGCTTCACAGATCAGTTTGATCACTTCGCTGTTAAAATGTTTTCCTCTATCTGATTCCAAGGACACTGGGAAACCAAACCTAGGTATGAGCTCTCGCAGTAACAGTTTTGCAACTGTAATGCTGTCATTTCTCCTAGTAGGATAAGCCTCCACCCACTTTGAAAACAGACATACTATGACTAGTACGTATTTCAGCCCTCTACATGGTGGTAACTGTATGAAGTCAAACTGGAGTCTTATGAATGGACCTTCTGCCTTCCCAATCTTCCCAAACCCAATTATCGTTTTCCTGCCTGGATTGTGCATTTGGCAAATCAGACATCTCTGGCAAAGACTCTCTGTAACAGCTCTGAATTTGGGATTGTACCAATTTTGTCTGAACAATCTAATCATTGCATCTCTCCCTACATGTGTGTCTCCATGATACATTCTGGCCATTTGTGAGAGTAAACAATCTGGCATGACTGGTCTGCCATCTGCACTGACCCACACTTCATCCTCTCTTCTTTGAGAACAACCTACTTTGATCCACAAATTCCTTTCATTCTCATCAACCTCATCTTGCAATCTTTTTACTTCATTCCAAGTTTCAGGTGGCATATACAGCATAAGTTGGCAGCTGATTCCCATTCTTTCCACCCTCTTATTGACTGACGTTCTGGTTTTTGCACAATATTGAGCCACCAGATCCGCATATCTGTTGCCGACTACCACCCAGTCATCTCCTGACTGATGTGCGGCACACTTCACCACAGCCAATTCTTTTGGTGATTGTATTGCTTCTAGCAATTCCCTTACAAATTGTCCATTTTTAATGGGGGATCCTGAAGAAGTCATGAAATCCCTCTGCATCCATAATTGGCCAAAATCATGCACAACCCCGTAACCATATTGACTATCAGTAAATATGGTTACTCTCTGATTCCTCCCAATTTTGCATGCTTTTATTAGCGCAATCAATTCAGCTACTTGTGCAGATTTTACTCCTGGTAAATAGGATGCTTCGACTATTCCAGTTAATTCACACACTGCATAGGCAGCAGTTAGTTTACCGTCTTCATGTCTTTGACATGAACCATCAACAAATAGCTCCCTGTCTGGCTTTTTAAGAGGCTGTTCCTCTATATCTGGGCGAGGTTTTGTGCATAATTCTGTAATCTGTACACAATCATGTTCATCTTCTTCGTCATCTTTATTTGTCTCATGATATGGTTCTGGTAGTAAGGTTGCTGGATTTATTATTGTACACCTTACCATGGTCACATTTTCAGCACCCATTATTATTCTCTCGTACTTCGTCAGCCGACTAGGAGTGAGATGCTGAGTTCGTGTTCTTGTCAACAGAATCACAACTGCATGTGGAACATAGACTTTTACAGGATGTCCCATCACAATTGACTCACTTTGTTCAATGCTCAAACAAGTAGCTGCCACTGCTTTCAAGCATCCTGGCAACGCGGCTGCTACTGGGTCCAATGTAGCAGAAAAATATGCTATAGGACGTCTGTCTAATCCGTGTCTCTGAGTTAGGACAGAAAGTGCACAATTTTCTCTCTCATGACAGAATAATGCGAATTCTCTTTTATAATCAGGCATGCCTAAGGCAGGTGCTGAACAAAGGGCGTTCCTCAATTTTACAAAGGCTTCTACACTTTCGTCTTCCCACTCAACAGGGTCTTTTGCTTTCTTTTTGGTCATGTTAATCAAGGGCTTAGCCAACATGGAAAAACTTGGTATCCATTGTCGACAGTAACCTACTATTCCTAGAAACATTCTTACTTGTCTTTGGGTTACAGGCATTTGCATTCTTTTTATTAATGCTACTCTTTCAGAGGTTACTCTTCTTTTTCCCCTCTCAATTTGGTGTCCCAGGTATTTAACAGCTGTGGTACAGAACTGTAATTTTTCAGGTGAGACTTTATGCCCTTCCTCGGCCAAAAGATTTAAGAGTGCTATGGAATCAACAACACAGTCCTCTCTAGTGTTCGACGCCACTAATAAGTCGTCGATATATTGCACTAAGACTGAGCTTCCTGGCATCACTAATTTTTCAAGACTCTTTTTCAATATTTGATTAAAAATGGAAGGACTTTCTGTGTACCCCTGAGGAACACGATTCCACACGTAGACCTGTCTCGGTGCAATGGAATTGAAAAGAATGCTTAACACAAATCAATTACTGTGAACCATCCTGCACTCCAAGGGATCTGGTCAGAATTACTGCAGGATTTGGCACTATAGGACAACATGGTTCCACAATCTTATTAATTTTCCTCAGATCTTGAACAATCCTGTATTTTCTGCTAGGTTTCTTTAAACCCATTATTGGTGAATTACATGGGCTACTCATTACTTCTCTCAGTATGTTTTGTTCAACCATCCGGTTGATTTCTTCAATGACACCTGCTTTTACTTCTGCACTCATTTTGTACTGTTTTGTATTTGGGAAAATCGCACCTTCTTTTACAGTGATTTTAACTGGGTCTATTTTAGCCATGAGTCCTACTTCTTTTCCCGTGAAATCCCATACTATGGGGTTTACTGTACCTTTTAATTCTTCTGGCAACTCATCTTTTGTTAGTACTGAAAACATCTCATCTACCTCTGTACCTTGTTTTGCAACCATAATTTTATATACATGATCTTCGTCAGGTGTCTGAACTGCCACACCATCCGGTGTGCAGAAAATTGTACAATTCATTTTGCACAATAAATCCCTACCTAATAAGTTCACTGGACTAGAATCGCACACTACAAATTGGTGCATTTCTCTGAAGTTTCCGATTTTAACTTCCATAGGTTCAGTGAGAGGTGTTCTAATTCTTTGATTAGCAACACCTACTACTTGGATATTTTCACCAGAGAGAGGAAGGTTTGGGATGTCTGCTGTTCTTACAGTAGACCGGGTAGCACCAGTGTCCAAAAGAAAAGTAATATCATTACCCTTCACATTTCCTTCCACATATGGACCTGACTGATCTACCTGCAAGGATGCGCCAAGTACGCACTCCTTCTCCCCCTCTCCTAGGCACCGTCATGCATCGAACCTACAGAAATCATCCTGCAAAAGAAACTGTGAGGTCATATAATCATTCTTACCACTTCCTCCTGGGTATCCGATGTCTGTACCGTGCTTTGCTCTGCTTACATTACCCTGAACAGGTGGAGATGGCAACTGACTCTGAGGATTTACACCCTGCTGTGAGTCATTCTGCGTCTGTGAATTTAAATTTTGATTTGGGCCATTATTATTTCGAATCTTTTTACACTCGTCCTTCCAATGCCCCAATTTTCCGCATCCATGACAAGGAAATTTCTTTTTAGCCTCATCTCTACTCATTCGTCCTTTCATTCTTCCACCATTCCCAGAATCACCACTCGTTCTAGAATCCTTTCCCTGATTTTCATTGGGATTGTCTAAGTTAATTCCCTGTTTCTCAGCCATTTTTACCTGTGCCCACATTACTTTCTCCTGCAATTTCTTGTGCCTGTCCTCAATATCATCCCCACAATATTTTGCATATTTCAGGATTTCGTCGATCGGTTTCCCCTGCCAGCAAAGCATGTGCTGCTTAATCATCTGGCAAATCTCTGGCTTTAAACCGTACACAAATCGGTATACAAAATGACTCATGTTCTTGTCTCCAATGTCCTCAAATCCACTGTACTGTTTAAACACCTGTAAAAGGTGCTCATAATACGAATGAACTGATTCACTAGCTTCTTGGGTGGTTCGATCTATTTTAGCCAATCTGTCTCTTTTGGTGGTATTTTCCCTTTCAGGTAAGTTATTACCTGCTGATACTTTTTCATCACGTCACTTGACGGGGCACCTGTCTTTGGATCTCTGGGATACTCATCACTCGGCCAATCCACTGTGATTTTACAATCTGTCCATAAGTCGGCAGGTACCACTATGTCAAACAGACCATCCAAATCCTTCAATAATACCTTCGAGACCTTCACAAACCTTTCAACCTGCTTGTACCATTCAATTGGCTTTTCTCTCAGCTTTGGAAAATCATTCGTAAATGATAAAATATCCTGTCTGCTCCAAGGGACATGTACATAGCCTCCTTCTGCAACTTCTCGCATTGGGTACATTTGGTCAGCCTTTTCTGTCTCCTTCATCACATATTCGGATGCTGTTCTACTTGATCGAGCTTCTTCCTTTTTCTTGGCCCACCTAGTTCTCCACTTATCTAGGTCTCCCCATTTTTGCAAAACTAACATTAATTCTCTTATCTGTATTCTTCTTCCAGAGGCATTCATATTTTCTAAATCTTTGTCTGAGAATTCTGCTCTATAGGGCTTCTGTAATACTTTTGATCTCCCTATTTCTATACCCATCTGTAGGGCTAGATTGGACAGTTTTTCATGAAATAACCTTACATTTCTAGTGATACTTCGGCATAGAAACAATAATTCTTCTTCATCATAGGTATTTAAACGTTCTACTCCTACATTTCCGGCTATTATTTCTTCTAATTTGACTTTTAATTTCTGAATATCCAGTATTTTTGGAGGTGTGCACAGCTTGTCTGATCCTTGTACCTACCTTTCTAAATCTTCAGGTGTTACTATGGTGGCACTTTTTGCCCCTGATGAAGTTACTAAACTTACATCTTTTGAACACTCAGGTATTTCTTTTCTGGGAGTACCCTTTACTGGACCTCTGACAGGTAAGTCCATGAGAGATATTGTGGAATCACAATCACTAAATTGATCCTCAATTATAACTGTAGCTTCAGGTTTTGGAGGATTCACAGGAGTATTCATGGGAGTGGGTGCGGGTATCAATGGAGGGCAATTTCCTTGAGTACCATATAATGGCACTACTGGACCAATGGTCACAGGAATAGTCAATGAATCAGGATGTACTTTTATCTGGGTTATTTTCCGTACTAATTCTGCTCTGGTCTTTTCTATGGCTTCCTTTTCTTTGTCATGAAGTATTCTAGTTGGGGTGAATTCATGCATTACTTGTGGTACTAATGGAGTTTGTGGTGGTGCACTAGGAGGGCATCCACTTGTCCCTTCCTGATATGGTGGGGGGTTCCTCAACATTTCCTCCATAAACTCATCTTCTGAATCCTCATGTCTCATTAAATGTTTCGTCTTTTCTGTACACTTGCCTCCTGATTTCTCTCCTTCTGTGAATAATGGATACAGTCCCTCAGTAAGCATTGCCCTTCTCCATTGCTTCATCTGACCTTCCCTAGTCTCACGTAAATATCTGGGGAAAAATCCTGGATAACTCCTATTACTTCTAAATCGGTCACGTTCAAATGCTTCGGTTTCCCACTCTTCTAAAGCTTCGTATTGAGTTAATCTAGGTTCTAAATCATTCATCCTTTGTCTCAAATTTTGAAGAATTCGCCCATTGAACGTGCCATTTTCGGGGAATGCTAATATCCCATCATTTTTGGTATTTTCTCTCCAATTCTCTATCCATACACAAGTATGATAACCTCTCTCCATCATCATGAATGAAGCGGGCGTTTTGGCTGGGGGAATAATAATTCCCTCCCTAGTTTTGATTGGTTTGTCCTTTTTGAAATAATTCTTAATCTTTTGTAAAAATGACATCTTTTTCTTCTCTCCGTACATCTTGGGCAAATACCGATGTATAAAATTATATTCTGAAAAGTCTAAATATTTCCTATCTGGACGAACTCCTGTTAAAGTCGGATCGCGTTTTAACATGCAATCCTTTACCCACTAAGAATTTTGCTCTTATAATTTTGACCAATCAAATGTCTGCTAACTTTTATTTCTGAACCAATCCTTGCGCGGCCTTTCTGTGACGTTTTTCTGTCAACCCCTCCTTTACAATCTGCGCTTCTCTGTCCCTCGCTGTTTCAACCAATCCCAGCGCGGCACCTGTGATGTCAGTACTACTCCTGACTACTGACCCCTCCTTTACAAGAGTTTTCCCACGCCCGCGGATCCAACCAATCCCAGCGCGGCGTTTTGTGACGTCAGCTCCCTCTCCGGCAGCCGACCCTCCCTTTACAAAAATCTTACGCAAAACTTATTTCTTCTACAATTCTTAATTAAAATTCAGTAACAACATAAAACATTCGCTATCGTGCCAGTTTCTCTAAATTCGAAAAGATAGTTTCTCTCTCACTTAGTAAAACCTTCCGTTTACTAAAACATACACTACGAGTAAAACCCTTCCGTCTACTCTTCACACAAGCTTCCGAAATACCTGTTACTTCTTCAATTTTACCCTTTCTAGGTGATATAACATCAAATTTTCACCAGCGTACTCCTTCTGCTATTACTTACACGCATAGAATCCCTAACGAGTACTGATAGCCCTGCTTAACTTTTCAGTACTATTTCTGCCTGACAGATAACCTCACTGCAGTATGGCTTCTACTTGCCACCCGCTATTCTTTTTACCCCGGGGTATTCTGGACAACATAAAACAAAAATAAGCGGATGTTAGTTCATAAAAATACAAATAAAATTCTCATTACCCAATTAACAAAGAGGAACCATAACCGTCCTCTGCTTACCAGAATTCTGATCCAGCGCAATATCAGCAAACCGCATTCATACACATACTCTCATTTGGGCCCGTACATTCATGCTACGCTAATACTTACACTGGGTGTCAGATATACTCTTTTAATCAAAATCCCTGCTACCAATTACCTTCTGATTGAAGAGTAATAACTTACCGATGAATCCTTTGCTAATTGGGAAGTTTAAAATGAGTGACATTCATTATAATACATAATCCTGAAATAACCACAGAGTCAGGAAGTTTTAAAATGTTTATCTAAAGTTTTAGCAGAGTAAAATACAGGAAAGACACGGTATTTGATCAGAATACCCAAGTGAAAGCATAGAATAACTATTGCTAATAAATGACGGTGTTTAAGGAAAAGAGAGGATAGAGGCAGCAGCGCAACTAAAGGTTGCATATATTTACCTAAATGCGAGAACCAAACCCCTTAGCCAAGGAGTTGGAAAGAATAGGACCCAGGAAGGATGAAGAGCAAAGACTTCCTTCGGGATCAGGACAGGACTGGTGACCTCTCTATAACGACGCCTGCGCCGTTCCCCTCTCTGGTACTCAGCTTCTCCTCGATTCTCCCGTCTAATGGACTCCGCCGCCCCCTCCTCAGGACCTCTTCCGGACAGGGATTCAGTCAGCAATCGATCAGTATGGCAGCCTGGAGCTCTTCTGTATGTTCTGAGAGTCTGTGCTAACTAATTACTAATGCTATATTCTATTATACCCTTCTACGCCCATGTACCTCCCCTTAATGTTGCTAAAATATGGGACCACTACTTCTGATTGGACAGGGACAGGGGGTGGATTCTCGCACCATGACAGATTTGGCATTAATTGTGAAGCCTATTGTTTCTAGGTTCCCACCCCTTCAAATTAATACATTCACTTTATTTCCCACCCGTCTCACGACAAATATTGTACAATTTTTACAGGGGAATGTATCAAATGTATCTATATAGCACATGTAGAACATCCTCTTCGGCCAATAGGTCGTGGCCTTGTGAGACGTCCAAGTTGACTTCATTTTGGCAGGCATACAGGACACATGCGCAGAACCATCTGTCTCTCGAGTTTCAAGTCACCAACCCAGGCCCAAGTTTACGAATTACTAAAAGTGCAAGAAGAAAATATTAAAATCACAAATAAAATGTTTCACTGTATACCTACTTTCCCTACTTTATTCCCATTTAATTATAAGACTATCCCGCATTAGTAGCATTAAGAAAACGACAATTTAATAATGACATGAGAGCAAGCTGAAGCATGTGAAAACATTGAGCAGCCATTTTAGTGCACACTGCGCAGAAGCAGAAATTTCCCACCAAGCAAAGAAAGACGTCACACCATGTGATCAGGTTGCGACATGCGCAGAGAAGTTCCCGCGCTTTAGCGGCCATTTTAGGTTAGGAACAAGAGTTATTCATTAGTAAAACACATAGACAAGCGTCTGTCCCTCTCGTATTCGTGTATGCAAGGCTTAGTATTTACAATACAAGTTTTAATAAATTAATACTGTGAGGAAGATTGTATCCAAGCAAGTTTCATTTATGAAACCTTGCTCCATCAGCTTCATGGATGAAGGAATACTCCCATTTCACATAGTTTGGCAGTATTGATTCTGCAAATGACAGAAATGTTGAAGTTGATTTAATTTTTCAAGTTCTTTCCCTGTATGACGAGTCTGTGTTCTACTGTAAAGTGGAAGTCCTGATGTTTGAGAGTTGTAATCAGATGTAACCAACCTGTCACCAAACCAAGATGATAATACGTCTGGATGTGTTAGGATTCTACAACGTGACTCCACATTGTACAATCCTAATGAGGGTATGCGTCCTGCAATAACTGCATCAATGCTTGCTCGTGATGTTTAATATTGCAACAGTATATTTGGGTAATCTCTCTGAATTGAAAACTGCATCAATATTCACAGGTTTCATAGGTTTCAAAGTACCAGATTCTAATTCCATCCAATTGTCTTCATTTGTTAGAGAGACATTCATACAACTATCAGAGAGAAAGTTTATAGTTATGTAAAAAGTGAGGAAATCCAAAACCAGAATTTCCAATCCCTTTTTAGTATTTCCCTGTCTCTGTAGGACTTTCTAAAGCAACTTATTGCATTGTATTGTAATTGCAGTTATATAGCGCTTACTACCCCTGACGAGGCGTCAAATCAAATCACTTTTTCGGCGAGTAGCACGCTACTCCGGAACCCATAAAGGATCAGTGGTGAATTAGTATAGTGAAAATATTAAAGTAATTTGAGTGGTGGATATGTTAGTCAGTTATTTGGATTGAGGAGGATAGTGGAGGGATAGAACAGGGAAAAAGGTTTGCATTTATATAGCTCTTGCTCCCCTGATGTGGGGTTGAAGTGTTTTTTTTTTCAGCAAGTAACACGCTACTCTGGAACCCCTTACAGTTTTAGTGGTGAATTAGTATAGTGAAATCTGAAAGTAATTTGAGTGGTGGATATGCTAGTTATTTGGATTGAGAAGGATAGTGAAGGGGTAGAAGAGGTAAAAAGGTTTGGATTTATATAGCACTTTCTACCCCTGATGAGGTGTTGAAGTGCTTTTTCGACGAGTAGCACGCTACTTCAGAACCCATAAAGGATTATATGGTGGTTTTAAAAGTGATATACAACTAATATGTTATCCCAATCTGGGCAGTAGATTCCTCTTAAGCAAAGTAAATTAAGGTTAAACCAGCTATTACATTCTGCTCTGATCCTTTTTTAAATATTCGGTAGGTTAAAGATTACAATATTTGCAAGATCTGACAGAATGTGTATAGGGATCTACGGGCAAGATAAAGCTAAAGGTGGGATAGCAAAGTAGTCAGTCTTTGTGCACATTGATTGTTTTGTCACTCAACCATAACTTTGTAATGCGACGTATGTATAAATCCAGCACGTTGCAAAGTGGCTATTCAACTGGATTAGCAGAATCTTACTCGATTAATATTAATAAAGCAGGATTCAGTTTTTGATTCTTACCAACAGAATGTGCCAACCTAGAGTGCTGTCTGCTCCACTCAGTGCCAACAGCTCACATTCACAAGGTGGAAATTACTCGAGTGGCTTCCACAGCTTCCACTTTGCAAACGGATTCCACCCCTTTTTGGGAGCCGGTATCTGATAATGGTTCTGTTATTCAGATGGAAGATTAGTGCACCTCATTTGCTCCTAAATGCCTTTCGATCTGCAATGAGTCACAAAGTGTACTTTTAGACATTGTGAGATCGTGTTATGTGATCGCAAAGCCTGTGATTTTGTGAATCTCATACTGCATGACCCAAAACAGTTTTGTACATTTGGCCCCAAGTTCCTTATTGTTTGCACAGGACTGCTTTTTGAATTGTTGTGTATTGCACCCCTAGGTTCTGTCTATCTTATGTCCTGGAGCTCATTTAGAGCTCAAATAAAAGAGTGCAACCTATCTCTCCCGCCCTGCTCACCAGAGGCAACCCCTCACAGCAGGTTATACATGTGTTTCATTTTCTGATTTTAACGGCTTATTTTCTAAAAGTCATTTTTTTCCTATAAAGGATCATTTAATTTATAATTAGCTGAACGTAAGACTGTAAGAATGTCCTAAAAGGTTTTAAATTTTATCCTACTGGTATTTGGAAATGCTTCCCTTTTGCAGACTAACCAGCTTAAAGCTAAAATTTACAAAACACATGAGGGTTTAAATAATAGTTTATTCAGCAGCTTATGGGTAAAAAAGTCATTGCTATCAACTAAAATGTCCTTGTGGTTAAAGCCCTGCAGTGGAAACTATGTGCAGTCGATGACCAGTGAAACACCTAAAAAGCGGTTGTTTCCTGTTGTGCTCGCAAAGCCAGCTGTGCAGAACATGAGAATGATACTTCTGTTAGCACTAGTGGCTACTCTGCCTCGAGGTAAGCTACCGAATACAATAATCTCATTTTAATTTGCAGTGCTTAAATGGATTATACCAGTGCTTCCCAAATTTGTTTAGAACCATGACCCACTTGTTAGAGTCACAAACTTTGTGACCAACATAGCTTTAACGGACATGAGGTGCAGGCGATTTTTTAAATGTAATAGTAGACATGCTTTCAAAAGGCTGCGAATTACCAAAATAACATACTCTTTACAATGTTTTTCATTCCTCTCTAACAGCAATTGCTTGTAAATGTCAGACCCTTGTCCATGGCCTTCGATATGTCTATATCGGATTGTGGCCAGGATATCGATCTGCCCATAGACTTCTGAAAAATCTTGGTGTTGATACCAGTGATTTTAGCAAATTTGAAAAACCCTTTTTGGAGTATGGGGGTAAGACCTCATATCATAACGAGACCCCATTTTTGACTCTTTCTCTTTATATCTATACTTATTGCAGTTTTTTATAGCACAAACATTGCCCAAGGACATTGGAGTACTTTACATGAGCACCAGATTACATTACATAAGATCAGAGTAATTTTATTTTAAGCACATAAGCTTAAAGCCATGGCCAGGACTTGAACCTGGCTCTGCCTGTAACCACATCCATATTTCTCAATTTATGTGTGAAGATCATGGTTCATGGTCAGGTATAGTGAGCACATTCCCTGTTGAAATGGCTTTGTGAAGTAATATAACAGCATAAAAAACCTAATGGATGGTTCACCCGGAATCTTGTTAGGGAATACTTGCAAGGGTTTGTTTTAAAACTGGAATTTGGAACTTAGCGCCTTTGCACCAATGGAGCTAGAACAATTTTCAGAGTGGTGGTGCTAACATCGATGTTATATTACTGAAGTCATAGGGATTGTGAAAAATCCTAGCTTCACACAAAGTGTTGCAAATATTTCCAGCAGGAGAGTGGTAAGGATGTAGTATGTAGCTGGTTGTACATCTTGGAGCACACTGTTGCCAGATATATACCTAAAGCATCGACACTGTCATCTACAGACATCAATCACATTTTCTATAAAATATGTCAATAAATGTGCAGAGACATACACAATTATTACTGAAACTATGCAGCACACAAATGATAATAAGTGGGCATTGGGTTTCAGTGAATATTTATCATTTGCAATTCACCAACTAAAAGTGTCTTGATTTGTTTTGAGCCTGTTAAAATGTTTGTTTCCATCACACTTCAAAAATACAAAAATATTCTTAACTTCTGCTTTTTTAACTGCAGATATATTCTGAAATATGTGTCCAATTGGTATTTAAATTTTGTTTTGTTACAAAAAATGACATCCTACTGCCCTTCCTTTCACACTCTGTGTACCCAAGCAAGAGTGTCACATAGTTCACTTTAAAAACTCATCTCACTTTGCAGTCAGAGAAAGAAAAGTAAACACCATTCTCCATATTAAAAGAATAAGAAGCAATTTGTCAGAAGCTATAGCCTGAAATTTGACCTCTGTCTCTGAAGGACAGCAAATATGACAAGGTAAACTCAAAATGTAAAGGCATCATTATTTATAGCTCTTTCACAACCCACCAGAAAAAAACGCTGGATGGCTAAAGGAAGAATCAAGACTTGGGGGGTCGATCAGACAATAGCTATCAATCTCCCTTTCGACATAGAGCATCAATGCCAGATTCCACACAGTTCTAAAGCCGGTCAAGGATACTGTTAAGTAGCTACTCAGTATTACTTAATTTATTGTTCTCAGAAAGACTGAACCTGCACGTTCTGGATTAAAGCTCATAAATGCCGTTTGCACAGAGATCTTAACAGTTAACATTAAACTCCCAGGCCCAGGTTTGCTAAGGCTTTTTGCTGTGAAAAACTGATTCACTGGTATTTTGCTATTCAGCACGAAAGGCATTTTGTGTTGCACAGGTGACCTTTTCTCACTGCAAAATGTGCTTTACTCTGCGTTGCTTTATATCAAGGAGAGTTACTGGGGGGTTACTTCGACTATCAGCAAAAGCACTTACAGGGTTTGACGCAAAGCGTAATCTACTAACAAAGCAAGACCGACTTTGAATCAAAACATAATGCCTCCTTGAAGCAGCTGTTAGCAAGGGAATATTTTTCATTTGTCCAAAAAAAGCTCACACATTGCATGTGTGCTGACATTCACAACACACATCAAATGCATGGGGTTCTTCTGAAATGTACCTAGGCATAGAAATTTGTACTGGGAGGATATGCTTCCAGTACAAATTCTATGCACGATTGTGCACACTCACCTGTGCACCATGGTGCGAGACTGTTTGTCACACAAGGCAGCCTAATTAGAGATCCAGTGCAGGGAATGACAGCAGAATCAGGTAAATATTAGTAGATATGGCTCTGTGCTGTGTTTCCTACCTTGTGTAACGCAACACAAAAAATTGCTCTTCTTGTGTATGATGCAATTTGTAATTCTGCCCAACAGAGTCTCTAGCAGCAGAACGTCTTTTCAAAAGTGAATAAATTATTGAGAATATGTATTTTAAGCATAAATACCAAGATTCAAACAAAGAGATCAGAAAATACATAGTATGAGTGTGTTGGTTACAGTGCTCTGTAATGCTGATTTTCACAGAAGTGTAAGTGAGGCAAGAATGGCTCACATTGGTTAATTCTTGTAATTTTATGAATTTGTTTCTATCACTGTGGGCACAGCTGCTCCTTGTGTTTGAAGTGTTAATTTTGAAAGTGGTCCTAGGATCATTAAAAAGAGCTGATCATTTTAATCTTCTTGTCATTATTGGACGGAGCTTTGACCTCTAACTGATCTCAAGCTTTTTATATTGCGCTTGCTAGCACAGTCTTGCAGCTAGGTATTGGTGTAACTTACAGCTGTTCCCACTACCCACCTTAAAAATTATCTTCATTTGATGGTTCTCTAAACATTGAAAATGTAAGTCAGCTCTCTCTGCTTATTCTTTGGTAGTTGCATACTAGTAACTATAGCAGGTGAGTCAACCAACTGTGCAATGTTTAAAGCTTGATTGAGTTCACATCTGCACATTTCTTAAGCTGATTTTAAGTAGTACATCAGCTGATTTTAAGAAATACTCTCAAGTTCGTTTTTCACTAGTGGGTTACCTTTTTACATTTAATAAGTGATAACTTTTGATTGGGAGCAGGTAGGAAAGTCCCATTTGGTGTCTGAGGAATTGTAATTTACAACCCTCTTTAATGGCATAGTCGGAGTTTAAGTCACAATTCTGAAAATGCCACTTTTAGAAAACTAGGATTTTCTTGTCCTAACCATTTGGTGCCTGAAGCCTGTTTGCTGAGTCACATGACTGGGTGTAAATGGCAGGGGATCTGTGTGTTTTTCTCCCAGACATCATCACAATAGAGGTTCTTGTGTGTTGGGAGGACGGGCCATTTCTGGCAGGATGGGGGAGAGCTGTCATCTACCACATGTGCACTTGAAAGGCACTGGCTCAGCTCACAAAGGACTACACACTAGCCTTTTGTGTCTCTAGACATACTGGGACCAGCGCAACACCTCTGTAGGGGGAAAACTCCAGAAGCCTCCCCCCCTTCAAAGTGGACACCAGGTATAAAAACGAGACCCTTAGACCCACTCTTCAGTACACTCCTGAACCTGTGGATACTACAGAATAAGGATGTTCTGCTGCCCTGCTGCTTGAGGCCTGCCCTGCTTGCTGAGAAGGAAGACTGGACCTGCACTCTCCATCCCAGGCAGCAGTTACTCCAAGCGTCAGCTGTCTGACCTCCTGTTCTGAGCTACAGGGACCCAAAAACTACAGAGGCTTCTCTGCAACTGTCCAGCTGACCTACTGCAACTGGACCTGAAACTGGACCTTCCTGAGCCCTGCTGGCCTCTGCCAGAGTGAGTTCCTGATCCCCAAGAGGTGACTTCAAGGTCCTGGGCTGTTGGTGTGGCATCTGTTGAGCTTCTCCTTGAAGAAAAGGAGATATCCTGAAGTTTTGGGATCTTAATGACCAGGAAGGGCCCTTTTGAGCCAAGATCTTGCTGTCTGTGCCGACCTCCAACGCGAAGCTCCGGTGAACCCGAACCTTCATGCTACAGCAACCACCAGCGACCACCGGCAACACGAGGGATGCACTTCGTTCTACAGCATCGACAGCCCGTGGTGACCTCCAACGTGAATCTCCAGCAATGACCTTTGGCAACGCCCAACAGGATCTTCGTGCTACAGCGACGTCATCCACCACGTCTGACCTGCTCTGCGTGCTACAGCGACGACCATCTACATTGCTCTCCCAGCTCCTCGCGGCATCCTCTACTGCGAACGGAACTCGCATTAGACTTTAGAAGGTAACTTTTTCAGCTGGACTAACCTTACCCCTGTATCTTGCCCATGCTCCATTGCGTTCTGCCTGAACTTGTGACTTTCACCTGGCCTTGCATGACCAAATAGCTGTGAATGGCGCTTTGTGCTTTTAGGTGCTATACTCACCAGAAATCTTTAAAATTGCATCTCTCTGGTTCTACTGATTGGATTTTTATCTTTTTGGTATCAAATAAGTTATACATTTTTACTCTATTTTTCCAAAGTGATGTGGAATTTCTCTTGTGTTTTTACTGTTTAAGTGCTGAAAAATGACTTTACACATTGCCCCTAAGTTAAGCCTGACTGCTTTTGCGCCGAGCTACTGCAGTGTCTTGCGATATTTTATGACGGAACCCTTGCGGCTCCCAACGGACTCCGTAGAGCTGTGATGTATGTGTCAAAGCGCAATGCCATGAAAGCTTGTTTTAGAATGTTGAGTTCGCAGTTACACGCAGCACAATAAAGATGTGCACTGCTAAGCTCTGTGTGTGGTGTAGTCATTGGCGGGTACCCAGGCTGGGAAGACGCTACAAATGGTGACAAGATAGGGGATTAGTAACTCAAAGAACAACCGAGTTCTCCTGTAGAGTTTGCTGTGGTCCAAGCAAATGGCTTGTGCGTGCAACGTGTCGCTGCTGAAAAACAAAATCAACGCTTCATGCACGTTGATTCAATGCACAACTCCAGCCGTTGTAAAGCAAATGAAGACAACGGAATCGTTGCAAAGAATCTACACGTTGATGGTTGAGATTCTGCTGGAGAACTCATTAATAAAGGTACTGCACTGCCACGCAAGATAAAATTGTACATTATATGGAGTGTTAACGCTGAAAGCGGATTCAACCTGGTTTATGAAGCGCAGTCACTGATAATCACAATTTGCAAGATAATGCTGCAAACCTGAGAAAGAAAGTTTGGCTGTGGTATGGGCTTGTGAACATTTTCATGAATACCGGTATGGAGAGTCTTTTATACTGTTAACTGATCATCAAGCTTTATTGACTATCTTTGACAATCCAAAAGCCAAAATGCCTCCTCGCATTGAGCGGTGGGGACTACGATTACAAGAGTATGATTATACTATTGTGCATCATCCATGGAAGGATCAAAACCCTGCTGACTACTTTTCCATAGTGCCTATACAAGGTCAAGGTACTCCATCCAAGACAGCTGAAGCCCACATTAATTTCATTATAAACTCAAATCTGCCAGCTGCCATATCGTTAGCCCAGATCATCACTGCCATGAGCAATGATAGTGACATACGGAAGCTGAAAGATATAATTGCACATCAGTCTTGAAACCGACACGCTCAACCTCTCACCAATGATGGTGAACACTAAAAGTACAAAAACATTAAAGATGAGCTGTCTATAACTTAGAAAGGAGTCGAGAATCGTAACTCTGGAGAGTTTGAGACAGAAAATAATTGAAGTGGCTCACGAAGGACACTGTGGTATTGTTGCCACCAAGAGAGCTCAAGGCCTGTCATGTATGTAGATCCCTTTCTACGAACCTTACTCAACATACTCCTACCATGACAGAGTAAGAGTCTCTAAGCCGGCATGGGAGATAATGGCCATATTTTCTTTGTTCCACTTGATAATGGACATCGTCTGATGGCAATTGTGTATGAGTACTCTGGTTTTCCATTAATAGAGGATCTCTCATCCACAACTCATGAGCGAGTCATTGAGAGACTCCATGGCATTTTTGCAACCTGGGGAGTTCCAGCCATATTGAAGCCTGATTATGGCCCGCCGTTCAACAGCTGAGAATTCAAGGATTTCCTGGAGCATCTGAACATAAAGCATTAGAAGAGTGCACCTTTGAGGTAGCAGACCAACGGACTCGTTGAGCGTTTTAGGAGTCCCTAAAGAAAGCAGTACAGTGTGTAACTCTTGAGAGGCTCAGTTTAAAAACTGTTTTGAATTCCACCCTACAAGGCTGTTGTTCAACACCTCACTCGACCACAGGCGAAAAGTCTTGCGACTTTAATTTTCGGGAGAGCAATAACAACCAAGTTACCTCAATGGACCAACAAAAGAGAAGGAAGTGAGAATACAACTTGGATAATGGACTTGTGTAATAGAGAAAAGACGAACGCCTATGGCAACAAGAGGCAACATGCAAAGAACATTCATTTTACGACAGGAGATCTAATGATCGCCCGCCAACTGCGAAGGAGAAAATCTGATGCTCCATATGATGCTATACCTTTCCACGTTGTGTGCACCAAGGGACATATGGTGACTGATCAGCGTCCTGGGAAGTCTTTTACCAGAGACTATTCTCACTTTCGGCATTTGATTAATCGGCCTACTGATCTAGATTATGAAAGAAAGATTGAACCTGAATACTCAGTGGCTGCTGTTGCTTCTTCACTGTCTTCGAATATCTCTGACAGTAAAGATGACAGCTCCTAGCTTCCAGTAACTAGATCAGGTTGAATAATTAAAGCACCAAGAAAGTTGATTCAAGAAAGGTAATTGTATATATCTGCTGATTTGTAAATAAAATTGTAATTTTTTATTTAAAGGACGGGGAGATGTAGTGTCTTGGGATATTTTATGATGGAACCCTTTGGCTCCTAACGGACTCTGTAGAGCTGTGATGTAGGTGTCAGAGTGCAATGCCATGAAAGCTTGTTTTAGAATGTTGAGTTCACAGTTACATGCAGCAGAATAAAGACGTATAATAATAAGCTCCGTGTGAGGCGTCATTATTGGCGGGTACATAGGCTGGGAAGACGCTACAGCTACCAGAGGGTTAAGCACAGGTTAATTTAGTGCATTTTTGTGGTTCACCCTGACAAGGATTGTGGCTGTTGCTTAAGTAGGGTTTCACCCCCTCAACCAACAACCCAATTTCTCACATCCTACATTCAAATCTAACATGGCCATTGCATGACTGGGTCATGCTAGGGCCAAGGATGAGAGGATCCTTCGTACCTGCGGTGGTTCAAACTTGAGTTGGTTTCAAGATCCAGATGTGGATTAAGTCTAGCCTTCATGATAAATTCCATGTATATGTAGATCAGGCAGGAAGAGAGACTCCTCTGGCAGAGCAGCAAACTTCAACAGAAAGTGAGTAAGCTGTGAGGTCAACAGTGACCAGACCAGCCTTGAACATATCTCTCCACCATTTTAGTTTGCCTCATTCTTGTGGAATCTAAAATTGATTCCATCACTGACTGCTCCTAAAACACATACAGTCCTCACACTCATCTCACAACTCAACCAAAGTGTCTACACGCTATCCAAACAGGTCCCACATGCATGGAAGTGAAAGAACGGGTTGAAGGAGACTGGGAGACACTTGTACTTGGGGGAAACCAGATGGTATTTCCACCTGAATAAAACAGATAAAAACGTCTGCTCCTGCATTAACAATCATGTTGCTACTACTTCCACTCTCACAAAGCTTGGTAAGAGAGGATAGTAGTCAACCTCTTGCAGAAGAATACAATTTGTCTGCTCCCTGCACCTCAATGTACTGCTCTGGGGCCTCATTCTATTTCATATGGAACTTTTATGATGGCCAGGATCACTGGGGCAAAAAACAACAAAAACACAGAAAACGAAATATGGAAGGGAAGCACCTCTTCCACCCCAAAATAACTTATCTGTGAGTAGGATAATAACGTGACAATCAAACAATAGGACACAAGTGAGTTCTGCACCCAATGTAGTTGAAAGGGTTTAAGGGGAGCAGGAACACGAAGGTTCAGAATGTCAGAGTATGGAATCCTAGGTGGAATCGTAATTAGACAGTCGTGCCAGAGCTGGACAGCATCTCTCCGGTAGGTTAAAGCCTTGGAGGTTGTGAACACCCAGGGCTGCTCCTTGTGACCCTGTCACTTTCCTCAGCTGCCCAAGGTTAATTGCAGCAGGCGCGAGGATGCTTCAAAAGACAGAAAGAGATGGGAGAAGGGTGATAGGGAGGGGAAGGTAGAGAGAAAGCAATCAGAGAGACAAAACAGAGAGGAGAGGAGAGAGAATGGATTAGGGTGACCAGAATTTTAAAGCCAAAAACCGGAACATTTCACTAAAATAGAAGAAGGACTACAATTTTACTTCAAGCGAGCACACAGAATGATAGCGCTCCTCAGCAGAGAATTACAAAGCAGGCAGTTAGAACAAACATAAAATGCAATTTTTAAACCCAATAGCTTGCTGTGAAATTTAATTGCTTTCTTGAAACAACAGCTAACTATCCCTGCTTTTGAAAACATAAAAAAGCACCTCCCGCCATTCAGTCGACCCTCTCTAAAAACCGGTACATGAGTTAAATTTTCTGAAATCTGCCGGGACAGTTGGTAAAAAAACCGGGACCGTCCTGGCAAATCCGGGACACCTGGTTACCCTAGAATGGATGGATGGATGGAAAGAGAGAGATTGCACATGGAGACGAGTGGAGCAGGTTTGATCATTTTTGCCAGGGCTACTTTTGTTTCCCCAGTACAGCCCGAAGGCACGCAGCAATAAACAATAAAGGTTCAACAACAAGAAATATATATAGAGAGCGATTGTTCAGCCCTTATGAATTAGAAGCAGTCAGTCCTACTCTGGATGTAACTCCACCTGTAAGGAAGATAAGTTAATCAGCATAGCGATGAGTAATGTCTGGATGATATATAAGTTTGGGTATAAGGGTTGGTATTGAGGCAACATAGCCAAATATACATAGAAATTGGGAGTGGCAGACTCATTTTGTGTTGACACTCAGTGTGAGTTGAATGCAACCCGTGTCATTGTAGTTTTAAGAATGGTGCCTGCACGGGCAGTGTCACTGATGTGCATGCGAAGTGTTACACACCTAATGCGGGCGTCTAATGTTGTGGAAGGTAACAAAGTGCACCACCACCGAACATCCTCAGTACAGCATGGTGAGTACTGCAATCCAGTATGCAGAGGGCTTGTAGGAGGGATGCATGTACACCTTGGTTGTGAGCTCATTGTTATGTAATGGGGCACCATAGTAATTTCAGTACAGATGGTGGGGCATGCAACAATGGGGAGCACAGTGATGGAGAGGGCACCTGTCAAGGGCATCTAATGTTGTGTCTATTCTCGGGCATAGAACCTATGCAGACTCACCACATCACAAATGAGTTAGGTCCTAGGCCTTGTCTCATCTGTTTCCTTGTCAGTGTAGGGATTTGGAGTGCTGGGTGTGCTGTGTGAAGATGCAAAAAAATCATTTATGAAGGTTTGCCGGGTTTTAGCTATTTTTGATGGTATTGGACTGCTTGTTTAGTGGTTTTTTTATTGGTGGAGAGCAGTTAAACTGCGTTCAGAGACCTTATGAGGCCTTGGTCTAATGGGTAATTTGGCCTGAGTTTTTGATGCATTTACAGCGCCCAGGGGGGATTTGATACCCAGATGATTGAAAGGTTCAATTGTCAAGTTACACTAATATTGGCCCCGCTCGCAGAGCTGAGCTTCCTGTTTATTCGCCCACAGATGCTTTCATGTCAACACATTACCACAACTCTCTTCCAACTGCACTGGCTTCCTGTTCTCTTAAGCATCAAATGCAAGATAGCCATTAAATTCACCACAGTTCTGTCAGATGTGGTGTTTGTAAACTCAGGTGAAACATCAGCGGCTTGTTTAGTGCCCATTAACTCCTCTATGACTGTTCGACTATTGCGCCCATGACTTGTATGTCCTGCATTTGTCCAGCGAGTATTCTCAAATGCCTGTGCCCTCCCTGGTATGTGGAATGTGCTCCACTCTGATCAGTTCAGCCTTGTGTGGTGATGATCTACAGCAGTGGTTCCCAAACTTTTGACTCCTGAGGACCCCCATTGAGTCACCACTGGAAGCCGGGGACCCCCAAGCAATTTGTATGATTTAAATTTCAAACATTAAAACAGTAATTCGAAAAAAAATAAACACACGTGCACACAAAACAAATACTCAAATTACTAAGGATTTTAGGGGCATATTTACAAGCCCCTATCGCCATGGGAACGTCACTTTTTGTGACGATCCCGTGGCGATAGGTGCTTCGCCTTATTTACAAGGCAGTGTTAAGCCACTTAACATGGCTTAACACTGCTTTGTAAATAAGGCCCCTTTCACGCAATGCTTAACGTGAAAGGGGTGGGCAGTGGTGTTGCGGTGGGCGTTCCACCGCAACACCCATTGATTTTGACGCTGCCCCCTATTTACAAGGGCAGCGTAAATAGGATGCAGCGCCAAAATTTAGACCAGGGAAAACCAGGTCTTAACTTGGCTAAACAAGGAGAAATGCTTTATTTCTCCTCGTTTTTGCTTTTTCCATGTGTGCTGCCTTGTGCGTTGGATTGTTTATGTTCAGGAAGGTGACCCTTCCTGCACATTAACAATCTTTTTAAAAATTGCATTTTGTAACTTCCATGTGTGCTGCATTAAGCAGCACACATAGAAGTGACAAAACTACATTGCAATATTGTTTCTGTGCAGGAAGGGGGACCTTTCTGTACATAAACAATCCTCCCCTGCACGCAAACACCCTTGCACTATGGGGCAAGGGTGCCTGCATTGCCGCTACACTGCTAAGTGTAGCGCCGGCACGGGAGGAAATGCAGGGCTGCACCATATTCTTGTAAGTATGGTGCAGTCCTGCGTTTCTGAAGTGGCAGAGTGTGTCGTTAAGCCAAGGAGGCTAACGACACTCTCCCCCACTTCTGTTGTAAATATCCCCCTTAGTATTTTCTATTGAAAGAATTTGCAAAAAACTAAAAAATTTAATGGGAAGGTTGGTGCTGCATCTCTGTGACTAACTTTTAAATGGTTGGTTTTATTTCGCAGTACAAGGCTCCTGCTCCTGCCAGGGCCAGACTGGAAACCCAAAGCAGCCCTGGCAAATGTTTTCAGGCCAGTCCCCATACAGTGCACACCAAGTGCAGTGAGTGAGCCTGACTACTACAAAGGGGGCTTTGGGAGGCTCTCCCCCCAAAAAATTTAGGAAACAATGGTGCAGTCTAAAACACATTTATCATTATATATTGAATTGTATTAGCTTTTAACGAATAGTAAATGAAGACCTTACTATGCACCATGATACGACAATCTTTGTTGGGGTTCTTCAATGGTTCCCTTATTATCCCCCTCCATCAGTGCCTCTCATCTCTCCATAGCCCCGGTTGTCACATGTATTTCATTTGTTTTATAGCATCTCTCGTACTATTGTAGGATGTCAGAGTACTTTACATTACACACATATAGAGACAATGAATCATACGTGTAAATCAGTGTATAGAAAATGTTACATAAGGCAAAGGGGACTACAAGGTGTAGGATTCACATGTCATTCATACTGGTAGACGGCATTTTTAAAGAGTGCTTGGTCTGGAGAAGCACAAACGTGTGATTCAGAACATAACACAGTGGTTAGCATTGACTTTACTGCTGCTGCTGGTAGTCTTTATTCGATATTTTTCAATCATGAAAGACACAGATACAAACATACAATGTCATAATATCATAAAATATCATAGGAAAATACCGCAAGAACAAAATAATCATTACAATTTAAAATTCCTTTGCAAAGTCGTTATAAAAGGAAATGTATCCGTTAAAATCATACATGGCTTAGAGGAAAGAATTTAGATTCGTATAGCAATAGTAAAAATAGATGTTAAAATTTTAAAATAACATATAAAAATCCAATTTTCCAGGAAATACAATAAACAGAGGTGGACCACAATAAATATGTGCAAGTTAATTATTAAGGAGTAGTGACCGCTGTAACCACCAAACTAGTTCTTCTAAGTGCCCAAGTCCAACTCAGAAATTTCGCCATGGCTATAGCTACATCTTCACAAGTATCTGTTTTTAAAATACGCATAGCTATTTGGCATGAACTTGTGCCTAGATTTAGACAGATAGGCTTAAGCCATTTTTGTCGAGGACCCTTATATGCAGGACACACAAAGAATATGTGTGCAATGGACTCTTCCATAGTTATGCACGTCGGGCATTTATTGTCTAAAATATTATTCCACTTTGCCGTAAAAGATTTTATGGGAAGGGTACCCACTCTAAATTGGTGATATAATTTTCTGGCAAGGGGTCTCTCAATAAAATCCCAATATGCTTCAAGTCTTGATTCAGACTTATGCTCTAAAAAAAAATGCCTGTCAGGGATGTCCTACTCACCAGTGACATGGTCTTGTGACTAACCATGTCCCTATATAATGCTTTAAAATCTTTTTTTATTTGGGAACAAGTTCCCTGCTGGGTCTTCCCACAAATGACTAAGCCCCATGTCAGATAATGTGCCCTTAATCTTTTGTAACCACTTGATTTTTGAAGATAGATCTACTTCTCTGATATGTTTTACTGCATTAGCATATGGTGCTAACTCCGGTGTTGTCCATAGCCGTCTCCAGTAGGCCAGGGGTCTAAAACCCGCTTCCACCTCAAATGAGGTACAACCCATATCTAAAAGTAAGGGCTTAAGAGGAGTCGATTGAGGGAGACCAATTAATAATCTCAGGAACTTATTTTGAGCAAGGACTAGGGGAGCTAGATCTTCGAAACCCCAAAGCTCTGCTCCATAAATTATCGATGCCCTAATTTTCCCTTTATAGATTGATAGTGCTGGACCTACCGGTTTAGTATGGGAAAGACGTTGTTCTTTTAAAAGGGCACCTGTTAATTGGTTGTGCCTAAGAACTAGCAGATCTATCTGGGGTTTCCAGTTCATCCTCCTACCCATTGTTACTCCCAAATATGTAAAGATATCGGTTTGCTGCAAGAACACTTTGTTCATTTCTACTCTGCCTTTAACTATTTTATGTTTGTCCAACACCATGAACTTAGTTTTGTCAACGTTAACTGCTAGCTCATGATCGTTGCAAAAAACAGTAAATCTGTCAAGGGCTCGTTGCAGACCAGATTGAGTTTTAGACAAAATTAAAGTGTCGTCTGCAAACATCAATAATGGGACCCTTGAACAGGCGAGAGTAGGGGCATCAGTTGGGTAGGCAGAATAGTATGAAATAACCTTATTTATAAACAGGGAGAAGAGGGTGGGGGCCAAAACGCACCCTTGCCGTACACCCCTGCTTACTGGAAAACGATTCATTAATTCACCCTGCTGTCCCCACCGAACCTGGGCGTAGTTAGACTCATGCAATTTAATAATAAAAAGTAGAAGCTCGGGGGGCATCCCTGCTTCCTTTAGTGTGTCCCAAAGCTTATATCGGGGCACCAGGTCGAAAGCTGATTTTAGATCGATAAATGCAGCGTATAGTGTCCCCCGGCTAAAATCACAGTGCTCCAATAAATCATCATGAATCTAAAAACTTGGTCAATTGTACTGACGTGGGGACGAAAACCCGCTTGTAAGGTAGAAAGAATTTCCTGTTCGTCTATCCATATATTAATTCTACTCAGCACAAGTCTGGCCACAATCTTTTGGAGTGTATCAATTAGGCTTATAGGCCTATAATTACTAGGGCTGGCACGATCCCCTTTTTATATATTGGGATTATTTCAGCCCCATGCCAGGATTCTGGTATGGGGGCACCTCTAGCCAGGGCATTAGAGATAATATGGATATATTTAAGCCAATTCTTCTTGTCATGTTTAAATATGTCGGCCGGAATACAATCCGGACCGGGTGCCCTGCCTCCAGGGACACCATCCAAGACTCTTTCTATCTCCCCTAAGTCAAAGGTTAAGACAGCGTCAGTAGTTATTTCAGGGAAATATGTGGTAGTACCTGTTGTAGATGCAAATTGGGCCTGATAATGCGAAACCCATTGTTCAGGTGGCACGTTATTGACTGGCACAGGCCCTAAATCTCCACTACCCCATTTAACTATTTGCCAGAATTCCCGCCAGTTCTTCTCATTAGATGCAAGTAACAGATCTTTCCATCTTTTCTCGTCAAAGTTCTTTTTTGCCCTGTGTTGTGCTTTTTATATTCTGACCTTGCATTTTTGACATCTTGTGATACTCCCTGCCTAATTACTCGGGAAAGGTGCCTAAATGCAGTCCTGCATGCTTCATCATACCATTTAGCTGATTTCCAAATTACCTGCCTGGTAGAACTTTACTTTTTGGTTAAAAAGGATTTCAGCTCAGCAAAGAAGACCTCATGTACCAGCATAAGGGCAGAGAGAGAATCATCATGTATGGCTAGGGGGGAAAGAGCTGTTAACGTATCTTCAAGGGTTAGCTTTATCAAATCTAGGGTGCTGTCATCAGCTGATACCACTGCCCATTTTGGCCTTCGACAATCTTGGGACATGATTACATCCGCTGTCACAATTACTGTGCTTGCCCTTGATTGGTCCTGGCACCTTCTCTCTAGGGATAGCAATAATGGGTCATGATCGCTTTCCGTTCCTCTAGGACCTTCATGTCCTTAAGTCTAGGCCAAAGTTCTAAACTAATGAGATAGTAGTCAATTCTGCTACTTCTTATCCCATTATTGAAGGTATGAGTACCTTCGCTATCCGATAACGACCTCCCATTTACAGCCCTTAAACCCCTCGCCAAAGATAATTTTTTTAGCTGGAGCGCTGCCTCAGTCCATTTGTTAATTGGGGGCAGCGATAAAGGCGGGATCCCCCAGGTCGAATCCTCATCACTACTAAAATTGCAATCTTCATACCCAAGGGGCTCAAATGTGCAGTTGAGATCACCTGCAATTACCAGATAGTTTACCCCTTTCATGGCTTCGATAAAGGTATCCAATAGGGCAACAGTTGGTGATGCTTTCCCTCCTGCTATCCCTCTCGCATACACATTTATCAATGTAAAATCTGGCTCGCAACCCGATCGAACTCTGATGGCCAGGATATCAGGGCTATCGATTGTTACCTCTTCAACCTGAAAGCCTGGCTTTTGTCTAACCCAGATAAGCAGCCCCCCACATGGTCTCCCTTTCTGTCTTACAGTTGCCAATTTACCAAAGGCCAAATAACCGGGACGATGAATCATATTCAATGACCAAGTCTCCTGAAAAACAATAATATCATGCCCCTCAATAAAACTTGACCAATCAAATGACAAAGTCTTAGAGTGTAGGCCGGCAATATTCCAAGATATAAGGGTTAGTGGGGAAGAGGCTAAACTACCACCCGATACTAACGGTATCAAGGTCTCTGAACTCATTGGATGGTTAAAATTCATTATCCGAAGTCCCTCCTCATTGACGGGAGAGGGAATAGACTGAATATCTAATTTCTCTTCCAGGGTTATAGAGACTGATTGTAGTCAGTCACATGCATCTAGGTCAGACAAGGGGGCAAACCTGTTGGCAAGATTTATATCTGGAGATCTGAGTGTACCTCTTGATAGGGGCCTTGGCTGTCTCATTGTTCTTGGTAAGCCCCTCTCTAAAAGGGGTCGGGGTAGGGTCTATAAAAGAAGCCTAATGGCAGAACAGAAATATTGTCAGAATGACTTCTTGTATTGAGACCCAATTGTTCCAAAAGAAATCTAACAACATGCTCATTATTAAAATTAACAACTACACAATCACCCCTCCCTTCCTTACTGGAGGGTCCTATCCACGCAGAACGTCTAACCATAATCATCTGATTATAGATATCCCCATCCCAAATCCCAACACCCTTCAGTTGATTGTTTAACCAGTGCAGAGCTTTGAATAGTAATTGTTCGGTGGTTTCTGACTGCCCTTCCTGCAATACTGGAACATTCATCAAGACCACCACTAGAGGTGCGGCTGCCGGAGGGAGATGTAAAGACAAAGAGCCTTCTGAGGCAGCATTGTGTTTCGCCCTTCCCAGATTCGTTGGTGGTTTTGGACCATATGTCCCTGGTAACGAGCTAACCTGTCTTACTGTGGCGCGACTTGTATTCAAATTGCCCCAAGGTGCATTATTATTTGCTATCATTGTGGAGGGGCGGTCATCGCGTAGAGGGCTCATAATGAATTGAGCGAATTCACTCGACATGTTCCCAGTATCAGCAGTAGACTCAATGATGGCAGCCGAGGCAGGAACAGAATTAGTAGCCATGGCAAATGTCTCTTTGGCAGGTGGTAAAGTCATTGCCGGTAATTTTATGTGGTTAGATTTAGCTGGGACTGTGGTGCTCGGCTTACAAAATGTAGGGACAAGTGGCGACTCGGTTTGAGCAATTGGTCCTTCACAGGGACAGGAATTGGACTTGGTCTGTAAATCGATGATACCTAGTCTTTCCTCTATCCGGCGAAGTCTGTAATTAATAGGATTTAGTGATGATAAAAATAGCTGTTCCAGTCTCTTCCACATGGCCTCATTAGCATCAGAACAAAAGTCACGTAGTGGGTCAAGGTTTAAAGCTCCTGCAATAGGGGGGGTACAGTCAGCTATAGTAGATAATTCAGATAAGGCGCCTCCTCCATTTTTGTTTGTCCTGGGGTTTTTAGCTGATTTCGGTCTCTGTGGGCCCGCTCCTCTCTTCCTCTTTACTGAAGGATCAGGGTTTTCTTCCTTTCTTATAGTATTGGTTTTGGTTGAGGGCGCAGATCTAGTGGAAGTTCGTTTGGAAGGGGGATTTGCAGCGCCCTCATGCGCAATCTCAGCAGAATATTGGCTAATAGGGGCTTCCAATGATCCATTTAGAGTCTGTGAGAGGTCACACACCTTATCATTGGTATCAGTGGGAGTAACAGTATTAGTGCTGCAGTCAGGGGTACGAGCAGAGGCCAGGCCACCCAGGGATGATCTTTTAGACAATAAGGGTTCTAGAGATAGACGGCGTTCTGTAATAGCTATCTCGTGTGCAAGAACAGAGCTCGCTCTGAGTAGAAATTGATCCAATGTGCCCACCATACTACCACTGGGTAACGCGTTTTCCCCCTTTCCTTGACGCGTATTCATTTTGGCGGTAGATTGATATCAGTTCAAGGATCAGGTTAGGAGCAGCTCTAATGGCAGCGTAATTATAATAAATGTGGGGGACTAACTTTTATTTTAGATGGGCGCTCAGAGGGGGGGCCCGGTCCGGTCTCCTCCAGTCACTGACGGGCTCAGACGGGCCCGCCATTGGCCCGGGCTTCGCCCGGCATGCGCCCGCACACGTCCCGCGAAGCGGGTGCCGCGAGGTGTTAAATAGGCTTTCCCCCTGCTCAGCTGTGGCGCGTGGATATCAGGCAGGGCTTCCTGGGACTTGCAGTCCCCTCTATAGCACGACGTTCTCCTCCAACTTCAGCGAACAATACAAATGTATTTCCACCCAAATAAACCTTTTTAGCAGCATCAGAATAATGAAAGACTGGGAAAAAACATAAGATACTAACTTGTACCATGCAGTTTGCAAGCAGCTCTTTGATGAAAGTTTATAGGTCACTGTGCTAGATTACGGTTGTCACTTATGAACTGCACAGTAACAAAAGAATCTATGTGACAAGAACAATAACCCACTCACCTATGCACATAAAATACTGTTTTTAGGTCTCGCCTATGCAGCGCTGCTTAGGAGGGACCTCTTGGCATCGCTCAGGACTTTTGTTCAAACTCGTGCATGTTTTGCACGGTTCTCTATTGCCACTCGTGCACGTTTGGCGTTTCCCTTGCGGGAGCGAGCAGCGGCGCCATCTGTTTGCAATTATTGCGCCTTGCTGCTCGCTCCCGCAAGGTAAAGGCTGTCCATGGACTTCTTCCGGCCGCGGTCCACTTAAATTCCTTTCAGGGTGGGACGCTGCTACGTCATCCTTCTGATCGCGCTCATCTTTGACGCCGCCGGGCTGGTGTTGCTGCTTGTTTCTCGTGTTGCTTCTTCAACCCTCCTACCCTTCCCTTCACAGTGCTGCTGCCCCCTTACTCCAGTCGTCGTTGCTGCCTGTACCACTACCTCCTCCCCGCATCTGCTTGCCTGTCCCGCACAATTATAGCGCAAACTTGAACCAAGGGCATTATAGCGCTTCACACGGAAATCAGCTCCCCTTACAAAACAGTTTTTAAGCACAGTGTAGTTAAGCGATTTGCACGGAATCACAAGATACTGCGCCTGAGCTGAGATTGTAACCTAGTTACCCAGTTCTAACATCCGCAGCCCTAGCCGCAACGGGTGTGATATTAGGAGATTTGTCATAAGAAGAAGCACTCCCTGAGCTGTGAATATGTAGTGCTTTCACCTGATATTGTTCGATTACATTAAATTAGGCCATTTACAGTGTTCTGCTGTTTGCTTTCCTTCTACCCCCTCCTGAGTGTGCAATGCACTCTTCCTAAAGTAAATGCTTCTGAGGTAATTTCCATCCTTCCAAGTCCCGTCGCTCTTTGGAAAGCTCTCATCCCATCATTAGTCGCAGCTGTTGCCCCTTACCTCGGTCCCAGTCAGGGGTGATGAGAGATGGTTCTTACTGGCACAGACCATTCTCAGAACTTCCGGAGAAGGTTTGTAGCAGCCGCCATTGTCAAAGTCTCTGTGTGTTTGTGCCCCTAGCTCACCCTCGACATTCTCACTCCAACTCAGCCTGCCCGGCGAGCTGAATCCAGGTGCCAAAAGGCAGCATGAATAAAAATACATACACATAAATGTAATAAAACCTCGTCCTTCAAGTCCTTGATCAGTTTCTTTAGCAGTTGTTAATTTAATCAAACTTAACTTAATTTAAAGTGCATTGAAACCACAATTAGGTAAAATGTTTTTACTAAAGTAACTCTCCAATAGCATTCATAAGTAAGCAAAAATGCAGCAAAAACATGTAGTGTTCTGAATTTTACAAGTTCAAAGACCAACTCCTTCTTCCGAAGTCAGTAAAGTGAGTACTATTAAATTGACTGACGATGATATTGGTTAGTCACGGTGTTTAGTAGAGGCAGAAGTGCTATTTATTTATATACTTATTATTAAAACTTACATTTATGTGGCTGTCACCAGGTAGCCCTGATTGCTAGGTCTCAATTAAGAGAGGGCTGAACAGCAGCTGCGCTGCTTTACAACAGGGCTAAAAGACATTGGCAAAGCCAAGAGCTCTTGCATAGGCGAGACCTATTGGCTTTGCCAATGCTTGTTTAAAATGCATGGTACACGTTCTTTGCAGTAGGCATATCAACCCTCTGTGCTACATTAGACAACTCAAAGCTGCCACTGGACAAAACACTCATCTCACTCCAGCAGGTACATTAATCACTGGTATTATCTTGACAGGTTTACTGTTGCTCGAAAACTACTAATTATAGAAAGAACTTTGCAGTGCTTTTAAAACTGCTGCCTGCGGACCCCCTGGGAATGTGTCACGGACCCCTGGGGGTCCGCGGACCACAGTTTGGGAAACACTGATCTACAGGGTCACCCTGGCGCTCTCTTGTTATAGGGATGAGTATGTCTGTATCTATTTAAATTGTAGTGCTCCAAAGGAAGTGGGATCACCCAACCCCCTTGATTAAGGCCACAGCTTATCTTCTTCGTAACAATAATTCACTGCCCGAGCACACACTGAGCTTAATCAAATAAGTCTAATATTATGACACAGTATTTGTATTCATTCTTTGTCTTTAATTTTCATCCTCTTTTGCCCCACCAGCCAACACGTGTTTCGTTGCTTGGCGTGTTCCCCACGACTTCATCAGGGCTGGAAAATAACATAAATATAGTTGTAGTGTAGTGAAAAAGCACTACACGGTTACAGCATGCGTTCGTATTGGTGGAAACCAAAACCTTCCTTATAACTATACTTTATCCAGTGCATTGTGAATAACATTATTCCCACAATTCATAGTCATATTAATCATATTCCGATCCAATTCCAATTCAGTGTATCCTAGGATATGAGAAGGGACGTGGTGCAGTGAAATCAATTCAATTTTTACCAGTGTTAAAAGGTGAATATTAACTCCACCAAAATAGATCAAATCAATCATCCTTATGTCGTGGGCCCGTGAATTATGTTACAATTGCTAATCAATATGATTTCAAGATGCGTACCTCTTGGCAATATCTATATGATGACATGATTGGCTACACATTAGTATCACACTACACATCGTGACAGCACATTCCATCTCAGCCACAGATCATGCTATCATAGTTAAGATGCTGTCCTACCTCCAAGCCGGTTCTACTTCCATCCCGGCGAGAACTTCTGAGTGTCCCTAATAACACAATAACATCCCACTATTAAAGACCACAATATAAAATCATATAATATATCCGTTCACAATCTGCGTAGAACAAAACCACGTGAAACCAACAAAATACTCACCGTTAAGTTTTATGTCTCAACTTATGTAGCATCTCATTTGATGTGACCTATGTATATCTCGATCTCAATTGTCTCTTAGATCCCTTGCATGGCCCGTGTATCTGCCATCTATAACAATAGTATACAAAAAATATCAATATCATGTGGCCAAGACGATATTAACGTCTAGCTTCCCTGTGTCTCACTTTCAATATCAAAAAGTCTTAAATCCATCCACCGCAGTTCTTACCTAAGAGGACGCCAATCTTCGTTCTGTATGCTCCGGTCCCCCGCCGAGTACGGCTTCTGAGATCCAGAAACGGTGCCCCGGAAGTGATTTTTAAGTAATGTGTTCTGCTTGCGGCCATGTGGTAGCGCGCTCAATATGTATCTACAAGGGCACCACTTGAAAGAGTACCAATGTCTAGGAGTTGTGTCTAACATCGACATTATTTAGCACATCCTCTCGACCACTATAGCCTGTTCGAATTCCATATCCTTATGTGTCACCATCCGTAAATAACTCCTACTCCAATTCCACATATTAACCGGTATACTCCATGTGATACATATTTCACTATAAGAGGATAGTATAGTTGATCTGGGCGCTACATTGGGTGGATATTATTAATCCATCCCAATCCCCAATATATATATTTTGTATACCAGTTCAACATATGTATGATTAAAATCCAAAAATTTGTTAATACAAAAGAAGTTTATGTAGTAAATACGGTGCAAAATTCCTTGCATCTTTTACAACATTCTCGTGTGATATGATTTGAAATGATACTTCAATTATAGGAGCAATTCTTATGACTTCACTAACAAAATCTATCCATAATCTTGTGGGTGAACCTATTGTCCATACCACAAGTCAATCTGTTATTTGGCATGATTAGAGCTAACATTCCAATTCTAAATAATTGATTCTTAAAACATCAGTGATATTACATGTTAAAGCTCACACAAGTGACACCAAATCTCAATTGACTTATGTGTCCCCTCTGGTAATGTATGAAAACATTCATTGCTAATGTCTTCTACTTATATGTATATAGTTCAGATATTATCCCGCCAGTCATGTATATTCATACTCAATCGCCCAAAAAATACTCTAATTCTTGATCGGTATTTAGGCCATGCTCTACAGTTCCCAAACGCATAATCCAGGTTACTTCCTTGCGTTGTAAAGTTAATTCCCTATTTCTCCCTCTGGGGTCAGGCTCAACATGATCCATACCAAAGAACCTAAAGTACTTGTGTGAGCCCTGCGCTCCCACATTCCAATACATGTGTCGACATCGGATATCTAATGTCATTATGATTTACAGCTCTGATATGTTCATTGATTCATTCCTTTAGTGCCCTTATGGTGCTGCCTACATAAATATGCTTGCAGGCACATTCTAAAATGAATATAACATATTTAGTATTGCAGTTAATACCATATTTAATGTCATATGATCTACCGTCTGCTCCTTCAAACGTCTTTCTTTTGTCGTCAGCCCATCTACAGACTCCACAATTACCACATTTATGAAACCCCACTGCGAATTGGGTCAGCCAAGTAGAGGCCATTTTTGCTCTGGGATAGCTTGGGCTCAGTAGTGATCTTAATGTCATTCCACGTCTAAACGCGATGCTCGGTGTTTCACTTGTGTATTCATCCAGGGTTTTGTCAGATCGTAAGATATGCCAGTGTTTATACAAACTTTTTCTCAATACCTTGGACACTCCATTGAAACCTGTGATCATTCTTATTCTTTTTGTTTCCCTGTTCCTGTTTTGTCTATCCTTTAGGGTGTTTGATCTTTGCATTTTCAGAATTTTTGTTTCTGCATTTCTTATTACCTGTCTATCATAACCTCTAGCCCTGAAACGTTTACTCATGTTCTCCATGCAACTCAAAAAGTCTTTATCACCACTGCAGTTCCTTTTCGCCCTAACCAATTCACCGAAAGGTATAGCTTGAATCTGGTGTCTGGGATGCGCACTAATTGCATGTAACAGAGCATTACATGAGGTGGGTTTATGATGCAGTCTGGTCTGTATCTGGTCATTGTAAGGACGTGGCGTGACCACTCACCTGAAATATCAGGATGTCTGCAGGAGCGATGAATGACAAATGCTCCCAATACCTCTTGGAACACCTCTCAGTGCTGCGACTAGAACGCTGTGACACTGGCAGATCTTCCAAAAGGGAAGGGGAAGTGGATGAGAAAGAAGAGAAGAGAAAAACACTGCTTCTTCACTCAGCCTGGTCCAGCCGGGCACCACGTCTTGGGTCTCTGAGGAATCTACAGCGTTTGTTTGTGTAATACTCTGATGGTAAAAATAGTAAGGATGAGTACAGTTACACTTCTCTGCACACATACACACTTACAAGTTTAGATATATCAATGTCATATAATAAACGTGTATTCACCTTATGCAAGGACCACTTGTAGCCTCTTAATATCTCAATCCAAAGGGGTGGTAAATATGAATATAATATGATTTCTCTTTAGAGTATACTTTGTTCTTTGGTTTACAAGTATAGTCTCTTGTTCCAACAGGAGTAAGTATTTCAAAATAAAAGATTCAAAGGAAAAACAAAATAAGGCAGAACTGAACAATAAAAGGACTAAAGCATATGTCACCATTCATAACGTGCACTTGTGCTTCAAGAACAAATATCGCCATTTATAACATACACTAGAGTTTCCAATTTCTGAACTTGTCACAGGAAAGTACAGCACATTATGCCACAATACTAACAATAAGAAATACTGAATACAAACACTGTTCGTTAATTCCTAAAGGGCGATAAGCACACTAAAGTCTTTGTTTTCTTGTTCCCAAAAGTCTCGTATTTGGGCGTTAGACAGAAACCAAGAAAATCGCCTTCAAAAGCAATGTTGCCACTTCAGAGAGTCACTGGTTAATGTTCTACACAGAGTGCGAAAGAAGTAGCCAAGCGCAAGGTCAAGAAGTCACAGATAAGATGAAAAGACAAGCAGAAGGAATGTGCAGCATATAGCTTGTCTGACGCGCGAGGAATCCTCTTAAAAGCCTAATCGAAGAAGTCGGATCAGGCATTGGCACTTGACAGCCGGAGAGATGCTGAAACAGCAACCTGCAGGAATCCAGGAAATACGCCAAGCACATGCATGTGCAGGGCTTGCCCTGTTATAACCAACAGGACAGGTGCTTGTAAACATGAGGCAAACCACACCCCTCCACATGAGGCAACCCACAACCCTCCACATGCAGTTGCACAAGGCTTGCCACACCCACCAATATGACAGTTGACTATGCCGTGGCAAACCACTCCCCTCCACATGAGGCAAACCACCCCCTCCACATGAGGCAAACCACCCCCCTCCACATGCAGTTTCACAAGGCTTGCCACACCCACCAATATGACAGTTGGCTATCACATCTCATAATAAAGGCAGTGCAATAAGCAGTGCTACAATTAAACAAGCATTGGCATTTACAGGTTGAATTAAACAAGCATTGCTACAACCAATAGAATCCTGAAGTAGTGAATGTAGAAGCAGTATTTAAAACCCCTATAAAGGATAATAAACAAGGGCAACCATGGAGCCTAGTGGATGGGTACAAATGAGACATGGTGGGGCCTGGGACCAAAGCTGTTCCCTGACAGTCATTCTCAATAAAAAATTCTACATCCAAAAAAACAATGTTAGTCGTACTGTACTGATACGTGAAATTTATTCCCATATCATTACTGTTCAAATGCTTACAAAACGATTCCAAACTGTCCTCGGTTCCTGACCAGATCATGATGCAATCATCAATGAATCTACCCCAGTAGATGATAGAATTCGACCATTTAGTCCCTCTTGGGCCCCAGATCCACTCCCCCTCAAGCCATCCCATGAAGAGATTGGCATAGGATGGTGAAAATCTGGAGCCCCTGGCTACTCCTTGTTTTTGCCTGTACCAATCTTTACCACACAGAAATACATTGTTGGTCAAAATCAAGTCTATCATCGCAATCACCATTTCTGTATGTTCCCACTGTGCCGCTGGTCTAGTTTTTAAGAGGCGTTTGACAGCTTGTGTACCTAGCTCAGTTCTAATGCTTGTATATAAAGATGTTACATCAAGTGTGGCCATAATCATTCTCTTTTCCCATATTACATCAGACAAAATACTCAGAATATGTTTAGTATCTCTAATGTATGAAGGGAGGTTGTGTACCAGTGGCTGTAAAAATAGGTCGACATATTGTGACAATCTCTCTATCAGTACACCTATACTGGATATGATTGGTCTACCCAGTGGAAAAGGTCTATTCTTGTGAACCTTTGGTAGTGTGTAGATACATGGAAATCTGGGTTTAACCACGTTCAAATAGAAGTACTCGTCATTATCGATTAGACCTCTGTCAAACCAAATTTTTAAGCTGATTGTTTTTTATTATATTGGTCAATGGTCCAATGGGATTCCCACTCAGTTTCTCATAACATGTCATGTCCGCTAACAAAGTCAAAAGTTTCTTGACTGTATTCACAGGAGTTCATAACAACTATGTTGCCTCCTTTGTCTGCCTCTATTATAATGATACTATTGTCTTGTTTCAGCTGTTCAAGAGCTACTCGTTCCTCCCTAGTTAGGTTATCATTCCTTCCCTGTTTATATGTCCTCTTTTTGTCATTGTATTTATTTAGACCCCCCAACACTAATTTATGGAACATGTCAATGGTGTTACCACTAGGTAGGGTTGGGGTCCATTTAGATTTACTTTTCAGTCCACTTGAAATGGATGTATCAATATCTATGTCCAGTTCTTCTAATAATCGTTCCATATTAATGGGATCATGTTCAGCCTCCGTGATAGACAGTAGTAATTCAGTATCACGTATGTCTTGTATTTAAGTGAATTGGATATACATTCTACAGGTTTGTTTGCAATAACTTTATTTTTAACAGGATTCAATTGGAAGAACTTCTTCAGTTTCAAATTCCTCACAAATTTAAACAAATCTACTTTGGATCTACATATATCCCCCTTCTCTCTAGGGCAAAACCCCATCCCTTTCTGCAACAGGGTTTAATAGTGGGATGTTATTGTGTTACTAGGGACACTCAGACGTTCTCGCCGGGATGGAAGTAGAACCGGCTTGGAGGTAGGACAGCATCTTAACTATGATAGCATGATCTGTGGCTGAGATGGAATGTGCTGTCACGATGTAAAGTGTGATACTAATGTGTAGCCAATCATGTCATCATATAGATATTGCCAAGAGATTTTCAAGAAAGAAAGGTACGCATCTTGAAATCATATTGATTAGCATTTGTTACATAATTCACAGGCCCACGACATAAGGATTGTTGATTTGATCTATTTTGGTGGGGTTAATATTCACCTTTTAACACTGGTAAAAATTGAATTGATTTCACTGCACCACGTCCCTTCTCATATCCTAGGATACACTGAATTGGTATTGGATCGGAATATGATTAATATGACTATGAATTGTGGGAATAATGTTATTCACAATGCACTGTATAAAGTATAGCTATAAGGAAGGTTTTGGTTTCCACCAATGAGAACACATGCTGTAAATGTGTAGTGCTTTTTCACTACACTACAACAATATTTATGTTATTTTCCATCCCTGATGAAGTCGCGGGGAACTCCCCAAGCGACGAAACACGTGTTGGCTGGTGGGGCAAAAGAGGAACAAAGTTAAAGACAAAGAATGAATGCAAATACTGTGTCATAATATTTGACTTGTTTGATTAAGCTGATTGTGTGCTCAGGCAGTGAATTATTGTTACGTTTCATATCATGTTCTTTCTCCTACTTTCAACCACACCTCTAAAATGTATGTACTTTCTCAATTCTGCCATGGGTGGGGAGTTTCATAATGTATATTTTACCAAGAGTATTTAACCATTCGCTACAAGTTGGTGTTGAAAGACCAGAGTAGTTGCAGCAGAAACGGGATAAAACAAATTACCCTTTACTTCAGTATCATAAATTCAAATCATCTGGCCCATTTGTCACTTTACAATCATCATTTCTCCTTTACATGAATCACTAGAATCCTCCAAAAACTGCTACCATTACCACTTCTTAGGTCCTCCGATGGATCTTGCGTTGAGCTAAAAGGGACTAGAATATTTGAGGAATGAAAAATTATCCAATGAGGATCTGGAATAGATCATTGTTAACTCAGTCTAATGATTCAACATAATTTATCACTTTTATCAGCCATGAATATAGATTCCTAGAGACAAAGATCACCACCAAAAGTACGAGACAGAATCGATAAAGGTAAATTTAGTAAAAACATTCAGCGAATGCCTCAAGAATGCAGTAAGGGGGCTTTACGGCACTAGCACTGGTGGTGGCTAAGAGAGATGTCGCGAAAAACTGAGGAGCCATAAACGCACCAACACTCCGCGAATGGAGGGCGGGGATGGACATGTACATGGCGGCTGAAAGGGTCACCTATAAGGAGAGGGGATGCCCGAGGAAATTCCACAAGGTATGGGGCAGGTGGAGGAAATATTATGGCTTTGATGTCACAGCAGGGTATGACTAGATGGACCCCAAAGGAATAATCCTTTCAGGCTTAATGACAAATAGAGGGCCTTCAACTCTAAAGGAAAAGAGTAACCTTATGGAAATGTTATACAAATTTGTGGGTTGTATACGGTTATGTCTCCAAAGGGCCTGCAAAGGCTATAAAGATGTACTGTCTGATCTATTGCTTACTAATGTACGATACCGTATGACTGTAACTGAATCTTGTTGTGGTTCAATTTTCGTTTTTGAAAACAATAAAAATATTTATTTAAAAAAAAGAATGCAGTAAGGGCAGAAAATAAATTTAGGGATCAGGTTTAATAACATAGTAAATGCAAAGAAAGCCACACAGTACATGAAGGTACAGGTTTAGTGATGCTCATACAAACCAAACAAAGTTGTTTTTTGGATTCTGTCCTCAAGTAAATCAGTTTGTGTCCGATATGATGTGCCAATTGCTACAACAGGAGTCAGATAACCTCTCAGATGAAAGGTTATTTCCCTGCACATGCTTACCAGCCAGCAATAGCACAGGATAAGGTCTCAGTTCGCTTAGGGTTCAGTTCGTTAAAGTCTATACCACCCAGAACGAGTGGAAAGGGGCAAGGAAAGAAAACACATGATAAGTAACATGCATGGATCAAGGAAGAAAACCAACAGCATGCTAGTCAGGGAATGTAAGAAAGGCAGCCAGCCAGCCCTCAACTCCTCCTTAATTTGGGCAATTATACCACAATACGTCCAGGCTCACTCCCCTTAAAGTATCGATTCCATCAGTCCATGGGCTTTCATTGGTCGCTCACGATGGGCTGTTATGTGGTGATCAGTAAAATATACAAATCTGGAAGAATTAAGTAATCCTTTTCTCACATTGTCTTTAGGATCATTATATTTCATTTAGGTAGTGTCTAGTAATATCCTGGGAAGTAGGCAGTACCTTTAGGCATCTGTCATCAGTCTGTTCCCAGGCGCTTTCCACTGGGAAGTAACAAAGTTTGTTACAGATTCAATCAAGTGTGCTACAAGTGAGAAGTGAGTCCATTGAAAACTAGAACACAAATGGAAACTTTACAGAGAATTCTCATAAGGCTTGGGTGACAGCTTTCACATGATTTAACGTAGACTAAGGAAAGAAAAACCTTTGAGGCCTAAACAGTGAAGCTGAATTACGAGAATATTAATATTATTAAATACCACACATTTCTAAATACTTCAGTTTGTCGAGTTAATCAAATACATGGTTCATATGAAGTTCAAGTCAATATTAAGCACTACTAAAAAAAAAAAAAATCTTTCAAGTGGTATATCAGTATTATTTCTGTACGTTGCCATGTGGGCTCATTTCAACTGGTTACTTTTAAAATGCATATTCATTATTTTCGTTACGGAAAATACTTCTTTAACTCTATATCAGCTTTCTTGTTAAATGCATTCTTTACATTTGCTTAATGTCAATACACATGTTAAATTTCAGTTAAATGAAATACATTCATTTAAATGCACGTTAATATTTTGTCAATATAAACTCTATAGCTTACAGTTTGTTTTTCACCTTTTTTTCATAAACACGTAAATGCTTT
Source organism: Calotriton arnoldi (assembly GCA_963921515.1). Classification (NCBI taxonomy): domain Eukaryota; kingdom Metazoa; phylum Chordata; class Amphibia; order Caudata; family Salamandridae; genus Calotriton; species Calotriton arnoldi. The sequence goes on from CAWUFW010001716.1 coordinate 1,384,652, forward strand.
GGCATAACTTTGTCATTTCTTAGCATAGTTTCTCATTACTATCTAATCATTATTCTAACATTCTGCATGCTTTTATGATGCAGTATTGAAAACAAGACTGTGCAGATGAAATTTCTCTCATGTAGGTAAACATATTTATTATTTTGTCTCATCCATTTAAAAAGTGTTGTAAACCATTTTTTCAGGTAGGAATTGGTAAAGATGGATGCATGATAACATCTACGCTTCATCAAGTCCCCCTTTCATGGCAAATCAAGCCATCACACAATTTATCTTATCATCATCTGATGTTTATCTGATGTCATATTAAAATGCAGTTGTCTTCATTCGTTTCAATCTAGACTGTTCTAGATTCTTTAATTCATCATAGTATCAGCATTGTCTATCCTCTAGTTCAATTTCTGTTTATTCCTCTTCTTTCCCCTGTTTCTTTATTGAATTTCATTCACTTGCAATAGCGATAAATCATTATTATAATTATTAAGCCAATAGAGATTGTTAGTAAAGGTGTCAGTATTTTCCCCTCTAAGCTTCCTCCCAATGTTGCAAACCATTTACCCACTGTGGAGAATCCCTTCCCAACTGATTCCCATGCACCATCAGCTTTTAGTTCTGTTAATTCTTTCCCTAAGTTAGTAATGTTGCTAATATATCTCCGCAAATCTTTGCTTTTGTCAGGGATATATGTACAACACTGTTGAAACTTTAACATGCAACATACTCCGCCCTCCTTTGGAAGAAGTACATCTAAAGCAAGTCTGTTTTGCAAAACCATAGATCGGATGCCAACCATTTCAGTATCTACAACAGGAAAACCTCCAGCAGTATCAGTTGATAGTCGATCAACCACGGTTGAAAGTTTCCGAATTTTGTGTGAATTTGAAATTACTCCCACTGAGGGTATTTTGGTACCAAAAATATCCCTTATTATTTCAGCAGCACTTATTCCCCCTCTCAAACGAGTTGGTCTCCTTTTATTGGTTCCACTGTTTTGTCCCATATGATACATTTTTGGAAAAACAATATCCATGTAACAGCATCCATACCATTGTTTTGGTAGCCTATAATAGGCATTTTTCCCACAAATATAATATACTCCTGGAAATACAGGGTCCGCTCCTGCTAAATATTTGCCCCACCCTCCTACAAGTAGGAATGTATGATCACATTCACTGGAACCAATGAATTTATTATTGTGGTCTTTTCTTTGTCTCAATATGCATACTTTCCCCCTGTGTTGCCAATCCAGAGCCATGGCAGCATGTGTCTCCCCTTTCTTTATGTCACCCTCCCTATGTGCCCATGGTGGTATCCTTGTTTGCGATTCTGATTTCTTTTTTATTTCTCCACACCGATATTCTACAGAATTAATAAAATCCTTCTCTACACGAGGCAATGCACAAGTCAAATTGTGTCGATGTGTATATACCATGTCTATAGTTAATGTAAGTTGAACAATTCTCCCATTATTTCAGCATTTCATTCATTTGGCACAACATTTAAATTTTTCTTGACAGGCACCTCAGTGAAAATTAAGTCGTAATTTGAATAGTAATATTGAAACTGTCCTTTGCAATAGAATAAACTTGTTAGTACACTACAAGACATACCATATGTTAATGGAAGGTGATGATAGGTTACACCCTCTGATACGGAAGAAGGTAATTGCATGCACACATACCAATCTCTCGCATCTATAGTATACACATATTCATACAACAATTTTGTAAACACATTTAGTGAGAGATCGTTAATAGACTGATCATGGTGTAAATTAGTATCAGTTAATTCATTAGTTACAACCACATCATTCTTTTCTTCTATTGGTTTAGAACTTGAAGTTGGGTTAATGTTAGGCTCCACATAAACATGGTGCAGCAGGTTTAATATTATCAGTAACAACACAAATATTATGACAAATATAGTTAAAAAGCAAGCACATATCCGTTTACACTTTAACGAAGACTGGTTTGGATTTTCCAACTCCTGGTTAGGGAAACTCATTTTTTTCTTTTTTCTTAATGAATGCTTTGTAACGTGAGGTTTGCAGAAATGTCTTTATCGGTGCCTTTGAACAATTTTCCCTTTCTCTTTTCTTTGTTGTGCCTCAGTTCACAGTTTTGGCATTTTGCAGTGTACTCTGTCTCTTAAGATGATTTTTCGGCCTTTCTCTCTTTTGCCTTTTCCACAACAGTTCCTTCAAGGTGGTTTTTGTGAGTTGCAGTCTTTGAAGCATAAAGCGCAATATGGTCTTTCCCAGTCGTTTACGGCTGCTAGATAGGTCCACTCTGGTGCAGCGTATCTCTGACTTGGTACTCTTGCTCTTTTAGTTCTGCGCACTGTTGGCTTATCATCTGTGTCACTTTGCTCAGATTGGCTCGAGACTTCAATCACAGTTGGAGGTATTCTGCCTTCAGTCAATATATGTCTCAGCCTTTCACTTTTTCTGGGCCATCGGTCTCCTCTTAGCACTCGCCTTTCGCTTTCACTGTTCATGTTAACCGAGTCAATGCCTAGCCTAATTTGATCCCCTTCAGTTTGACCCTCATTAGCAACTGGGACCAACTCTCTTTGACTCTCGTCTGAACCAGTGTATTGAGACCCAGTAGCTGGTACCCCCTCTACTCTGTGACTGACCTGAGTTGGACGTCTATCTGCAACTACCGGCTCATCCACTGCAGGTCCTGCATTTTCAAGGGGACATGGGACTCGGCGAGTGTGGGCAGCATGCACCCAATTAGGCAGACCACCACAGTTAACAGCAGTTGTGGTTCAAGTATTACTTGATATGGCCCACGCCAACGAGGTTCAAAGCATGTTTTTACATGTGTTTCTTCACTAGTACCCAGTCACCTGGGCAGAAGTCATGGCACTGCTCCTGCTGTGCTGAGGTTGCAGCTTCCCCAACCTGGTGAGACACAGAACATACCACATCAGCCAATCCTTTACAGTAATCGAGTACCAAATCATCAGTTATATTTACAAGCTGATTTGCTGGGACTGCAGGCTGTCTCATAGCTCTCTCCATTATTATCTCATGCGGGGACAGTCCTGTTCTTCTGTCTGGGATGCTTTTCAAACTCATCAACACCAAAGGTAAAGCATCAGGCCATTTCAGAGATGTAGACGCAAACACTTTTGCCAACTGGGACTTTAATGTTCTGTTAACCTGTTTGACCACTCCTGACGCTTCAGGTTGACAGGCACAGTGCAGCTTCTGTTCAATCTGAAGTGCTGCACAAAGCATTTGTATCACTTCATTATTGAAATGGGACCCTCTCTCTGATTCCAAAGAGGTCGGAAATCCAAACCTTGGGATAAGCTCTCTAAGAAGCAGTTTACCTACTGTTAGGCTGCCATTACGTCTCGTAGGGTATGCTTCCACCCAGCGAGAGAACAGACACACAATCAGTAAGACATACTTTAATCCATTGCAAGGGGGCATCTCCACAAAATCGATCTGCATCCTGCTGAAAGGACCCCCTGATTTCCCTATATGACTCGTACTGACCAACGTTTTCCTTCGTGCATTTTGTTGTTGGCATACCACACATCTCTGACACAAGGTTTCTGAAATTGCTCTGAATCGGGGATTGAACCATGTTTGTCGAAAGAGGCACAATATAGCATCTCTTCCCACATGCACAGGACCATGATAGTTCCTTGCCATGGGTGACAATAATTTATCAGGCAAGACTGGTCTCCCATCAATGGACGCCCACACCTCCTCCTCCTGTTGGCGATTGCATCCTGCTTTAATCCACCCTTCTCTTTCAGTTTGTGGCACTGCATCCTGCGATTCTTTGATCTCTTCCCATGTTTCTACAACTGAAAACATTAGTCTGCATTCTGTGTCATCAGATTGTTTTTTTAACGTGTCCCTATTAATGATGTAAGAATTTAGAGCGCAATAGAGTGCGGTCTTGTCCGAATAGCCGTTCCGACCATCACATAATCCTTTCCCTGTCAGTGCGCCGAGCACTTTACCACTGCAATTTGTGCCAGCAGTTGTAATTACATCAATAGGTTTCTCACGTTCTCTCCGTTTCATATGGGTGAACCCAAAGAGGTCATGTACCCATGCTGACACCACAACTACCCAAAATCATGGACAACCCCAAATCCATACTGGCTGTCTGTGAATATGGTAACTCTCATTTGTCCAGTAATGCTGCAAGCCCTGGTAAGTGCCATTAAATCAGCCACTTGAGCCGAATACACCCCTTTCAAATATGATGCTTCCACTACTCCCACTACCGTACAAATGGTATATGCTGCTCACAAAATACCTCCTGAATATCTCAAACAAGATCCATCCACAAACAATATATGGTCTGATTTAGGCAATGGAACATCCAAAATATCAGGACGTGGTTTAGTGCCCAATTCAGTCACATCCAAACAATCATGATCTACCTCATCAATCACAACTTCATGTCCAGGTAGAGACATCAAGGTAGCTGGATTTAAACTCGTACATCTCGTCAATGTCACATTCTCCGCTCCCAAAATCACCTGCTCCTACTTAGTCAATCAGCTACTTGTGAGATGTTGCGTTCTGGTACGGGTAAGCAAAATCTCAACAGAATGTGGCACATGTACTTTCAAAGGATGACCCATCACAATGTTTTCACACTGCTCCAAACGCACACAGGTTGCAGCAACAACTTATAGGCATCCAGGCAGCGCTGCAGCCACAGGATCTAAAGTAGCTGAAAAGTATGCAACAGGTCTGTGAGCAGTTCCATGCATTTGCGTTAGAACTGACAGTGCACAACCTTCACGCTCACTGCAGAACAGCATAAAACTCTTGTTAAAGTCAGGCATTCCCAATTCTGAAGCTCGACACAAAATGTCCCACAGTACATTAGAGAGCGCATGCATTCATCATCCCATGGGACTGGATCTGACACGTCTTTGTGTGTAAGCCTTTGAAGGGGCTTGGCTGTCAAGGAAAAGTTCGGAATCCATTGCCGGCAATAGCTGGCCATTCTCAAAAACATGTGAACTTCCTTTTGTGTGCTTGGTGGATTCATCTGCAGAATGGTAGTAATCCGGTCTTGCAACACTTTCCTGACTCCTTTCTCAATGTGGTGTCCCATGTAAAGAACTTCTCTTTTGCAAAATTGTATTTTTGCTGGTGACACCTTATGCCCACTTATTGCCAAATGATTCAAAAAGGCAATAGTATCATAAACGCAAGGCTCTTTGGTACCTGATGCAACCAATAAATCACCTATGTACTGTACTAACACAGAGCGATTTGGCATCTCCAATGATTCCAGATTTCTCTTCAATATCTGGTTGAAAATCGTAGGACTTTCTGTATACCCTTGTGGAACTCAGCACCATGCCAAGACACGTTTTCCGAACCGGAATGCAAACAAATATTGGCTATCCGGATGCAGGGGTATGGAGAAAAAGTCTGGTATAGAATTACAGCAGGATTTGGTACAACTGGGCAACATGGTATCACAATCTGGTTTATTTTCTGCAAATCCTGCACAATCCTATATTTTCCACTTGGCTTTCGAATACCTATGATAGGTGAATTGCATGGACTTCCCAGAATCTCTCTCAAGATTCCTTGCTCAATCAGACTGTCAATCAAGGGTGTTATACCTGCAATAGTTTCCGGGCTCAAATTATAAGAGTGTGTTCTGGGGAATTCTGCATTTGGCTTCAGCGTTATTCGGATAGGAGCTACTCCTCTCATCAGACCGATATCTTTTCCTGTAAAATCCCAAACCTCAGGAACACTGTGTCTCTTAACTCAAGCAGCAAATTATTTTCTGTAAGTAAAGGAAATAATCCCTTCACTTCTGTTTGGCCATTTTGAATACTACATCGTCATCATTTTATGGAATTCTATTCCCTTAGGTGTACAATAGATAGAACAATTCAGTTTGCACAACAGGTCTCGACCTAACAAGTTTACTGGACTTGAGTCACACACCACAAATTTATGTAAATCTTCGAATGACCCAATTTGTACCTGTACAGGATCAGTCACTGGTGTTGATATCAATTGGTCAGAAACTCCTACAACTTGGATTCTTTCTCCCGAGAGGGGTAGGTTGGGAATTTCCACAGTTCTCACTGTGGAACGGATAGCACTAGTGTCTACAAGGAATGAAATAGGTGTTCCATTTACCTTGACATCCACATAGGGCCAAGCATGCATTCCTCATCCCCCCTTAGGCACCGTCATTGGGACATTTCAGAATCACTGTCATCAATTTGCACTAGGTACTGTGAAGCTACTTGTGCATTCGGGTTTATCTGATCACTGGTATGGAAACCCATGTTTACATTGTATTTCTGCACCTGACCATTCAAATGCGGCATAGGAGCTTGCGGCATATCCGAATTTTTATTTCTCTGTCTGCAATGGCTGATTCTGCATCACATCAACTGTCTGAGGCAGCATCGCCTTCCCTGGTACTGACTGCCTAATCATCTGGTGTACTGGATTGAACTTACACTTGTGCTTCCAATGCCCGCACTTGCCGCAAATGTGACATGGATAAGTCTTTTTCAACTTCTCTACAGGAGTCCCCCTTCCTCTTCCTTGAGGCACCAAATTCTGCAGTGAACTTCCTGCTACACCTCGCATTCCGGTAGTCGTTTGACCTTTTCCCTGGATCATTACAGAAAAATATGAGTCAAAACTTGCGTAACCCTTTTTCGCTGCCTTCATCTGAGCCAACATCAACTTCTCTTTCAACTTTTTATGCCAAGAATCTATGTCATCTCCACAATACTTAACGTACCGGAGCAGTTCGTCAATTGGTTTGCTCTGCCAACAAATGAAATACTGCTGTATCATTGCACTTATTTCGGGTCTTAAGCCATACACAAACCGATACACAAAATGTCCCAAATCCTTCTCTGAAACACTGTCAATTCCACTATAGTGCTTAAATGCCTGTGGAAGCCGTTCATAATAAGAATGCACAGTCTCCTTTACTTCGTGAGTCATCCTGTCTATTTTCACCCAATCAGTTTCTTTCAGCAAAATCTTCCCTTTCAAATAGGTAATGACTTCATTGTATTTTCTCATTACTTCTGGTGACGGTGCACCAGTTTTCAAATCTCTGGAAGGCTCTGTTTCTGGCCAATCAACTGCGATCGTACACTCAGTCCATAAATCGGTCGGGACTACAATGTCAAATAAGGTATCCAAATCCTTTAACAAAACCTTTGAAACGTTCACAAATCTCTCGACCTGCTTATACGATTCAACAAGCTTGTCTCCCAACTTTGGAAAATCATTTGTAAATGACAAAATGTCTGACCTAGTCCAAGGGACATGGACATAAACTCCTCCTGGCACTTCTCTCATGGGATATGCCTTTGTCTCTGTTTCCCCATTTTCCCTTTCAATCATGGGGTACAGAGGCAGAGCAACTACTGTATCTTCTTTCTTTTTAGCCCACCTGCCTTCCCATCTCTCTACGTCTCCCCATCACTTGAGGGTTGTCAATAGCTCTTTAATCTGTAATCTTTTTCCCGATGGGTTTAAACTTTCCAAATCTTTGTCACTGAAATCCAATTGATAGGTCTTCTGCAATGCCTTTGATTTCTGCACATTCACTCCATATTTCTGAGCTACTTCGATAAATTTCTCATGTGTGTTTCTAGCTTTTCGAGTAATATCCTTGCAAATGAACAGTAATTCATTGTCACAGTAGTTTGCTAACCTCTCTGGACTAATAGTTCCCAATATAATTTCTTCTAGTTCTACCTTTAGCCTACCTATATCTAAGGTACTATTTACTATCTTACATATTTTTTCCCACAGTATTCTTTGTAATAGTCATTGGGGCTATATCGCTAATCCAGTCATCAAGTTCCTCTGAGATGGGCCCTATAGATTTATTCTATTTTTTTTGTGTGAAACTTTTTATTAAACACAGGGTTATACAGGATATACATTATACAAACATATGTGTCCAAAGGTTTTGCTGGCACAGATCTAACCACAAGCCTGAGTCCGTAGCCAATTACACACATTTTACATTGGATCAAATCGTGGCAATCTCCCTTGGGTCGCTACTCTGTCTAGGCTGCGGGGGCTCACAGAGTCCTCCTCGATACTCATTCCACTTACCCCAAATGTGCGTCCATTTATTGGGGCATCCCCTGGATTCACACACTGTCCTCTCCGTCAACATGCACCAATCCATGTCTTCTCCCCATGCAACCAGTGTTGGTGGTTCATGTGCCCTCCACAATCTCACGATGTTCCTTTTGGCGATTATCATTCTGAGTGTCACCCATCGTCTCTCTTTGGTGTCTAAGTCTGTAGGGCCCCATATATTCAGGAGACACAGCTTGATATTACAATCAATCTTGTTACCCATTACATCCTCCATACACTCCGCCAATTCAGACCAGTACCTCTGGATAACCATACATTCCCAAAGTATGTGCACAAAGGTGCCCTCCTGCCCGCATCTCCTCATGCATACGGCATCTGTGCAATAACCCATCTCTACCAACCTTTGTTCCGTAATATAAATCCTATGGAGTATCTTCAGCTGTATAAGTCTAAGACTAGAGGAGATGGCCTTTTCTCTGGGAGAAACTAAGGCCTCAAGCCATTCCTCGTCCTCCAGTCCCGCAACATCATATTCCGATTTAGCTCTGAGTCGGAGAAGGGGGTCAGACATGTTATTGATACGTTTTTTTGTATATCAACAATATGGACTTCTCCGGGAGATTCCCATCTAAGACCTTGTCCTCTAGCGGGGAGGATGTTGGTGGCGTCTCTCCCTTTTTAATCACTGCTTGCAGTGCATGTCGGATCTGTAGGTATCTAAAGTATTCTGTGCTAGCTAGTTCATAATCAACCTGTAGTTGGGCGAAGGAGAGTACCCCTCCCGCCTTCCACAGGTCGCCAATCATGGAAATTCCTATTAAGTCCCATCGGTCGAAGCCCCTGGTGTGTCTGAGGTTGCCAATTAGCTCAGTGTCCCAGAGTGGGGTGGCCAGTGTGATCTTTCCCTCCCAGCCTAGGTTCCTCGTGGCAGTCTGCCATACTTGGACCGCATGTCCAGTGGGCCCCGTCAGTTTCATTTTGGTGGGATTAGTGTACAACGCCCCTGTAAAATTCCCCCCTGGGAGCAGCCATCTATCCATAAGAAATCCGGGATCTTCTGGTGGCCTGTATGTGCACTGATTTATCGCAGTAAGTTGCGCCGGCCAATAAAATCTCTTAATGTCGGGGAGGCCAATTCCCCCATCATACCACCCTCGTGTGAGCTTTTGAATAGATATTCTGGCCGGATTTCCTTCCCACTATAGCTCTCTTGGAGCGCCCTCTATCGATTTGAAATATTGTGCTCCCACTAGACGTGGCGTATTTTGCAAAATGTATAAGAAACGTGGAAGGGACATCATTTTGAATAGGGCCGCACGCCCTAGTAGGGACAGTGGAAGTGATTTCCAATGTGAGATATCGCTTCTAAGTCTTTGCAGCAGGGTCAGGAGGTTGCATTCGTGAAAGTGAGTCGGGTCCTGCGAGACCTGGATTCCCAAGTATTTGAACCCCGTCTCCACTTCAGTAATTGTGAAACCCCTGGGCAAGGAAGGCAATTTACCACTGAGGACATAGATGACCGACTTGGTCCAGTTAATCCTGTACCCAGAAAAACTTCCAAATACTATAAAAATATGCAACACTCTATTCAGGGAGGATGCATGGGATGCCAAGTATAACAAAATATCATTGGCATAAAGTGAGATACGGTCTTCCCAGTCCTCGGCCCACCGGAGCCCCCGAGTAATGGGATCTCTCCGTATCCACTTTGCCAATGGCTCGAGCACTAGGGCAAAAAGCAATGGGGAGAGGGGGCAACCCTGTCTGGTACCCCTTTCAAGTGCAAATATGGGGGACTTTCGGTTATTGACTACTATTTGGGCAAGTGGTTCTTGATATAGGAGGCGGACCCATCTCAAAAAGCCCAGGCCAAATCCCAGCTTCTTTAATACTGAAAACATATAGGACCATTCAATTGTGTCAAACGCCATGGACGCATCAAGAGACACCACCACCGCGTCTTCGCCGATCGTGTTGGCTCGGTCAAGCACTCCCTGCAGTCTCCGCAAATTAAGAGAGCTATTTCTGGCTGCCTATGGATTTATTCTTGTCTCTCCCTTGAGGCTCCCCACCAATCTCCACTAAATGCGGTGCAACAGGTGTCTCTAATCTTTGAGTCCCCATTTGTAATACTTTCCCTGCTATATCCTGTCGGCCTCTATTTGGCGTTTCAGGAATTTTTTCAGAGGTGCCAATCAAAGAGTCTGATCTCTCTTCTACTGTAGGTATGTGTTGGACTTGGCCTTTTTTGCAGGGTTATCCCCAAATGTTTTGCTTCTTCCTCCTATTTTTTCCTGACCTGTTGTTGTTGGTTTTAGGACTCTGGCACTTTACCACTGCTAATCAGTGCTAAAGTGCATATGCTCTCTGTGTAAATTGTGAACATGATTGGTTATCTATGATTGGCATATTTGATTTACTGGTAAGGCCCTAGTAAAGTGTACTGAGTGTGCCAGGGCCTGTAAAGCAAATGCTACTAGTGGGCCTGCAGCACTGATTGTGCCACCCACATGAGTAGCTCTGAAAAGGTAACTCATGCCTGCCACTGCAGTGTCTGTGCGCAGTTGTTAACTGCCATGTCGAATTGGCAGGTGCACCCACTTGCCAGGCCCTAACCTTCCCTTTTTCTACATGTAAGTCACCCCTATGGTAGGTCCAAGGTACCCCCCTGGGCAAGGTGTAGGGTATGTGAAAGGTAGGACATGTACTGGTGTGTGAGATGTCCTGATAGTGAAATGCTGCCAATTTAGTTTTTCACTATTGAAAGGCTATCTTGCCCCATAGGATAGAATGGGAGTTTATTTATAACATCTTATAAATATAACTTCCCATTGGAACAAGATAGAGAAAGAAAGTTTAGGCTCTCTGAACTCAGAATTTAATAACACATCTTTTAGTAAAGATGGTTTTTAAATTGTGTGTTTGAAAATGACACTTTAAGGAAGTAGGCATTTTCTTGTTTAACCATTCTGTGTGCCTCTACCCGTTTGTGTATTGACTGTCTGATTTTGGAGTGACAGGGGCTGGGGATGTGCATTCACTGTAGATAGCCACTGGGGGGGTTGAGGTGTGTCTGGCCCTCCCTGGATGACTCAGAGCTGAGCTGAATTCGGGCTTGGCTGTATTTAGAGTAGTGGGAGGAGATTTCCTTGCACCTGAAAAAGGCCTGTCTCCCTTGCACAATGCTGTCTCCACCCCCTGTGGTCATACTGCACCAGTGAGGACAGAACTGGTTTGGACTGGGCTCAGAGACCCTTGCACAAAGAGAACAAAGACAAATGGGGTATAAGTAGTAGACCTTAAACCCCAGAACTTTAGACTACTTCTGGAATCAAGGGGAACCTTTGTCAAGGAGAAGAGCTGGAGAAACTGAGGAGAAGTACTGCCCCTTTGCTGTGTGTCTGGGGTTGGCCTGCATTAGCTGTTTCTGCCAAGGAAAGGAGAAGGACTTTGCTTTGTGCTGTGTCCCCGGCTTGAAGAAGATCTCCAAGGGCTTGAGTAGAGCTTGCCTCCTGTTAAGAAGTCTCAGGGACACAAAAGACTTCCTGCAAATCTGCTGGTGCTGCTGGACTCTGCCATCTGTGAGTTCTAACCTTGCATGAGGTGCCTTCTTCCAGTTACAGGGCCTCAGAGGTGGGTTTTGCAGCTAATTTCTTGAAGAACCGGCGCAAAGCCATACAAAGTCTCTCGGAACCGACGCCGGACGACGCAAAGCCTCGCCGAGTCCCACCGGGCGATGCAAAGTCTCGCCGCGCAGCCTCCAGCACCGACGCTGGATGGCGCGAAGCCTCGCAAAGCGACGCATCAACTCTGGTGTGTCACGCATCGTGACTATGCACCAAGTTTTTCCATGCATCACCCGCAGACCAGAATCGTCTTGGATTTCGACGTCTCACTTCCCCCTACAGTCCGAATTCGACGCATCACTTCTCCTGTGTGCAGCAGAACTGTTGCCTCGCCTCCCCAAGGACTCAGGAACTGACGCATCACTGTGTTTTCCAAAACTTCCTTTCTCTGCGGCTGTTTGGCCTTGTGAATCTTGACGCATCTACAGGTACTTTGGTGTGAAATCACGCATCCATAGTTTTCTATGGACCAAGTTGTTTGAAACCTTTTTAAAGTCATATTCTTATTACATGTATGTTGGATTTTTGTCGTTTGGTCTTGTTGAAGTTTAGATAAAGATACTTTATTTTTCCTAAACTGGTGTGGTGTCCATTTGTGGTGTTATCATTGTATTACTGTGTGTTTTGAGTACAAATACTTTACACATTGCCTTTGGGATAAGCCTGTCTGCTCGTGTCAAGAGGCCCAGGGGGTGAGCAGGGGTTATATAAAGTGTGTATCCCCCTTACCCTGACTAGAAGCAAGGGTCCCTTTTTGGACAAAGGTACCCACCTCTACCAACTAAAGACCCCCATTTCTAACAGTAAGATTCTCTCACTAGTTCCCATTCCATTTTCTCATGTCACAGTATTTCCTCTTGCATGTGCTGCATTCTGATTTATTTGCTCTCTATTCAATTCTCGTTAGATGAGATTCATTCCTGATAATTCGGTAGGTATTGTCATCGCATGTACATACGATGTTCCCCTTACTAACTGATATAAAGGAACAACGGGACCTATAGTAACTGGGACGGATAGAGCATCTGGACCAGTGGTCATAGCAGAATTAAATTCTACTTATCCAGGGGTCTGTCCTCCGAACAAAAAGGGATTTCCAGGACCTGAACTAATGGGTAAAGGTGGTGCATCTGGTATCATTCCCACAAATAGGTTGGCTCCTGAATTTGTCTGCTCTTCGTTATAAGGTCTTCAGTCAATGTAAGAACTTGAGCTTGAGAATCCTCTAAATGTTTCTTCTGCTCTTTACATTTCTCCCCTGCCTTATTCTCAGCTACCCTAACAGGATACATTTGAGCACCCTCTGCAACATCCTGTCTCCACATTTTTCCTGTTAATCCCAATTAGCTTCTACGTATCAGTATTTTTATATCTGCCCTGGTATTTCTCCTTTTCTTTCTGATGGGCTACATGTTCCCATTCTTCGAGAGCCTGAAATTGCCTGGGTCTAGGTAATGGTTTCATGTAATTCATCTCTCTCCTCAAATTCTCCAAAATTCGTAAATTAAAAGTTCCATACTGTGGAAAAGCCAAAGGACCATCCTTCTCAGTATATTTCACCCAATTTTCTAACCAAGTACAATTATGATATCCTCTCTCCAGTGACATATGCAAAGCTGGTGTCCCTTCTGGAGCCACAGGAACTTCCTCCCTAGTAGGAACAGGCTCATCTCCATGTTCAATCACTGAAAGAATTTAATAATATCCTCCTTTCAATCCAAATCAATCTTATTTCGAAAATGCTTACTTACGTATTATTGTTTCAACTTCCAATCACTGCGTGATCTCTGCAACCAATACCAGGGCGGTTCCACACCAACCGCCCTATCGCAGCGCAGCACTTTATGACGTCAGTCCAATTCCTCACAGCTCTGACCCTTCCTTTACAATTTCAGTTTTTCTTCTTCTTCAACACGATTTTAACACAACACATACATTAAACATAAAACAACTCTTGTCGGCTCCACTAAAAGAAATTACAGATTCTCATACAATCAGAAAATTTTCATTCCAACCCAGTAAAACCTCGTCCAGTGTGATTTCACTTAAAGAAAATCTTTAGGATTCCTCCCAGTGCACTCTAGGAAAAATTGCAACGATCTTAACCTATCACACTTTCACAAAGTTTCCATTTACTGGTGGTACTGGCGACGAAATCTTACAAACAGCACCCTTGAAACAGCAGACAAACTTAATCAGCGTATGCCACACTGAGACCCACCCGTAGGTGTATATCCCGGGATCTTAGGCCACGTCGGACCCGATTTCAACTTCAATCCAACACATCTATACTAATTTTCATGGAAGCAAAAAGACATAACACTTCTGTGAGCACAATTCCACAATCCTATCTATACTTTCATTACCTGGTCTTGTCGTCTCTCTATTTTCAGATTTTAACATTTGGTCAAAGAAGTTCAACGAACTCTAAACTACAAAGGAATCTATATAACAACATCCCCCTTACATCCCAGTTTTGATAGTCAATACTAAACCATCCGACACGCTACCAGAAAACTGTTACGGCGGAAACGGGATAAAACAAATTACCCTTTACTTCAGTATCATAAATTCAAATCATCTGGCCCATTTTTCACTTTACTAGCATCATTTCTCCTTTAGATGAATCACTAGAATCCTCCAAAAACTGCTACCATTACCACTTGCTAGGTTCTCCGATGGATCTTGTGTTGAGCTATAAGGGACTAGAATACTAGGGGAATGAACAAATATCCTATGAGGACCTGGAATAGATAATTGTTAACTAAGTCTAATGACTCAACATGACTTATCACTTTTATCAGCCATGAGTATAGATTCTTAGAGACAATGAGTACCACCAAAAGAACGAGACAGAATCGATGAAGGTAAATTTAGTAAAAACATTTATCTAATGCCTCAAGAATGCAGTAGGGGCAGAAAATACATTTAGAGATCAGGTTTAATAACAGTAAATGCAAAGAAAACCACACAGTACATGAAATTACAGGTTCAGTGATGCTCATACAAACCAAACAATGTGGTTTTCGGATTCTTTCCTCAAGTAAATCAGTTTGTGTCCCATATGTAGCACCAATTGCCACAACAGAAGTCAGATAACCTCTCAGACGAAAGGTTATTTCCCTGCACACGCTTGCCAGCCAGCAATAGCACAGGATAATGTCTCAGTTCACTTAGGGTTCAGTTCATTAAAGTCTATACCACCCAGAACGAGTGGAAAGGGGCAAGGAAAGAAAACTCACTAAAGCAAACATGCGTGGATCAAAGAAGAAAACCAACAGCATGCTAGTCAGGGAATGCAAGAAAGTCAGCCAGCCAGCCAGCCCTCGACTCCTCCTTAATTTGGGCAATTATACTTCAATACGTCCAGGCTCACATCCCTTAAAGTGTCAATTTCATCAGTCCATGGGGTTTCATTGGTTGTTCATGATGGGCTGTTATGTGGTGATCAGTAAAATATACAAATCCGGAAGAATTAAGTAATTCTTTTTCTCTAGTTTTCTTTAGGGTCATTATATTCCATTTTGTTAGTGTCTAGTAACATCCTCAGAAGTAGGCGGTACTTTTAGTCATCTGTTGCCAGTCCGTTCTCAGGCGCTTTTTGCTGTGATGTAACAAAGTTTGTTACAGATTCAATCAAGTGTGCTACAAGTGAGAAGTGAGTCCATTGAAAACTAGAGCACAAATGAAAACTGTACAGAAAATTCTCATAAGGCTTGGGTGACAGCTTTCACATGGTTTAACATTGACTAAGGAAAGAAAAACCTGTGAGGCCTAATTAGTGAACAGCTTATTAATATTATTAAATACCACACATTTCTAAATATTTCAGTTTGTCGAGTTAATCAAATACATGGTTCACATGAAATTCAAGTCAATATTAAGCACTACTAAAAAAATGTTCTTTCAAGTGGTATATCAGTATTATTTCTGTACGTTGCCATGTGGGCTCATTTCAACAGGTTACTTTTATAATGCATATTAATTATTTTTGCTACAGAAAATACTTCTATAAATCTATGTCAGCTTTCTTGTTAAATGCATTCTTTACATTTGGTTAATGTCAATATGCATGTTCAATTTCAGTTAAATGAAATACATCAATTTCAATGCATGTTAACATTTTGTCAATATAAACTCTATAGGTAATGTAAACTCTTTCGTTTGTTTTTCACCTTTTTCTCATAAACACGTAAATGCTTCGGCATAACTTTGTCGTTTCTTAGCATAGTTTCTCATTACTATATAATCATTATTCTAACATTCTGCATGCTTTTATGATGCCGTATCTAAAACAAGACTGTGCAGATGAAATTTCTCTCACGTAGGTAAACATATTCATTGTTTTGTCTCATCCATTTAAAAAGTGTCGCAAATCGTTTTCTCAAGTAGGAATTGGTGAAGATGGATGCATGATAACATCTACGCTCCATCAGAGTCCTGGCCAACATGGCCACCAACAGGACAGATCTAACTACTGGAGAAGCAGCATAATCCCTCTCTTCTTTAAGAAGATAACAGAGGACAAAGACATTAAGGGCCAGATGTACGACCATTCAATTTTGTGAGTCGCAAATTGCGTTGAATTGCAACTTGCAATTTGCGACTCGCAAAATTGAATGTACAACAGTGTCTCAGACACTGTTTGCGATTCCTAATGGGTTCGCATATTGCATGCCTCATTAATATTCATGAGGCAGTCGCAATTTGCGACCCCATTGGAAATGACTAGCACCCCCAGGGATGGTGGCCTGCTGGGGTCAGCAGACCACCATGTCTGGGACTGCTTTTTAAATAAAGCAGTTTTTTTTTAAATGCAGTCCGTTTTCCGTAAAGGAAAACGGGATGCATTTAAAAAAGAAAAATGAAACTTTTCATTTTCATTTTTTAAGGGCAGGCAGGGGTCCCTGGGACGACTGCCTGCTCTTAAAAAATATTTTCACACACACTCACAAAGGGGAAGGGGTCCTCTGGGGTCCCCTTCCTGTTTGCGAGTGGTTTACCACCTACTTGAAGTAGGTGGTAGACTGCGAGTGTTTTGCGGCCGCAAATGCGGTCGCAAAACAATAGTACATTGCATGCACACTCACTATTAGGAAGGGATGCCCATTCCTAATAGTGAGAGTCGCAAATGCTATTTTGCGAGTCAGTGACTCGCAAAATATCGTTTGTACATGCCAAGCCCTTTTTTGCGGTCACAAACAGGCCGATCTCCCGTATGCGATCGCAAAAAACAGTCGTATATCTGGCCCCTAACTGCCTTATCCATTATAGGCCCTGAGACAAACCAGAACCTCATTCCTGTACAGTTGTTATCACAAGTACATACCCTGTGTAGTATGGGAAAGAAAGTTTTTCTAACCAAACGTAATGTGTTTCAGGTTTGTGTGACTATATGCAGCAATTGATCTGTTGTAAGACACCAATCATTTGGCATCTAGAATGGAGATCCCATTACAGAAATATCAATATGGAATCTGGTAACAATGCTAAGAGTAACTCTCCTAGTGAATATGAAGAAATTTTACTTTGATAAATTAAAAAAAAGAAAAGTCAGTGAACATTCAAAATGGTTTTCTTTTTATTAGTGAATTCAACATATAGAATTCGGATTGGATTCAGTGTTAGAGATAGGGTCAGGCTAGGGTTTGAAGGGTTAGGGTTGAAGAAGGATTAGATTAAAGTCTGGGGTTATGAGTAAGGCTTGGATTAAGGTTATGGTTATGTGAAGGTCAGAGACAGGGCTGTGGTCAGGTTTAGAGTTTGGGAAAGGACAGTCGTCATGTTGAAGATTAGAATTTGGACCAGGATTAGAATTCACTTTAGCATTGTTTTAAGGATTATGTTTAAGGTTTGGATTAGGTTTGAGATTAGATTTAGAGCCAGGTTATCGCTCTGGTTAGTGTGCCGGTTATTTCTCTGTTTCGGGTAAGAGTCTGGGATTTCATGTGCCTGAGGACAGGAGTTTGAGTTAGAACTTTAATTAGATTTATTGAGAGACTTTGTTCATTCTAGTATTCTTTGTAAGGATTCTTCACTATTTCAATGCCATGAAAAATGCGTTTCTGTTTATAATGGTTCCTTCATATTCATTATCCATATAGTAAATGTTTTCCTCATTTGTGTATTGATTTTTCTTTGCAGTTTTATGTAGCATTAACTCGACCTGAAGGTATCGGAGCACTTTACTTGAGCATCAGTTACATCACATCAATCTGTTCCTCTATAGAAGTAAAGGCCCACACTAGACCCTGATCAATTAAGTATCCATTCCGTCATCAAAATACTTTATTTGGTTGCCATAACCATCAAAGTGTACAATAAAATATCAAAATAAAATATTAGAATCAATTAGTATAAATATAAAAGCATGCAATGGTAAAATCCAATTCTCGTCACAATTAATCATTATATAGGACTTCGTAGGGCATAGTCACAAAGAGGCACAAAATAGGAAAGTAAGTACTACATCCACTACGTATGTGCAGAGTAATCCTCGTAGGATTTAAGATCAGATTAGATTGACTAGTTAAAAATATAACATGTCAGGTCCAAATAAAGTGCAAAATTCACAAAGTACAGAGGTATCAAAGAATCAGCATGACCCAAAAGTTCAAACAAGATGCACAATGTAACAATGTAACACAGCATGGTACTGAAATTGATAAAAACAGTCACTTGAAACAATTTGTTTAAAACCTGATTTTTGTACATTTAAAAGAGATCACAGCAGTCAGTGCAAACTGATTCTTTAAGTAGGCCGGCTGGGTCAAGAGATCTAACATCACAACAACTTGGGTTTTGGAGCAGGCTACTGTCAACAAGTAAGACTAAGAGATTCAGGGTTTGGTAGGGTCGCTTATTGTTTAAATACCACAGATTCAAAAGCGGTTAAGTAAGGAGCTTCGCTCGTTTGAAGCAGACATTTAATAGGAAGCCGCTGACCAAAAATACAATAGAACTAGAAGTGTCAGTTTTTAAAATTCGCTGAGCAACTGAATCACGGGTAATCCCCAAGTTCAGGCACATCGGGCGTATCCACTTCTGGCACTAGCCGCGATACCCTTAGCAGAAGAACAAAATATGTTCCTCTGTTTCAGAGGCCAAATTACAGGCTGATACAAAAGGGGATGATGGACGGAACGTTTGAGCCAATCAAACACTCACCCCCAGTCAACTGATCTGGGTTTAATCCATCATCATTCTTTAGCTCACTCCACCACCCCAGTTCAGACATGGCCATATGCAAATCAGTCTGACCCTGTGCCTCATGGGAACAGTCCAGCCCGAACTGCCAAGCCATGTCTTCCCTGGACCGGAAACAAGCATCCTAGGACCGGTTTCTGGCATTCCAGCCGTCATCAGCCAGGCTTGCTTGAATCCAGTGGCAAAGTGAGCAAGGGACCCACGTCTGGGCATACCCCGCCAACTTAGGGCGAACAAAGCGATACAAAAGGGGATGATGGACGGAACGTTTGAGCCAATCAAACACTCACCCCCAGTCAACTGATCTGGGTTTAATCCATCATCATTCTTTAGCTCACTCCACCACCCCAGTTCAGACATGGCCATATGCAAATCAGTCTGACCCTGTGCCTCATGGGAACAGTCCAGCCCGAACTGCCAAGCCATGTCTTCCCTGGACCGGAAACAAGCATCCTAGGACCGGTTTCTGGCATTCCAGCCGTCATCAGCCAGGCTTGCTTGAATCCAGTGGCAAAGTGAGCAAGGGACCCACGTCTGGGCATACCCCCGCCAACTTAGGGCGAACAAAGCGATACAAAAGGGGATGATGGACCGGAACGTTTGAGCCAATCAAACACTCACCCCCAGTCAACTGATCTGGGTTTAATCCATCATCATTCTTTAGCTCACTCCACCACCCCAGTTCAGACATGGCCATATGCAAATCAGTCTGACCCTGTGCCTCATGGGAACAGTCCAGCCCGAACTGCCAAGCCATGTCTTCCCTGGACCAAATTACAGGCTGGGCACATATCGGAAGCCTGGTCTTTTCTCACTTGCTACTGTATGCCTTCTAGGGGAAGCTGCCTAGACGGAACCACACATATAAATGTGTAATGGTGTCCATGAATATTTCAAAATGCTTTTTTTTAAATCAAGAAACTGTTTAGTTAATTGCCCATGTGTTAGCTTCTTGAACTAGTTAAAAAAAAAAGCGCGGCGAGGGAAGCGACAAGGCACTGCCCATTTTCAGCAAATCCCCTATGGAGTCCATATATTCTGGTAGCTCAGGGGTGACCAGGTGCGAATCCAGTATGTTAGTGGTTTCAGCTGTGCAACATCCGAAATACGTTTCATACCTAGATCAAAGAAAACTGGGATAAGACGAGTGCTGTTGGAACGGGGATTAATGATTTTACAAAGTTATTCTCGGCTATAGCCAGCTTCTGGGTGCCGGTGTAACCCCAGACTTCGGCTCCAAAGAGTGCTGCACCTTGAGTTTTGGCATTGTATGACTCAAGGGCTGGTGAAATTGAGCGGGAATAAGTCCTCTTGCGCAGTCGAAGTACGGCGCTAGCTCTATAGGCTGTTAGGAGGGAGCTTTTATTAATTTCGGGTTCCAATTTGAGCTTATCACACAATTTGACTCCTAATTAGTCAAAACAGAAAACCATTTCTCTGGGTTAGTGTGCAACCATTACAATACCACTTCTGGTTGTGCTTTTTCCAAAAACCTTGTATTTTGTTTTTGACTTATTTAATTTGAGACACCTTTCCATGCAGAATTCAAGAAACTTATCAATCAGGTTCTGGAGACCAGTAGGGGCTTTTGAGATAAGAAGAGAAACATCTGCAAAAAGAGAGTATGGGAATGTTTTCTCCATTTAAAACAGGAGAATCATTTGTGCACGCCATCAGTGCCTTAACCACATCATTAATATGTAGGGTGAACAGGGTAGGGGCGAGAACACACCCCTGATGGACCCCACGGAGAATGGGAATGCGAGTGGTCATTTCGCCCCTGCTACCGCAACAGACCTGGGCATAGTTCTTATCATGTAATCTAGCCATGAGACTGACCAGGCTTTCAGGGGCCCCCATTTCGATGAGCACCCTCCAAAGATTCTCACAGGGGACAAAATCAAATGCAGCCCGCAAGTCAATAAAGGCCACATATAATCTATGATTGCTAAGCAACACGTATTTCCAATATATAAGAGCAAACCTAAACGCTTGATAAAAAGTGCTTATATTGGCTCGGAAGCCTGCTTGAAGTGGGGACAGGATCAGTTCGTTATCTATCCAGCTTTGCACTTTATCAAGGATCTGCCTTGAGAAAACTTTCTGCAAGTTGTCTATTAGGCTTATTTGCCTATAATTGGACGGTCTGCAGGCGTCACCCTTCTTAAAAACTGGAATTATTTCCGCCCCCCTCCAGGCGTCTGGTATTTCTCCCCCAGCAGCTATTGCATTAAACAAAAGATATATATATATATATTTTTGTCCTCATTTTGCATCATTAAGGCCTATAGGGGCTCGTTTTTTTTAGGATTCAGAAAACAACAATTTCGAGGACCTCCCCTGTATTATTGGGACGAGGCTTCTACCCATGTTGCTCCTTGAAACCGGCTCCTCAGCCTCAATTAGTAGTTTATCTGGAATGAGTGTTAGGCATCTGTTTCCTTTGGACCCTTGTATCCCAACTCTGTTCCCAGAAATTTGACTATAGATGTCATAATCATAGGACCATATTATTCTAAATCCCACTACCTCAAGCCTGCTTGGTCTTAAGATCTTATTTCCCAAGCATTCCATAACTCCCAGAATTTTACTCTTTTAACTGATGAAGACTTGCGTTCTAAAACACTTATCCTAAGGACCGACAGTACCCACTCAGTGCATGTTGGGGGAGTAGCCTGTACCCATTTTAAGCATAATTCCCTTCTTGCCAACAATATTAATATAAACAATAAATATTTTTGCTTTTTGGATAATTTCACAAAATTGTGGCTCCCCTCGATAACCCCAAATATTACCATCGCGAAACTTACCCTGATATCTTTAGCAAAAACGTCATTAAAAATCTTACCCACTTCTTGCCAGAAGATCTCCACAAGAGGGCACTGCCAGAACAAGTAAATGTCATCCGCCTTCTCCTCACCGCATTTAGGGCACTTCCTCACCTCCTGTCTTCCCAACTTGGACAGCTTCTTTGGTGTCCAATATGCCCTATGTACTATGAAAAGATGATTTTTACTGAGGGGTGCAGATTTTACAGTTGACCAAAAGGTAGCCATAGAAACTTGCCATAGGTCTTCCGTCTGTATTTGGCAGGTCCCTCTTCCAGATCTCTCCCAGCACAGAATAGGGTTCCTCTCCTGCTTCAATCAACATCCAGTACCATTTTGCACATTCCTGCACTTGGGGGGGGGGGGGGAGGGTCCCCATTAGCTGCTTTATTTCATAGTTCGTGCTCCCTTCCCCCGCTTTTCCCAGTTCTCTCGCCCAGCTACTCAATTGGTAGTATTAAAATTTTGAGAGAAGACCTGCTGTTAATTGGTCTAAAGTATCCCATGAGACTAATATTTTGCCATGCAGAATTTGACCCCACTTGTTTAGACCTGACTTTGCCAAAGGGGCTGCCAACTTATCTATAAGGCATGTAGGAGTACCTGGTGAATCCCAAATTGGGCCTGAAGTGCAATAATATGGTATTTTGAAGGACCGTCTTACTTGGTACCAAGTCTTACATGCAGCCTTCAACATCTTCAGCCTGACCTTTTTAAAGTATTTGGGATGACCAAATTTGTACAAGAAAAAGCTCTCAAACCCTGTGTGGTCCCTTGTCAAAGCACTAAACAGTGGGGTATAAAGGTCCTTTTCTGAGAGAAGAGATCTAAAAGTCTTAAACTGATATGCCAGATTATAAGTAACCCTGGGTGTAGTTCGCGTAGTAGCGCTACGCGTACCTACGCGAAGAGCACTTCGCACTACGCGAGCTACGCGAACTGCGTAGTGCACTGTGCAAAATGCTGTTCGCACTGATTGCACAGTGCCGGATGCTTGTCCGCACTGTGCAATCAGTGCAAACCGCATCTTGCACAGTGCAAGCGGTCGTTTTCTGCCGCTCGAGTAGATTTCTACTCGAGCGGCAGCTTTCTCAACGCGGACTGGTAGTTTCTCATCGTGAGCGGTCGCGAGCATACGCGACCACTCGCAATGAGAAACCTGACCTCCCCGTGTTGAGAATCTCGCCGGGAGGTTTATTTTCCACGCTCGCGATCGGCAACTTGATGTTGCTGATCGCGAACGAGGAAAAGTCTCGCCGGGATGTCATTTTGCTTGCTCGCGGTCGCCAACTTGAGCGTTGAGGACCGCGAGCAAGCAAAATGATCCGCTACGCGTGTTTGCACTGTGCTACGTGCAATTCGCGTAGTGCGAAGTAGCGCAAACTTCGCAAACTACGCGAGTGTAGCGTAGTACTTCGCCCAGGGTTAATTATAAGCCAAAAAGTCAGGGCCTGCTATCCTCCCATATATCTTCCTCTGACGCATTTTCTTCCACGCATTTCTTACTCCTTTGGCAGACCAAATAAAACTGCATAGGTCGCCTTGTAATTTTTTAATGGTGTCTAGATTGAATTCCAGAGGAATTGTGTAAAAAATAAAGGTGAATTTAGGTAGTATAGACATTTTAGGAAGATTCGATCTTCCTAAAAAGGAGAGCAGGAGATTACTCCAATTCTTAAGTAACCTCTTAGTTTCAACCTTTATTTTATTTAAGTTAGTGTGAGCCAGTTCTTCAAGTTTGTGTACCACTCAAATCCCTAAATATCTAATCTCCTGTTACAACAAGGGGCTACAACACTGCATATTCATTCCATGATTTCAGTCTTTTCATTGTTGACTAAGTAACCTGATACTTTCCCAAATTCTTCTAAGATTTTCAGAATCTCTGGGAGAGATTTTCCCAAGTCACTAGTATAAATGATCAAATCGTCTGCATACAGTCCCACCTTTTTTTCCCAACCTCTATATCTGAATGGGCTGATGTTTCTATTTGATCTTATTCTAACTGCCAGGGGTTCAATATTTATGTTAAAGAGTATGGGCGACAGAGGACAACTCTGACGTGTCCCTCTTTTGATCGATATTTGCCCAGTAGGATTTCTATAAATGGCTGC
This sequence comes from Calotriton arnoldi, assembly GCA_963921515.1. Lineage (NCBI taxonomy): Eukaryota > Metazoa > Chordata > Amphibia > Caudata > Salamandridae > Calotriton > Calotriton arnoldi. The sequence continues at coordinate 1,408,530 of CAWUFW010001716.1, forward strand.
TATTGCTCTGGAAAAATTATCCCCAAAATCGTGTTGCCTGTAGGAAGGGCCAGCTGACCCTATCAAAGGCCTTAGCTGCTTCGAAGGTGAGGATAGTGAGGGGGATTTTCTCTCCTGTAGCCAAGTCTATTGCTCCAATTAAATTGAGCGTAAGATCATGCAATTGTCTACTTCTAATAAATCCCTTTTGATCTTTGTGTATTAGGTTCCCAATGACCCTCTCCAAAAGTTTAGCTAAAATCTGAGTATAGATCTTGTAATCGGAATTTAAAAGCGATAACGGTTTGTATGACTCACATAGTTTGGGTTTCTTTTTCGGTTTTAAAATTATACTAATCGTGGCTTCCTCCCAGGATTGCGGGAGTGCTGTTCCTTCTAGAAAGGCCGCATTTATCATCCCCCTATACCATGGTGCCAGTTCCTCTTTTAATACTCTATATAGTTCATTGGGGAGACTATCTGGACCAGCCGCTTTCCCTTTCTTCAATTTGTCGATTCCCCTTCTCACTTCCTCCAGACTTATCTCCGAACACAGGTAATCTTTTGAAGTTAGTGTCAAACTATTAGTGTTTATTTCTGCAAGATAATTTGGTACATTTTTCCTGGTTGCTACTGTATCCTCTTTGTACAGATTTTTAAAAAAGAGCTTGAAAGCCCTTTCTATTTCTTTATCCTCCCTGCATATTTTACCTGTCACAGGTTCTAGAATTTCTTCGATGTTATTTCTGCTGGAGTCTGTTTTAACATTCCATGCCAACAATTTACCACAGCACTCCCCATATTCATAGTGAGATAACTTACTAGCCTCCCATTTTTTTTTAATTCCTTCTTCCAAAAAACTTGACAGGCTAAACTTTGCTTCCTGCAAATTAACCTGTAGTCGAGCCTGGTCCTGAGCAAAGGGGGAGTTCTCTAGTTCCTTGGACAGCCTAGTTATATTGGACTCCAAATCCTGATCTTGGCTTTCCACTCCCTACCCAGGCCAGCGGAAAGACAAATTAATCTCCCCCTTATAAAGGTTTTATATGTGTCCCAAACAATATGCGGCAGGGCTGAGGACTTAATAGTCTGAAAAAATTAATTTGTTTCTTTCTTTAACATTTCCACTAAATCAACCTCGAGTAGTAGAACTCGATTTACGGTCCATCTCCTCTGTGTAGAGGGTTGAGGTAGGCTTAACTCCAGACATACAGCTGAATGTTTTGATAGATGTTCTACTATGTGCTCTACTTTTATAATTTTATTCCTAAGCCTTCAAGCTACAAGAAAGAAATCTATTCTTGAAGAATGTCCGTACTTTTTATTTTTAAATGTGAATCTTTTGTCCTTATTGTCTTTTTCCCTCCAAATATCAATGAGGGCTAGATCATTCATTGTTAGTTTTATAAGAGCTCTCATTTTAGGAGTATTTACTATGCTTCTAGATGATGATTTATCTAAGACTGGGTCGATCAAGACATTAAAGTCACCACCTAATATGATAGGGACATTTATTTCCAAAAGAAGATTATATAATTCCTGAAGAGGTTCCGGATCATCAATATTTGGGCCGTAATATCCTACGATGCCGTACCAATTACCATACAGTTTAACCTTGGTTTCTACCCATCTCCCCTTTCTATCTGCCATATAATTTCCCAAGGTTGCACCAATAGATTTTTTGAAAAGAATAGCCAGTCCTTTTGTACAGCACTCCTGATTTGTACACATGCAATGCCCCACCCACTTTTGCTTTTTTAAGATACTCGCCCATTCCTCTTTTAGTAGGTGTGTCTCTTGTATTATTATTATTATTTCACTACTTGATAATCTCCAGTACTCAAATCAAATCAAATCAAATCAGGAATATTTATTTAGCGCAAACATATCACCCGAAAGTCTCATGGCGCTTGCAGAAAAGCTCAGATGTTAGTTTAAGCAGAGCCGTTAGGAGTCAAACAGCCAAGTTTTTAGCTCCCCACGAAAATGATTATGACTTGAGATGGTACGCAAGTATAGGGGCAGTTTATTCCAGAAAGCAGGTGCGAGGAAGGAGAAAGATCTCCCCCCCCATTCTGGTTGCACGGATTTTAATAGAATTTAAAAGAAATTTGTTGCTGGATCTTAGAGCCCTGCATGGGCAATACCACCTGAGTTTCTTTTTCCAGTAACCAGGACCATTTCCATAAATGTTTTTATGAGTTAGGCAGAGAATCTTAAAACGAGTTCATTTTCTGACAGGGAGCCAGTGGAGGAGTCTTAAGTTTGAGGCCGAGGGGGATCTCGGAGGAAGATTCAACACCAGTCTGGCAGCCGTGTTCTGCAGGACTTGGAGCCTGGTTAAGAGGTCTTCATTTACAGAAGACAACAGAGCATTACTCTAATATTTTCCTTCGTCTGCTAACAACTCTGAGGCCATTGACGTTCCAGGATAATATCCTGAGGTTCATATCTCTAAGTGGGTCCATCATGATTTAAACTAAAACTGTATAACAAGGGAGTAAAACCAAAGTCCCTGTTAGCCATCCAATTCTTTTCTTCATAAATAAGGACTAAATATGTTTTTATTTTTTTCTCCCACATGCTCCCACACCCTGTGCTAAAACCTATACAATCTTCCTCATGTGGCTGTGGCCCCCCCTTCCCAACCTGGGGATCCCTCCCACATATCATTGGGTAATCTACTTTGAGTTTACCCTATCAAGCTCTCCTAACCCTCTGGCTTCTGTTAAGTTCATATTTTTTGCTGTGCTTTAATTTGTTCAATCATACTTTCCACTTGTTTTGGATCCTTAATATTTTGCATTTTATTGTTCCACATTATCTTCAGGGTGGCGGGGAAACACAACTGAGCTGTGGCTCCTAGTGATCGTAGTTCCTGAATATAATTTCCCAACTCCCATTGCCTATCTTGAGTGGCTCTAGATATATCTGATCTTATTTTAAAAGACCACTCTCCCTTTGTATATGTACCTGCTTTAATAGCTTCAGCTAGTACTCTCTCTTTAAGGGCGTAGGTTTTAAAAATTATTAGGATTTTCCTGGGAGCTTTTTTTGCAGGAGATCTGCTGAAAGGGTCTTGATGCACACGTTGTATATCCTCCTCAAGCACCCTAGACTCTAGGTCTAGGATATATTCTTTTAATAGTCCAATCATGGATTTCTTTATGTCATCCCCTTCAAAATTTTCTGGGACATTTAACACCCTTATGTTATTTCTCCTTGCATTGTTCTCCAGGACCTTAATCTTTTCTCGTAAGTCCTTTTGACCATTTTTAAGAGCGAACATTTCTTTTTGGTTTTCTTCATTCATCCTTGTTCAGCTTTTCCACAAAGACTTCAATCCCCTCCTATCTTTCTACTAAGGAGTTTATTTTTGTCTTTAAATTCTCACACACTACATGAATTTTCTCCTGGTTCCTTTCTGATGTATCAAACCTTTCTTTAATTTCGCTGAGCATGGAGGCTATCATTTCTTGTACTCCTGGGTGTGTACTCCCTGATATCTGCTGGGCGAAATCATGGGGTGCCTTTGGGCCCTTGTCATGAACTTGTTCCTCCAAATCTTTTTTCACCAACACCTGAAATCTGTTCGGGGTCTCCAAGTTTGAATATAAATCAGTACCCGCATTATCTGCCATACCTATTCGATGCAGATCTAAGGGGAGACCCCCTCTATTTTGATGCCCCTGCGGGGGTAAGGGTGATGATGGACTGGGAAAAGCACCTCCCAGCGACTGCACTTTAAAATATGATCTCAAGAAGGGTGTAATTTTAAACCAATCTACTCCTTTTTTTTCTTTCCATCCACCCTCTTTCAGTGTTCTCCTGTCTTCTGGTGGATTATTTAACCTAGTTGCTGGTCGGAGCAGGATAGGGGTAGCCTGTTCTGACTGATCTTTAGGGGCTTGCTCTAATATGTCTGGAATTCCTAAGTTTTGTTTATTCCTTAGAGCATATCTATTTACCTGCCCCCCCGTAGGTCGCTCCAGCCTCCTTACCTCAGTCACACATTTATTTACTCCTATTTTCTTATCCGTGACTGGAGCTGGAGACCTAAATATGGTCCAGGCAAATCTTCTCCCACCTTTCCCCCTTGTTGAAGTCATATATAGATGACCATCCTCCGGTGGGTCTGTTTTATGTTCACCCGTTTCCTGCAAACTCACTGTTGCCTGCAGCCTTTCCTTATTTGAGAGACTCAAGCCTCTCTGCCAGCCTCCTTGCTGCTCTCCTGCTGTCTGTGCAGCATTACCGGAAATGCCCCGGAAACAAATCCTGTAAGAAGCCCGCCGGTCTCAGGAGAGCTGCACTGCTGCCTCCTCCCACATGCTGGCTACGCGTCGGAGCCGAACGCCTACAGCCGCCAAGGCTGCCTCAGTCACTGCATGTTCCCGCATATTTGGCACGCCGAGGCCGGAGCCCCTACCAAAAGAAGCCTCCAAGCTCCCCACCGACAGGATCCACCTCCCGCTACACCGCACACTGCTGCATGCTCCGCCGCACCACCAGAAGGGTAAGAGAGCTCCGACCGGCTCAACCGCCAGCAGTGGCTCAACCACCAGCCCCCATGTTCCCCAACAAATATTAGACAAAAGATTAACATAACTAGCCCATATCTGTAGTTCAGATTTGTGCAAGTCACACGGTATTCTATCTGGCCAAGGTGCTTTTTTTGGCTTGAGTTTATTAATAGCAGAGAGTGTGTCTTCTAGACTGAAGAATAATGCCTCAGTAGTCATCCAATGGGCTAAATTTAATGCAGCTTCAGTAAGGCCTCCGGATTCCATGCGGTGGTGTTGGATATTTGGATTTTCATGGGCATATAGTGAGGAGAAGTGGTCTACCCACTTCTAAGCTCAATATGATAGAGTTGGGTATTCATGCTATCTAGGCTACCATGTGAAATTATGTGTCAAAAGGATCTGGTTTTGTTTATTTTAATAGGCTGCAGCAGATCCTGCCAATTCCTTTCGCTTGGCTTTAGCGAGTGCTGTCTTATACTTAAGTCGTGCTTCACGAATATCTACATGCATGCGCCCTTTAACAGCTTCTCTCAGCATTACTTTGATTGATTTGCACTCTGCATTAATCCATTTGGGGTCCCTCATACGGTTTGTCTGTGTGCGGGCATGTGTGGGTATTTTGCTTATAGCAAATGGATTGCAGTTTATGAAAGAGGCATTCATGGATGTCTAAAATTGGGACTGCGGAGGCAGGAGTTCCCTAATATTCAGACAGGAAAGACACAAACCACTGGTAGATCTCTGCTTTCAACTTGTGGTTTGACATTAGTCTAGGCCAGGAGACTCTCCTATAATTGTTGGCTAAAATAGGCTCCAGGACCAGAGGATAGGAAGTGGGTGAGGCTATTTTGAGGGTGTCTCCTCTTAAAGATGAAACCAACCCCTTATGATCACTGTCGATACGAGTTACAACCTTCATATCCTTTAGCATAGACCAAAGCCTTACATCAAGAAAAACATAATCAATAACACTTGAGCATGAACTCCTTTTGAATGTGAATGATCTTTCCTGGTTGGACCAAGCTCATCCATTTAATGCTCTAAATTTGTGACCCACCACTATGGATGCAAGTTGAAGGACTGCATTGGAAATGTGGTGTTGGGGTTTATCAAATAGGCAGTGTATTTCCCATTGCTCGCCTCCTTGCTTAATTAACACATTAATAGATGACGAAAGTTCAAAGGATACATTAAAATCTACCACAACTACTATTTTTGCTTCCGATTGATACCTTTTAATGTATTCATCCAGCATAGCCAGAACAGGTGATTCGTTACAAACAGGTACTGATCTGGCATAAACATAAAATAGGGCCATAACCAGTCCAGAGGGAAATTTAAGCAGGAGCCCCATCAAGTCAGGATGTGTAAGAATACAATATTATTTTTTACTAAAACCAGCAGCCCCCAACCGCCCGCATAGATTTAGTTGGGGGCTTTGCCTCCACGTTGTATGAAACAGAGCCATTTATAAACACTTTCTACACCGCCCACTTCTTTTGGAATAAACATACATCATGCTTCCCTATAAAGAAGGTCAATTCCGAATGAATAAGTTTGGGAGTAATCCCAGCTAATTTCCAAGAGATCATGGAGAGGCCCTCCTGCTGATTGAATATCTGCTGTGTTTTTTTTTTGTTTTCAAAAACCTTTATTAAGGGTATAAGGCGTTAACACACAGCATGGTGCCTACATCCCTCAGGGGGCCGGCATTGCAAGGCAATATATTACACTGCGGTGTAGGTGGGGGAAAAGTATACACAGCAAGCCGCCTACAACCACATCGGGCCGGCCGCGTTAGTGGGGATCAGAACCAGCCGTGGTGGCAAATAAGTGTTTCGGCATTTACTTTTACATAGACTAACAAAAAACCAACAATGCCACTTCTCTGTATAATGTAAGCAGGCTATGCCCAGAGGCGTTTACGCATTCAGCTCAGTGATCCTTGGGAGAGCAGTGCCTAGTGACCCGTGTCTCCCCAGAGAAAGTGTGTGGCCACCAAGGTGGCGCTACTTTCCCATTAGGCCATATTTCCCGAAGATGTTCCTCCGCTGGTGTTGCGGGGGGAAGCGCTGGGGTCCGCGGTGGAGGCGTGTTCCAATAGGTATGCATGGAGGGGTCCCCATATATCTCGTGGACGGGAGGAAGGGGGTAGGAGCTCTGCGTAAGTGTATAGTTGTTCTTGACAATATATAAGATCTTGTATCCACTCCTTAAATTTAGGTGCCCTCCCTCTGCCCCATCTACAAGCGATTCGCCTTTTGGCAAGGAGGAGTGCAAGGGAAGTATATTTCCGCACTGGGACAGCCAGCGGCTCCGTGTATCCCAGCAGTGCGGTCAGGGGGTCCGCGGGGATGTGAATCCCTGTCATGTTGTCCAGTGCTATTAGTACCTCCCCCCAGAACTCTCGGACAGGTGGACAGTCCCACGCTATATGTTTGAAATCCGCCCCTCCCATTCCACAGCGATCACATGAATCTGTGTCCCGAAGGTGTAGGCGGTGCAAGCGCGCAGGTGTGTGATAAAGGCGATGAATATATTTATAATGAATGATCCGAAGACGGCTGCTAGCAGAAACATTACCGGTTTGTCTACAACAGTATTCCCATTGCTCATCGGTGAGGGTATTCCCCAGTTCGTCTTCCCATCGTCTCCTTGCAGTGAGGGGGGCATATGGTCTGTCTTTCTGGACCGTGCGGTATAATAGTGATACCACGTGTGTGGGCGTTGTCTGTTGTAAAAGGGCGTGTAAGGGGGACATGACAGGGGGTTCATGTGGGAAGGCGGGCGTTATGGCTTTCATGTTTTGACGTAGCCTGATATAGTAAAATCTTTCTAAAAAAGTAGGCGTGGTGGGGCCAAAGAATTCCTCGCTAGAGCGAAACTTGCCCCCAGCATACAGTTGTCCCCAAGTTTGGATAGATAGTTTGCGGAGAAGCCGGCGAAAGCCTCCCTCTTGTGTGATCGGGAGATCCCGTCTCCCGGGAAGTGGGAGGAGGGGGGAGTATAGCAGTGCACACTGTACGAGAGTAGCCAGATCACGCCAGGCACTAATGGTGCATTGTACCGTGGTGGAGGCAAGATGTCGTGGGGTTGCCGGGGAACTTAAATATGCCGAACACGGGGTCGGGCGCATATATGCATCTTCAATCGCAAGGTGCGGCATGTAGGGAGGGGGATGTATCCAGTATGAGGCAAAGTGTGCTTGGGTGCAGATGAAGTATAATTCCAGCTCTGGTATTTCAAAGCCTCCTTCACTGAAGGGTCTTGTGAGGGTGTCCCATCGCAATCTAGCCTGCTTCCCTCCCCACGTGAGTCGTATGAGCTGAGTTTTTACCGCCGCAAAGAAGTGTCGGCTGGGGGCGTAAGGGATGTTGGTGAACAGATAGAGCAGTTTGGGCAATATCACCATTTTTATAAGGGCGGTTCTGCCAGCCAGGGACAGAGGTAGTGCTATCCATCTGGTAATCTTTTCGGTGATGAGGTCCAGCGCGGGTCCGTAGTTGGCCTTCATCAGTTCCTCTCCATTGCGGGAGACCACTATGCCCAAATAAGTGAGTGTGTTGTCACACCATTTGAGGGGGTAGTCTGGTACGAATGGGAGAGTGGCTTCGGTGAGGGGATATATCTGGGACTTCCCCCAGTTTATGTTGACTCCGGAGAGGCGTCCAAAGAGGATGAGCAATCTAAGAATCGGGTTGAGGCTTATTCCCGGGTCTCGAATGTACAGGGTGAGGTCATCCGCGTATAAGGAGATTAATATTTGCCTTTCCGGATAGATGAGGGCGTGGTCTCGAAAGTGCTGTCGGATTTTTGCAGCGAGAGGCTCGATAGCCAGGGCAAACAGCAGGGGCGAAAGAGGGCATCCCTGCCGCGTGCCTCTGGCCACCGAGAATGGGGACGAGCGCTCCCCATTCACCATCACCGTGGCCCGCAGGCCGGTGTACAATAAATCTATCCACGCCAGGAACGGGGGGGAAAAGCCCATGCGTTGTAGTACAAAGGCCAGGTAGTCCCATTCAAGGGAGTCAAAGGCTTTGGTGGCATCTAAAAAAACAGCAGCGGCGTTCGCTTCTGGGTCAATATCCTGAAGCACCGCAGATAATGTGCGAAGGTTGTGAGACGTGCTCCTGTTGGGCACAAATCCCGATTGGTCAGGAAGGACTAATTTGGGCATAAGAGGACTGATGCGATTTGCGATTAGTTTGGCTAGGATTTTAGCGTCAACATTGATGAGGGACAAGGGTCTGTAGGAGTCACACTGCGTGGTCGGTTTGCCTGGTTTCGGTAAGGAGATGATGAGTGCTTCCCACATTGTTTGTGGGAGAATGCCCAATTCTCGGGCTTCTTCGTACACGTGCCGCAGCACAGGGATGAGCAGATGGCGAAAAGTTTTATAAAATTCCGCCGGGAAGCCATCCGGCCCTGGAGCTTTGCCAGACTGCAGTTGCATAATGGCGGAGGTGATCTCCTCATCCTCATAGTGAGTGAGAAGGAAGTCTCTCTGACCCTCCCCTAGCCAGGCAATGGCGGTGTCTTCGAAGAAGGGAGTGAAGTCCATTGGGTGTGTTCTGTGTGTTTTGTATAAATTTGCGTAGAATCGCTTAAATGTCTGCACTATGTCCGGGGTGTCCCTGTGTTTTTGGCCATCCTCATCTTCAATTTCCAGCACAGTGTTGGAGAACCGGGGGGGGCGGATCATGGAGGCCAGCGCTTTGCCCGGCCGTTCTCCTCACCATAGCAGCGCGCCTGATGGTATTTGCCTCTAAATTTGCATTCTCTGGCGGCCGTCTCCTGGTATTCTGTTATCAGATCACGTAGGCGCGCCTGCAAGCCACGGGTGGGCGTCGTTTGCAGCTGTAGCTCCGTCTGCTTGAGTGCGAGCTCTAGCTTCCGAAGTGTGTTTCGGATGTCTTTTAGCACCCCCCCCCCGCTTTTAGCGATGCAGATGCCCCGTATGGTGACCTTAAAGGCCTCCCAGACCGTGGAGCACTGGGGAACCGAGTTATCATTGCGTGGGGAAAATTCCGATATTTCTTGTTCCAGCTCTGTCTTAAAAACGGGATCCAGCAGTGTCTGCGGGTTGAGGCGCCAGTTCAGGTAGGGTGAGTCAGCATGAGGTGGAGTGAGGGTGAGGAGGACAGGCGAGTGGTCCGAGTACGTGCGCGCTAGGTGAGTCGCGTGTACCATCCAGGGCGCCAGCCTTTTAGTAAGGAGCCAGCCATCTATGCGCGACCAGGAAGAGTGGGCAGTGGAGAAGCAGGAACCTTCCCGAGTCTGGGGATGGAGCGTTCGCCACGCGTCTATGAGATCATGATCTCCCGCAATGTTCTTGAGGGTGTAGTGTTCGTTAGAGTAGTGGTGGGGATGCGGGTGCGATCTGTCCAGCTCCGGGTTTAAAGTGACATTAAAGTCCCCTCCCCACACCAGATGTGTGGAGCCTATATCTAGTATTTTGCCCCAGAGCACGCGGAAAAACTCCGGATCATCAGTGTTAGGTCCATAGCAGGAGACAAGGGTGATGGATATGGCGGATAGTTGTCCCCAGAGAATGCTGTAACGACCTTGGGGATCTCTGTATGAGCCCATGGGGATGTAAGGGAGTGTGCGCTTCACCAGGATGGCGGCACCTCGGGCATATGAGGAATAAGACGAGAAGCAGCGGTGAGCTGCCCACCGCGTCGCAAATGTGGTGGGCGTAGCAGAGGTGAGGTGTGTTTCTTGAAGCATTGCACAGTGAATATTATGGCGGTCTAAATACGCTAGTATGTGGCGGCGTTTGCGCGGGTCTCCCAATCCTCGCACATTCCAGGTTAGGAAATTATACTTCGGGGGGTCAGGTCGGGTCCCCATGGCAGGCGCAAGAGCTAGGAATGGTGGAGCGTGTGCAGCGCGCGTGCAAGTGTTGTGGCGTGGGCATTGGCATGCAGAGCAGTATTATAACAAGTGGCAACGAACATTCCCAGTTGTCCTCCCCCCCACAATGACAGCCCAAACCTGTCGTGATGATTCCTACCCTCCTCCCCATAATCCCCAATTGGCCCGGTCCCAAGAGGGGACAAGGGGCACAACATTTTAAACTTTTCAATCTCAAGCAGTGTAGGGTTCACCGGGGTGGGTAGCAGATAGAGGGCGACCGTTCACCCCTTGTGTCAACAAGGGTGCTCGGGGGGTAAAAAGTAGATCTCTTCTCCAAGCCATGGCAGGCTGGCTGCTTCCGACAGCTGTGTATTCGAGTCAGAGTAGCTTGAAGGTGCCTGGACGGCATGTTGCGTAGAAAGGGGGCGCAGGGGGGATCAGTCCATCCCAGAGCACCCCACATAAAGATGCGGATAGGTACTGTCATTCTACATCTGATAGATCACCCTCCTCCCCAGGGCGTCCGGAGGGGGGTGTGCGATTGGTCACTGTTTTTGGTAGAGTCTTTAAGAAATCCTGGACATGCTGGGGGTTTGTGAAAAATGCTGCTTCCCTGAGTGAGTAATCTTGAGGCGTGCCGGGTAAAGCATAGCATAGTCTATGTTCAGCTGCTGTAGTTTTTTCTTTACCGCAAGGAATTTTCTGCGCCCCTCCTGTACAGCCTGAGTGAAGTCCGGATACAGGGAGACTTCAACGCCATCAAAGTGAACTTTCTTGTGCTCTCTGGCAAGGCGAAGGGCTGCATCGCGGTCCCGGTAGTTGAGGACTCTCGCAATGATGGGGCGAGGGGGAGCTCCAGGGGCAAGTCGGGAGGCCAGCGATCGGTGCGCTCTTTCCACAATGAACACTGGGGAGAATGATTCTCTACCGAAGGCGGCCCCGAGCATATGCTCCACATATTCCTCCATTTTTCCCGTAGCGGTAGACTCCGGCACACCTAGGATACGCAGATTATTACGCCGAGAGCGCGATTCCAAGTCCTCATTTTTTGCCTCTATTAGTTTTAGGATCTTCTCCATGCCCAGCGTTTTGGTGAGTGTCGTGGCAGAGGCATCATCTAGGTCGGATATGCGTTGCTCTGTACCCTTGAGCCTCTCCTCGTGTTGGTCACTTTTATAAGCCAAATGGTCTATGCGCGCGTTCATAGTGTCCATCTTCGCCTCTATAGACGTTAGGCTGGATTGTATTCCCAGGAGTATAGCTTTTAGGTAGTCGGTGGATGTGGGTTGTTCCACGGGTGGGGGCTGCGTGCCCTCCATGTCCGCCTGGGACCGCGTGACCTTTCGGGCTTCAAAGGTTAATTTAGGCTGTTTGTTATCAGTACGGCCCATTGCAGTGAGAGAGGCCGCAGCGAGGCGAGGATCCCTCTTGTGGATCAGAAGCGCAGTTCCGCCGTGAAACCAAGGTGTTGGTGAGTATTCCCGGGCACCCGCCCCAGTTCCAGTGGGCTTCGCCGGTGTGAGTGCGGGGGGGGGGACAAGCAGGATCACTCCGATCCGCGTGCGGTACAGGCCCTTCTGCTTCCCAGGCCGACCTCCCGCAGCAGCGGCTGGGTGTCCCCCCCGGAGAGCAGCACGGCGGCCGGTCCGCAATTGATATCGTCCCAAGGGGGGGGCCAGCCAGGCAGTAAAATCAGGTATGCCGCGTATCCCCGACGTCCGGCAGGCACTACGTCGCTCTTATGGCCCTCGAGTCTTCCAGCGGTGCAGTACCCCCCGGGCCCCAGGCAAGGTCAGCAGTACATGGATCGCTCAGTCGCGGCAGATCCCCTCCCAGGCCTCCGGGTAGTAGAAAGGCGCAGGGCCGCCGAGCAGCACAGAGGCGCTCCGCCGCCCGCCGCAGCCCCAAGGGTCTCAGTCCAACTAAGGCGCGCTCTCACCTCGGTGTGCAGAAGGCGGCGGCCGCGCCTCCGCCCGTCCCCGTCGCGTACACCCCACAGAGTCCCAGGCGGCGGGCTGGAGCAGCCGCGCAGCAGGCCGCCTCCCACGAGCGGACGCCGGCAGGTCGGACCACAGCAGCAGTCAGATCAGGGGGCACAGCGTGGAGGTCCCCGCACGGCACAAGCAGCACCGCGGGGGATCGTCAGCGACCTCAGCGCAGTGCGGTGAGTGATCGATGATCTCGCCAGGCGTCTTCAGGGCCGGTCAGCTCCAACCATTGCGTCCGCCATTTTGTGGTGATCCGGCGCTGCGAGATGACAGGTTGGTGTTTTCCCGGTTCCACCGGGGCTGGTAGCGAGCCGGGAGCGGCGGACTGTGGTTGGGGCACAGTGCTATCCCACCACGCTATTTCTTAGCCATACAGGGCTGGATAAGAGGAGGATTCCTTACGGATTGCTGCCCGAGCGGCAGGAGCCTCACAGAGGTGCGGCCATCTTGCTTGGCGCCCTCTAGCGCCCCCACCGAATATCTGCTGTGGTTCATGGTCTTCAGCTCGTTGCTCATTGGGTATCACTTCAGTACAAATAAAATTAGGACCCTGTTCATCCATTTGCACCTCCAGGCTTCCAGACTCATTACCATCTGGTAACAGTCAGTCATTATCTGCCAAACAAGAGAGGGGGAAAAGCGGTTGCAAGTGGGCAGTGGGGTTTGAAGAAGCAGTGGAGTGGGGGGGGCAACCCCATGACTAGATGAGTTTGTCGCCAGAGGAAATCCGGTGGGAGTGCACAGATCCTATTCCCATTATGCAATACAGGGTTCATCCACTGCAAAAGAGAGCTCACCAGACCTGGGTCTCTGAAGTTGACCACAATGCAGTCTCCGTGTGTATTTTTGGGAGAAGGACTGAGCCAATCTACTCTGCGGTCCGTTAAGATGTCGTCCACTAGGTCGGTTGACCAATTTGAGTTCCTCCTGCACCAGTGGGCTGCCTTAAGCCTTAAACTATCCCAATACTCTGAGACATTGGAACCCTCCAGAATGATGACATGCGGTGTGCATTCTGGGGGGAGATGTAATTGCTTAGGTTGGCCCCCATGTGAGGAATCCTTTATCCAGGTGCGACGGCCAGAGTCAGAATATGGGAAGACAGGGTGCCCCCCAGTGTCAACTGTATTAGCCGGGCGCATGTATGGGTGCAGAGGAGGCAGGTTCCAACTCTGGTCTTGAAGGCATTGGCGGAAATCTGGGGAGTAGGGTGTTAGACCAGGAGCCACGGTTGGAAATTCAACATTCTTTTTGCAGAGTGTGGCGTTGATCTTGCTCAACTTGGCATCAATGGACCCCAGGTGATTGTTGATAGGCTCTAGTTTACTCACCATGGCTTCAATAAGGCTATGGCACAGGTCCCTTATAGAATCCATGAGTGAATCCTTAAGCCCAGCATCCAAGAACCCCCCCTTCGGTGGGGCCGACAACACACTGCTTCTTAGACCTGATGGGGGGCTCAGTCCTCTTTCTTTTTACCATGAGTCCCTTAGATGTATTGCAACTGGGCTTGCTACTGGGCTGCAGCAGTAGCTGATGGATACCAGCCTCCCCTGTAAGCTCTATGCTGAAAGAGGACCCTGGAAAAGTAGTGTCATGCTCTGCTGATCCTTGGCAAGACACGTTGGGATTATTAACAATGGGGGCAATGTAGTTAAGTCCGGAGGCAAGGAGGCGAAGCGCAAGGTGGGGAAGACAGTGATTGAGGGGGCGAGTGGAGCGACAGACGACGCTCCGCCAGTTCGATTTCTTTGCCAATTACACTGATGGCTCTCTGTAAAAATCCCTCAATGGTGGCAGCAGGGGTGGTTTTGGGACCACCTCCTGTGAGTTTCTGTTCCCCCATTAGGCTAACACCAGTGAATAAGCAGCGAGAATAGAAAATGCAGGGCTCACAGTACCTGTCTTACGCCAGATGAAAGAGATGTGGCCCAGCCTCTTCTGGGCTCTGATGGGCGCAGATGGGCCCTCCCTTGGCCCGGGTGCAGGGGGCTTTCAGAAGCACTTTTCAGCATGTCAGAGGAGGCCCGCCCCTCAGAAGCAACACTCTGCAGGTGCACCTCCTGGCACTGTGATGATGGGGGATGAAGTCTCCTAAGGTAGTGAAGGTCCAAAGGGGTCAGAGACCCCAAAGCTGCTAGCCAAAATATCCCACGCAGCAGGCTTGCAAAAGCGATTTTCAGTGTGCTGGAGGAGGCCCCGCCCCCTCAGAACCAGCACTCTGCTGGTGAGCCTCCTGGTGCTGTGGATGGTGGGGAAGGAAGTTCCCTGAGGTAGTGTAGGTCCAAGGGGTCAGACACCCTAAAGCTGCCAGCCAAAATATCCCCATTTATTTTGCTTTGATTTCTTAGTACTACTAGTGATGTAGCGGTGTATTGAAGTTGTAAGGTGTGCAACCCAACATTTGTCTGTCACTTTAGGAATCCCACTTCTCTTTTGAAGAATGGTGGAGGGATTACTCAAGATAATGGAAGAGGAGGAGGTCAAAAGAGACCCACTTTGCCAAGAAATGCGTTAAGTAAAATTAAGAATAACTTCCAGGAGTCGACAAGAACAAATTATTAAGTGAGCTACTGTCCGAGGGAACCTAAATGGAGTTGACATAATATGGGGAAAGACAAAATAGCTCCATTGTTTGTTTGTCTTGGAGAATTGAACCTAAATTGTCCATTCTCAGATAAAAACCAAGTAGTGTGAAATAATGAAACCTGTAGCACAGGTAGAAAAAAATGTCCAAACTCAGTTTTATTTCCAAGCCAGAAATGATTTAAGGACTGCTGCTCTCTTAAAAAAAAAGTAGCTATGGGTCACTACCCATAGCGTTTCTGTCAGATCTCAGATTGGTTCCCAGCACACAGCCACTAACCCTCAGGAACAAATCCATCAGGGGCGATGTACAGTTCTCAATTCCCCCTGGCACTGCCCCCCAGGAAGCTTGTAACGCCCTTCCTCTGCGGGGCAGCACGCAAGGGAAAGGGGAAATAAGGATAAAACAACAAAAGGTAGCAGTCCGTTACTTTTTTTTTTTGTAAACAATTTTTATTAAGTTTTGACATAATGAGAACATTAACATCTGCATGACAACATCATCTAGCAATGACACTATATCGACAATAAGTATAGTGGTTCAGGCAGGAGGCCAGGAGAATCTAGTACAGTGGGAAATAAAGTTCACTCTGCCACCCATGCCGTCATACAGTTCCATGACATGGTACGTCTGCCAGTAGTATCTGGAGGCATATTAACAAAAGGAGAATACGTCATTATTACACAGATCAGGTGCAGCATTAAGTCATGTAGTGGAATCAAAGTGAATTTAACAGAAAAAGAAAAACTGAAGGTCGAACTCTATGTGTGGGCACAGGCCGATGTACGGATATCGGTGAGGCATAGCAGTGTGCAGCACATAAGTAGTTAAATAGGTGCATCGGGCCCTCTGGAGAGAGCAGCGGGAGGGCAGAGCAGGAGCCGGGGAAGAGAAGGGGGCCAGAGAGGAGGGGGGACGTAGAGGCGGGGGGGGCCAGAGGCCCCGCGTGACCGGTAGCGAGGGAGGCATGCATGTATGTACAGAGGGTGGAACGCCGGCCCCTTGAAACTAAGAGAGCCGGAGTCCCCTGCTAATGTCCTGGGTGGAGGGCTAAGGGGGGGGGGCGCATCAAGGCCAGCCGAGTCTCGACCAATGTCAAGTATTCTTGCCACGGGGTAGTGTTCGGTCGCGGGGGTGCTGTCGCTCTTGCACGGAAGCCATTGGGCAGTTGGCAACTGGTAAAACGCCGGGAACAGATGGCTGGCCGTCGGAGTTTTACTCCACCTACTCTGAACAGTTAATGCCCCAGTTGGCCAGCATGTACGCCGACGCTTTCGAGAAATGGGAACTCCCGCGCACCCTGAGGGAAGCGACACTGGTGGTTCTACCGAAACCGGGCCGTGACTCACTCCAAATGGCTTCCTACCGTCCCTTGTCAATGTTGAACGCCTACTACAAGATCCTTGGGAAAATTCTAGCGAATCGATTGGTTGCGGCCGTCCCTCTGCTGGTTCATGAGGACCAGAATGGTTTTATACCGGGGAGGACCACCGGCCTGAATCTGCGACGGTTGTTTGCGTTACTAGACTGGGCGAAGGGGGAAGCGGAGATGTCCTGGATAGGCTCTCTTGACATCGAGAAGGCATTCGATACACTGACCTGGGACTATCTACTGGCGGTGTTGACTGGGTATGGCATCGGCCTGTTGAGTATCCGGCGATGAGGTAGAGGGTCCATGTGCTAGGCCCTGGTGCTCGATCCATGACCACGCTTCCTCAGGAGTGTTGCAGAATACTGTGCCCTCCTTGTGGCGGATGCGGAGGCGCGCCGGGTATTGCAAAGAATACTGAATTTCATGGTCTCTCAGACATTTCTTGACGTCCGAGTAGAAGGATCGCCGGTGCTGTACCATCAGGGTGTAGTCCGGATAGATATGAACCGTAGAGTTATCAACTTGCCACGGGCCAAGGGCCCGGGTGACCTGTAGAATATGATCCCGGTCACGATAGTTGAACATTCTTGCCACCACCGGCCTGGGGGAGGCGCCCGGGCGTGGAGGGCCCCCCAGTACCCTGTGTGCATGTTCTATGGAGAAAAACTTCGAGATTTTCCCCTGCAGGATGTCACGTGAGAACCATTCCTCCAGGTAGAGTTCCATGTTGGGGCCCTCCGCTCGTTACGGAAGGCCCACGATGCGCACGTTATTTTGGCGTGAGCGCCCTTCCTGGTCCTCCATGCGTGTTCTCAAGTAATCTACCTCCTGCTGCAGGGATTGAAGATGGGTGGCCGCCGCGTACACCGTGGGGCGCAGTGACGCCAAAGTAGGTTCGGACTCCTCTACCCTGCCCTTCAGCTTCTTGTGGTCCTCCCGTAGATAGCCCATGTCAATACTCAGGGAGTCTATCTTCGTTCCTAGGGTGGTTTTAATATCAAGGATCGCCGCCAGCAACTCGTCAAATCTATGCAAGTGGTCACCGCGATACACTGAGGAGGATGTCTCGGGGTGAGTCGTAGTCTTCGCGCATGGAGGCGCTGGCTCCGGTTCCGGGGGTTGCGCCTGGGGCTTCTCCGTTCTGGGTTTACCCATCGCGGCGTCAGTTGGTGGCGGGGGTCCAGGGAGGAGGACCAAGAGTGATGGAGGGGGACGGGGCGAGAAGCTGCACCGCTAGTCCAGAAGTCTCAGCGGTGCGTCCGCTGGTACCGGGCACTATATACACCCATGTAGAAGTAGTGCGCTCCCGTCAGCTCCAGTGAAGATGGGTGGGCACGAGGGTAGAGTGCCGCACTGGGCCAGCGCTAGTAGTAGGCCCAAAGTCTCGAGATGGCCTGAATCGGTGAGCGGACAGAAGTGTGCAAGGGAGCAGTCTCAGGCAACAGGGAGGATCAAGGAGTGTGCACTAGTATAACTGATCTGCTCCGGTGGCCCAAACCCAGGCTGGTTGGCATAACGTGCAGGTGGGGGGACCGAAGGGATTGTACCAGGGCACACACACTGCTTCTGGTCCAACGGCAGAGGGGATCCTCGGCGCCCCTGTGTTCGTGCACCACCTCTCTGGTACACCCATCCCGAGGCCATCCAACAAAATCCCAGGCCGCACGGCCCAGTGTGTCCGCGCAGTTGCGGTGCTCCGGTGTAGGCTATGCCCTCCTGTGGTGTGTGCCCAGGCGCACGTGCAGGGTCTCTGCTCACTGGGGGTCCCAGGCAGTCAGTGTGGGGGAGGGGGGGCCAAGGGGGCCAAAGCAGTGTCCGTGTGTGCCCCCGCTCCTCACCTGAGCGCCGCTGCAATAATCTCTCTGTCCCACAATCAGCCGTGGGTAGCGCAGATCACGCGTGCCTGTGGAATCGCGGCAGGCAGTGCTATGCCGTTAGAGAGGGGCCGAGGGGGCTGAAGTTGTGTCCTGTCCTCGCCTCTGCTGCCCCTGGGGGGGTCCTGATACCTCTTCACTCACATCCCGCTGTAGTGAGGCCTCCGATGTGAAGTCGGCAGAGAGTGACGCAGGCCGCGCGGCCCAACATACCTGCAGGGTCGCGGCTCTCCGGCCCAGTCAGCGCCGTGCAATTCCAGGGTCTGCGGTGGTAGCCCTCGGGTCTCCGGTGGGTCGGGAGCAGGGCCGGGGGCTGGCACCGCCGCCGGTCACCAATGTGGGAAGCAGCATTACAGTGGAGCGTGCAGGCGTCGGCCGGCAGCAGAGCAGCTCGTCCCCGGCCGGAGCCCCAGGCCCCTCAGGCTCCGCGCTCACTCGATCGGCACGCAGCACTCCCGCTGTCCCACTGGTCGGCAGCCTCAGCGTGATCGGGAAATGGCTCTGGGCGACCTCTGGTGCCAGAATTGAAGGGGTTGCTATATGGAGGCACTGTGATCACAGGATATATGCGGCGGGCTCGGAGCGGAGCTTAGCTCAGTGCGACCGCTCTTGCCGCCATCTTGCAAAAGACACACAATTGATGGACGGAATGCAGAACAAATCAAAACATTCACCCCCAGTCAAGAGATCTGGGTTAAATCCATCATTCTTTTGCTCACAATGCCACCCCAGTTTAGACCTGGCCATATGCAAATCAGTCTTGACCCTGTGCCTCATGGGAACAGTCCAGCCCGAACTGCCAAGCCAGGTCCTCCCTGGACCGGAAACAAGCATCCTAGGACCGGTTTCGGGGTTTCACCCCTCTTCAGCCAGGATAGCTTGATTCCAGTGGCACAGTGAGCCCAGGACCCACGTCTGGGCATACCTGGCTCACTTCTTGGCCACGCCCCGCGGTCCGTTACTTAAAGAGCCTTTTTGATCCTCATCCGTAGAGAAGCAAACCTTCTTACTAGGAAAATCCCACAGCCACTGGCGGCACCCTGCACATGGAAGAAAGGACAGAAGTTACTCCCATCAGGCTATCAGATTTGCCTAAGTAGAGCCAGAGAAGCAGTACCAACTCCCTACCACTCAAACGAAACTACTTATAAGCTGTACCCCGGTGAAGTGGTGTGTGGTAGTCAACCTGGCTTGGGATAAGCCAAACCGGAATCCAAGGTACAGACAGTCCAGAGTAAAAAGGCCCCAAAAGAAATAAATGCGAAGAGGTCACTCTCTCCATGAGGGTGCGCGTTTGCCTCACAAAAGAATCCTGAATCCACACCAGCAAGCCAAGCGTGATTAGTCTCTCACACTACTGGTAGGATGTTTGTAATGCAGGGAAGAGAAGAGAAGAGAAGATATTCCCCAGCCAGGGCGTGAAGGAACTCACATGATGCATGGAAGGGTGACACAATCCAAGAGGGCTTCGCGACCCAACACAGACGCGTGCCAGAAAGGGTCACCCGTAAGTCTACTGTAGTGCAAAAATTGAGAGAAGACTGGTGCTCCTATCCTCGGAGTGGACCAGTCCAAAATTAGTCTTGAGCGGCTCAAGCAGGCTTACCGAGAGTGCTTCAGTTTTCCTGTCCTGTCTATTGAAGTGTCGGCAGAGTACTGGCAACAGCGAGGCGGCAGCTCCCACTGCCGGCAGAAGCTCTTGCCAGAGTGGATAGGCTCTGGTCCTTGGAGCGGTGGGTGTGAGTACTGGCAACAGCGAGGCGGCAGCTCCTGTTAGAATAGAAAAATTCATGTTTGCGCATTGTTCTATGTATGTTAGCAATCGCAGCGCCATTTTCTATGTTGGCGCCATTTTGAGTTATAATCGAAACTTATTCTTCGCTATTTCCGAGAAAAGGCCTCTGTTGTTTCTCCAAGGCTAAGTTTTGCTTCACTAATGAATACACTGTTCTTATTAGTGCATACCTTTCCCTCTAGATAGAGGCCTTCTCCCACTTGTCTAGTGGCGGGCACGGGCAGAGCGACCTTGAGTAATAGATAGTGTGTGCCCGGCCTCAGAATCTAAACTTATTTTCTATACTTCACTGTTTTGCTGCATCTGCTTGGAAAATTCCACAGTGGGTGTGCCTTTATTGGGTCTGAAATGTACATAATGTATCTTTATGCTTGCTAAAGTTAGTCCCTCTGCAGCACTCCTAGCGACTGGGGAGACTGGGCTCCACTCTGAGTGTACCTGAATAAACAGATATTGGTTTGTATTCTCTGCTGTCTGACCGACTCTTCATTTGGTATGGAAGGCTGAGAGGTGGTCGTGAGTGACCCGGATGACCCTAATCGGGCCACTTCCTTCAGTTGGTGCCCGAACAGGGACTCCTTCGGGTGAGTGACCCATCCCCTTCTGCGGACGGGGGGGAGGTCGAGGCCATCGTCGGGTCAGACTGACGGTTCAGGGATCCCTGTATGAGGAGCATTGATTGCTCGCAGCTGCCCCTTCTGTCCTGCCGGACGGTGCCTCGCCCAGCGGTCATCCCGACTGGAGTCCTAAACGGCGACACCCCTGGATCTGACCGTTTGG
This sequence comes from Calotriton arnoldi, assembly GCA_963921515.1. NCBI lineage: Eukaryota > Metazoa > Chordata > Amphibia > Caudata > Salamandridae > Calotriton > Calotriton arnoldi. Next base: position 1,429,290 of record CAWUFW010001716.1, read on the forward strand.
TCTGAAGAGTCGGCAGTGGAGAATTAGTTTGCTTGACCTGCATATATCAGGTGAGTTTGTTTTGGTTCTTTGTGGATATGGTACCATTTTGGTTTGAATTTGGTACGGTCTGAGGACCGTCTTTGGGATAAAAGCATTTGCAATTGCTTTGCCAGGCATAAATAGTGAACTTGTTTTCTTTTGAGAATGCCTGGTATCAGTAAACTGTTTTCTTTGTGCTGTCGCTGTTGTTCTGCAGATGCTCTATTGGAAGAAGTCAGCCGGCGCCTCCAGAAGGCACTCCTAATTTTGATATGTATTTGAAGCATGGTCTTGGTCCTATTATGTTTAGTACATTATGGCACAAGTATACGAGGGACAATGCTGAGTTGCAGTGGCCGTTGACGGGCACTTTCGATGAACAAAAGATTGGGTATTTACAGGAACAGTTGTTCAAGAGATGACGTAGACAGTCTATGTTCGATTCCCTCAGAACGTGGCAGAAAGCAGCTAGGCAGAGACGATTGAAGACGGAGAAAGAGGCATGGAAATGGAAGATGCAGATGCTGACTCAGAAAGCTGTAGCATATGATAGAGAAAAACAGGAGAAGGGAGTTGAATGTGAAGATAGGAGATTTCGATTGCATGTTGATAAATCGTATATGGCCCAGGAGGAAACTGATACTTTTGTGGAAGAATTGTTAGACACCTGCCCCCGCCCCCATATGCCCCGCAAAGAATATAGCCCACTATCCCTGTGCCATCACAGCCGCTTGTTACAGCTGTTCCCACTGTCCCTGTATCTACTGCTGTCGTCTGGACGGCTGTGGCTTCGGCTCCTCCTCCTCCTTCTGTGCCTTCGCCGTCTGTGGCAACTGTGACTGTTAGCACCCCTATCACACCTATTGTCTTGGCATCCCTGTCTCCAGCTCTTTCTCCTCCGGCGCACCCGCCTACGACGATCCTACCCGGTACTTCTGTTGTTTCTACCTCTATGGTTTTTCATCCCCCGATATCTTTAAGTAGTGAAACTCCAGTTCGTGGATTTGAGGATAGAGACTTGACAAAATATACGGAGCGTATGGGCCCGTTTGTTCGATCTGAGGTGGGGGATGAGGAGAAGAAGGTAGTATCTAATCAGGCTGCGCAGTAGGGTCGTAATCCCATTTACAGTGTGGAGGATGTTTGGGGTGTGATGAAAGATTATGAGCCTTTTGTACAGTAGCATGCTCTTAAACATATGTCCTCTACGTTGATTGGCCTTTGGCAGCTACATTTTGGGGACGACGCGCCACAAATTTGATTCAATATTAGAGATTGCGTGTATGCCAGTGGTTTGGACCCAGGCCAAGTTTTTGGGAACATTACCACGTTGGTTGCCTATAGGGGCAGGTTGCATGAGAAGAGTCCTACCACGGTATCTCAGTTTCCGATGCCAGAGGTTCATCCAATATATCACCCAGAAATACCAGAGTTAACAGCACAGCGCGGCCCGTTTTCAGGAACAATGGGTATATACTCTGGGAAAGAGGAGTGAGGTTCTATCCCTTAAAGCTCATTTGCCCGACCCTAGGAAAAATCCTACTGCTTATTATAAAGAATTGACTGAAGCTGCCTCTTCTACTGTAATGACTCTTGCTGATATCGAGCTGTTCTTTGGTCTTCTTGTTCCGGTTGATATTTGGAGACAGGTTCATACTCAAGAACATGTTGCAGAGCTGGGTGGTACATGGGATGTAATTAAAAGATGGGATCAGGAAAGGAAGCCAGGTGATAAGCCCCGAGCTGAGATACTTGCTTTGCCAGGTCTCATTACCCCCTCATGGGTCCTCCTCGTCCCAGTCCTAACATAGTGAGGCAATCCTGCCTCCTGACAGCCAATCAGAACGCTTATAATATTTTCAAAGGATATATAAGCCCCTCCCACCCACCGCCATGCCTGTTTTTTTGCTGTCCGACGTCGGTCGGAACGCTGGTGTGCTCCGTGTTTCCTGCTTGCCGGTTCCCGAGTTTGAAGGGCTTGGTTTGCGGTACCGTGAGTTTTTTCTTTTCTTTACTGTTGAAGTGTTTGTTTTACTTCTTTTGTTGCGCGCGGCCGCACCGGTGTTCCGGTCGGCCGCGTTCCTGCTCCTTGGCCAGAACACGCTCCCCGCGCACGTGCTGGGCTGGGGTGGAGAGCTTTCTCTTGCGTTCTGGCCTCGGGTCGTTCCGGTGCTGGGGTCTTCTAGCGGCATCCGGCTCCCGCGGCCATGTTTGTTCTGTGGCTGTGGGGGAGACTGCAGGGCTGTCCCTTTTTCTTTCCCAGGTCTCGTATTGCTATGACTTGGTTGTTTGGGGACGGTTTTTTAGGGGAGTTGCTGGGCACTTCCTGGTGTGTGCTGTGGCTTCCTGATACTGCTGCATGTGGCCAGGGGTGTTGAGGTTTCCGCTCCAGTGCCTGCAGGATCTTTGTTTCTGCATCGTCATGTTTCGGGAGCTGCAGGTGGTAGACCTGTTGCAGATTTCTGGGTCTGGCCTGCGGGATTTGGTTCATTCTGCGGTGATGCCTTCCCATGCGGGCTGCGCTGCTTGAGCCTTCTGCTTCCTCCTCTCCAGAGGGTGGGAGTATGTGGTCATTTTCCCTCCTGGGGGGTATGTCCAGTGAAAGGATTTTTTTCGGTCATGTTGGTCCATTTCGTGAGGTTCTCGGCTTTACGCCTGCTCCATTGTCTGCGGAGGGGTGACTCCCTGTATTGTTCCTTGGTGGTGCATGACCTGCCTTTCCATTTTGTCGTTTAGGAGGTTCTGGCTGTCGCATGGCTTGAGGTCGACATGCGGGGGATTCCTCATTTTCTGGGGAAGCGGTATCACCTGACGGTGTTTGATACTCATTTTCCTCTGGTTCCTGGGGTCTATCTATTTTGACCTCCATGTCCTTTTCTTCATCTTTGTCTTCGGAGGAGTCTGCTCTCATGCGTTCTTCAGCTGCTTCTCGTTTTGGGGTTCGTGCTTGCACTTCCTCAGCCTCTGCTTTGCAGGTCCATTCTAGGGGTTTGGGTACCTGTTTGTCTGTCTTCCGGTTCGGGGGGATCTCACTCCTATCTTGGCGCAGATGGAGGTCTTGGCTCAGTTTCTGTCTGCTGTGTTTTGTTGCCCTGAGGGCCCACTCCTCGGCTGCTGGGGTGGCGGTGGCTGGTAGGAGGTCTTTCTGGACCGCACTTTGGTGCCTTGACGCTGCGCTGACGCCTTGGTCCGTTACCTGCCTTTTGTGGTTCTCAGGCTTTTTGGCTTCCTCCAAAGGCAGTCTGTGCGGAGGGGCTTGTCTTTTTTCCTTCTTCTGGAGTTTCTGGATTCTCTGTCTTTTTCTCGGCCCTTTCGTGGTCGGGCCCCTGGTTGGGGGGCTGCGTTCCATTTGGTTCCCGGCCTCTGCAGCGCCTGCTGCTGCCCCTGGGTGTTGGTCAGATATTATTATGCCCAGGAGTAGTCACCGTAGCCTGGTGGTTCCGGTTGCGGTCTCTTCCTCCAAAGGTTATGTGTTCAACTCCTGGTGTATCGCTGGTTGTGAGTTCCCTGTCTACATTGTTGGAGATGTTGCAATTTTGGGGATTTGGCTCGGTTGTTCTGGTCTGATTTCCGCCTGGTGGGTCTTGTCGGTCATCGATCTTGGTTATCCGATTCTGTTCCGTGGCCGTCCCCCTTTTTGGACTGTTTTCGAGGTTACCCCGTTGCCCATTGGCCCCGTGATGCGCTCTGCCATCTTCTCTGGCGTCGGTCTGTTTTTGTCCTGGGGCACTGTTGTGCTGGTTCTGGTGATGGAACGGGGCCTGGGGTTCTATTTCTCTCTGTTCCTGGTCCCAGTGCCCGATGGTTCCTTCCGCTCGGTTTCTGAATCCCCGGGCTTTGTACAGTTTCGTGCGGCTGGGTCGTTTTTGGATGATCCCCTTGCTGTCGGTCGTTCCCCTCATCCTGGTGGGTGATTTTTTGACTTCCCTGGGTTTGGAAGTCGCCTGTTTTCACATTCCCGTCTATCCGGCAGGTCAGTGGTTCCTGCGGTTTGCGGTGGACGGGTTGCATTACCAGTTTCAGGTGTTGCCTTTCGGCCTCTCTACTGCTACCCGGGTTTTTCTGTGGTGTTGGCTCCTGCTGTGGGGTTTTTGCTGAGTCTGGGTTTCCCTGTGTTTCCCTATGTTGCTTTTGTCTGGTTTCTGCTTCCACCCTCCTTGTGGCTCTTCTGGCGGTGGTGGCATTGATGGCCTTGTTCCAGGATCTGGGGTTCCTGTTGGATCTGGCCTTTTCTCATCTGGTTCCTGTTCTGGGACTTCAGTTTCTCGGAGGCCTGTTCGACGCTTTGCAGGGTGCTGTTTTCTCCCTCCAGCTCGGTTCTCTGCCCTTTTGACTCTTCTGCGGGTCCTGCTCGGTCACCCTTCTGCCCTTGCTTGGGGTTGGTTGCAGGTCCGGGGGTTGGTGGCTGCCTCCATGGCTGTGGTTCCTTGAGCTCGCCTGTGCCTCAGGTCCTTGGTGATTCTTCTGTTGGCTCGTTGGGACCCTTCCCATACAGGTTGCGTGGCTCTGGTTCCTCTCTCCCCTGTTTTGGTTCCTAATTTGGTATAGTGGCTTTGCTCTCCCACCCTGGTGTGGGGGTGCATTTTCTGCTTCCTTCTCTCCTCTTGTTGACCTCGGATGCCTGTCCTTGGGGTTGGGGGGCCGCGTTGGGGTCCTTGGTGGCTGACGAGTCTGTTGGGTTGTCCCGACAATCAGGTGGCTTGTTGTTACTTGCACCTTCTTGGGGGGTACAGGTGCATGTCTCTGTACCTGCTGCCTTCCGTGATTTGTGTCTGGGTGAAATCTCATCTGTTGGCATTGAGGGCTATTTACGTTCAGAGGCATCTGAATTTCGTATGGACGGCTTGGGCCGCTTTTTCCCGTCCTCTGTTTTGTGCCGTCTGTCTGTTCCTCTGTTCCGGGACCTTTGTCTTCGGATCGGGACTCTCTGGATCGGTCTTTTTGCTTCCCCTCGCGACATACTTCTCCCCCGGTTTTGTTCCGAGGTGGTCTGTCCTCAGGCTTGGGGGTTGCTCTCTCGTTTCCTTGGCCTTCGGGCTTTCTGTATGCCTTCCCTCCTATTTCCCTCTTCCCGGGGGTGCTGCGGAGGATTCGGGGGGTGAAGGTGTCTGTGCTGTTGGTTGCTCCTTTTTGACCTCGCTGCCTTTGGTTTCTGCTCCTGCTGGAGGGGGGCGGGTTTGGCTGGCTTCCCTTGAATCCGGCTCCGCTTCTGTGTCCGCACCTGTCTTTGCCCTATCTTTGTCACCTGCATCTGACGGCCTGGCTCTTGAGCAGCTGTCGTTGGCGTCTTTGGGCTGTTCTTCTGTGGTGGCCTGTGGCATTCTGTTGTCGCGTCGGCCTTCAGCACTTAAGGACTGTGGTGCGCATTGCGGCTCTTTTGTCTCTTGGTGCTCTTCTCTTGGTCTGGATCCATGGTTGGTGGTCCGGCTTCTATTCTTGTCTTTCTCCGAGATGGGTTTTTGCTGGACCTTTCCCCTTCCGCCTTGTCTGCTCGTTGGGCTGTGGTTCAGGCTTGTCGGGGTCTCGGGTCTCTTTGGAGGTTGTTGCTCCTTGGGTGAGTCGGATTCTGTGATGTTTTCGGCTTCCACATCCGATCTCTCCTGTGATTGTGCCTTCTTGGGTTTGCCTACTGTTTTGCGGGGTCTGCAGTTGCACCCTTTTGTGCCTTTTTTGGAGGCTGATTGTTGTGGTTGTCCGCAACTGTGTCTTTTTTGTTATCCGTCTCCTCCGCGCGGCGGTTGGGTGAGTAGGGTGCTTTGCTTCTCTCCTTCCCTTATTTGCAGTTTCTGCTGGATGGGGTTGTTTTACGGCTGGGTCCGTTTTTTTTCCCTGAGCTTCCTCCGGGTTCCATTTGCTGCTGGAGGTGATTCCTTCCTATTTTGCCTCGGTATGGGGATTCCTTTGTTCCTTCATCCTTGGTTGTTCGCACCCTTCGCTTTTTCTTCCTCCGTACCTTGGGGTTTTGTCTTTCCCCTGCCCTATTTTTCTCATGTGGGGGTTTGGCTCAGGGATGGTTGGTTTCTCCTTCTGCCTTCACACGCTATGTGTGTTTGGCGGTCTGCCTATCCTGTGGGTCTATGGGTCTGCCTCCTCCATCTCTGGTGCTGGGTCGTTCAACACGTTCTGTGTCCGCTTCCTGGGCTGAGGAGGCGGGGGTCTCTGTCCAGGTGTTTTGTGGAGCGGCCACTTGGCTGTCCCTTCACACATTTGTTCGGCATTATCGCTTTGCTGTTTTCCGTGCTTCTGTGGCCCGTTTTGCTGTTGGCGTTTTGCACGCTGCTGTTCCTTAATCCTTTGTTTGATTTAGTTTTGTACTTTTGCAAGGATCCCTGGTGTCCTGTGTTTTTTCTTCTTGGGTCTCTGCTTGTGAGTTCCTCACTATGTTAGGACTGGGACGAGGAGGACCCATGAGCGGGTAATGTCTCGTTACTTACCGGTAATCTTCATTACCCCGATTAGGGTCCTCCTCGTCCCAGTCCTGTTCCCTCCCTCCCTCTCGCTGTGTTTGTGTCAGGACTTTTTGATTTTTGATAACAGGCATGGCGATGGGTGGGAGGGGTTTATATATCCTTTGAAAATATTATAAGCGTTCTGATTGGCTGTCGGGAGGCAGGATTGCCTCACTATGTTAGGACTGGGATGAGGAGGACCCTAATCGGGGTAATGAAGATTACCGGTAAGTAACAAGACCTTATTACATATATGCACTCCCTTATTCCGCCAAAGAAAGTAAGTTGGGATAAGTTGATGGCTTGTCGACAGAAGAAGGATGAAAGTGTCTCTGATTTTTTCACTTGGTTTGAAGATACGTTTTTGGATTATAGTGGACAGGATATGTCTATTGAGGGGGGCGTTTGCTTGTTTGTCGACAGGTTTGTTTCTAACTTACTTTCTGAAATTGCAACTCATTTGAAGGCTTCTGAAAGTACCTGGACCACCTCTTCCCCTTCTGTTATTTTGAATATGGCTCAATATTATGAGCATTGAGATCAGGAAGAGAAGGAAAAGACAATTAAAAGGAATAAGGATTTAAAGACGAAGGTGCTGTTGCAGCAAGCGTATAGAGGGAATGGTAGAGGACGTGGTGGTCCTGCTAGACAGCTTCCACGCACTAGTAGGCAGTCCACCACAACTCCTTTGGGGCTGAATCAGTGTGCATATTGTAAGGAAGAGGGTCATTGGTGTAGCAAGTGTCCAGTTCTTTTACAAAAGGTGGCAGTTCCTAGGGGGCGAGGTCCTCGGGGACGAGGTCGAGGGACCGATAGAGCTCAGAGTGCTGCGGTCTCACAGGGTCGTTCTGATAACAATTATTTTGATGACCCTTGTGATGGACAGTATTACCATGACGATTATGATATGGATGAGGCGACAGGAATGTCTTGCAGCTAGGACAGCCAAGGACAGAGTGAGGGACCAGTTCCGATACCTGTAGATCAGCGTGGTCCTTATGTCACTGCTGATTTGCATGGCTTGACTAAGGAATTTTGGGTGGATACAGGTGCAACGAAGAATTTTGTTTCTCAATCTTTGGTCCCTGGGGCAGCTCTGTCTGGCCATAATAATGTTTCGGTAGGTTTTTCAGGAGTACCGGTTGTAAGCCCCAATTCACGACCCCTTGCATTGACTATTGGTCCTTTTACTGTGGATTTCCCATTTTTGTTGACATCCAATTGTGGTGAGAATTTGATGGGTTTGGACTTGTTGAAGAAATTGCATGCTACTATTTATTGTTCCCCGGAAGGCGTTTATATGACGATGGGCCAAAATGTGAGTACTAGACAGTGCCTGTCTCACCCTCTTCCTGACGAATTTGCTGCCATACCATCCACTCTATGGGCGACAGGTGATACAGATGTGGGACTGCTGCATATTCCACCGGTTTCGATCCAGGTTAAAGATAATGTTGTTTTGCCTCATATTCCTCAGTATAAAATACCTCAGGTGGGAGAACGGGTCCTTTTACAAATTATTCAGGATTTGATACACAAAGGAGTAGTTGAGGAGACGTCTGCTAATATTTGTAATAGTCCCATTCTTCTGATTCTTAAATGGACACCCTCAGGTTCCCCTGATGATCATGAAGATGTTTACCATTTTGTGATTGACTTGCGCGAAGTTAATAAAATAGCGATTCCCCAGTTTCCAGTGGTTCCAGATATTACCACACTTTTGACAATGATTCCTTCCACCGCTCAATTCTTTTCTGTCATTGATTTGAAAAACGCGTTCTTCAGCATTCCTATCCATCCAGATAGCAGATATCTGTTTGGGTTCACCCTAATTGGTAGGAGCTTTAGGTTCTGTCGATCTCCTCAGGGCTATACAGAGAGTCCGAGCATTTATAGCCAGGTATTGAAAGGTCAGTTGGATTCCTTGTCGCTTCCCGAGGGTAATGTATTGGTGCAGTATGTTGACGATCTCCTTATTGTTTCTGATACCGAACAAGGTTGTAAAGACAGTACAGTTAAGTTATTGCTACATTTAGCTCAGCATGGACATAAAATTTCTCTTTCTAAATTTCAGTATTGTCGACAGGAGGTCACCTACTTAGGTCACCTACTGTCAAAGGAGGGTAGGATGTTGACCCATGAGCGCATCAGTACCATTGTTAAAATGCCTATTCCACAGACTCAGAAAGATGTGCGCGCTTTTATAGGTATCACTTCCTACTGTCGGCAGTGGATACCTAACTACTCCCTACTAATCAAACCCTTGCTTGCCTTAACAACGAAAGAAGTGTATGAGCCTTTGCCTTGGACGCCTGAATGTAAGCAGTCTTTTGAGCAATTGAAAACTGCTCTTTGTTCGGCTTCAGTACTTGGCACCCCAAATTATGGCAAACCGTTTGTGTTGTACGTGCATGAGATGGCTGGTTGTGCGCTTTCTGTCCTAACACAAAAATTTGGAGATAAGCAACGGCCGTGTGCTTATTTCTCTGCTGTCCTTGATCCAGTCGCAAGAGCCCTCCCAAGTTGTCTAAGAGCGGTCGTGGCCGTGGCCACTTAGATCAGACAATCGGCTGGACTTGTACTGGATACTGACCTCACAGTCATGGTACCCCATGCTGTGGATACACTTCTGAATAAGACAAAGACACAGCACCTCACCAGTGCACGTCTTACTGGCTATGAATTGACATTGTTTGCTAAACATATCACGATCAAAAGATGTGCTACTCTGAATCCAGCCACGTTACTACCCCTCCCTTCCGAGAGTGATGAAGTCGACAAACATGACTGTATCTTCCGGACGGAAGAAGAGACGAAACGACGGGTAGACTTGACTGACGTTCCCTTACCTGACCCACAAGGGGAACTATATGTTGATGGCTCTTGTTTCAAATTACCAGATGGCATTACAACTGCGGCTTATGCTATTACCACACTGCGTACAGTAGTAGAGACATCACGAGTCCCTTATCAGTCAGCTCAAGCTGCTGAGCTCGCTGCCCTTCAAGCTTGCGAATTGAGTGAGGGCCTGGTTGTCAATATCTATACTGACAGCCAGTATGCCTTTGGGGTTGCGCATAATTTTGGGCGACTCTGGGCTGAGAGAGGGTTCCTTACTTCCCATGGCACCAGAATCCAGCATGGGCACCTTATATTGAGGCTTTTGTCCGCTTTAACGCTCCCCAAGAAATTGGCCATAGTGAAGTGTAGCACCCACCGGAAGGTCACCGATGATGTAGGTAGGGGAAATGCTTTTGCAGATCAGACAGCTAAGAAAACGGCTCGGACAAAGATGAAAAGAATGTTTGTAGCAGGTCCGGCTAGGTGGGTGCCTGAGGTTGTCATGTTCGAGGACACCCTTGAGATTGTAAAAGAGATACAAAGCGTAGCCACAGTAGAAGAGTTAGCAGTGTGGCAGGAAAGTACAGCACAATTGAACGATGAGGGATCTTTGATTGATAAGTCAGGGAAGCAGAGATGGATGTTGCCCGATGCATATGTTCTCCCTGTGGTTACGATGGCCCATGGTCCAGCCCATATTAGTGCTAAGGGTATTTGCAAGTTGTTGGACCCTGTATGGCAGAATGACAATATCCCTAAGACAGCTGCACATTTAGTGAAGTACTGTATGGTGTGCATGATGCACAATCCTGGAAAGGGTACTCCTACACCGCCTGGTAATTTTGCACCGCTCACTTTTCCTTTTGAAGTCCTTCAAATGGACTGTATTGACCTAGAGAGATGCAATAATTTGAAGTATGTTTTGGTGGTTATCTGTGCATTTAGTAAATGGGTTGAGGCTTATCCCACTAAAGGCAATACAGCCATTACAACTGCAAAAGTACTCCAATTGATTTGTGATGGTTTACACATAAAGCAAAAGTTCTATGCTGCCAATCATCCACAGTCAGCAGGTTTGGTTGAGAAGTACAATGGTACTCTCGCTCAAACTGGCAAAAATTCAGGAGACCACAGGGTTAAAGTGGCCAGATGCTCTACCGTTAGCTCTTTTGTCAACAAGAACGACAGCACATTCTAGGACAGGATTGTCACCGTATGAGGTCGTGTTCGGGTGCCCGGCAAATGTCTGGGGCGTCCCGCGACCTCGGCGGTTTTCTGATATTGAGTACCCACTGTTGCTTGATTATCTCAGCCAGTTAACAGAAAGTTTGCATTCTATTCACCAACAGGTCCGGGATACCCTACCAGCCACACCAGAGGGGCCCGGCCACGACATTCAGCCTGGTGACTTTGTTCTCATCAAGATCTTCCAGAGGAAGAAAAGTTTGGAGCCATGTTGGAAGGGGCCAGAACAAGTCCTGTTGGCACCGCGCACCGCAGTAAAGGTCGCTGGCCTTAAGAACTGGATTCACGCGACTCATTGTTGCCGGATTCCTTTGCCCCTGCCCTATGACCAGTGGGTGAAGGACAGGATTGTGGACTCTGAGTGCGAGACAGTGCCTCAGTTTGTCCCCTTCAGTGATGCCAAACTGACCTTGACACGAACAGACAAGGAAAATGATGACGTGTTGAATGCAGCAGTTCCTTCGGAAGTACGAGCTATCCAGGAGCCCCTGTTCCTTGACCATTCTGTGCCTTGGGCCACCAGGTACAATTTGCGCCCTCGGCTGAGGGACAGTGCACCAAAAGAGAAGAAAGATTAGTTAGGGGTGGACTGTGTAAGTCAGGGTGTACTCTGCTATAGTACCAACAGAGTTAGTTCAGGTTGATGAGAGTCTTGTGCACTGTCTGAACATTGGACAGGATAGATCGAAGTATACCACGAAGGTATACCACCGTGGTCGACGTGGGATACGAGCTTAGGATAGAGCAAGCTCCACCGCCGGTGCTCAAGAGCGCCAACGTATTAATGGACAATAGGAGCCTGTACCAGTGAGGCTCTGACGGACACTGGGAACTTGCATATTCCCTTGTATTTTGCCTCCATTTCATCATTCGTTATGCATCCCTTTGGTAGAACGGTTGCTGAGGAAGAGCAGCCAGTGATTCTTGTTGCCCAGCACAATACAGTGTGGACCCGTAACAAAAGTTAACATGTAGTGCCCTTGTGATTTTGCTGTTAATAATGTTATGTGGGGTATCATGGGTTTTGGAAAGTGATCAAAGTGTACCTTTACATAGTAAGGATAAGGTTGTTCCTCAAGTCCGAAAGAAAAGGACGGCCCCAAGCAATGTGTTTCTAGATACACACAAGAGGTTCTTTGGAGAAGGGACTGCTTCTTACCCCACTCAATCTGTGACTAGTCTATGGACAGCATATCCATTGTCAATTGTCAATTATACCTATACTCGGCCCCTTGAATTCATAGAAGTGCAAGGAGTATTTGGGTTTGGCTATCCAGGTCCTTGTCTATATCATAGAAAGCCACGAGGCATGGGTTATCCGGGATGTGACAACAACACTTATTGCGACAACTTCTATATGGAAAAACAGAATGTAACTCTGGTGGATTACCAGTATAAGGAATTGACAGTTCCCCGAGAAGCTGGTTATTACACTGCTTGTTGTCCAATTATCAATTTTAATGACACTAAATTGTATGGCAATTGTTCAGGGATAGTATTGCGTAAGGGCACGTACTCTTTGGTAAATACAAAGGACCCCAGTACCTTTGGGAGGAATTCCAGGTATTCTGCAGTAGATTAAGATAGACCGGTGTATGCACACCCAGGGTTTTTCTTTTTGTCTAATGGGACTTATTCGAATGTCCATAATGGTACGAATGATGTGGCGCTTCGGATGGTACTTCCTTTGGGTGTACCTTGCAAACATATGAAGCCTAAAGTAAGATGGGTTAAAAGGACATTGACCAAAGAATTCTGTGAAGGAGTGACAGATCTCGAAGTCAATAATTATAGTAATGGTATTACTTTTGGATGAATATATACTGTTACTTCGCATGCGTTACATCGCATGCTTTTACAACGCGGTCGTTACAACGACCGCGTTGTTACAACGCAAGCCATTACATCGCAAGCAGTTTCAACGACTTGCTGTAGGGGGCGCGCTGGACTTAGGAATAGTATAATTTACTATTCCTACTCCAGTTTGCGCAACAGCAGGGAAGGTGTTGAATTGTAAATCCAACACCAGTGCGCCCCCTACAGCAACGACTTGCGATGTAATGGCTCACGTTGTAACAACGCGGTCGTTGTAACAACCGCGTTGTAAAAGCATGCGATGTAGCCCATGCAATGTTATGGCTGTTTCCCCTTTTGGATACATTCTTTCCTCCATAATTACATTTGGTGGTACTGCTATGGCCAGGGGTGAGAAAGCTAGAGAATATTTCGGATGTAAGCTGCAAATATTGTCTAACTCCACAGTAGCAGCTTTGCGTGACATCACCACCCAATTGGAAAGTATGCGAATATATTCCGAGCAGACTAGATATGCAGTCGATTTCATCCTAGCTAAGAGTGGTGGTGTGTGCGCGGTAGTAGGAGACCAGTGTGTAGTCGGGATCACAAATATGGAAAAGAATATTACCCAACACATTTTAGACATCCTAGAAAATGTTAAAGGAATGGAAAGTGGGAACTGGAGTTGGTCTCTTTTCGGCAGCTGGGGTTGGATCCTTGAAAAGGTGATTTATTTCATTGTGATCTTGGTCTCTTGCTGTGTCCTTGTTCAATGCCTTCCCTTCTGTTGTTCATATTGCACCACTCTTCTCACTCCTAAGAGGAAAATATCGATTCATGACACCAATGCTGAAATTATGGTTCAAAAGGAGATCGATGACCTCATGCAGATAGATGAGGGCATTTTCGAGACTTCTTCCATCCTTACGGTCTCTCTTCCTGATGTTGACAACATGGAGTGCTCCTAAGAAGTTTACCTATGACTTTCTGTTTTATTGATTTATATGCCCTTTGCTATTACTAGAAAATGTTTAGCTCATGCTAAAAGGAGGGTCTGTTAGAATAGAAAAATTCATGTTTGCGCTTTGTTCTATGTATGTTAGCATTCGCGGTGCCATTTTCTATGTCGGCGCCATTTTGAGTTATAATCGAAACTTTTTCTTCGCTATTTCTGAGAAAAGGCCTCTGTTGAGTTGTGTTTCTCCAAGGCTAAGTTTTGCTTCATTAATTAATACACTGTTCATATTAGCGCATACCTTTCCCTCTAGATAGAGGCCTTCTCCCACTTGTCTAGTGGCGGGCACGGGCAGAGCGACCTTGAGTAATAGATAGTGTGTGCCCAGCCTCAGAATCGAAACTTATTTTCTGTACTTCACTGTTTTGCAGCATCTGCTTGGAAAATTCCACAGTGGGCGTGCCTTTATTGGTTCTGAAATGTACACAATGTATCTTTATGCTTGCTAAAGTTAGTCCCTCTGCAGCACTCCTAGCGACTGGGCAGACTGGGCTCCACTCTGAGTGTACCTGAATAAACAGATATTGGTTTGTATTCTCTACTGTCTGACTGACTCTTCATTTGGTATGGAAGGCTGAGAGGTGGTCGTGAGTGACCCGGCTGACCCTAATTGGGCCACTTCCTTCACACCCACTGCCAGTGGAAGCTCTTGCCAGAGCGGGTTGGCTCCAGTCCTTGAAGCGCAGTGAAAATCTCGGCAGCAACACTACTTCGGAGATCCCAGGGTCAACAGCTCCAATCCAAGATTGACAAGCACCAGTTCGTCCCGAGGGAGGGGCCTATAAAGGCAGCCTCAACTTCCCTGAGACAACCCGATGTGGCATGTTGGGACTTGTAGTTCGTTCGGTCCCTGTGTGCACGTCGCTCCACGGAGGATCATAACAGTACCCCTCCGCAACGACCGACATCCCGGCGGACCGCCAGGCTTTGAAGGGTGAAGTGCATGGAAACATCGAAAGAGGGAAGGGCAGTGAAGGTGGTGAGCCGGTTCCCAGGTATGTTCCTTGGGACCGAATCCTTTCCAATCTCCTTGGGGCCCTCCCTCTCTTTCTCTTGGAGTCTAGATTGCTCTGTACCTCATATTCCAATTCCCTATCCACTTCCACAGGGGCAGGGGTGTCAGACAGGTTCGTGTGTGGAGGACATGGACGCATAAGGGAAACATGAAACACAGGGTGGATTCGCCATGATACTGGCAATTCCAATTTAATGGCTACAGGATTGATGATCTTTACTATGGGGTATTGCCCTACGTATTTAGATTTCAGCCTGTTGGTACCTTTTAGTTGCAGGTTCTTTGTGGCCAACCACACCCTATCACCCACCTGATATGCAGGTTCTTGAGAACGTTTATTATCAGCAAAGCGCTTACTAGCTTCCTGAGCCTTGACCAACTGACCCTTTGCTTCTAGGAGTACTGCACGATGATGGGCAGGATGTTCTTGAATAGAAGGATGTTTTGTTGTTACAGGCCAATCAAAGGGAAGCATGTTGGGATTGTATCCATACAAGCAATAGAACGGAGAACATCCCAGTGTGGTGTGTTTCCCATTATTGTATGCAAATTCGGCAGTCCACAACAACGTGCTCCATTCCTCTGCTTGGAGCACTGAAAAACACCTTAGGTACTGTTCCAGTGTTTGGTTCAAACGCTCGGTCTTCCCATCGGTTTGTGGATGATAGCTGGTCGATAAACGGGCATCGATTTTCATGGCCTTACAGAGTTCCTGCCAAAATCGTGAGGTGAACTGTGTTCCTCTATCCATGATAAGAACCGATGGTATTCCATGTGCCCTTACCACATGTTGTAAGAATACTCTTGCTAATGTAGAGGACGTAGGCAATGTTTTTAAGAAGACAAAATGGCCCATTTTGGTCAGGTGATCCACTAACACAAGGATTACTGTGTGTCCATTACAAAGTGGCATCTCCACAATGAAGTCCATTGATACTGTGTGCCATGGATTGGGTGGAATAGGGATAGGACACAGAAGCCCGGCAGGTTTAGTATGGCTGGATTTGCCTTGTGCACAGACTGCACATCCTGTGACGTATTGCTTAACGGTCTCTTGCAACCCAGGCCACCAGAAACGTCTTTCTACCAGAGCGATAGCTTTGTAGCTCCCCATGTGCCCTCCCAAGGTGGTGTCATGATTCCACTGGATAACACGTTTCTGTAATCCAGCTTGTGGTATGAACAAGGCATGGAGAAGGTACAACAGATACTCCTTCTCACTTCTGTTGATTGGATTTTCTGATACCCAAGCCTGTTTGTCCATCACTGACAGGCATACCTTTAGGTCTTCTACGAAGTTTTCTTCGGTGATTAAAGCGCTTTCTTTTTCCATGAATATGGCCTTGCTCAAGATGTGAGGAGGCTCTGCCACAGGCTTTTCCTCTTCTTTGGGGTTTGTTTCAGATCTGGACAATGCATCAGCCTTGCTGTGTTGGGGCCCTGGTCTCTCCTTGATGATGAAATCATAGTCTGCAAAAAAGAGGGACCAGCGCAATTGTCGTGGAGTGAGAGCTCTAGCCGTCTTCAGGAACAGCACGTTCCGATGGTCGGTGTAGATCTCAATGGTGTGCTTGGCCCCCATTAGATGATGTCTCTACTCTTCACAAGCCCTCTTTATAGCCAGCAGTTCTTTCTCAGTAATGCTATAATTGGTTTCGCAAGGAGAGAGCTTCCGTGAATAAAAGGCTACAGGATGCAACTGCCCTGTCTCAGGATGCCTCTGTGATAGTATTTTCCCCAGTGCGTGGTAAGATGCATCTGTTTCCAACACAAATGGCAGTTGAGCGTCCGGATGTCGTAGAATGGGTGCCTGGATAACACTGGCCTTCAATCACTGGAAGGCGAATTCAGCTGGATCCGTCCAAACGAAGGATACCCCTTTCTTCAACAACCAGGTGAGAGGCTGAACAATTTTTGAGAAATCCTTGATGAATCGCATGTAGACGTTGGCAAAGCCGATGAAGCTCTGTAGGGTTTTTAGGCTCGTAGGAGACTTCCACTGGGTGATTGCAGCCACCTTCCTCGTATCCATCTGTATGCCGTTGACGGTGATGACATAGCTCAAAAATTCCACTTCGGAGGCGTGAAACATACATTTCTCTAGTTTGGCATATAGGGAGTTCTTTTGAGGTCTTTACAGTATGGAAGAGTATATCAGGATGTCATTGATATAGACCATACACATCACTTCCAAAAGACCCCTTAATACCTCATCCGTGAAGTATTGGAACACCGCAGGAGCATTACACAAGCCGAAGGGCATGACCTGATATTCGAAGAGCCCAAATTTTGTTCAGAAAGCTGTCTTCCACTCGTCTTCCTGCTTCATCCTCATGAGATGATAGGCGCCATGGAGATCCAGCTTTGTGAAGACGGTAGAGCCCTTCTGCTGATCCAACAACACCGGTATAAGGGGCAAGGGGTACCGGTTTCTTACTGTGACTCTATTGATGGCTCTGTAGTCAATGCAGGTCCTTAAATCGCCTTCCTTCTTCGGAATGAAGAAGAGCGGAGATGAAGCAGGTGATGAAGAAGGACGTATGAATCCATTAGCTAAGTTTTCATCCAGGTATTCTCTAAGATGTTGTGTCTCTGATCAGGGCCGGACTGGGAACAGAAACCGGCCCTGGCAAACTGCTCAGCCGGCCCCCCCTGGAGTGAGGGGGAGTGCAGCCGAGCAGTTTGCGAGGGCCGGTTTCAGCCGATTTTGTTGCAGGTGGCCAATATTGCCGACCCCTGGTAACAAAAACGGCCCCCCAGGGGCCCAAAACCGGCCCCCACCCTAGCGGCCTACAGGGGAAATGCCCGGTGCCCGCTATGGCCAGTCCGGCCCTGTCTCTGATTCGGACAGGGCGTAGACTCGACTACATGGAATCGTTGCTCCTGGAATCAGGTCAATCCTGCAATCGTACTCCCTATGGGGAGGGAGTTGACTTGTCTTTTGTTTATCGAATATCGAGATATACATGTGATACTCTGGAGGGACCGTAGTCACGCAGCCCACTATCTGCTCCGCACATCCCACGGAGAGGTTTTGAGCTTGGGAATCTGAGGTGTTCGGCTGTAGTGTTTGGTTCTTGGTGCAATGCTCCTTGTAGAACGAGGAATTCATCATCACCGAACGACTTGTCCACCCCACCGTGGGGTCGCGCAGCGTCAACCAGGGCATTCCCAAAATCAACCTGAAATGCGGAGCATCTATCAAATCGAATTGTATGTTTTCGAAGTGGTATTTTCCAAATTGCATGATTAGGGGTTCAGTGTGATACCTGACGGGTCTGGATGTTAACGCTGTCCCATCTACCGCCTTCACTGGTTCAGATACCGGTTTCCGTTGACAGGGTACTCCAATTTCCTGGGCAAAGGTCCTATCAATGAAATTCCCTGTTGCCCCGGAATCCAATAAGGCAGGTACCTGCGACAATATCTCATTCTTCAACCATAAAGACACACACACGTTTAGATGGGGAACCGAATGCTGAATGGTGTTTGCAATAATGGGAGAAACCTCTTGCTGGCTCGGGTTCATTAGTTTTCCGACACCTCACTTCTTTCCCATGGCCCTTGTACCACAGCCTGTGCTTTGAATGGAGACACCTTATCCAGAGGCCTACTCCTGGCCCTGCGCTCCTTGATGAAATGTCTTCCCTTTCCACAATAGAGACAGAGCCGTTGCTTCCGTCTCTTTTCTCGTTCCTCTGCTGAGATAGGTCCACGTATCCCATTGATCTGCATAGGCTCGATTCCATCAGGAGGTTTTGGGATTTCTCCAGGTGTCTGCTTCATGCGAGGAACAAAGTACTTCAGATCGCCACGGTTCTTGTCACTCTTCCATTCCTCTTTCCGGTGATCCAACTGGACAGTAAGATCGATCAACTCCTCACATGTCTGCGGTAAATGGACACCTGTGCCAAAACGTCCTTCAGCTCTCCTCGCAGGCCTTGATAGAAAAGAGAAGTACGTTTTTCTTGCGGCCACTCTGTTTCGACCACAAGACGGTTGAAGGTTGTGATGTACGACAGAAGGTCCTGTGTCCCTTGTTTCAAAGTTTTCAGTTCACGATCCGAAGTCAAGAGATGCGACTTCCGATCAAACAACTTACGCATCTCCGTGCAGAAATCACTAAAGCTATACAATAACGGGTCGTCCCTTTCTATTAAAGGGATAGACCAACTGGCGTCATTTCCTCCCAGGTAGGACATGCTGAAAACGGTCTTTGCTTGATTATCATGAAAGACCGTAGGTTTGTACAGAAAGTGCAGTCGACACTGGCTCAAGAATATTCCGAACTTCTTTGGTCCCCATAAAAGTGTTCTGGGGCTGCCAGAGGTATCTGGGGAGACTGTATCACATGAATCGCTGCATGCTCTGGGGCTGACACAGGAGCAGATTGAGGGGCAGTAAACAAACCTGACCCAGGTGATCCTGGACCATGTACTGAATGATCCATAGGGAAGCCTGAGGTATGTGTTTGTGTCGGGGGTGGTAACGTCCAGTTCCTAATGTAAGACCTCCCCCCTGACTCCATCTTGGGTTGTCTGGCGATACTGGCTACCTCTCTCCTTAAAGAGCCCATTTCCTGTCTTAATTCCTGACTCTCAGCACAGAAGGCATTAACTTCCACCTGCATAGCATACAGAGTCTCTAGTAGAGAGGTGAGAACCACTGTGGTAACCATCGCCCAGGCTGGGTATGCTACTTGGGCTTGTCAATCTATCAGATCTCAGATTGGTTCCCAGCACACAGCCACTAACCTTCAGGAACACATCCAGCAGGGGCGATGTACAGTTCCCAATTCCCCCTGGCACTACCCCCAGGAAGCTTGTAATACCCTTCCTCTGCGGGGCAGCACGCAAGGGAAAAGGGAAATAAGGATAAAACAACAAAAGGTAGCGGTCCGCTACTTAAAGAGCCTTTTCGATCCTCATCTGTAGAGAAGCGAACCTTCTTACTTGGAAAATGCCACTGGAGGCACCCTGCACATAGAAGAAAGGACAGCAGTTACTCCCATCAGGCTATCAGATTTGCCTAGGTAGAGCCAGAGAAGCCGTACCAACTCCCCACCACCCCAACTAAACTACTTACAAGTTGTACCCCGGTGAAGTGGTGTGTGGTAGTCAACCTGGCTTGGGATAAGCCAAACTGGAATCCAAGATACAGACAGTCCAGAGTAAAAAGGCCCCAAAAGAAATAAATGCGCGGAGGTCACTCTCTCCTTGAGAGTGTGCGCTTGCCTCACAAAAGAATCCTGAATCCACACCAGCAAGCCAAGCGTGATTAGTCTCTCACACTACTGGAAGGATGTTTGTAATGCAGGGAAACATATGAAGAACAGGTAGAGAAGATATTCCCCAGCCAGGGCGTGAATGGACTCACGCGATGCATGGAAGGGTGACACAATCCAAGAGGGCTTCGCGGCCCAACACAGACGCATGCCAGGAAGGGTCACACGTAAGTCTACTGTAGTGCAAAGATCGTGAGAAGACTGGTGCTCCTATCCTCGGAGTGTACCAGTCCAAAATTAGTCTTGAGCAGCTCAAGCAGGCTTACCGAGAGTGCTTCGGTTTTCCTGTCCTGTCAATGGAAGTGTCTGCAGAGTTTTGGCAACAGCGAGGCGGCAGCTACCACTGCCGGCGTAAGCTCTTACCAGAGCGGATAGGCTCCGATCCTTGGAGCGGTGGGTGTGAGTACTGGCAACAGCGAGGCGGCAGCTCCCACTGCCAGCGGCAGCTCTTGCCAGAGTGGGTTGGCTCCAGTCTTTGGAGCGCTGTGAAAATCTCGGCAGCAACACTAATTTGGAGATCCCAGGGTCAACGGCTCAAATCCAAGATTGACAAGCACTGGTTCGTCCCGAGGGAGGGGCTTATAAAGGCAGCCTCAACTTCCCTGAGAAAACCCGATGGTTGCCCTGTGGCATGTTGGGACATGTAGATCGTTTGGTCCCTGTGTGCACGTTGCTCCATGGAGGATCATAACAGTTGCAAACATGAAAATGAGATTAGTTCAAATAGTTATTTTAATAGTGTTGTGAGATGTAGTTGTCATACGTGACCAATTTTAATCCTCCTTTACCTTTGCTATCAGTGTATGGAGGTATTAATTTCAGATAGGGCACATCTGAGAGAATGGGTACCCAGAGATACTTGCAAGCAGAATCAACTCTTTTAAATTCAGGATTCACATTGAACCTGATAGGTCACCAGTTTTACCCAGGGAATTCCATAGAAAGAGTTGTTGAGAGGTCAAGGATAACAAAACTGACAAGACCAAGGTCCCTTTTTTCTGTATTTATTCTAACTTCCAAACATTTCATGTTTTTATTGGCTCTAATCCCGGAAGTCAGGGATATTATGACAAGAATGAAATGCAGTGGATAAGGTTGGTATTTCTTCCTTGTCATTGTCCTGAATGCAATCCACTTGGAGCAAACCCAATTGAACACAAAGGGCCTTGACCCACATCAAGATTGATGGACCAGATCTACAGAAGACAGTGTCACTTTACAAAATCAAATGCTTTTGCATTATTAAGAATAAAAGTACTATTTATTATGTTCTAATTTTTGCCACATAAAGCATCTAAGGTCCTTCTCATATCCCCAGAGCTCTGTCTATAACAGATGAAACCAATATATGCTCTGTGGGTCACCCTGGGTAGCAAGAGGTAATGTTTGTTGGACAAAGTTTTTGAAAATAAATTCCTTTCATTTTGAAGTGAGGTCTGAAGAAAGCCCATTCCCATCTTGTGTATGACCTATGTCGAGGACTTAAGACTCTCAGTACTGTATTTTCAAAAGGTGATGATATACTCATTTTCTTTTTACATCTTACTTGCTCACATATACTCAATAGCCAAGTAGACTAGCTTAATTGAAGCATCAAGATAGTTTATTTTTAAAGATCATGAGTGATAAGCTCAGTCCAGGTAAAAAGCCACTGTAGTCGTGTCATCTTCTCTCTGGAAAACATATAGGTAGAGCAGTATTTAATTAAACTGTTGGCTGCTTCTCTGCTACTTGCACAATGTGAGGATCCAGCCGAGTCAATCTGAATGCATTTCTGTCCTTCTTCTGGAGTTTATTTTATAACCCAATAATTTTTAAGCCTTATCACAGTTTTTGCTACAGCTTCCATCAAAAGTGTTTCCACAGAGAATATTTGTCTCCAATATATAGTCAAAAAAAACCTGGGCCAGACCTGGATCCATGCTATCAGTCCCTTCAACACAATAATACACCAGAGTAGGTCTGCCACTGCCCTCCCCTCTCCATTTAGTATCCCATAATAATTTTTGCATAACCTTTTAATGTTTTTACATGCAAAATACTCAATCAACAATAACAATAAATTGAAAAGTGTATGAGTGCCAGAATCAAAGATAGAGCAGAAGCAACCCCTTTCATCCAATCCCACTTCTCACAAGAACGAGTAGTGAAAAGCCTTTGTTAGATTTGAATAGACATAACTTATTAAAGTAAGTAATCTAGACTTGGGTCTGTGTTTAAGGCAACATCTAAACTTAGGTTATAAGTTCACTCCTTCCCCACTTTTTTGTGACCACAAAGTAGGTTCAGAAATCTGAAAAATCAAACAAATGAAGGGGGTTGGTGCACTCAAATCAACCCTCTTAGTATGTTACCTTCCTTATTTAGCTCTTGACATCTGCGTTCAGCCGCGGCCGGTGCAGGTAACAGCGGTGGGGTGCTGGGGCCGGGTCGGGGGGATTCAAACGGACGATGACAAGGGAAAATTAAATAAATAATTAATTTTTCCTCTCCATCGTCCCTCGAACTCCCCCCACACCCAGCCCTACCGCCACACCGATGTTACCTGCACGGACCGCGGCTGTCTGCGTTTTTACTTCTGCAGTAACTGTGAACTGCTAAACAGGTTTGTCCCCATGCTAAATGGACAACCATTTTTATATCAAAATAGCTATAACTGTCACTCTCATAAGACAGTGTCAGACACATAAGACTAAGGCTGGGAAAAAGACATGGATAGGATAATGCATTCCAGAATGGGGAAGGTGGAGACTGAACTGAGGAATCTGGGGTGGCAGAACAGGCTGAGAGGTCAGGTCAGAGGTAGGTGGCAGACCAGTGGGAGAACAGGAGGAGCTGGGTCAGCACTTCCGGGTTACGTTAAGTGGAGTCTTGCAGAGAAAATGTTGCTTCGTAACTTTGTTCGTTGTAGGACTCCCCGTTGCTGAATAGCTTATTAGCACCCCCTTTCACATTTGTTATGCTTCCCACTCCCCTTCCAAGTTCCTTTCATTTTTTTGCAGTGCTGTTCGAGATTCTCTTGCATTACGATTTAACTGTTTATTTCTCCAAATCTATTTGTGTTCTCCACGTGCATTAACTGCAGGTGCTACCATGTCTAGGGAGGGTTCTTGGAACTCTCCAGGGTCGTCAACTGCTTCATTAATGGAGCATCAATAATTTATGAACAGATCAAAAATTTTCAGCAATATCTTAATGTATGTTTCTGTACTTTATTTACGGGTCGCACTCGTGAGAAGTCTTAGTAAAGCCCTGGAGGGTGGAGATTGCATGTGAATTAACATGGAAATGTCAGGGACGCTCACACATCTGCACCATTCCCTGCAGTCCCGCGTGCTTCCACTCAGTCTACACATACACTGCACCCATTTCCCCCACACATGCCTGCACCCACTCGTCCACACACACCCTGACACTCCCTGTAACTTTTCACTCTCTCCAGTACTTCCTAATTTGTACATGAGTATGCACCTCTGCAGGCCCTACATAATGCGGCTCTCCCTATGTAAGTACTGGAGGCAAACTCCTGTACTGACCCCCTCTGTTGTACAGCCTCTTGAAAAGGCTGTCGGTTGGCCGTTGCTGGAGTGCCTGGAAGCTCTTTTGGGGTGGGAAGTCTCATGGGATTTGGTAAAAAGAAATTCCCACTCGAACTCTTGCAGAAACTCACATCCCAAAGTCTTGGCGCCATCTTGGGCGCGGTGCTATAAATACCACACCCAACACCCAGAAACTCGCTTAGCTTCGTGACTCGAAGACAAGGCAGTACTTAACAAGAAGAATTCCAGCAAAAATAAATTTGTCTGATTTCTGGAGCTCTAGTGGGCTGTAGCACTTGGTGATCAGCGAGGATGTCGGGGGTTCCTTTCCGCGCAACCTATAAGAGAAAAGACCAAATCACATCAAATCCCAACCCCGATTCCGCTGTGGGGTTGCACACAATGCACAATATCTTTATCCACTCTAGATACAATCTAGTGGGCGGATCAGCGTTACTCCTGCAGAAAACTGGGTCTTCATATGAGTGAGACCTTGACAAAGACCAGACTGGTGGAACCTACTCCAATGTTTTTCTCTCTCTTCTCTCTAACCCTTTTCCTTTCCTTGGGGTGAGAGTGAATGCTACAGTTACCAGTCTCCATGTGCCCTTTCCCTTCAGTCAGGAGGGTGGCGGATTAGCATTGGTAATCAGTGCAACAATCTTGCTCCACAACAGTTGGTTGCACAGAGCATAATTTTAATTATGGGGAGAAAGAGTAAATGAATATATTACTACCCGCTCTGAAAAGCTAGCCTGTAATTACAGATTACATGTTTTTCCTAGCAGGACATATTTTGAATGTGTGACATGTACTTGTGCGCCCTACAAATGCTCTTAAGATAACTCTCTCATGGGGTTGACTGCAGAAGGTGCCTATGTCAACTGCATGAAAGATACTTTGGAATATTTCAACTTATTTGCATTTATTTATCTAATTTTCTTTATTTTGTGACATTGTGTTTATTAGCTTGTCTTAGATCTTTTAACTTCTTCATTTCTTGATAAACTCTGCGTTGGATGATAGGGCCCAGTGTGGTGTTGTCGCTCGCTATTAACAGTAATATTCTGCCTCATTACTAGTTAATATGGTGCTCAAGGGAGGGGGAATCACCCAATCCCCCAAATCTGTGACCCCTGTACAACGATGCCTGAGCACACACAAATCAGTTGTCCTTTTCTTAATTAAAATATATGCATTCACAATATTGATCGGATTTAGATTCTTGTAATTTTATTTTGCTACCTTTGGTTGATCCAGCCAACACGTGTTTCGTCATCTGGGAGCTAATCCACGACTTCCTCAGGGCTGTATTGATGCAAAAAAACTCGGTAACCTCTGTGCCGGTTATAATTCCGTCCCGGCCATTAGGAGGTAGGGAAATAGTAATGTTGCTCCAAGTTGTGTATATTATAGTCCTCAATGGGATCTGAAATCTAACATCCACGCCATTTCGCGTAGTGTCTGTGAATATGGGGTTGACAGGCATCCAGTGTTTGCCCGTATTGGCACTTTCGTGCACCGACATCTTTCCGCTTCCAACACCGGCTCCAAATATGGCCGCTGCGTGTAAACACAGACACTACGTGAAACTCGACCCAAAGTTCTTGGAGCACTTTACATGACCACCAGCTACGTTACACGAGGACACATTCATTTATTTCGGTAGGCATGGGGAGATTATGTGATTTGCCCAGAATCAGAAGATGTTGAGCCAACGGCAAGACCCAAACCTGGTTCCCCAGCTGCAAAGTTGGCAGCTCTGGCCGTTACGCCAGGTGGTTTGTCATTTCGTCCCTGCCCATTATGTCCATTATGGTGCTCTCTTCAGACTGACCCTTTAGTGCCATTCAGATTGATTCAGTATTCTCAGAATGTGCCTGATGATATGGAGTACCTTCCACCGCAACTTTCAGAAAATACAGGATGTCACATCTTGGTCAGAAAATTAATTCTTGGAGCCAAAAGGTTAGTTTCCAGCAATCTTGTACTGATCAGTGAAGAAAGGAGTTCCAGAAAGGCACAAAGCTGATGTCCTTTGAAGTTAAAGTAGTTTATTCAGGGTTTGTTAATGGTCTGTGTAATTAAGAAGCTTGGCTATGATGAAGCAAGTGGCAGTATTGTGTCACTAATGAGCCTGCTCAAATTTTACTTACATTCCCCTTCCTAAGCAAAAACTGCAATAACTATTTCTTGTAATACTGGTGGTACATCTCCTGGGCCCTGTGACCCAGCTTTGGGGCATTAATGGTTGAGTGTTTTTCTCTAACTCTTCTGAGACCCTGAATATTAGTGGTTGAGTCTTGACGAAGTTCTACATTCAACATCCTTTCAATGGGTCACCACCTTCTTATCCTTTACTCAAATGTTTGCTGCCAGATCATTGCTAGCAGACATAATCTGTTACATGTGACTCATGATACCCCCTTGGTTGAGAATAGGCATTATGGCAGGATTGAAGATCATGAAAAGGACTAAAGGCACTATATGTGATAAACAGCAAGAATGAAGATGACATGGATGAAGGAGTGCCCCTATCATACACCCACAGCTTAGCAGTCTCTGCTGCATCTACTGCCTAACAGTACCTGTCTCTTGCATCTAGGATTCTCTTTACAATTACCAGCAAAAACTGGTTCAACATTTCTCGAGCTCTTCTGACACACTCTTGAAATAACAAACCTACCAGAAAATGGATAAGTAAAAAGATAAATAGGCCTAGTCAACTTCTCAACACAGAGGAACACCTAATCATAGTGTATGCCAGAGATAAACCCTGAGGCAGGCACAAGTCTGTTAGTTCAATAAGATGCAGTAACCTCAAAAATACCCTAGGAAAAATCAGCCAAGCAGGTGTCCATCTTTTATTTTGAAGTACTGCACCGTGAAGTGTTCTTTATTTTTTTGTCCCTCGCTCCTTAACTCAAAATGTCCACTGATCTATTCAAGTCACAGATGCATATGAAGAAGTGTCCGTACAAATGAAGATGGCTGCTCCATGGGAGTGTAAGAAAGTGAAGAGGGAAATGATGGTTCCATCAGTGGCTGGCAACTCAGCAGATCAGGGACCACAAGCAGCAGAAGCGCATAGTCTAAGAGCTCTCTCTCGCTCTATGTACTGACCTCATTCTTGGTGTTTTCACACCATCTGAGGATGCCCATCAGCCCCACCCAGCATCACTTATGGTTGTCCCTAACTAAAAAGTGCTTTAGCGGCCTGCAGTGCCTTTGGGCCTTTAACATTACCACAGAATACAGATGAAGCTGGGTTGGCATCTTAGGCAAAGTAGATTGTGCCGAGTCTCCTGGCTAAGCCTTACACAGGTCCAGTCTCTCAAACTAAGCGTGCTACCCTCGTGATACGACATGGGAAACATGTCAAACCGACCTTGGAGAAAATCCCATCTTGTATCCACACGGAGTGGCAATCCTGGCAATTTCTTGGCTACTCTGGTACATCCCACATCTACGCTCTGTCCAGTTTTGAAGTGACCGGTCACTCTGAAAGACCTCATTTTCCAGTGACTTTTCTTAAAGTATAGGTGTAGGTCTCTGTCTTATTTTACAAGCCCTTTTTCTGTTTATTATATCTTACATAAAGTAACAAACACATGTAAGTGATGTAGCACATCAATAAAAGAAAATAATGAAAATGTGTTTGCTTTTCCACAGCTTTACTGAGCCGGGATCTATGGAGTGATGGAGATAAAACAGTCATGGCAGGATCAGGAACCACAATACATTGCTTCTACGATAAAAATAGATTTTTATTTGCAAAGAAATACTGGTGTGCTGGTGCGTCCCGAAGAACATGTGAAGTTTTATGTGACACAAGTGGTTTTATAAATAAAAAATATGCCAGTAGGCTATCATTAAAAGATACCAGATTTGGCTATTTCTCCATCACTTTCAGGCAGCTTTTTTTAGAAGATTCAGACACGTACTGGTGTGGAATAGAACGACCGTATGCGGATATCATGACATCAATGACGCTGGATGTAAAAGAAGGTAAGACTCTTAAGCAAATTAAAAATACATTAATTTCAATTAACGATTTAAAATCGTTAGTAATAACCATTTGCAGAATAAGTAACTTTTTAAAGTTTGTTGGTGAGTTCTCGTGTCCTATTGTCAATTCATTAACACCAAACACACGAATACCTGTATGTAGGCGATACAGGAATTCACTCGAAAAGGAGGTATGAGAAACGCATTTAAAGAACTGCTTGCAACATATGCAGCACGCGCGCAAGGGTGGTGGGCGGCACATCAAAACCCGAGTCAAAATTGGTACTTCTGGGGCTGATGGACGAATGAGGAGGTCGACGCCACACGAACTCCTAGTGGTCCTGGGTTTCCTCATTGCTCTCAGGGATGTGGCATGGAGCTGGAGGGCTGCACAGGCACTGCCTTCATCCGAATGGATGCGTGGGATTGGCTACTGAGCCACAGCAGAACAATTCGTATACAAATCTCGTGGCTGTCCGGAGAAACACTGGAAGGTCTGAGGGACTGGATGATTTACTCAGAATTTGAATGTACAGGAATGATATCTGTGAAGTATCTGCATGCTTGGGTTATTCATTCATCGGAGTGGGGTTCAACAGGTGTTATGCAGCACTGGTGCTTAAAGCCTTATAAAACAGTTGTAGAAAAAAAATAGAATTGCATGATCTTACTCTTGAAAAGGGTTGTGTGATGGAACCACGCATGCGTTTACCACGCATGCCGGTTTCACACAGTCTATACAACGCAAGTCTTAACCACGAATATGTCTTTACCACGCATGCCTGTACAACGATTTATGCGTTGTCAAAGCATGTATGGTAAACACATTTCCCCGGTTAAAACTTGACCCCCCTGACCCCTGCCCTGAGTCCTAAAACTACCCCCTCCCTCCTGAAAATCAACCCCCTCCCCTCAGAGCCCTAAAAACTTCCCTGCCTCTAGTCCTAAATACTACCCCCCTCCTCAAAGCCCTAAAAATTACCCCAACCTCCCCATGAGCCCTAAAAACGACCCCTCCCTCCCCTAATCCCTAAAAACTACCCTGACCCCGAGCCCTAAAAACTAACCCTGAAAACTATCCCAAACCCCCTGAAAACTACCATGAACCCCCACCCCTGAAAACTACCCCAAACCCCGTCACAACTGAAAACTACCACAAACCCCCACCACCCCTTAAAACTACTACCCCGAACCCCCCACAACTGAAAACTACCCCAAACCCCCACCACCCCTTAAAACTACCCTGAACCCCCACCCATGAAAACTAGCATGAACCCCCTCCATCCCTGAAAACTAGCAGGAACCCCCTCCATCCCTGAAAACTACCACAAACCCCCACCACCCCTGAAAACTACCCCAAACCCCCACCACCCCTAAAAACTACCTCGAACCCACCCACCCCTAAAAACTACCCCAAACCCCCACCACCCCTGAAAACTACCCCAAACCCCTGAAAACTACCCCGACCCCCACACCCCTGAAAACTACCACAAACCCCCCCAGACCCAGCCCCACTTACCTGTCCGTGTCCGCTTCCCGACGCTCCTCTTCCAAGTCCCCGCCCATTCCGAACACTAGAGCACATTTGCCTTAATCACGCATATGCATGGTTAAGGCAAATTTGTTGTTCGAATCGTTACGCTTGCGGGCTTCCGGAACTCGTGGCTCTGGCTGCGTAGTTCCGGATGTTTCCTGGTCAGATTATTAGGTTAAAGACACCTTTTCTACCAGGTTTCAGCCAAATGGTATTTCAAATGGTCAATGGTGGGTTCCAAGAATTGAGTGCACTTGGGCAAAACATTTTTTACCATGACCGTAGAACCTACCAGCTAGCCCAAAGATCTTCCTAACCCAGCCTTGGTTCAGTGCTAATGTCACAGAGCTCTTGGCTTCAGGAGCTCCCCTGGTTTGCGGGATAATATATTGAAGCGATACATGGAGATGCAAAGACTCCAGGCACATGGGCCTCAGCAGTAGGCAGGCATGGCACAGCAACAGACAGCTGCAGGTCCAACTCATTTAGCATGTATTGTTCCAAAATAAGATCCACATAATGGATTAAAATTCTTTTATTCTTAGTCGAGGGTTCGATATGCCTTCTTTCTCCAAGACATGTGTAATGTTTAGTGGGCCCAGGTTCTCACTGAATATGTTCCATCATGAAACAGTTATAATGTATTTGCATCTAACCATCTTTGTATTATAAAACAGTTTTTGACTCAGCATAATAATAATACTATTAATAATAGTAATAATAAAATCAATAGCAACTACAACAACAACATTTGGAAGGGGCGACCCCACAAACTTAATTAATTATATAGATGATTACTGCACAGTTCACTGAAAAACTCTGCTTTATCACTGATGGCATGGCAAAATCAACATGCATTTATCCAGCGAAATGCATGTAGTAAGGGTTGGATGCTGTAAAGGCCTCTCTTGTTTCCTTCTTACTTCCCCAAGGAAATGGCAGTTCTTCCTAGTAACCCTGATATTATCCTGCTCTTAACATGCATGTGAAAGTGGCTCTTTGAGATGGTCCAGGAAAGGAAGAGAAAGCCACACAGGGTAGAAAAACTTTCTACTCAGCATTGGCAGTTCACATTGAGGATTATGAAAGATAGAAGTATTAAAAAGCAAGACACCAAAACTAACCTGAGGCAGGGTCAAGAAAGGACCTAGCTTAAAATCTTCAAGAATAGCCATTCAGTTAGAAATACTGCTATGGCTACAAAACTGTTGTGTTGCATCCTTCCCTGACCAAACCATCCTCATAAATGGTTTTGGCAGAAATTACATCAGAGGAAAAATGGTTAACATCATCTTCTATTGGGAAATTGTGAGAACAAACCCTGGAATTCAACGAGATTCCATCCTGTTGGTCTTATAGAGACAGCTCGTGCTTTCACTACGGCCCATAGTCCACCGGAGGGAAAGCGCCTCGCAAACAGCTGGCTACCAAGGCTGGTCGCAAAAGCACACCTGCCACCGGTGGAGTCAGGAAGCCTCACCGCTACTGGCCCGGTACCGTGGCTCTCCACAAGATGCGCCGTTCTCAGAAATCCACTGAGCTACTCATCCATAAACTGCCCTTCCAGCACTTGATGTGGGAGATCGCAAGGCCTATTCTCCGAATGCTGCTGCATAGCTCTTGCTCCTGTCTTCTCCTTGCTTTTCTCCCGCTTTTAGTGTGCCTTCTCCTTTCTTTTCCCTCGTTTTCACTGCTTTCTCCTTGCATTTTCCCATTTTTTGAGTACCTTCTCCTTGCTATTCCCTCGTTTTCACTGCTTTTTCCCCAGTCTTTTTGAGTGCTCTCTCCTTGCTCTCCCTTCATTTTCACTGCTTTCTCCTTGCTTTTCCCGTTTTGTGAGCACCTTCTCCTTGCTTTCCCTTCATTTTCATTGCTTTCCCCCTGTTTTTTCCCCCGTTTTTTGAGTGCCTTCTTCTTGCTTTCCCCTCATTTTCATTGCTTTCTCCTGGTTTTTTCCCTCATTGCTGCTCCTGCCTGCTACCTTTTCCCCACCTCCTGCCTGGCCCAGCCCACTGTCTCCCAGCACCCCTCCCACCTCCCAGGACCTACTTAATGGGGCCGCAGCACAACCCCATTGAGCAGGCCAAGCTCTTCCCGTGCTGCTGCATCACTCTTGTTCCTGCCTTCTCCTTGCTTTTTACACGCTTTTTGAGTGCTTTCTCCTTGCCTTTTCCCCTGCTTTTTGAATGCCTTCCCCTTGCTTTTCCCTTTTTTTTCACTGCTTTCTCTTGCATTTCACCCTGTTTTTTGGGTGCCTTCTCTTTGCTTTTCCCTCGTTTGCACTGATTTCTCCTTGATTTTTATCCTATTTTTTGAGTGCCTTCTCCTTGCTTTTTCCTTGTTTTCATTGCTTTCTCCTTGTTTTTCCCTTCATGTTTTGAGTGCATTCTCCTTGTTTTTCCCTCGTTTTCACTGCTTTCTCAATGCATTTTCCGCAGGTTTTTAGGTCGAGCCTAGCACAGCGCGCATGCGCTGCACTATGGGAGGCTTCTTGTGTGCACTCCAAACGCACTCCAAACTTCTCCGTGTGGGTCAGACTCCTCCCACACATTGGATTGCCCTTTGCGTGTGTCTTTCAATAATGAAAGCACGCAAATGGCCAAAGGCGGGTGCATGTCCCACCTCCTTTCAAATGTGTCACTCCCACGGCGTTTTGCTCTCGGGAGCGAGCAGCGGCGCGCAGGGTGGCAGCTGCATTCCTTCCACAGCGGGTGCCTTTAATAAGGCTGTTTACGATTATGTGCACTTCTGGGAGGGGTCAGGGGGCGAGGGCTTGTCTCTTCATCTTATCTCGTCACATTTGCAGTGCAGGCAAAGACCTAGTTCAAAAGTCAGATGCTTTCCGAGAGCGCCTGTTCGTGCCCCAACCCCTTCCCGCTTGCTGCTTATTTTCTTCTTTTACCCCTCGGCAATAAAGTGGCAAAGATGAAAGACTGCTCCATACATTAACTGTTTTAATCACAGTTCTTTCCAATGAATTAAATCCTTGTTCAAAGCGCTATTTGCTCTACACTGTAAAATGTTTTGGATTTAAATGCGCAACAAGCGTCTGAAGTCTGGCAATTCATATATTAATTGTTTTTGGAAGGAAATCCCGAGCCACTGCTGTACTGCTTGGCCAAGTATGTGGCCGAGAGCTGGGCCTTCGAGCGGGTGTAGGAGTGCTTCAGCCCCACACCTGAGCCCGTACAGCGCAGCATGATCTACTGGAGCTTCTCCCGCTCCAAGCGGACCCTACATGTACTCCTCCTTTATATAAACACTCCTATGTATAGCGCCTAAACACTGTTGAAGACTCACCCCAAGCAGCGCTTCAACAGTCTTCCTACACCCCCTTCCACTCAGTCTTTTTCTGCTCGCCATTTGTTACTTTCGGCGCAATATTTTTTTACTATTGCCTCGGCTCCTCGGTTAAGAATGTTGTATTTTTTAGCTTTCCAAATACAACACGCTCAGCCGATGGCATATTTAGCTTACAAACACACAGCATATCTCGATTCCCTCAGCTTCTGTGTTGGGAATATTGTTTTTTTTTGGGCATTTCTAACAAAACACGCCTAGCTGTCGGCATTTATACTTTACACACATAGACAGAATCTGATCGTCTTTCTCCTATCTCGTCATATTTGCTGTACAGGCAAAGACCAAGGTCAGATGCTTTCTGAGGGCACCTGTTCATGACCCAACCCCCTTCCTGCTTGCTGCTTCTTTTCTTATTTCTCCCCTTAGTAATAAAGTGGCAAAGATGAAAGACTGCTCCATAGATTGTTAACTGTTTTAATCACAGTTCTTTCTAATGAATTAAATCCTTGTTTAAAGTGCTATTTGCTCTGCACTATAAAGCGTTTTGTATTTAAAGGTGCAACAAGCATCTCAAGTCTGGCAATTCAAATATTCAATTGTTTTTTAAAGGAAATGCGTTTCGCTGTCAATATAAATGCAGCAAACGCCTATAACACTTTAAATAAGTACTTCTCAGTTCGATGCTATAATGTGCCTAGTAGTGTCAAAGCTTCCACATTAAAGAAGAGTAGATGTTGCAGCACCAGGATAGTGTGCTGAATGGCTAAATACTTCTAGGGTCCCAAAGGCGAGACCTATTGGCTATGCAAATGCTCGTTTATTTAGTTCCTTCTCGATGCCTTCCCTTCGTTTTCATTGCTTTGTCCTTGTTTGTTCCCCGTTTTTTGAGTGCCTTCTTCTTGCTTTAACCTCTTTTTCATAAAAATAAAAAAATAAAACAGTTAGCAGCTCCAGCCCCTCACGGGTGATTTTCTGTGCTTTATAAATCCTTGGTTGATTGATTGAACCATCTTTGATACGAATAGATTTAATGTTAACCACACCTCCTTCTTCAGAAATTCATGTTTCTTTAAGGGCATCGGGCATAGGTTGATGACTTTCTGTTTAAAATCTTTCTTGGCTTTCATACTCCCCCATTCCACCTGGTGATCTCCCAACCCGGTGTTCCTCACTGCTTGCAGACTGTGTTCTCTTAATAAAATACAAGATTGAGCAACTGATCTACTGCCTCTGCTGAATTCCATTCCTGGATGTACAGTGTGATAGATTCAAGCAGAACTAAACAACATAAAAGATAAGAACACAACACAAAGTTTCAAAAATCAAATAATTAAAAACAAATAGCACAAAATGGTTAAAAATGGAGAATGGATTAAAGAAACTAGAGAAATGGATTTGTACAGTTTTTAGGCAAAAAGCACTAAGAAACTACAACGAGCCAATCAAAGTCAATTTTTCCATTTGACTGGGATTTAGGCTGATTTCAGCCCATCTGCAATGGAGCTAGGGTCAGGTTAGCCTTGCAGGTCTCACTAGTCAAAAGTCTTACCTTTTTGTTACGTTTTGGCTCTCAGTTTCTTCGAACGGGGTAAAGCAGGATGTCAGATATGTTGTAGTCAAGCTCCTGCTGGAACCTTTAGTTTTGGTACCAACACCTCAAAGCTGGACAAAGCTGTAGTTCACGGCTTCCACGGGTACTTGACTGGTTGTATGCATTTGTCATACCACCCCAGACACAAGTCCTGGAACTTAGGACCGTATTTAGTGTTTAATAGCATAAATCTGTGGATCTCCTCCACTACCCCCATGTCACATTTTGCTTGCTTCATTTGGAGATTGAGGAAGCACGAGGGTTCCTGCCATCAGACACCTTTGACCATCAGCACGTCCACTGGTCAAGATATACATATGTGTATACATATATAATCAAGGTACATATACATGGAGTTAAGAACAGTAAATGTATACTTACCTTTGTAAATATAGCTAAATCATATTGAGGTAGTTGATATTTTGGCCGTAATATCGAAACAGGACCATATTAAAAACTTAATATTCTGTTAGAATACCACTCCAAACATGGTACTTATCAAACTCCTGACATAATCATGAGCTCCAAGATGCACAGTCTCAAAATGCATGTCTAAAATTACACCTGTCATTTCCCCAAATCGTACATCCTAATGGTCCATACCCTGATCAATGGCAGGCTTGACTATGCTAATGTCCGACAGACCGCTCTGCACAAGCACCAGGTGATGTGGCACCAGAGAATCCACAATGCATCCTACTTGCTTAAGATGGCGTTCAAGAACCTGCTTCTTTCATCCTTCTGAGTCTCCAATTTCTGCTGGCGAGCATCTATCTACACACTTTTAATTTTTCTGTTACTCAGTAGTTGACATAATGCTGACTATTACCCATCCCCCCCTAACAAACAGCCATTATATGAGCTCTTTAGAATTTCGCTCATATCCTCTACCTCCTCCTGATAGAAGCAAGTTCCAAGTTCAAAGTGAAGCCAGAGTCCACTTGCATGTGCTCCCTCACATATCTGTGTTATAAGCACATAGCTGAGCGGGCCTCTTGCAATGTTTATCTTGCCACAGCATGAGGGTGAAGTATTTATCATGTTATGAAGCCATCTCAAGAGAGAAGTAAACACATTTTTGTACTTTTTTGTCCTTTTCTAGGGAGGTAATAACTTTTGAGTGCCCAGCTTGCAATGGACAGCCATTGGGGCAGAAGGAAGTGTGAACAAATGGGGTAGTTCAATTAACTGCTTTTAAGGCGTGGCAGAATGAGGGAAGAAAAAACATTTGCAACCATTTCTCCTACATCATAACTGCATGGAGACACATGTCAAATGTCTCGGCCTACTTTGTTTACCTGATACTTAGTTTACCTCAACTCTGGAAAAGTTAAATCGCAAGCAAAGAACAGTTAACACCAGCTTTCTCACTTACCCCATTGATGGGCAGAGCTGGGCTGTGCATTGCAGATTGGATGCTAAGGAACATTGCTTTGTCTGTTTGGGTAAGATAAGGACTTGTTGAGAGAATTATACCACTGCTGCTTAAGAACATGTTTTTGTTGCAGAGCCTGTGTCGCCTCCTGTCACCACATTCCTCAATGCACCCGAAAGAACATGCGGAGGGGAATCGGTGACTGTGCAGTGCAAGTCGGTGAAGGGATTTAATATTAAGTACGTTTGGTACAAGAAGAGCGAGTCTACTGCTGTCACTGTTTCCCCATCTGCGAACATGAACTTTCACTGTGCAGTCCTCCCACAGACTCAGGAGTATTACTGTGAAGCGTCAAACCGTGAGAGCAAGAAAACAAGCCACCTAGTCACAGCTGTGGTTCTGACTCCATCCAAGGACAACTGCATTTACCAGCTTGTGTTAAATGGTAACGTTTCATTTGTGTCTGTTTCAGTTGTCTGCGTTTTATAACCTTTGTGTGTGTATTCTACGAGGAGGGTGAAGGATCTTCTGGCGAGACCCAGCCTTCTACAGACAAGCCATCCAAAGCAGTTCAGCTACTTTTCTTGTCCACGTTGCCTTGTGGGGCTCTGATTAATATTCACTGTACTGAAAAGGCAACAGTAAAGTTACTTCATCCAAAACAGCAACAAAGGTGCAGAAGTAAAAG
This sequence comes from Calotriton arnoldi, assembly GCA_963921515.1. NCBI lineage: Eukaryota > Metazoa > Chordata > Amphibia > Caudata > Salamandridae > Calotriton > Calotriton arnoldi. The sequence goes on from CAWUFW010001716.1 coordinate 1,464,995, forward strand.
GTGTTGTCTTCTTTTTGACAGAGAGTAAAAGAAAATGCCAGCACTTACTTTGCACTTTATCTACTGCATTAGGTCGATAGGTTGCATTTCATGCATCTGCTGATGTCACTTCCTCTCTCAGAGGTTGAAGATAGTTCACAAAATGGTGGAGTGAGAACAACGTTTAAATAGTTAACATAAGGCAGATGAAAGGCGTTTTTGATTGGTAAATCTATTATACATGAAAGCAACAATAAAGAACAATTTATTGTACATCTGAAACAATATTATGCCTCCATTAAATTGTTGAAAATGTTATCAAGATATCCTACCAGGTCTTCTCCTGCAACTCCTGCTCTCTGCTTATTATTACCTCATCCACAATATCCAATGGACAGTTGTCCAGCTGTTTAGATACTATTAATGCTGCCTCTTTATGTTGCACAGAACTGCTGCACCAGCACTCCTTAAAGTGCATGTGTTCGACAACAATGAGTAGCTTCTGAACTGCGTAGCATACTTTTAGTTCCTTTAGAAAAACTGCTTAGTCTTCATAGGGAATGATAAGTCATGTAATTCAGAGCATATGCTTAAAATTGTGCATTTTGTGGCTAAAAGCATGAAGCTTGGCAGAAGTGTTGATTTCATCTAAATTGCAATTTTATAGCATTGTAAGCAATGGTCTCAAGCACCGTGTGGCCCCGTAGTGGACAATATATACTCAAAACAATGGTTCACCTGGAATTTTTGTAGAAAGGCAAATAAATATATCCTAAGCATAAAATGAATGTAGTAACACTATTAACACATTCTAACCATATGGGTTCATTTAATTAAACAAGAAAAGTACAGGAACTACACTTGTAGTGTAGTAATTTGTAGACCATATAGACATTGTGCAAACATCACATACAAGGTGCAATAAACAGACAAAACAATCAACGTGCGCTGTGTCAAGTTAAAAAAACACATAGAAGTGGACTGGTCATAATTTTATGCACAGGCAACAGCTTTTAATATGAGTTTATAATGCACACACATACCAATCATTGGAAAAGGCAAATTCTTTTAAGCCTGTGATAATTCGTGTGCTTGACGGCGTTTCGAACTTTATAGAAATGTGGAGTTCTTTTCAGGACATTGAGCTAACAAGGACACCGGATTAAAGGGTAGCCACAAGGTCACGATTGGATAAAGGAACCAGGAAGTGTGAGAGTACCAGCTACACCCTAAAATGTGATAGCTAAAATGTACTCACTCAGTTGCGATTCAGTCCTGGAGATGGCGAAGGTGGACTGTTCTCCCACTTTTGGCACTTGGACTGAATTAGCAAGCAGCAGCTTGGTTTATGCCCAAGACATATTCAAGAATAAGAGGACATCTCCCCCCACTGACCGACCCACGGGGTAGAAGCGCACATCAATTGCCCACGGTGACACCACTCGGCTGAAGGCACAACTGAGTGAGTACATTTTCTCTATCACATCTTAGATGTCACTGGAACTCTCACACGTCCTCGTTCCTTGATGGTGTGGTGCAAGTTTTTGAAACTGAAGGTTAGTCTGCCTGCGTTGTTCTAGGGCAGCTCCCTACCTGTGATCTGAAACAGAAGATTGAGATCAGGGCAACAGGTGAGAGAGTGCTTCAGGAAGGTAGTTAGAAAAGGTGTGATATCTCTGGTCTAGTCTCAATGAGTACATCCTTTCCTGAGCAGGACAATACGGGCTCTAAGTGACACTGTGAACTGTTCGACTGAGGGACATGGCCCAAGCATGCCGGTAAATTAACTGGAGAGAAATATCGAGGAGATTACCTTGGATCCCAGTCCTATTTTACTTTTTAGCATTTACTTATAATGTTTGAAGTGTGCACATTGCTTGTTCCCTGAACAAACTGCACAATAAACTGCAAAAAGATATTTATTTATTTGTGAGCTAGGAGACTCTCTTACCAAACGGTGATGGTACACTTATGCAGTAGATATATGATAGCTTATACGTGCACAGTCGATTTGTTTGATGAAGCTGTAGAATTTGTGCCGTGCCTTATGCAGTAGTCATTCAGTTACAGTACACATTTGCTACTGGGGGGATAATCGGAGGGTAGTGTGAGTTGTTCCCAGAAGGATGGAAAATATTGTCAGCAGTCTTTTGAGATCCAGAGCGGGTAGTGGTGAGAAGCGCTTTAATCGTGATCCTGGTGATGCGGAGTGATGGGCTGGCTTTGATTTTTAGCAAGATATGTTTCTTAAACAGTCATTTATGGCGGAGTAGAAAGCATTTTCATAGATTTGTTCAAAGTTTACTAGTGTGTCAATGGCAGATGTAGGTGAAGATAGACTGAACGTCTTTCTGATAGGTATGAGCATAAGGAAATGCTGAAATATCCATCGAGTTGCTCTTCTAGATTCTTAATATGGAAATGTGGAAGATTAAGGAGGCAGTGGGTCAGTGACTACATCTGGTGAAGGGGCATGATGAGGGCATTAAGTACAAGGTCACTTTCCTCATCCAGCTCTCGATGGCAAGTAGGCAATTAGTGATATTGGTAATGACTGCCTGAATGAGTTGCATGTCATTGGCATAGCCGTGGAATGAGACTTCTATGTCTCCGAATAGCAACCATATGGGAAGTCTGAAAACGCATGAAGGTATCAGGACAGGATGGATCTTCAAGGACTGCACAAGATACCTCAGGGGGATGGTATGGAAAAAGGTGAAGGATGACATATTTGGACGACTAGCTCAGGAAAGATAGGCTGCCTGTGGTGTGGTGGGTGGGGATGGTGGCAGCCTGGATTGAGTAGATTAGTGAGGTATTGGGTGCAATGTCAAAGGCAATGGAGAGGTACAAAAATGGGTAGTTTATAAGATGGTAGGAGTGGGTGGTAAATGAGGAACAAACCATGTTATCCTGCTATGGAGGCATGTATGGCCCTTCGAATGTCTAATTCGGAAGAAAGGAGTCTGTGCTGGTGACCAAGTCAAATTTGCTAGGGGTGCACCAGTTGACTGTCATCCAGCATTAGATGGCCACAGCCTGGCCTAAAAGCATATCGTAGTGAGTTTTATTGTTTCACTCATTTTCCACATGCTTTAACTTTAAATTGTTTGTTTTCAGGTATGGGAACATATTCCTGTGTTCTTGCAACTACATTAATTACAACATCAACAACAATGCCAACTATTCCCGTAAATACAATGTCTCTCAATCTTTCCAAAAGAAGCTATTTTAATTCAGAATGTTGCCCATCAACAGCAAATACATCCTGCTTAATGATGGCATCTCCCTGTCACGGGTAATTATACTTTTCCTATTTTAATAATTGAGAAATTCAGGCAGTTTCTTTCCAATATAAATTTTAGCACGATTAACTATATTAATAATCATTTTTTTTAAATGTGCTTAGCCTCATCTTATTCTTAGACATTTGTATATAAGATGCATACTATGTGTTTGTTCAGCTGTATGAGCTGAGTTTTTGATTTTTATACAACACTTCATGAGAAGAACCTTAATGGTTAGTATGACTAAGAAAATGATATTGTGCATCCCTAAAGTTATGGATGAAGAATGTTCAAAAGCCAGATTCATAAATTACAAAAAAGCAAACTAACCTAGAAATGTACCCACAGCTTTTCTGCATGACTCTCAGGTGTGCCATTGAATAAACTAAAGACCTGAAAACTGTACTAATGACCACCCTCTGCTCCCCAATCACATATCACAAAATTCCCCACCCTGACGCAGCTATGAATACACCACTACATTTCTGATGAGATTGTGTAAAATAAAAATTGGGTTATCCTCTAGAGCTGTATCAATTCCTATCTCCTCTTGAGTTCCACAGGCAATAACGTGCTGACGACACCCAAATACATATTTAAGCGTTGCTGAGTAAGGATAACACAAGCTCAGTTCTTGCTGGGAAATTATTCATATGTGGTTTTCATCAGTGTGTCTGAAATGCAGTAGAGCAAAGACTAACTTTGCCCTGGTAAATAGGAGAACATCAAACCCATTATCCTGACTGGTTCAAAGAATGAGCTTAGGTGTCTTCTTGCCCTCCTTCCATCCTCTGCTATAATGCTGGGTTTTCTCATTTGTTTCTATGGGTCCTTCTTTGATGATATCAAGAAGAAATACAAATAGCACGGCTACAGCCCACACTACAACACAAAGTCAAGTACCCCCAGCTTTGTACAAACTATCAGTCAGGGCTGTATCTGATCACACGTCTATCAGGGCTAAAAATGACTCACTCATCTCCAAAAACACCAATCAAAGTCGTTCTTCAAACAGCAGCTCAACTAATCATTCAACCAAAGAAAGTACAAGCACATATCCTCTACTTTGAAAGAACTGTACTGGCTCTTTGTCCCTGCCATAGTCCATTTCATAGCCTGTTGTCTGATCCTAAAGGCACTCCACATAAACAAACCCGACTAATGTCCCTCCAAACTCAGAGAATCTGGTGGTGTACCCACTAATAAGATAGCGTCCCGGGCCAGGTTGAAAATCAAAAAGACCCACAATGAATGAACATGCCAAAAGGGTGTATTCAGCGTATAGGCCAAGGCTGCGAAAAGACTGCAGAATAGCCTCTCCTTGCATCTGAGATTGCTCTTTCAGTGGTGCAGTTGAAGAAACCTCTCAAAGCCCGCCTCTTCGCTATCTCCCTACCATCAAGCAGTATCCCCTCGTGCCAGTAATCACCCCACTCTGATTGTTTTTTACCTCTGTATTTGCATGCATTTATGTTCTCAAGTTCTCATTGTAAGCACATGGGCATTTACTCCCCATCCTCACTTGGAGACATATTCTGTTGCTACACTCCTCTCGCCCTCTCTCTGAGCTAGGTTTATGCTTAATAATCACTGCCTCATAGCCCGCTGCCAAGGGCTATACCATTTGTTAAAGGGACTGAGGGAAAGGGCCTTAAGACAACGGGAATAGCCTCAGGCAGAAGGGCTATAAGGCTATTAGAACATTCCACCCATGGTTGGTAAAATGTTCTAAATTAAAAAGGGAGAAACAAACATTGGAATTTTGGAGCAGAAGGCTTATACATGTCATTATAAGCCCGGAGCTACTCCATTCTCTTCAATGGAGCTCTCAACATTCCAATGTTCTACATACCTTTAAAATAACGACAGAATTATGGAAATCTATGACAGGGTATGAAATGATGCAATGAATAAAATGAACTTTATTTGAACGCTGATGACTCTAGGAAGAAGTCACTTTTAGAGTTCATGAATTGTGATGAATTGCAATTCCACTAAAGTAATGAAAGTGGGATATTTACCCTAGTGTGTTTGTGCCTCTGACTCCGCTGCTTTCTGACTTTCCAGGAATTCGATAAGAATTCCGGCACTATTGCTAGGAAACCATGAATGCTGCAGATTGTCTGGAGTACTCTCCTGATACAATATTTGCATATATGGAAATGTAGAAAAAATAAATAACTGCATGTATAAATGTATGTATAAGTGCGTTTTTACTGTCTAAGGATCTTTTTTCCATCATGAAGAAACCGTTCCGCCTACACCCTCCGAATTTCAAGGCAATTTCTAACACTCGCTAAACAAAGACATAATGTACTTCTGTCTTTTACAGGCAGAAATCTCAAGCCGTTTTCAGGGTGGGAAACGTCCAGCAAATGGATTGTGAATATCCACAAACTTGTCACTTTGTGAATATTTCCCGACTTTCACAAATGCTGCCCTATGGCATGCCCAGAGCCCACTGTGAACAGATTCACTGATACTTGAAATCTGTCAAACTGGGGAAGCCTTATGGGTTAATTATTCGTAAAGTTCCATCTTCTTAGCAGCCAATTACTGAATCACAGAACCACACCACTGTCTGAGAGGCTGGCACCAGAGCTGCAATATTTAATATCTCAGTTTCCTGGCAGTTGCAAATACAACCCTAAAGGAAACTCCCAAATCTGATCATTTCTTGCTTCCAGCATGCCAGATTGCCAGAAACAATCGATTCACACTCACCACACATTCCAGACCTGCACTAGAATGGACCACTGTCCCAGGTGTGAGGGAAGTCCCTCCTCTTTTCCCGTAGTACTTCCAAAATACTTCTGTTTCGTCTTTCTCAAGGGCTTCAGTTTATCAAAGAAAAGTCACCACATATCATGAACCTGTGCCCGTACTCATTGTTCTTCACATACACTCAGGATCTCCCCGCCTACTGCCATATCTTCTTCAAACCTTCTAATCTAGGGGCCAGATTCACAAAAGTAATCTGAGACAAAATCCTAACTTTCGGTATTTACAAAGGGCATTTAGGAGTAGTAAAGTTAGTATTTTTGTTAAGACCAAAACTTAAGACAAACTTAAGGCAAAATTCTAACTTAAGTTTAACTTAAGTTTAACTTAAGACCAAAACTTAAGACAAACTTAAGACAAAATCCTAACTTTACTACTCCTAAATGCCCTTTGTGAATACCGAAAGTTGTAAAGTTAAGATTTTGTCTCAGATTACTTTTGTGAATCGGGCCCTAGGTTTTTTGTCAAGACTTTATGCCAAGCATTTATTGACGCTGGGGTTGTACCTTTGTGTCTTCCTAGAAGCAATTTGCATTATGTCAGTATCAGGATTCTCAAGCCCCAGGGTGTTCGTCTATCTTTTTCAAATAAAGTGAGTGCTCTGATGACAGACTTTTTTGAGAGCAATTGTATCCTAGGCACAGAGAGTATTGATAATATATGGGTTTCTATTCAGGTCCAAGGAAGCCAGATACGTTTTGTGAGGCTGCCTCCTAAAACTGTGCCTTTCGGCACCTGCCACTTGTTGATGGAGAGACTGTCATTAATCTGAGCTAGAGACTGTCATTAAACTGAGCTAGAGACTGTCATTATACTGAGCTAGAGACTGTCAATATACTGAGCTAGAGACTGTCATTATACTAAGCCAAAGAGACTGTCATTATACTCAGCTAGAGGGAGAGTCATTATACTAAGCTGTTCCAATTATACAATTTTATTGTCTGGAAAGTTAGCCTCTCCGTACTCCTTTGGAAACATTCATATTGTTTTGCCCCCCTCGCCCCCAGTAAATCTCATTGTTCTATAGGCACATGTCATTACATCTCTTTGTAACTTTTATGGGTAACATAGGGATTTATGGTTGGCAAGACCTGGAAGCTGCAAAGAAGACAGCTATTAATTTTGAGGGAATATATCCAGCCCACCAAGGAAGTATCTAAATGCTGCTGGGTTCCATCTCTTCCTGGTTTTCCAGCATTGTAAAGCACAGATGTGCTTTTATTAACACCCAAGTATTTCATGGTTCCATAGGCGTTCATCAAACAGGGATCGAACAAGGCCTAAACGTGTCACCACTCGCTAATTGGATCTGCGTTTCGGATCTCCCAGATGCCCCCCTTGCTCTGAGGCTAGGTCTGGTCATTGCCCACTCACAGTATGCACTCTCACTCATGCAATGAGAATGCAATGTCATTTATGTGACATATGCTCACAGGACCAGCATGGGCAAAGGCAGGATGGCCTCTCTAAACATCCTAGTACCTACCCCAATGCCCAGGAATGAGACTGAGTCTCGATGTAATCCCTGGATAAGGCAAGAATGCACTCACCGGTTTTCAATATTTGCCACTGGTCAGGAGGATGAGCCCCAGAGAAGGAGCAACAACAGTATTAACAAGCACACTTCGATGTTACATTGTGTCATATCTGGTCCCAGAATAATGAATGGTGTTTAAGTTATTGTGGAGAATTGGGCACTGATTTACTTGGAAAAGTATATGCTTTTTGGGGGAGATATTAAATATGGAGGAGAGTCCAACAGAATTATTTTCTGCGCTCAGGTACGCTTTATACAGGAATGCTTCATATTGAAATGGGGCGATGAAAGAAAATATTTATAGCTAGAACCCCAAATTTACCCTTGGCACCGCATGTGATAATGGTACATCCCAGGAAACGGAAGTCAATCTTCAAGCCAAACACCACCTGCTCCCATACATTTCCAACTCATGTGATGCTGATAGCAGTGTAGCAGTGTTTTCTTTCAAGCACCCAACACGCACCATAGCTTGAATGTCCCTGTCCCTACAAAGCAATCTCTTACAATTGTTCTAGTTATCCTAAGCACCACTCAGTAGCAAATAGACTTGCTATTTTACCTGCTAGCTGCACAAGCTCTTCTTTATGGTTCCTACATTCGTTTTGAATGATCCCAGGTGCCTGAGGTCACCTTCTGCACAGTCATTGCACCCAGATTACACCCTGCTGCAGGACACTTGTAATTCCTTGAATGTTAGATCATAGTTGATACCAGAAACATCTCAGTGCAAGGTACCTTGGTTCATCCTGTGTTAGTGTTTAATATAGCTACTCATAATCGTTGCCCGGTTGTTATCGGAATATGTGAAACCTAGCTATTAAGTATTTCATGTCACAGTTTTAGACACAATTGTATACATATTTTCTCCTACGAATTCAGGATCAGAATAATGCACCCGTGGGATATTTTACGATGGGTTCTCCTGGCTGTTTTGGTGGTGTCATTGATGGCCATCCAGAGAAATGGTCGCCGCAGCAGACACATGGTAAGTTTGTTTCATTCTTTGTGGATTAAATAGTCTCCCTGTCACGAATGCCGGTATCTAATGGACTTGCTTTCATGAGTAGATCTACTGAGCTATGCACAGTCAGTCATAGTCACATACATCCAGACAGAGCCAAAAACAAATAAATGTGAAATGCATATATTCCATCTCTCACACCGCTTCCTCTCATCACATGCTTAAATAAAGCATCTACGACAAGATAAGAAGGACATTCTGGCCACTCACGTAGTCTCCAAAACACTTTCCACTTAGGCCTGCTGCTAATTGTTCACTCTTTCAACCAAACGATCTTTAATGGAGTAGCAGGCTAGAAGTCCGCTAACATGTTTCGGCACCTCGTCCGTTGTATGAAGTGTTGTGCAAATGCACTTACAGTACAATACAGTACACTGTAGTAGTGCTGACGAGCAATAGAGTAAATTCACAAAGCTATTTCCTGCAATCAAGTAAGTGAGTAAGAATGAATGCATGCATACATTGTAGGTAGTTCACAGAGCAAATATGAAGAACTGACTCATATTAAGAATATCTAATTGTTCCATAATCTACACTATGATGAGGTGCTCAAATAATTTCAAATGTGTAGGAAAGGAGAGGTGCCTCCACTGTAGTATTAGAGGAGTAGCCCAGGACATACAATGACAATTTGTTTTTAGCCACAAAGTAGTACACTTTGGGCCTTTGATAGTCTGGATTTCACTTGGTCTACTTATCGAAACAACTAACTTACTTGTGACTGCACCACTTCCAAAGTGGGCAGAAAGTGGAACTTAATACAGCTGTCAATCCAATGTTAACAGAATGTGTGCAACAGGCAGTTCCAATCATAGAAATAACAAGCTTTAAGGAAGACCTGTCAAAAAGGTTGGAAGATTAGAGAATTCCAACATTTCTCAACACTATGCATGTGTAATATGTGCATTGTGCACAATAGGCAAATGTAGGGTTACGAAAGTGGGCATATATCACCATTGTATATTGAGTACCGCACATATGCTTACAAACTCATGCCTGGTCTCAGATACACCTGGAACTGCTGACAGGCTATTTCCTTCACCACTCACCTGCCTGCAGGCCTCCATGCTGCCTCAGTATAGATTGCTGCTTCTGAGGAGCCCCTCTTCAGACTGCAGGCCTAAGGGCCCATGCTGAGAGCCTGAGCTACTGCGCCCAGCGTACTATCAGAACTGACAAGGGAGATAGGCTACTTGACCCATGTGCCATGCTCAGTATGCAGATGTCTTCACACTAGGCCAGTGGCCTCCTCCTGCAATAAAGGCTTACATCGCCTGATCTTAGATACAACCTGGAGCTGCCAATGGGGCAAATTTCTCTTCCATCCCCACTCACTGCTTGTAGGCATCGCTACCATCTTGGTGTAGATTCCATCCTCCTGAGAGTATTTCTTCAGATGGCAGATTTGTGGAACCACAGACTGTGCTGGGAGCCTGAGCTACTACTCCCAGCATATTATCGAACTCAGGCAGGAGGATCGTTCACCTGGCCCACATCGCATTCCCTAGTGTGCAGATGTCATCACGTAGGGTTTAATACACTTAACCCACTTCCTTCGGCTTTGGCCACTCCACTAATGGTGTCAGCTGAGGACATTGGGCTGTTAGCTGCCATTTGCTGCAGTTTGCTTCTTGAGCTTGCGGCTGCCCTCCTTGCCTGCTCTCTTTCTAAAATGCATTGTGCTGAACATATACTAGTTTCCCGTAGCCAATATCCCATTGCTAACATCACTCAGCAACTCCTACAGGCTGTAGGTATTTCTTCTTCACTTCATCTGTCTGACCCTATGACTCCCCTTTCTAACTCTGGAGGCTTCCTCTTGTTTGATTACTATAAGACCAGGTTCAAATCCACAACCCGATAACCCAAGTTACTCCGGATGTGTTGCCCTTGACATAATCCTCCCTGAGAAGTGACCATTACTGAGAGATCCCAGTCCATTAACCCAGTTATAGTGGGTGGCCTCTAACTTGTCTCTCTGCTCAGAGTGTTAACCATTGACACACCTGAAGCGATCTCTTTCAGCAGTGGCTTAACAAAACTTGAGGGGGCTCCCCGGCAAAGTACATGCAGGGGGCCCCCACGCTCCGGACCTTGTCCAAAGCTCTCTGCCCAGGGACCTGCTAGTGCCGGTGGGGCCCCCAGAGCTCTGGCCCCCGCACCGCAGGGGCTGCGTGGGCTTTTGTTACACCACTGTCTTTCAGATATTTGAATCATTCTGCACTAATCTGCTGACCACAAACCTCAAGGTAGTGAAGGATAGACAGCAGTCCCACACTGTGCGTTGGTTTTAATTAGAACCATTCTAAACTATTAGAAAACCAAAGTCATTGTCTCGAATCTGAATGGAGAACACTTAAATGCACATCAGAACAGGATAAGTACACTAAAGCAACTATGGTCTTTAAAGAACATTCTCAAAGCCATAAAAGATTAATGGGCTGAGAAAACAAACCTCATGCTCAATTTAACTAGGCAAAATCTGCCATTCACCATCTCATCTTCTACTGCTGTGTTCTGTGAGACTCTTACTTGTTTTTTTATTATCAAAATAAATGCAATTACTGAGGACCTGGATGTGACTGATAAGCTTCCATTTTTATCGACACCCCTTAGGTTCTCTCCCTCTGACGCTCTTTCTCTTCTGCTGGTGCCTCCTAATATTAAGGACATAGAAAAATTACAACACTCGATGAAAATAACATCTGCCTCAGTAGCCCAACTCCCACATAGCTAAGGAAGAGGTTTGCCCCTATATTTGCCTAGTCAACAACTTGCTAAATGGTCTTTCTCAGAGGGATTAGCTCAAGATAATTTCAAAACTTTTATCATTACACCTCCACTGCAAAACCCAACTTGTATACAGCACCTCTTTAAAATTTTAATCCCATCACCAACCTGCCAGTCCTGGCAAAACTCTTGGAGAAACTGGTAGTCACAAGGCTTCAGTAGCACCTAGATACTTTTAAGTGCCTTTCCATTTTGAATCCAGATGTAGACCTCCAAATGATACAGAGAAAGCTTTAAAAGATTCTGCGATAGCTATCTAAGGTTAGGAGATGATGGCACTGGTTGACTCCTGGCAATGTCGGACCTGACGGAATTCTTTGATATGGTGAGCCACCAAAGGCTGAAGCAGATCATTCTTAAAAGATGGAATGAGGAGGGTCCATTTATGAGGTTTTTATCATCTTCACTATATTGAGGTTGTGGTGTGCCCCAGGGCACCCCTCTTTCAACCATTCATTTTACCATGTATGAAAAGTACAATCTTATGTAGAGGACACATAAGTATATATTCAAATTTCAATAATATCCAGAGTGCATTGTGTATTACAGTAACAACTCCAAAAGATCAAAAACTGGAAACACCAAAGCCAGCTTCAATACAACAGCTTGAAAACGAAGTTTATTACCTTTTGAGGGAAGTAGCTTGGGAATCCAAGGACATTCCATCTTCTGGCTCTTCTAGTTCAAGCTCCAAATTTGTCAAGTTTAGTAAGAAATTGTTATGTCTTAATAGGATACTCACCGCAGCAAGAGCATGTTCGTGGGGCTCCGCATTCATGGTGGATGCCGCAAGTTTTTGGTCATCCTGCTAAGAAAGAGATTGGCATCTTCTCCCATGCCTCTCTGTCAGTGACATCACCATAGCACCAAAATATGTGGTCTTCTTCTTTTGCTTTAGTTTCCTTGTCTGTAAGCTAGTGGGAGAGTAAGAGCGATTCAATTTGAAGCTGTGCACTATGCCTAACTGCCCAGGAGGCAGGGTGCATTATATGAAAGGTGTGGGCATATAAGTGCAAGCTTATATGTCTCTACAGTAGCCTCCATCCATAAGGGCTACTATAAGTGCTCAAGGGGCCATAGAAGGTTGCCAGATCCATTATGGTCCCACTGAAAAGTGTCATGTTTGGTATCAAACAACTTGTCTCATCAAACCCGGCCTTTTTACAAAGTCAGATTTAATGTGGCATGCACCCAGGCGGTTGCCCATGTGGTTGCCCCTGCCTTTCCTGTGCCCTGTCTGACAGCCTGCAGCTGCTGCCGCCAAGACAGGAATCTGACCCCCTGTCGAAAGGTGTGACCAGTCTCAGGAGTCATAAACAAAGCCCTACCTGGGAAGGAGGTGTCACCTCCCCCCTGACAGGATGGCTAGTGAAGTGGCAGAGTGGTGAGCTCCAAAGATCTCACCACCTCTGATATGCAAGAAGGCTTCCTCCAGCCCAACCCTCTCCCTCAGGCAGATTTGCAACCTGTGCAAGCAGGAAAATTAGATAGTAAAGAGGCATACACCCCCAGAAGGCTACCTAGTTTGTACAGTCAAAGAAGGTTTCTGCCGTTTTTAAAAGTGGCAGAATAGAGGCTTCTGGCTAGAAATGGTGCCACATTTCCCAGGAAGTGGTCACCTCAGGGACAGATTAGCCGCTACGGTTAGTAGCCCATTGGCTACTAGCACCCACACCCCTAACGCCTCTAAATCTAGAATTTAAGGGTCTCCCCTGGCACCAGAACCTCAGATCTGATCTATTTGCAACAAATGGACAAAGAAGAGACCTGAGTCTGTGACTTCAGGACCTGCACAAAGCAAAGGCAGCACAATTGCACCTTTGGCAACCACCCTGCAGCTGCACGACTATGACTCGCCCTGGATCAGAGACAGGATCCAAAGGAAAGAGGAACCCCTCTGCAAGCCAGAGGCAACTCCAGAACTCCCTTGGACTAGAGGTACAAGTCTCCTGCAGCCTGCAGGTAAATCACGCTCCCGGAACCAAAGAATCACTAGCCACCAGGCCCACAGAGAAAATCGCCCAAAGTAAATGGTCTTGTGCATTGTGGAAAATGTAGTCCTGATCTCCAGCAAGTTTCAGCCAGATACCCTGGACTCCAGGATGTCGAACTGACCGAAGGCTGAACTTGCTGCTGCCAAAGCTTGTTGGTGGCCAGTCCGGCTACCACTACCTTTATTTGACATTGTACCTCGAGGGAACCCCAGCAACATCTTCCACTTGACTCCTCCTTGGCCCATTGTTGAGAGTCTGCATCCCCTTCCTCACCAGCATCGTCTAAGCGGTGTTATGTTTCATATAGGTACCCCAATATAGGCTCAGGTAGTCACCTAACTTTTCACCTATATTCTCCCTACCATTACACTACATAATGGTTCTTGGGACTGACCTTTTACCTAGTTACGGTACTGCATACACGACGTGGGGTTTTCCCTGAAAACTAGCCTCATCCATTAAGCATGAGGATTCTTGGAAACTCAGCAGAACTACCATCTCTTGCATAATAACTATATACAAGAATCATTCCTTCCGTCATCCTAAGTCCGACATGTCACAGCAAGGTAGAACGCCTGAGGGTACCACTTTGGGTATATAAACACCATATCTTGCTGAGGTAGTCAGAGGAGAAAAGGACTTCCATGCTGACACACTGACGCGAGACGCTGAGGTTCCTGCACGCAGACACTCCAGCTCGCAGTGGTCTGACATCCCTGGCGGGGTGTCCATCTCGAGACCAAGATGGGGTCCCACAGTCTCTCACTTCAGGTAATGGGGTTGACTTTATCCTAGAGGGATTCTTGGCTTTTCACCTACATACATACTAGGTACACTTAGGTACATCTAGTTAGCGTCGCATCGTAGGAGTATGCATTTACTACTGTCATGTATTTCATATACTTGCCTGTATTCATTGTTTTAGCACGATGGTAGAAATCTACCATCCTTTCACTCTGTTAGTGCTTCTAATTATTTATATCTGTTTCTGTCTAATGGTTGTTTCAGCACACCTATTTTACACTAGAATGACGCTGGTTCAATAAATGCTTATTGAAAAACGTCCCCACCGTTTATTCTGTGTATCTCTCTGAGACAAAGTGAGCACGAGTGACTGAGCGAAAAGTATTGCACTGTTTCCATGATCCTGAGGGATCAGGGTTGTCATGTTCGATAGTTGCCAAGAACTATTCTCTCCTTTGTAAGAGGAGTTTCTAGTGGCACTGTGAGCTAGCTGGTACAACAGGCTAACATACCCGGTGGGGGTGTCTAGATTCAGTCCGGACACCAATCCTTCAGTTTATGTTGTCTAAACGCGCAGATCCAATATAGGTTTATAGGAACTACAGGACATGGCGCTGCCAACGCTGGTTTGGTACTTATTTAACAGTCAAATCTGAGTAGTTCAGTCATGCTATTCTCAGAGACCCCTACTCACATTTTCCCAGAGACATCTGTAGTGGGAAGGGAACTATCCGCCACAGCTGAGTAGGCATATCCTATGTATTGGCTGTAGGTTTATCAAGCTTGAAGGACCAACAGTTCCTATTGTACATAAAAGCTTATCTCAGTTTCCTTGAAACTCTTCCTTTAAAAACCTTTGTCAACAATGGCTGACGAAGACGCCGCTGTGCGAGCACAACGTGCAGTAGCTGAGGAAGAACTAGAAGGGGAAATCATCATTTCAGAAAATGTCAGAAATGCCCTTACTCAAAAACTAACAGACTACAAAGTCACAGCTAGGGGTGGAACAGTCACATTCGTGATTGAGGCTCACAAATCATATAGAACAGAGGTATTCCATTCATGGATTAAATTCCCATAAGCAGATGCACAATCAAATAAATGTCATTCTTACACTGAAGATGAAACACCGAAGGAATACTGTCCGTATGAGGACATTGAAGTTCCGCTCACCTACCAGGAGCACATAAACTGGTTTAAAGGCGCCCTCCCCCACACAAAAGACAAAGTAAGACTAGGTCCACTCAGAAGAGATGGAGCCACTTGGCCTATCCTAGCAGCTTATACACCACATCCAGACATTGATTCAATGCCTTTAGCAGACTTACGTCCACTTCATAAAGAAATAATAAAACTTTACAGAAACCCGATACAGTTTTTGATGAGAACACTCACACTTCAGCCAACAAGAGCTACACAAACAGAACAAATGCAGGGATCTACAACAAAAATTACACCACAAACGCTACACGCAGTTATGGGTAAAATGCCCACTAAAGGTGAGCAAATGCCATTCTGGATAGCTCAGAAAATAACACAGCTAGAGACAGTATTTCCACATATCAGCCCTCAAGAATAACACAGAAAGCTAACAATCTGCTTGCCAATGAGGATAGCTCCCCAGATGGAGGATTGTACCACTTGGGGTACAGTTTTCGCTGCCATATATACCAGAACTCATGGTATCCCTTCATTAGCAGTAATACCAGATGTATTAATACAAATACAGACTGAGTATGGAGCTGAACCTGCTCTGAACTTAGGGATGAAAGGGGAGGCAGCAGCAGTGGCAATACGCCAACGCCTGAGGGATTTCACTCCTTTACAACAGGAACGTGAATTACCTAAAATTATTGAAGACACCTATGCTGAATTAGGTAGAGATAGTTTGGGAGCTAGAGCAACAAAACCTCAACTCACGGGAGGTCCTGAAAAGGATAACACCAAGCAAGCACCTGATTCTTCCCAGAAGAAATGGGATAATAACAATAAAAAACAAAAGTACAGAGAGAATAGATCTCAGTCCAGTGGTGGGTCTCCTCAACAGGAGCCCTCCGAAAGGAGGTACAACCTTAGGAATAGAGATAACATTAAAAAACCTGACAGGTATCAGGATACTGATACACGTTCCTCTCGTTCCTTTCAGGGTTCACCAAGAAACTCAGAGAGGGAAGGACGGTCAGAACACAGACAAGAAGAGTGTACAAAGTCCAGAGACATGCCACGCACTTCAGATTATTCTTCCAAGAAAGAAGAGAAGCCAAAATCAAAACCTCAATTTAAAAAGAAGAAAGTAGCAGGTCTTAAAGCTAGACATGCCCAGAATTCTGAGGACTCAACTTCTGAACGGGGAATGGGCTCTGACGATGCTAGACAGCACAGCAGAAGAAACAATAGCTCACCAGAACCTGATGGAATTTCTGGTGACAGCAGAGTTGAATGAGCATATCACGGTGGAAACACCTGATACGAGGGTAAGTGTCCCACATAGGTTACATAAAATAACCTCCAGATGGAGGGGGATAAACCCAGAAAAATTAAAGGTCCCTTTTGGGAGAACCTGACTTTTGGCTATGACATCCTTTTAGCTGAAAAAGATTGGCCGCCTGAAATTGTTATGGATTGCCTAAAGGGAGAAACAGTGATTTTACTGTCCTTTTCCGAACTCGTTCCAATTTACTTAAAACACACATACGCGCAGGAGTGGGCAGTAGCCCTTGCTCCAGCATTATATCGCAACCATGGTGGATGGGATGCTGAGTTACCTCACCATGTAATCCCAGTAAAAACCACTCCAACTCCACAGGGACAGTACCCATTAAAACAAGAAGCGAAAAAACAGGTCAGGGAGATTTTAGATCAACTTGAACACCAAAGTGTAATTGAAACTTGCACCTCCCAAATGAATAATCCTTTGTTTTGTTATAATGAAATCCGATAATTCATACCTTCTAGTTTTAGACTACAGGCATCTGAACACATGCACAAAAACATTTGGCGTACAGAATGCACATAGTGCCGCATAACATTGTGCGGAAAAAATACAAAACAACACTAGATATCTCAAATGGATTCTTCTGCCAAAATAAAGCACCTGAAAGCAGGTATCTAACCGCATTTTCCACGCTAGGTTCTCAGGGTCAATTTTGTTGACTCCCCCAAGGGTATAAGAATAGGCCTGGGTTGTTCTCCGCTAGGGTAACAGAGTTATTTCAGAATTTGGATGAAGAGGCATTGTCCTGTGTAGATGATATTTATGTGACAGATGATGATTTAAAGGATCACTTGGCCAGGGTGAGCAACATAATTTTGGGGTTCGCCTCTGAGGGCTACAAATTTAATTTAAAAAAATCAAAACTAGCCCACCTCAATGTCCTATTTTTGGGATATGAGCTATCAAGTGAAGGGAAAAGCCTTGCAGCTAAATTTTTAGAAAAGTGTGCGCTGCTCCAACCTCCAAAATCGCTGAAAAACTTACAATCCATATTGGGATTTTTAAATTTTGGCAGAACATACATTTTAGATTACGCAGAAAAAGTAAAATCTTTCTACGACTTAATAAGACCTGATTTCTCAGTTAGGCATTGGACACAGGAACACACAGATATCCTTCGTTCCCTACAAGCTGACATGATAGTATCAAAACACTTGCGGACACGCGTGAATGTCCGCAATTTGGTGATCCGTGTTATAGCGGGTCAATCTGGGTACACTTACCTAACCTTCAATGAAGGAGAAACAGTACCCATAGCATACAAATCACACTTGTACACAAACGCTGAAATGCGCTTTGCTTCTACAGAAAAAATCCTGACAGCAGTACAGACTGCTGTAGTAAGAGAAAGAGCACTGGCTCAGGGGAAACGAATAATCGTCGTAACTCCAGTACCGGCCTTAGAGGCTGCTATAAAGGCAAGCGTTCCTAATGATAAAGCCTTACATCCAAGATGGATACAATGGGCTAATTCTCTCACTGCAACGGATGTAGAATACAGATATGACCCAGGTCTAAAAACACAAGCATTCCTGCAATATGAACAAGAATATCCTCTACCAAATGAAATAATGCCTGTAGATCAGTATGAATACATTATTTACACTGACAGATCTGCTCAGCCGGCCATAGGAAGTAAACAACAATACAGTACCGCTTGTGCGATTGTAAAAGGTTGTATGCAGGATGGCAAGTTCCATCCCAGTGATACGAAGACTCAGTCTCTAGGAGACTGTATGGCTCAGCTGGCAGAATTAAAAGCCCTATTACTGGCACTAATAAATACAGATTGAGAATTCCCCACACTGATTGTCTGCGACTCTTTTTACTGTGTCCAGTCATACAATGAATATCTTCACTACTGGGGTCCAAATGGGTTTAAAGACTCAAAAGGTGGCACAATTAAGCATAAAATGCTATGGGAACAGGTAGCGGAGTTGAAAAATGAACTACCAAGAGCTCACGTGATACACACGCTGAGTCATCAACATGATTGCGTTCACGTTGAAGGGAATTCATTGGCCGATGAAGCCACAAAGGGGGCAGTACGTACTGCTGCCGTAGCTGCAAACACTCATTCAAAAATGAGAATAGACGGACAGATAATGGTAGCTGTCATTGCTTCACGCAAAAACAGCCCAGCCTTACCGAAAGGTTTTCCACTCAAGTACTCCTACAAGTTAGATGCAAACAACATTCCGTATGCTCAGATTCCAGGAGTGGGGGATAGAGTAATACCAAACATGAATCGCAGATTAGGCTTAATACTAGCTGCACACAAGGGTCTAGGTTCTGTATACGCAGGGATTACCGAGACGGTTTCTTTACTGAAACAATGCTATTGGCGGCCTGGTTTAACTAAACGGATGAAGAATTTTGTCTTAAATTGCGACATCTGCCAGCAGATGAAGGTGTCCACCGTGGAGCGTCCAGCGCAGACACCACTACTAATATCAGACAGAGCACTCGCTTGTGTCTATTTGGACCACTGCGGCTCCCTACAATCGGATGGGGCTTAAAAGTATATCTTGGTGGCAGTGGATTCATGCTCCAGATTCCTATGGGTATGGCCTCAGCGCTCGGCTGATGCTTGAACTGTTATAAAAGATTTACGAGTCTTTATAGGGACATACACAGTTGGCACATTACATTCTGACCGTGGCCCCGCGTTTAGCTCTAGGGCTTACAATGAAGCCATGGAAGGTTTGGGTGTAGCATTGCGGTACTCCTCTCCATACCATCCCGAGAGAAATTAGGTCGTGGAGAGGAAAAACCAGGACTTAAAGCAGTCTTTAAAAGCAAGAGTTTTAGGTTTGGGTGGTAGTTGGGTCAATCACTTATACGGGGTCCAACGTGCCCTTAATAACATGCCAAGAAGTTCTCTAGGCGGTGTCACTCCTTACAAGGTCCTTTTTGGGATGAGAATGTGGGTACCTGATCTCGATTATGAAAGCACAGTGGTGGATGAAAACCCATTTGATATCAATAAACATTTGGCTATTTTACAGGATATGAATGAATCCCAGGCACTACTAAGCAACGTGCAAGTAAAACGCACCGCCACTGGGGAAGTCAAATCAGTCACGGCAAGAAATGTCTGAATCCCAAAATTCGGGGATCTGGTCAGAGAAAAGATCAAGGACAAGAAAGAATTTGGGCAGTCATACAGAAAGCCTGTACCTGTCCTAACAGTCGAAGGAACAAGAACAGTACTTCTTCCGCCTCTTGCCGGCAAAAAAGGAAAGAGATTCGTCTCCATTGATCTGATCAAACCACACTATGTGGCCGATACTGATTAGTAGGCCTCGTGGGCTCCTGGTTATCCGATGCTCTCCTCTCACTACCATACAGGAAGTTCAGACAGAAAGACTCATAACATATGAAGAGTCACCAATACAAAATGATGTAATTTCCGACAATGAAATGGAACTCATTCCTCTTGAAACAGAACTTCAAAGCACAAATGAAAGACAAATATCAATTCGGCCTAACACCGATGTCTACATCAATACGCCACAACAAGAGACACCTACCAGTTCAACAAAACCTGCTGAGCTACCAAAAATAGATCGAACTGCATCTGACTACTTCATCGATTTTAATACCTTCTCTCTTGATCCCAGTGAACCTGAGACAGCGCCAGCTCCAGTTTCCCGTAAGCAACAAATTTGTGCCTTTTTGCACTTTTCTGAAAAATACTTACTTAGTATCACCTTGGCTCCAGCTCTAGATCATAACTTGAATATTGTTTTTTCTGTTCTGGATTGGCCTAGTGACTGTTTTTTCTTACTCATAAATGGAAAATATCTCCCAGAACGCTCTGCAGTATCAAATGTGAACTTGGTCCTGAAACCTCATACATCATCTCACCGTGAATAAAGAGACCTGTTTTCAGTGAACATTACAGCTGTTCCAATTCCTGATGGTATAGTTTGGAACAAGGTTGATTATGATGTATTTAGCCCTACTGAACTTTTGAAAATACCACATTTATTAAAAATTTCTCTAAATGATATCATTGCCTCCAGTACATTTTCTGATGATTGGGATTTTGAAACTGTAAATAATATGTTGTCTGATTTGGAACAATCCTCTGCATTTTCAAGCACTGAAATGTTAGAAGACGCATCAGATTATAACATCATTATAGTCATCACTTTTTACACAAATCCAGTATCCCACGTAATGTCTTCACATACCACCAATGGGAACATTTCCCGACACCACCAAAAGGTAGTTCGAAGACATTTGCACAGAAATGTTTGTATTTTTCAGGGTTTAACACTTCTGACCCGACCTCATATTACTATAAGGTTGCACCTACACCTGCACAGAAAAATATGCTGACTAACACCAAACAGATTTATTCTGCATCCTTTATTTCCCAACTGTCTGAACAGGGTTTCGACTTACGGAAGGACACTATAGACACAAAATCAGTCTGGGGTTCTAAGGAATGGCAAGTTCAGGGAACAGAAGCACTATTTAGAGCGTGCCTCATTCCACAGCAGATAATATTTCTGAATGACACTGTGCAACAGACTTCATGTATTGGACTAGCCAAGAACAAGGATTTGAACACACCTCATGTTCTCACACCATCTCATATCGATTTTACATCACATGGAGGTGATACAATAGATGACATCATGAAGTACAATACTTCAGACTCCAATTGGGAGGGTTGGTTAGCTTGACCCACAGATACCAACAGATGTCCGTCAAGATTCAAGGGTACCACCGAAGGGTTTAGTATCCATAGGCCAGACCAATGCTATGTACAAAGAGAACATCCGGGGGTAGTGGCATCATACAGTGTTGGGAAGTTGTGCCTCGATTGGCTAAAAACCTCGACACTGTATCAGGTGAAACAGCACTTATCCTTCCTCTCAGATGAGGTGAATCTAAGGGATTTTTTATTAGGTCCCCAAAAGCCACGTCAGAAACGTTTCTATTACGCTGTCTATAATGAAATCTGGAAAATCTCTCAACAAGAAGCTGCGGAGAAACTCCGTGAAATAAATAAAATTAACCTAGAAAAGGCGTTCGCGGTAGTTGACAACGGTATGCCTACATTAACATCCAGGATTTATTCACTGGGCAACATTATATCTTCTGCCATAGATATACTAGAACAAGACTTGTCCATACTACAACACGGACAATCCCAGTTACGTTCTATTATGCTATTAAGCTAGACGCTGCAATCATTGCGAGCTGGTTATGTGCCTTGGCGATTTATCAACAGCACGTCCCTATTTTCTGCATACAATCTAACTGAAAAGCAGATAACGATGGCACAAAGGGGAGCAAAATATACAATGCTGCGTATTGAAAAACTGGACAAATTACCTTTTACTGTGGCAGAGTCACCATCCACAGAATGGTTAATCCATGGCCATATAACACTACCGATCACAACTTTCCAGTTTCAGTTTTGCTTAGAACAACAACAGGCGGGCAGATATGAAGGTAGTGAATTCATCAAGGAATCTTGGGAATTACCATACAGATTTCGATGCAGGAATGGGGACATGGAAGTGTTCCTTAGCGGTACCAACTGCGAGAATTCCTTAAGTGGATCTCTCATATGCCAGGATATCATGCTTCACAGGGCCTGTAATGGTTCAGTTGCTAACTTATCCTATCACTTGAAAGGGTCCCCAGCTGCCGTGATTAATCCGGTGTTCAAGTTGCTTTCAAATGGGAGCTACTAAATGCTGAATGATCAAGGTTGTTGAGGGATGCTCCTGGACATCGCATATCTTGTCACTATAAGCTCCAGGGTTACTTGCTGTATGCAAGTATTGTTTCCACCGACCCATACAGTCAGGGAGGCACCGTTATGGCCTTCGTTGAATGTTTCCTTTATACAGTTTGATACTCTGAGCCGAATGAAAGCCATGCTTTTAAAGCAAACCGTGCCCTTAACCTCCGCCCAAGAAACTTATGATCTCCAGGTTGCAAGGTCTTCGGCTGAGATACAGGCACTAGAACAGAGAAATTGCCCTTTCCATTTCACAGAAATGGTACAAAGTATCTTTAACATGTCTGATACGACGAGTATAGTCCACCTATTTAAGGCCATAGGTTCTGGACTGTTAAGCACCTTTCAGACAATACTCGAAGTTATTCCCAACTTCATACACTCCGTATCCGGAAGCATTTTTGGAGGGCTTCCACTGATCATGTTCCTAATAGCAGGTATCCTGATTGTAATTTTTCTGCTACGCAATGGATGTCCCAGTCACCAAGGAGATGGAAAAAACGATCTTGGAGCGCCGATACCGTGATCGCATGGTACTCCATCTGGGCACACCTCGCCTTCGCGAACTAAGTGAATCTTGGTTCTTATCATTTAGACCAGTCTGGATCGACTGTATTCTGCCTGTTCTGCGGACAAGAATGGGTGTTGGACCTCTGCCTAACACTTCCATCAGTTGTGCCACCGGACGTTGATGCTTTACTGGATCCGATAACAGCCCATGTTCTGCAGTGTCCTCAGCGTATTCCAATGTTGATGTCTGCATTCTTAGAGCCACCACAGGATGCTTCAGCTCCTGTCGGAACGGATACCGGCTCCTCAACACATACTTAGGCCTTGGGTGGCACACAGGCTTCCGCAGCATCGGCTGTGGATAATGCTGAAGAACATCTGTGCTCGACTGACCTGATCTGCGAGGTGTTGCAGGGACCGTCGTCTGCGATTGCAAGCAACAGTGATGTTGCGTCTCCCAGCCGGGACACATAAACATTAGGCTCATCGTGTGCTGGTAAAATTTGGCTTTTTCCAAAACAACCACATTTGGAATTTTAAACAGGACACTTTTTCTAAACTGCATGGCTTTCAGTCACTCATTGTTCGGACTATATATACGAACATATTTAGTACAGATTCTATCGCATGCAATATTTTTTCTTTTTTTAGCATTTTTTAGAAACTTTACGTTTTTTAAGTATTATTTTTTATGGACTTATTAATAGTCCGGGTACAACATTTAGCCGTACGTTGGACTTTTAAATATGTCGTCCAGTCGGATGAGGAGTGGGTGTTATGTTTCATATAGGTACCCCAATATAGGCTCAGGTAGTCACCTAACCTTTCACCTATATTCTCCCTACCATTACACTACATAACGGTTCTTGGGACTGACCATTTACCTAGTTATGGTACTGCATACAGGACGTGGGGTTTTCCATGAAAACTAGCCTCATCCATTATGCATGAGGATTCTTGGAAACTCAGCAGGACTACCATCTCCTGCATAATAACTATGTACAAGGGCCATTCCTTCCGTCATCCTAAGTCCGACATGACACAGCAAGGTAGAACCCCTGAGGGTACCACTTTGGGTATATAAACACCATATCTTGCTGAGGTAGTCAGAGGAGAAAAGGACTTCCATGCTGACACACTGACGCGAGACGCTGAGGTTCCTGCATGCAGACACTCCAGCTCGCAGTGGTCTGACATCCCTTGTGGGGTGTCCATCTCGAGACCAAGACGGGGTCCCACAGTCTCTCACTTCAGGTAATGGGTTTGACTTTATCCTAGAGGGATTCTTGACTTTACACCTACATACACACTAGGTACACTTAGGTACATCTAGTTAGGGTCGCTTCGCAGGAGTACGCATTTACTACTGTCATGTATTTCATATACTTGCCTGTATTCATTGTTTTAGCACGATGCTTTTACTGTGTTAGTGCTTCTAATCATTTATATCTGCTTCTGTCTAATGGTTGTTTCAGCACACCTATTTTACACTAGAATGACGCTGGTTCAATAAATGCTTATTGAAAAACGTCCCCACCGTTTATTCTGTGTATCTCTCTGAGACAAAGTGAGCACGAGTGACTGAGCGAAAAGTATCTTACTGTTTCCACAATCCTGAGGGATCAGGGTTGTCATGTTCAATAGTTGCCAAGAACTATTCTCTCCTTGGTAAGAGGAGTTTCTATTGGCACTGTGAGCTAGCTGGCACAACAGGCTAACATACCTGGTGGGGGTGTCTAGAATCAGTCCGGACAGCAATCCTACAGTGTATGTTGTCTAAACGCGCAGATCCTATATAGGTTTATAGAAACTACACGATAGCGGTACAAACAGCAACTGGGGCTCCTGTTCATCAGCACCAGGGACAGCCAGGACTACTCTGCACCCGGGCCATACGAGCCAGGTAAAAATCAATTGACTGTCTGAGCCTGGTCCTGGGACCCGTCTCACCTCTACCCCCAGTGGTTTCCACTGCACTCGACCTGCAAGTGACCGTTTGTCATTAGTGTTTTTCCCCATAGACTGCAACTTTAACGTTTTGCAATAGTCAAGTTCACTGATTTATTTTTCCTTTAAAAATCCATAACTTCAGTTATACTCATCTGATTGCGTTTGTTTTGGTGTCTAAATTTATATCAAAATCAGCTTTATTTTATATAAATTGGTGTTGGATTTCTTTTAAGTCAGGTCAATTACTCATCATCCATGTTGGTACACTGAAATATTCTTCTAGTAAAGCCTGACTGCTCTGTGGCACACTACCAGGACTGAACTAGGGATTTATTAGTGTGAATCCAAAGGCCTATTTGGAGTATTTGGGGTATCGTGAGAGTATTGCATAGTGAAGCTTAATAAGCCTCACTGCACAATATTCCACTTTCCTACAGTGTCCTTCTCAGTAAACATCAGTTATCCTAATAATAATTGGTACTGCTTCAATTTTGACATTTGTCAGAACACTGGTAAGGGACTTAGAAACAACAAGGCTGGCAAATGGAATAGAGTGAAGTGGTACCCGTAACTGCTGCACTGTGCATGTATGGAAGCTTAGTATGAATCTCAGAGGTGCCAAAGTTGCTACCTGGCCTCATATCATCAGATTATGACACTGTCCATTTCTGGCTTGCTCTTTCCAAAAGTATGTTGCCCACTTATAATGGGAATATGAAAATTAAAATGATTATTTAGCAAAATGTTTTCAGGAAAAAGGATTCAACTGGTTAAAAATGATTCAGGTGATGGGGCAATTGGCAATTGTGAGCATCTGCTATGCATGTTCATCAATAGCTGCACAATTAATTATTCTGTCTAATTTATAAATTGTGATTCTTTTTTCAGGTTAAAAGCCATCATGAGAACAGCAATTTGTAGAGGCACGGCACATTTTCACTATACTGAGATGTACCTCAGCTGGAAGATTGGAATGTGTAGCACTAAACTTCGAAATCCCTGGGGCATTTTTTTCATAGGGTGCGTGATAATTTGAAAATGTCCAGTGTTGGGCCTAGAAGTATTAAGCTGTTATTTATTAAAAATACTTTGAAATCCATGTGTCAGAGTAAAAGTTTTGAGTTTGACTATTTGAATGTATTGCAGAAAAATACGAAGAGAGACATTTACACATTGTACATCAGGAGGTTGGAGGTCATAGCCTCTCTCTCTCTGGTGGTGGACTGCCCACCCTATTTAGAGATCCCCACTTGCATGGCAGTGATTTCCGTGCTCTCAGGGGAGCCACCGCTGTGACTGCCCCCCTTCACACCACTGCAAGCTTGATAATCAATCAATCAGTATTTGAAAAAAGCTGCTAATCACCCGTGAGGATATCCAGGCACCGGGTTACTGGGCTCAGTCGAAAAGCCAGGTCCTGATTCTCTTCCTGAAATCTGCCAGTGATTGTGATGTCTGGAGGTGGAGGGGGAGGGCGTTCCAGGACTTAGCGGCAAGGTAGGAGAAGAAACGGTCACCGCTGTGGCTTTGGCAGTGGAGTCAATGCGAGGGAGGAGGAGGAGGAGCAAAGGTCTTTGGATGGTTGATGGAAGTTCAGGTGGTGGTTCATGTATGCTGGCCCTTGGTCGTGGAGGGCTTTGTGTGCGTGCATCAATATCTTGAATTGGAATCCTTTCTGGACGGAGAGCCAGTGGAGGTTCCTAAGGTATTAGGTGAAGTGGGTCTGTTTGGGAAGGTTGAGGATGAGTCTGGCCACTGGGTTCTGTATTATCTAGAGGCTTCTCATGAGTTCGGTGTTGGTTGCTGTGTACAGTGCATTGCTGTAGTCCAGCTGGCTGGTGATGAGGGCTTGAGTGACGGTTTTCTCGTGCTGATTGGGAGCCATTTGAAGATGTTTCAGAGCATGCAGAGGGTGTGGAAGCAGGCGGAGGAGACCGTGTCGATCTGTCGTTTCATGGTGAGTTTGCTGTCCAGGATGATGCAGAGGTTGCTGGCGTGGTCTGTCAGTGTGGGGTGGGTCTGAGTTGGGCGGGCCACCAGGTGTTGTACCGGGGGAAATGTTGTTGCCAAAGGTCATCACTCCGGGCTTGTCAGTGTTTAGCTTCAGACAGTTGGACTTCATCCAGTCAGCGACGTTCTTCATGCAGTTGTGGAAATCGGTCTTTGTGGTGGTGGGGTCTGCTGAGAGCGAGAGGATTTGCTGGGTGTCGACATCATAGAATATGATGTTGAGATTGTAGTGAATATCTTGTTGAGGAAGTGATTCGCTAGAGCGTCGCAGAGTTCCTGTGATGGAGGGATTGTGCTCTCGGTGGCCGTTGGGCAGGAGATCTCTCTGACATTGTTGAAGAGTTCCTTGGTGTGGCTGGTGCTTGCTTCGATGCGGACTGCTAGGGCCTCTTTTTTGTGTCTTTGAGTCATTGGTGATATTTGTTGAGGGGTGATTTGAAGGTGGCTCGGTCTCTGGTGTCTCTGTTGGTGCCATGTATGGAAGCCATGTATAAAGCGGCCACTTGGCAAACCGTTTTTGCTTAGAGGAAAAAAACACCTGAAGCAGGAGTTGGTTTTCACTAAATAAAAAGCAAATGACCCCAATTCACAGAGAGTATTCACCCTGCACGTCAGGGCCATTCTGAATGTTCCCTGTCCATGTCCACCATGCATTTCATGGCAAAAATGGCAGGAGAAATCAGTGATGGTCACTCTATCCTCAAAAGTGCAGTGTGACTGCTACTCTGGTATGGTGGGCAAAATAATGATGGGTTGAGATGCAGTCCAGAGTCCTGAGATTAATTCAAGCATTCCAAACATCATTTTTTGTTTACTTCAGTGTGACACCCTAAGTGTGATTGGTATGCTCAGACTTTAGTCCCATGCTCACTCTGCCACTGGAACCAAGCCACACCCGACTACGACATGATGGACAGGGATGTGGTCCTGAGTAATTACTAGTGGCAGAGATGAATTCAAGCATTCCAGTCATCACTACTTTTTTGTTTACTTAAGTGCTACTATGATCTGGCAGTCGTGTCGCGGATGAATCTCTGGGTTTACTGTTGGTGGAATGAACTAAGGCTCGTCTGAGGCACCACTGAGCACAAGTTTCCCCACATTTAAATTAGGTGGTGGAACCATGGGTTGGCGAGAACGGAGGCCCTCCAGTTTGCAGCCCTCCCACTTTGCCGAACCCTAAATGAGAATCAAATAACTTAGGGCACCATTATAAAGTGCTGGCAGACAATTGATGATTTCATTTTCAGCTTGGCAAAGAGTTTGCTAGTTTGCTTCCTACAATTCGTTCTAGCCAGTGTAAAAGGGTCATTGGATGTCGTCCCAGGGAGGGAGTAAAATTTGCAGAATATGCAGTAACGGTGAAGAAACAATCATTTCAGGAGGCTGAGGGAAAATGACTGCTTAGAAAGAATCTGCAATGCTTTCACTCACACACACGCATGAAAGGGACCCTGCTTTGTTTAAATAGGGAGAGTATTCATTTACTGGAAGAGTGGTTAAAGTCCTAGATATTGTGCTTAAATATTGCCATATATGCAAATGTGAATTGTTTTGATGCTCTCATTCCTGCTCATTTATGAAAAAAGTATATGCATTTTAGCTTGTTTTGTTCTTTGAGAATTTTGTGTAGAATTAAATGTCCAAACAGATTGAGGCTAAATTTGATCTTATTTTCTGTACTGTAGGGCCATGGGGTTTCATATGTGATTTTTGCAGTCTTGCATGCGACAGTTTTAGCTGTCAGTTGCAAGCAGCATAGTATTCAGTATGCAACGTGGGCTTTTGTAGATTTTCATTTGATGGCTTTTCGTCAATTCGTTAAAGTACTGGACAGTTTTTTAACCTATCACCTTTCACGTCACCTACACTGCACACTCAGCAATACACCTGCTCCGCTGTAATACAGGCGTTGTAGCACACCCGGGACACATTCGGTGTCATCGGGTGGGCCCGATGATGAAGCATGCCACCAACTAGGTTGGTGGGTGAGGGCTTTATAAAAAGAAATAGGATTTTTTCTTTAAAATAAACATGATCAAACATACACCCTTGCGACCCTTACCACGTCTAGACAGACTAGTTCTTCTTGATTAGATACATTACCCCAGGGGATCAGACCTAGTACTCTTATCCTCTCTCTCATTTTTGATATATTATAACTTTCTAAAAGTAGCATTTTCAGAACTGCAATTTAAAATCCCACTTCACCATATGTTAGGACTTTAAATTGTCATTCCAGAGACACCAAACATGAACCGGCTATCTCTTCCCATTTGGAAATTACACTTAGAGAAAGGAATTAGGCGTCTTCAATGTTATCCCATGGAAGAGATAGGCCTTGCAGTAGTGAAAAACAAATGTAAGAGTTTTTCACTACCAGGACATGTAAAACTTAAAAGTAGATGTCCTATGTTTTAAATACATTGAACCCGTCCTCTGGGCTTTCCAGGGCCTTCCCCAGGGGTGATTTATATGTTTTAAAAAGGAAGGTATGGGCCTGACAAAAAAACGTTTTTTGCCAGGTCTAAATGGCAGTTTAAAACTGCACACATAGGCTCTGCAATAGCAGGCCTGAGACATGTTTAAAGGGCTACTTAACTGGGTGGCACAGTCAGTGCTGCTGACCCACTAGTAGCATTTAATTTACAGGCCCCGGGCACAGGTAGTGACACTTTACTGGGGACTTATAAGTAAATCAAATATGCCAACTGGGAATAAGCCAATATTAGGATGCTGAGAGGAGAAATCACAAGCACTTTAGCACTGGCTGGCAGTGGTAAAGTGTGCAGAGTCCTAATACCAGCAAAAACAATGTCATAAAAAGTGGAGGAGAAAGGCAAAAAATTGGGGGAAGACCACCCAAATCTGACAGGTCTAACAGAGCAATTGTGCAAAATATGAGCAAATGCACCAACATGGAATGCCCTAACAAAATGAAAACTTTAACTAAAAAGAGCAGAGTAGTCAGCCAGCAGAGACTCCAGCAACTAAAAACCATAAACCCAAAGACCTGAAAGTGACAATAACTGGAGTCCATGTATACTGTTTCAAGCAATACATGTTAAACAAAACAAATTGTGACATTTTTAAATACATAACATTGATTCAACAACAGTTTTAGGAAACAAGATGTTACACATAAATAACAAATTTCTACATGTTTTTCATCAGGATACTTGTATCGTTAAAATACAATTACATGATGAATCTCTGCACAGGCATTCATTATTCATATAATCTTGCTGTCAAAAGTAAAACAACAACTTTAAAATACATTGCATGAATTAATATCTTGCACATTGTTCTCCCTGCACTGTTCTCCTGCACGTATCACGTTGTAGAACATTTTGCATAATAGATAATGAAAACATTCACTTCTTCCAACAGGCCATAGGCTTCAGCCTTGAAAAGTTACATCTTGTTAGCCATGCAAAATATACACAGATCATCAAGACCAGAAGATGGAAATTAATTCATGATACTTTTCTATTTTACAAAGAATGGAAGTTGTGCACATTTATTTGGCGTGCACAATTTAAAAGCCTATCATTTGCAACTGTAAAATGATATCAAGTAAATTTTTTATTTGTAATTAACTTTCTCATGTTGTTTGTGTTTCTTCACATGGTGTACTCGCAATGTACACTGCGCGGCGCTTCACCCACCTCTATTACACTGCTGGCATTCTATACGCCATCTTTAGTCAGGGGCCCAAGGTTGGCCTGCGGATTCAGTGTCATATGCCAAGAAAACTCTGCTGATACCGTGCCTTGTATAACATACAGCTGCATGAGAGATTTCAGGGTTAATGGCACAAATGCAGCAGTGTGCCTAATGAAGCCCTTTCTGTCCTTGGCACTGATATTACAGTCTGGTCTTCAGCTTGATTTTAGCTTCTTCTTGAAGTTAGTTTCCTTCTCTTCTCTATTATTTTGCTGCCTTCTGAAGGTGCACCTTCTTTTTACACTAACTTCTTGTACTGAACACATGTTACATTGAATGGTACACTAGCTCTTGCTTTCACAATGTGCACCACTGGCAACATTTCACAGTATCTGGCAGTGCCTGCATCTCACACTGCTCACCAGTGTCACCTTCTTGGAGTGTCCACTAGTGCCAGCTTCTCACTATCTACCAGACAATTTATTTAATTATCAGTTTTATAGAACGCACGATTACCCAAGGGTGTCCTGGCCCTAGCAAACGAATGCCCTCGTATACTCAAATGTTCATACAGAGCCTGTTTTAAGTAAATAAATGGTTTTCAGAGACCTGCAGATTTTGAAAAGGTCTGGCTCAAAGTGTAACTCAGCCGGCAGTCTGTTCCAAGCCTGAGCTGTCACCACAGAGAAGGCCCTTTCTCACAATCTTGCTCTCTGGTATTTAGGTACTGTGATCAAACAGGCGGAAGTCGAGCGAAGCAGTCTGGGAGGAATGTATTTTTTTTAACATATCTGAAATATACAAGGAGCAAGCTATTCAATAAAGGGTCTTATGAACCATACAAAGGGCCTTGAACTGGCATATCATATTAACAGGAAGCCAGTGTAGCTGTCTATATAAGGAAGCACTGTCAAACTTACTCCTCCCAAAAATCAACCTAGCTGGGGCATTCTGTATGAGTTATAACCTCTTTATGAGGAAATCCTGAAGCCCAACATAAAGGACACCGCAATAGTTCAGTCTGCTTAAAATCAGGACATGCACCAGCAGCTGTCGACAATATTGAGAAATAAACTGAATGATCTTCCATAGTTAATTCATTAGCAGGAATCATGTGGACATCAATTTAATAATCTGCTTCTCAAATGAAAGTTTGCTATCAAGTGGCATGCCTAAGTTATGAGTAGAGGATGCTGGTTCTTGGCATTCTCCCAATGATAGAGGACCAGATCTAGAGATTACCAAAACAAATCAAAACCTCTGTTTTATCTGAGTTTAAACTGAAGGAATTGGCATTCATCCAGCTAGCTATCTCCATTATATAGCCTTTAAATTCCTCCTGGAGTTGGGAAATATTACCCTCCATGCAGATGATAATTTGGGTATCATCCGCATAGCCATAAAACTGAATACCAAAAGAGGCAATCAGATCTGCCAGGGGAGCCACATATATATATAAAATATATTAAAATAGCGTAGGGATAAGAGCAGATCCTGGAGCAACACCACAAGTAATGGCTTTAAAATCTGAGTGGAAAATTGCCATCTGGACTCCCTCCATTCTGTTTTCGAGAAAGGATTCAAGCCATCTAAGTAGCTTGTCTCTCAGGCCGATAGTGAATAGTGTTTCCAATAAAATAGCATGGGAAACTGTATGAAAGGTGGCTGACAAGTTAACGAGGATGACTGCCACCAAACTTCCTGCAACAGAATCATGCATGTGTCATTGGTGGCCGCCTAAAGTACGGTTCCGAGCTGAAGCAGGATCTAAATCCAGATTGGTGCTTATTAAATACACCATTTTACTCACAGTCAGAGGCTAACTGTGCCTTTACCCAGCTTTCCAGGATTTTTGTGAAAAGCAAAGGAGAGAGCTAGGTTGGTAGTTTGAAGGGATACTAGGGTCTAGAGTTTCCTTTTTCAAAAGCTGAGTAAACAATGCTGATTTATGAAAAGCAGGTACTACACCCCTCTTGAAGGAGTTTACACATCCTAGGTATCAAAGGAGAACCCTCTCACACCAACTTCTCACCCTTTGACATTGCTTATTGATGACACCCTCTGACACTGCCTACTATTTATTCCTTCTCACTCCCATGGACATCATTTGGGGGTAGTCAGGGGTCAAAGCTAAGACTTCTAGCTCGCTCCCTGCTACTCCTGGTTCTTCCTTTGCGACCCCTCGCCTCAGAGGAGGCAAAGGTTTTGCACTCTCTGAGGCCAGGGGTCGCAAAGGAAATGCCAGGGGAAGAATGGAGCAAGCTAGAGGTCTCAGCTGCAACCCCTGACTACCCGCCAAATGACGTCCATACTCCCCACCTATGCCACCTTCTTCACACTGCCTTCTTACACTTCGCTAAAGTGCACCCTTCTCAAACTGGCCATCATGCCAGTTTCTAACAATGAATGCTACTGCCCCCTTTTTTATACTGAAGGAGCATGAAAATCTCCTTTACAATTTAGTATCGCTAATGGCAAACCTGCCTTGGGCTTCAGAAATGAAACTGCATTTAAAAAGTGACACACAGACATTTGGTGCTGCAAAGTGAAAACATGAGGCTTTGATATTCACAGGCTTTAGTCAGACACTTTCCACTTGGCAATTCATGTAAAACATGGCACAATTAATTCATAGCTTGACTTAAATATGGCTAGTTTAGATTTTGTTCTCATTATGTGATTTTAATTTGTAAAAATGTAAAATGTGCATTAGTAGTATATAAATTGATTAGAATTAACACAACATTTTATAATTAGGGCTCCCGGTTTTATGGTATTTATTTTTTCTACATTTCCGTCTGTATTTATCCATATTTATTTTTTGCTTATTTTTCTATATTTATCCATTTTTATTTTGAGTTTTCTGTATAAATGAAGCTGCTATGGGTATTTTTCCACATTTATTTGACTGATAAATATATATTCACATTTAAATGTCCAAAAGGTTTCAGCAGTATACAGTACAATAGCGTTATCTGAAAACACTTGCATTGTAGAATAGCATAAATAACTGTTGATCTGCACTTAATTAAGCTTAATAAGGAAATCTGGTGTCTTTTTTCAACTCCGTTACCTTACAATCTGTACACCTATTGACCTGGCACTCATGACTGACAGTAGAAAAAATCATTTAGAGAAGACCTATTTTCCGTATTTTTCTGTATTTAAAAATAAATACAGACAAGAAAATAAATAGTTTTCAGTCTGTATTTATCTGTAAAAATCAGTAAAAACAGAAAACTGGGAGCCCTATTTATAATGTAGAAAAACAGAAACAGCTCTCGTGATTTAGCTCTTGCTCTGTGAGTTTCAGTTGGCCTTCAAGATAAGCAAAGGTGGGGGGGGCGCTAGAGAGCCCGAAGCAAGATGGCCGCACATTAGTGCTGCTCTGCTGGTCGGGGTTATAATCCGACAAATATCCTTCATTGTCGCCGCCATCCAGCGCGAAAACGACAATATATAAGTTGCTCCGCATGCCAGGTGTGAGCTGGCGAGCAGAACGACGCCATCTGTGCGCTCTGTGATCTGTTTTTCGATCGGTGCAAGGACTGAACAACATGGCAGCTTCCGCGAGCCGTTACCGCACTGAAGCTGCTGCAGACCTAGTGATGCTGACGAGCGCCTGAAACAACGGATGTGAAATGCTCTGAGCGCGGCATATAGCTGTAAAGAAAAGTGCTACCCGAACAACCAGCTGACTACAGTAAGAGGGAGCAAGCCGGATTCCTGCGCGCCAAACTGCGGGAAAACAAGCGGCTGACGGCGGGGGCCTACGAGGTGTGCGCGGCCGGCCGCTGGATCAGCACACGTGCGATACAGTGAGGCTACGTCGATACTGGCTGTGCTGCCCCTCTGCTAAAATCGGGGACAATAATGTGCTTGCTGTGTGAATAAAACTAGCGGATTTCTGCCTCGGACGATTGGGGGAAGCGCTTACGGCCTGGTACAAGTAGGAAAGCGCGGCACTGGCCTGGTAGAAGCTGCGGCGCGACTGCCTGTATTGCAACGGTTGCAGCTGACCGCGTTGAGCTACGAGCATAACACAGTGGACGAAGGTATGCTGTTCGCTCTCGTGGCTTGTGAGGCCCGGGGCCACACTGTGATGTGAAGGCAAGGTCACTGATCTCCGGCAAGGCTTATAAAACGTTTGAGGCCCAAGTTACAGACACACGTATGTGGTGACTCTGGTGATCGCTGTTGCGGTGGTGCTATGTGCACTGTGCCGTGAAGAACGCATCAGTGGCGAATATTATAACGAACTGCTGCAGTGGCCGCTGCGATACTGAAGGGGTTACCAAGCGACTCTATATAAATTAAATAGGATACACGAACTTGGAACTGCACGCCGCAGGTCATAGTGCATTTACATCAACGCACTCAGAATATGAGTGAGGCGTGCAACGGGGAAGCTCATTGAAAGACGTTGAAGTTTGAGCTGCAGAGTGGCGTGACTTGCATTGGTGTGCAGAGATTACAGCGAGGTGTGGTATCGGGCCGGAAGGTACGTGGTGCGGACTGAACAAGGCTGCTTATGGTGCCAACAAGGTGACAATATGGGACTGCTGTTTTAAAGTGCCTGGGACAATACCTGCAACCGTAAAAGACTGTGCGGTGTAAAAAGGCTTCGTCAAGGCTACTGTAGAATACCAGCGCATCGCAGTAAAGAAACAATCTGGTAACAAGGCATACAGAATTGCCCAGGAGGAGGATACACACAGCAATTGCCTATATTGTGAACGAACACGACAAAAACAAAGGAAAACACACAAAAAGCAACAGCAATATAATACAGCTGGCCAGCTGTATGAAAATAGAGTGGAAGCCTCACTTGCCCTGCGCTAAGGGACGACGACACGTGTTGCTGCAACAGCGAGTATAGTATATGGGACCATAATAGCTGTGGTGTGTACTGAAGAGGGCGCTATACATAGCTAAACTCACAGCCCTGGTGCTTATAACTGCAGGCCTGACCACGTAATGATAAAGCAAACATGGGCAAGATTGATAAGCAACAATCCAAGCACCCATTCGAATCCAAACGGATTACAAAATTGCAAGCGCAAGTCGCGTCGGATACCGAGCCAGAGCTGAAGTCAGGGACCAGTAGTAAATTAGAAAGCATGATGCTTGCCATGCAACACAGTTTGCAATCGATCGATAGTAAGATAGACACCTTCAATCTTCGAATGGATAATATGGCAACGAAACTCGACAAACATAGCTCGCGAATAACTGAAGCGGAACAACGCATCGCTACTACAGAAGACCAGGTGGAGGTCGTTAGTGCATTTTGCACACAGATGTAGAAACTCTTGGCGGTAATACAGGCAAAGAATGAGGACCTTGAAGCCAGGTCACGGCATAATAATTTACGTATTACAGGTGTGCCTGAATCTACAAACACGGGCAAAATGGAGCTATATGTTGAGGCCATGCTGAAAGAAATGCTGGGTGCAGAACATTTTTCGTCCATGTTGGTCATGGAGCGTGCACACAGATCCCTAGCGCCCGAGCTGGTGCCCGGTGCTCCGCCACGCCCCATTATCGCCAGACTACTAAATTATCGTGATCGCGATACGGCGCTCCGAATAGCCAGGGAAAAGGGCACTACAACATACCAGGGCATAGAGGTTGCGCTGTTCCCTGACTTTACAGCAGCTGTACAGCAAGTGAGGCGTGAATTTTATCCCATGAAGAAAAAGATGTAAACACTGAAAATTCAATATGCAATGCTGTATCCGGCGCGGCTCCGGATACAACACAAGGGCAGAGCCAAGATTTTTGTGTCACCAAAGGAAGCCATGCAGTTTGTGCGTCAGATGGAACGACAAGAGACATCAAGAGCAGCAGGCGAGTATGCAGATAATGAGGACTGAGCAGATGCACTGCACAGTGCAGAGAAACTGGTAACAATAATGAGAATGATGACAGGTGCACATATGGGAATAATTGGCAAACATTGCAGTTTATATGCTATATGGATAGTGATCTTGCTATAATATTGGTGATATGGACCATAGCATATGCAAATGTATACTGAACATATGGCAATGATTTTTGTGACATTGATATATCAGTTCATGTGCCGCCTTTGTGACTTCGCATGGGCAGAGACTCCATTATTGCTTGCGCTCAGATGCATTAAGGATCAGCTGGATGGGAGGCTCACATACTTACCTCGGCCCCCCCCTTGTAACAACGTGGGGGTATGAATGCTACTGGCGACCCCCCAAGAGGGTAAACCCCACACTGGTTTAAGGTTATACTATTGCACCAGATAAGGTGTTAACGTTTGATAAGAGACATGCGGGGATCCTTAGCATAATTGGGATGCTGAAGTGGGTGGGTGGGATGGTTGGAGAACTATATATGTGTAAAAGCATGATGGGCACGGTACAGTTGTTGATAACAGCACATACACAATCAGTTGACACAGATATATGAAATGGCGCAATAGGTAATGGAGGAGATGGCAGATAATACTGGTAATATGATATCCTGGGTGAAATGGAATGTTAGAGGCCTCAATAATCCTAAGAAAACACGACAGGTTTTGGCTTATTTAGACCGTCATAATATTAAGGTGGCTCTGTTGCAAGAAACTCACCTCACTAAACATACAGCGAAAGAAGTGGCAACTAGATAGGCTGGAGTGCGATTGGCATCTTCCTACTCCTCTTATGCGAGGGGTGTGATGATATTAATAAAAAAGAATGTACCTTTTGAGGTTACGCATGTAGAGGAAGATGAACAAGGGCAATATATATTAGCGCAGGGTAAGTTAAGCGGTACACTGGTGACTATTGTGAATGTCTATGGGCCTAATGCAGATGACCCTGTTTTTTATGAGACACTGTGGATTAAGATACATAAGCTGCCTCCGTCAGCAATTATTTGTGGAGGGGACTTTAATATTGTGCTGGTACCTGAAGAGAATCGTATGACTTCGGCAGAAATCTCACCTAAAAGGGCAGCGCTTTCTGTTACGGATAGTATGAGGGATCTGGGTCTGCTGGATGTCTGGAGGCTGAGGCACCCTGGGGTGAAAGAGGGTACTTGTCACTCTTATGTGCATCAATCGTGGTCGCGCCGCGACTTCTGGCTGGTCACGAGTGATGTGAATACATGGACTACTAAAGTCCAACATTTACCAAAAACACTGTCAGATCACTCCCCAGTTCTGCTAAACATGATAGTACCCACGTACGCACCTTCACAGTTTCAATGGCGTTTACAGTCATCCTCGCTGCTAGATCAGGTCTTCCGTGAAGGGGTGAGAGAAGCAATCACGGAGTACTTTACACAAAATATTGGTTCAGTGCAGAGTATGGGAACGATATGGGAAGTATTCAAGGTGACAATATGCGGTGTCTGTATAGGACTGCAAGCAGGGGTTCTCAAATCGTTGCGAGGTAGAATGAGGCAACTTGAATTGGAATTGGGGCGCCTTGAAAGAGAGTATGAAATAACAGCTGAAAAGACCACAGTGGCAGACATTAGAGTAAAGGTTACGGAGTATAATGAGACAGCGGACCAGGAAGTGCGACACATGTCAAGAAGGTGGAAAGCCAGATACTATGGGGAATGGGGTAGGCCTGGAAAAGCACTAGCCAATAGACTTGCAGAACCATGGGCAAAAACACACATAGTGAAAGCAATCTCAGGGGATAACACTACACATTACGATGCACCAGGGATGCCCAGCACATTTGTGCAGCACTACTAGACTATGTATGCAAGCAGGCAGTCAGCGGAGAACGAAGAAGTGGCACAATACCTGGAAGATATAGTGTTAGTATGGCTTTCGCGTGGGCAACAAGATTTTTTAATGCACCAAATAACGTTCGACGAAATTCGAGAGGCCATCACTGCGTTGCCTAATGGGAAAGCTACAGGAACCGATGGCTTGCCAGCAGAGTTCTATAAGGAGTACATTGACTTGCTAGCCCCCTATCTCTATGAGATGTATATAGAAGCGTATGAGGAACAGCGTCTTCCGGCCACGCTTCGTGAGGCGTTGATAATAGCATTGTTAAAACCCGGTAAGGCGCCTGAAAACTGCGATTCATACAGACCCCTATCACTAATTAATACTGATGTGAAAATCTTGGCAAAAGGGATAGCCACTAGACTGCGTTTATTGCTGCCCATAATGGTGCTTCCTGACCAATCAGGTTTTGTGCCAGCTCGATCTACATCACATAACCTGCGTACGTTATTTACAGTGCTGCATATATTGGAGCCAACATTGCCTGCGGTGGCAGTCCTGTTAGACGCCGCTAAGGCTTTTGATTCTATCTCATGGAAATATATGTTTGCAGTGCTGCATCGCATGGGGGTGCCCTTTGTGTACACAAATTGGATCAAACTTTTATACACTGACCCTGTAGTGCGAGTGCAAGGATGTCCACTATCACCATTATTATTTGCAGTGGTGCTGGAGCCACTAGCATGTATCTTAAGACAGAGATATGCAAAGGCGGCACTACGCTTTCATCAGCAACCGCTTGCAGTATCCATGTACGCAGATGATATGGTCTTATACGTTCGTGAACCGGAAGCACATTTAGAACAACTCATATGGGAGTATGTGCGATTTGAATGGTATTGGGGGCTAGGTATTAACTGGTCTAAATCGATCGTTCTTGCATTGACTATAGGCACACCACAAATAGAACTTGTATATCCACTGGAATGGAGCACTGACCCGTTAAAATACCTGGGAATATGGATTCACAAAGATCCACAGGTGGTTATACAAACCAATTATGGGAGGGCAATAACACGACTTGAAGAGCAAGTGGGTAGTTGGATAAAGCTACCATTGACACTGGCAGACAGAGTAGCGCTGATAAAGATGATTGTGCCTCCAAAGTTTTTATATTTATTCATGAATATTCCCATTCACCTCACACAACATTTCTTTACTACGCTTCATGCATTACTAATCACATTGACCTGGGGAGGTAAAAAACCAAGAGTGAAGTGGGAACTATTAACACTACCGTATGACCTGGGTGGATTCACAGCCCCAGACTTACAACTATAATATTTATGTGCTCAGGCACATTACGCCTATTACTGGCAACAGGCTTCTGCTTTCACCCCCCATGTAGCAGTAGAGGCTGGCGCAGTGCATCCAGTACCGCTCAAAGCTATGATTGTGAATAGCAGTACTATATTTGAAAGGGGGGAAATAGATACTGTGCAATGTACAGTCCACGCATGGAGAGAACTTGGGAGGCGAGCACAGAAAATCACATTATACGCTCCAGCTATGCCACTGTTGCATCATACCGAAATCTCAGTGACGAGGGAGACTGGCGCACTTAGTGTTTCACATAAGGCAGGGATACATACGGTGGGGGATGTGTACAAAGAGGGGAAATTCATAGACGTCTCAACTCTTATAGCGGAAGGGAAAGGATCTACAATGATGGTGTTCATATATAGCAGATTGCGCGCAGCTTTGCGCAAATTATACCCACAATTTCCTGAGGAGCCGCAGACCTTAGGGGCACTACAGTTAATCTACATGACACAAACAAGATCAAAACTTATCACACGCTTATACCACGCTTCACAAATAGACACGGTGGTCTCAGGGGAGGGACCGCTAGAAAAGTGGAATGCTGTTCTCTCAGAGCCGCTGAGTGTAGATGACTGGAAGACATGCTGCAGGTTGACAGGGCAATTAACTGCAAATGGGAATCTTAGAATAATTCATTTTAAATATTTACACCAAATGTATTACACACCTGCGCAGCTTCATAAGTATGGATTGAGGGACTCCGCATGCTGTGTGAGATGTAGGGCACCAAATGCGGACTTCAAACATTTAGCATGGGACTGTCCCAAAGTCAATGAATTCTGGATGCAAGTCACTCACACTCTGACAAAAATGGTGGAGGAGACAATAGAGTGTACTCCGCAAATGTGTTTATTGGGGAATGTCACAAATATACAAACTGTTAATCGAAAATTAGTGGCTATAGCGTTACTGTTGGCAAAGCGAAGAATCTCCATTCATTGGGGCGGAAGACCCTCACCAAAACATAAAAATTGGATACAGGACATGGTGCACTGCCGAGATCAACTTACCTGCTATGCAGAAGAATTGCCAAGTGCGTCCAGACCACGTGAAATATGGGGCCCGTTAACTTCCTATTTGCTAAATATGCCCGATGACGAATATATTTCCATGAACTTGTTAGAGATATGTTCTTGCTGCCGAATCACTAACTGTAATCGGATAACTGCCAATAGATGATTGTTGTGATGTGCTGATTCGTCCAATTGTGCTTTGTAATTATGTACTAATGCTGATCAACCTTTCGGTTGTTTATGTGTGAAAACTCAATAAAAAAAATAATAAAAAAAAAGATAAGCAAAGGTACTTTTCCTCTCATGCGAAAGAAGAACTCATGGCATAACTTATAGCTTGTTACCTTGGAGCCTTAACTATTTAGTTGCTGGAAATGTTTAAACAAAGCCTCTGTTCATTCTTTGCTTTAGGGAGAATAGAAAACACACGTATTTTAAAAGTGCATTACCATGTTATGTTTAATGTTTCTTGATTAATTAAACAGTTCTTTTGCAGTTCATGTTGTGTGTTCAGTTAAAAATAAAATGTTTCTTTAAAGGAAGGTTAAGAGATGAAGTTATATTAAATAAGATGCAGAATATGTCGTGGGAAGGATTTTTGCCTGTCTGATAAGATGACATATGCAGTCTGCCGAGGGGTGGAGATGTCCTTTTGGTAAATGCTGTATTCTAGTTGGATGAAGACGAAGTCACGCTACATGCTTTGTAACATTATTCTTTGATAAACGCGTTCCTAGTTAGGAGTTTCAGAACACTTTCAGAACCCTTACAGACAGATTTAGAGACGGAAGGCTGCAGAGGACTTTCAGACTTCAATGCAGAAATGAAGGGATGAGAGCAGATGTGATTTGCAGATGCAGGGAAGAAGAGGTCAGACCTTGATAGAGAGCAGAACTGAGGCAGACAAAGGCAGATTAGATGCAGGTTTTGTTCCATTCTGACCTTTATTAAAATCCCCAAGCTTTATGCTTTGACTAACTGGCTTTGCCAAGGCTTATTTGCTCTATGCTTTATTTCTCTTCATGGGAGCTCTGCAATTATTAATTATTCATTTAGCTTCATGCTAATCTCACTCTTGCTTCTATTGTTGAACTCTTCATGAGTTCTAACTGACATCATTTGTGCCTCATTTTCTTAGAATAGGGATTCTTTCCTTTATGGAATGCGCTGTATGCAATTGATGATATGCTCTATACTAACTTAATTTTTCTGTTTTCATTTCTGTAACCTGATTGATACCTGACTAATGAATGAAGAGTCAGAGAATCTTTTATTTTGATTGGAAAATAAATCCCTTTAAAACTACTCGCAACTCTCATTATTGGCTGAAATGTTTATTTGCATTTGATTATTTTCCTATGTTTATCTAGGAAAAGATACTTCGCCTTGACCAGAAACAGGGGTAAGAGTAATCAAAGGTAATGGTGCCACATTTCCTGAATTTGCCAAAGAGATATTACCGTGAGATTTCTGCTCCAACAACACCACCGAGTGCTACATTTCACACTACTGCACGGGTTACTGTTGCTGGCATCTGCAAAGGCTGAACCACTCCGGTCAAGATGCGCAATTGTAAAGAAACGAAAGAGTATATTTATTTCCAGAGAACTCTAGACAAACACACCCTAAATATTACGAAACAAACAATGCAACACAGTTGTACTACAGGCTATATATCTGTATAGAATGGCAATTGCAGTATTCTGGTTAAAATGATTATTAAGCCTTTAATACTAAACAAAATTATCATAGTACTGATGTATGACAGCCACCGTGAAATGGGTTTCCTTTAACAGGAAACCCATTCCAAGATTGCCGGACATGCATGCGTATGCTGGTGTAAACAAGCGTTTATCAGTCAGTCAAGAGAATGTTTATTTTGATCTTAGTCTTTAGACATCATAAAAACCATTCTAATTAGAAATCATCCTATTAC
Organism: Calotriton arnoldi; assembly: GCA_963921515.1. NCBI lineage: Eukaryota > Metazoa > Chordata > Amphibia > Caudata > Salamandridae > Calotriton > Calotriton arnoldi. The sequence goes on from CAWUFW010001716.1 coordinate 1,507,568, forward strand.
ATATACAAACAATTATAATCACATTACACAAACTAAACTTAAAATTGTACATTGCATTAAACATTTTTTTAAATCCTTAAAAGTCAGATAAAATACTTTTAACAGCAACTGCAAATCTTCCAAGGGCACATGTCACATCAAAAAACGCATTTCAGTTAATAGTGCTACTGCTTGTCTTCATTCATAACTACCATATTTAAGAAAGAGTGGCTTTAAAATACCTTCTGAGATGTCTGCAACTTTAAACAATCTAAAAGAATGTGCAGGCTGTCATACTTTACCTGTAACTCACAAGTCCATTTACCTGCTCATCCATCATTGCTAATTTTACTTTACTACTGCTGTTGCACGGGTTTCAACCGATTCTTAATTTTAAAATCTCTGTTCTTAAACTGGGATTAGGTAGAGCATCAATATAGGGAAGCCACTCTTCATTCTGTCAGGACGTTAGCATAAATTGAACGGAGGATTTCCCCTGTAGATACTGCATATCCTGTTTTCTGGCTTTATTTTTTACCAACGCGTGGAGTGTGCCCTTTTTGATCCATATCTGTAGATTTTCATTTGTAAATAATAGAACCAGCATCCTATATATTTCAACCAAGTTTCTTTTGGCACGCTTGGCCCACTTCAACTCATTGTGCAAGATCTCATTTTTGCCAGCGACGAGATCTTTTGCTCTTCTTCTGTCTTCAAGCGTTGCCAGAATCTTACTGTCTCTGCATGTGCTGAGTAACTCCAGGATGTTATTCCTGTTTCCATTCTAACTGCCTGGTTTATAGCCGACCTCAGTAGCAATAGCATGCTTGTCAGGCATTTTTCCTCTTCATATTCCCAATTCATTTGCCACTTAAACATAGTGATTCAACTCCATAGTGGAATTGTGGGAGAATCATAGCTGTGTAGGCGGCCAATACAGGTCTTAAAGACATGTCTCCATAACTTTTATTAAAAAAAATTTAAGGCCGCCTATTGATGCCAAAGTTCTCCCATTAAGTGACTCGATATATTCTTTTCCTGTTAAACTCTTCTCAAACCAGACTCCTAAGTACTTATATTTATATATTGTTTCTAATTTATTGGGACCCAAATACCATTCAAATTTTACAGTTTTTTCCCCAAATCCCAACACCTTGGTCTTGTCCTTATTTATCACTAGCTTTTTTTTATTACAGTACTCCAGAAGCATATTCAATTTGTTTTGGAGGCCTAGTTCCCTCATAGCAAAACAAAGAGTTTGCAGTACCTAAGGGGGAGTAAGGGTCTGCCTAGAAGGGGGTTCTCCTTTTAGGAGCAAGGGCCCTCACATACTCCAAGGGGTGTCATGCTTCATCATCGGGCAGCTCCTTGTTGGGCCGGCGCTGCAATGCCCAATGGGACCTGCAGGGGGGCTCTTTGCCAAACGTCTTTTCATTTTGCCGATGCCAGTGAATAAAGAGTCTTTTGGATTCCTTTAGTTATTTTTATGAACACCCCCAGCTTCTACTCAGAATCAACTCACCACTCACATCGGCAAAAATTAAAAGACCTCTGGCAAAGAACCCCCCTGCAGGGCCAGTTGGGCATTGCAGCGTGGGCAGAGTTATCCCTTGCTTCTGTCGTTTGCTCCACTGATTTGCCTATTTGAGGCCGACTATCTGCGCCTCTTCTTTCCCCCTTCGGTGTTTGTAAATTATGTCCTTGGCGTGATTTGGTTCTTGTGGGGGCCATCATTTCTATCTCTACATTCAGCTCCATAAGGTGTTTGTTTACTCTCACTGGCTGGTTTAAAAGTGGGAGTGTACGGAGTTTAGCATATATGTCTTCCCCGCCTCAATGTATCCCAGATGCACAATGCAGGTGATAAGTTAGCTGAATCACTTGTATGTTCACAAAAACAGTTTGCACTTACCACACCCTCCGGACTGACTGAGTATGAAGCTGCCACCGCCGCCACACACCTTCCACACCTGCCAATCTTATTGCTGCAGATATTCCTAATATTCAGCAGTTCCAAGGCTTCTCCTAGCACAGAGTGTAGAAACTGTAGAGTGTTTAGCCTTTTATCAGCCTGTCTCCAGGCGTGCTGGAGGTTTATTAAGTATACTAACTGCCTCTGCCTTTAAATTGTCAGTGACAACTCCATGAATTGTGCCCTCCGCAGGCCATGTGCAAGCTCTGCCACACGGCAAACTCAACCCAGCTCCCCAAGTTCATCAGGCCCAGTAGCTACCCGTAGCCTCAAGGCACTAAAAGGTACCAAAAGGCACCAAATGGCAGTTGGCTTAACAGTTGGGTCTTTCTCCGCCTAAAGACTTAAATGTTGGTTTGGCTGCCGGTTTAGCTGCAGGCTGCCTTGCGCGCTATCCTCGCCCCACCCCTCTGCGCCCCCTCACTCCGAATGCCATCGCAGGCTACGAGAGGGACCAGCAGTTGAGAATATTCACAACAACCATACTGGCATGTAGCAGAACCCCTAAGTTTCTCCCCGTATGTGAAAGTTCTTGCGTCTTAGCATCTCTTGGTGTCTCAGCGTTACACACAGCGGGGCAGGCACAAGCACAGCCACGTTAACATCAGCGTAACATTGCTTTGTCAGGGGGTGGGCCCAATAGAGTCCTTTGACTTCAGCCTGGCCACCAAATGTAGGGAGTCTGACTGTTCCAAAGCATTACCCAAGCTAGTAGTACGGCCCTTTAAAGGTGAGTCCTTTGTCAATGCTTCCTCCTCTCTGTTTGTTATCTCTTTAATTGAGAGACAGCATGTACCTGAAATGAGGAACACACGGAAATGCAATCACTTGGCTTACATCACCAGAGGACTGGACTGTGAGATAAAAGGAGCTGTGAAAAACATTTTAATTGCAGTCCTCTATGTAGTCAGTGACCTTGACTTTCTCCACTGTCTTTTTCAGTGAAGTGTTGCCCCCACAGAATCTCTTTTCGGAAATATCAAGAGCAGTTCATTTTACCTCACAGGTTTTCTAATACATTGGGAGTGAAGCATTTGGTTTTACAGTCAGTTGCGAAGAGAAACACATGAATTTTCATATACTTCAGGAGATTCTCTGAGAGATCCTTCAGAGCAAATCATTAATCATTCTACAAGGTAAATCGTGGAATCTACAAGAGAACTCTGAGCTGCTCTGTAAAAACTACTGTTGGGGCCAGATAAGCTGCCAGCACTCAGCCCCAACACATGATGCTACCAGGCGTTTTCCATTGTTATGCCACAATTCACATTTTCATCTAATGTCAACTATGAACAAATCGGATGTTGCCTTTCATCTGCTAAGAGCAGTGCTAAATTTGAGCCAGTGGTTTCCGGTGCTTGGCACAGGCACTTAATTGTCAACACCAGAATTTATGACAGTCTGCCACATGATGGCGGTGTTTGTCCAATTACAGATGAGCACAGAAACATTGTTTATTAATTCAACATACATTAAAATAACTAATACCTACTGCTCAAGCCATTATTACAGCTTTGGGGACCTGGAGTAGTCTCAATTATCACACTTGTAGTAGTGTGATAGTAGTTGTGTTGGTACTGTTGTTGGCAGCGCTGGCAGGGGCAATGGGTGGTGCAAACTGCAGTGACCTTCTGAAGAGAGCAGACCTCTGCTAAAGAAGGACTGATGCTATCATTTATAGCCTATGGACAACGTAAAATATCAGGTCAAAATACATGTGAAATTATTTGTTATTAACTTTTCATTAAAGTAGTAGTTTATTTCCTTTCGGTTGACAGCAGGTGCCTGCAGAATGTGAACGTGAATCTTCAGATTCAATAGTTCTCTTTCTGTCTTGCTAATTGATGTAGACAGGACCACTAGAAATTCTTGACCATCGAGGACAATGTGATGCAACAGAGTGTCCTCATTCCTGTGCAGGAAATTGTCAAAGTCTTAAAAAAGGATCACCATGAAGTGCCTATTTTCAGGCAATGCCCCCAAAGTGTGGCACTCACTATGATCCTTTCTAACACCTATTACTATCACCCTTTCACATGTTTGTATGTTTTCTCATGCTGTAAACTATGTCTCTCAAATAAGTGCCCTTATGTTCTTAATCGCACGCATGTGTTCTAAAATCCTCTCTTGCAATGGTAGTTTTGTGCTGCTAATATACATCAATTTGCAAGGACATTCCATGGCATAGCCTTCGACTGTGTACCTCACTCACATTTATGGAAGATAATGAGGGACATGGGGATAGATAATGGAATAATTAACTTCATAAGACAACTGTATGTGAGGAGTGAAGCTTGCGTAAGGTATGGCTCCCAGGGTGAATGCACCAGATGGTTCCCAGTTACAAGAGGGGTTCGCCAAGGGTGCGTTCTCGCCCCCTTTCTGTTCTCACTTTACACTAATGGGGTGGAGTCCCGACTGCTTGAATCGACTTTAGATGTACCCAGAATAAATAAGACGCGCATTCCAATTTTATTGTATGCAGATGATGCTGTGTTGATGGCACGCACGGGAAGATCGCTTCAGAAATTGTTGAATAATTATGTGGAATTCATGAAAAGTCTGGACCTTCACACAAATGAATCTAAGTCATTTGTATTAATCACAGGAAAAAAGCAGAAAAACCCCCTGCTTTTTTATTTCAAATCGTAAAGTGGCACAAACAGATCTATTCTCCTATTTAGGGGTTACCTTTGACTATCGAGCATCTTGGGGGAACATGGTGGCGAATCGAGGGTTGTTGCTAGAAAAGAGTACTAATGCAATACGCTCCTTTTCAAAAAAATTGGGAACAAGAAACCCAGCTATTGTAAAGAAAGTCTATGGGGCCAAATCTAGTGCAGTAGCAGCGTATGGTGCTGGAGTGTGGGGCCATGTTAAAGTAAAGGATCTACAAGTAATAGAGGATAGTTTATGGAAATCTATGTTGGGTCTCCCCAGTAGCTGTCCCAATTTTAAACTACATCAAGAGCTAAATATCCCCTATATAACTGATCAGATCAAGGTAGCCCCTATCCTTCTCTGGCACTCAGTAAGGTCCAGAGATACTGTCCCGCTTTCCCAACAAATAATAACTGATTGCTTAGCCATGGAACATACTGAGAATATCCTATGGTTAAAATACGTGAAAAATACCATATACACCTTAGACTTTGGGAGTTTGTTTGAGTCACCGGGAAATTGTGTATCTGTTTTAAAAAAGCTTTTAAAAACTCGTTTTTTTGCCTTTTCCAATGATGCGAGAATGAATGCACTTTATAATAAATTTAATATAAGGGAATATTTGGAGGGCCCATTGCAGGTTGAAGGGATACCCTCCTATTTGGAGTTTGTTACAATCCCTCGGCACAGATTTGTTCTGTTACGATTCCGCCTAAATTATATCTTGTGTATGCTGGGCTACCCGGCTGGTATTTATTCCAGTAATGATCTCCCGTGCTGCCCTTGCGATGATTTCTCGCTACAAACTAATTTGCACATCTTCTTTTTTTGTAAATTTTATTGTAATCACCGTAAAAGGTTTCTAATTCCTCTTTTACGCAAATTAGATTTTAGACAATGTCGCCCTGCGTTACACTTTTTACGAATGTTGTCTGATCCTTTAATCTGTTTTAGCGTCGCTTCTTTTTTATGTGCGTCTTTCAGAACAAGGAAATTGACCAATTGCTGATATGAATTGTCTGGGTTTTTTAAGAAATGTTATCTGTGATGTATGTCTGTAACTTTTATGATTAATATTGTATTAATCGAATAAAGTAACTTTGAATTTGAATTGACTACAAAATCAGACGTACATGTGGTAAATTATGAGATTCTTCTGACCTTTCCAGTGGGAAGTGTGTATTGATTGCGATTCTTGCTCTATTTACAAGCTTTGCAAGAACCACATTTGTAAAAACCCCTTGTTCGCTAAACCAAGTCAAAGGTTTATTGGACTCTAGATGACTATGTACGAGCATATCTCTGATTGACCAGGGATTTTTGTAAGTAATAGATGGGAAACATCCTACATCATTACCAATGATGGGATTAGCTGTCAGCAAACACTAATGTTGGTTCATAATCTTTCGTAAACTGTATGATTTCTTATTGTATGTGGTAACAAATCTAGTTGCTTCCTCACTTATTTTTTGAATGCTGGGAACTTTCTTTGAAAAGGACATCTTCCTGTTTTTTGCCCTGCATTTTATGTTTAGCCTGTGCTACAATTCTTTGGGGAAAGCCACTTTGTGTAAAACACTGTAATATATTATGCTGTTCCCTTCTGAAACTGCTTTCAGTACTGCAATTATGGAGTACTCTCAGGAGTTTCCCATAGGGGACACTCCATTTAAGTGAATTGGGATGATAACTCCAGGCATGAAGGGACACTGCTATCAGTTGTCTCCTTTCTGTGTAGTGAAGTTGCTAGTGTGTCATTTCCCAAATGTATGGCTATATCCAAGTATTCACTATACTTTCTACTCATCTTGTGTGGGAACTTGATGTTCAAATAATTTCATCCCATTATGCTGATAAATTCTGAGGTTAAATTGATGTCCCCATCCCAAATTAGAAAATGATCATCGATATATCTAATCCAAATGGGGATGTGCTTAGTGGACTTTTCATTTATATCTATCCAGACCACCTGCTCCTCCCATCAGCCTAGGAAAAGATTCACAAAACTGGGGGTGAAACAGGCGCCCATTGCAGTTCCATAACATTGGCGATATAGGGGGTCCTCAAATAAAAACATGTTTTGTCCAAACAGTAAGCCATCATCTTTTTTAGCATAATGGTTCGGTCACATAAAGAAAAGGGTCAACTATGAAAGTTTAATACATACAAGCAGTCACTCCCATCTCTTGTTCAATACACGTGTAAAGAGAACACACATCTAAGGTAATCATCATGTCCACCCATTGTATGTCATGTATTCTATGTAAAGAATCAGTACTGTCACGACAATAAGTTCTTAAGCCAGTGACATGTGGGGATAGAAAATGATCCAAAATTATAGCAGTGTCTTTAAGTAACCCTCCGTTAGAGGACACAATAGGTTTTACATGGGGCTTTGAGGGATTCTTATGTACTTTAGAAGTAGATATAGACAAGGTACCTTCATATTGTCTACTTTCAAAAATCTGTACTCATCTATATCTAACAGACCCGCCTCTTGCCAATCCCACAATAAATCATGATAAGTATGAATTGAGTGTCTGTATGTTTCCCAATTCATCACCTCATAACAACTTCTGTCACTAAGTTGTCTGAGTTCCTCTGCTCTGTAGTTGGTGATATTCATCATTACTACATTACCGCCTTTATCGGACTGTTTTATGACTGTGGTGGGATGCTTAATCAAATTTTGTAATGTAGAAATTTTTTGTATGATCAAATTGTCATGAGCATGTGTGTCATCCGTATTACGAAGCTTCATAAGCTCCTGTACTATAACACTATGAAAGGCTTCAATGTTGTCATATGCTGCATTAGGATTAAACCTTGACTTTGGTTTTAAACCACTACATTGTGCAGAATCAGGTATAAAACCCACGTTTTTTAGGATTTAACTCATAGTTCCCTGGATAGTGATGTCACTGTTTGATTCCAAAGTATGTAATGCTAAAATGGAATCGATGTCTTGTAACTTAAAATCTGATAATGTGGAATCATATGTTGGTCTTAACTTGCCTTGTTTTGAGTAAGTAGACATTTTGTGTAATTTCTTTCTTTAAAATTTTCTTATATACAGAAATAAATCTTTTCTGGTAATGGTATACTTCATATCAACAACAGGACAGAAGGATAGTCCACGTTTTAACACCAACTCCTCCTCCTTTGACAGCTCACTTGTACATAAATTAATCACAGATTTGTCCTCCCCTTACTGGGCACCCCTTATACTTATCCCTGTTTGCGTTGGGCATATCGATCTCTTTCGTTTATTTCTGCCACCCCTCTTTTTTGCTCTCTTCCTTTCTGTCTGTCCCTTTCTCTTTCCTTTGTTTTGCTGCGTGATAAATGTTCTTGTTTCTGTTTCAGAAGTAAAAACTGCTGAGAAAAAGTTAAAGGTCAAATTCCCAATAGTTTGTCAATTTCTGAACTTACATCAGAACTGGATCCAGTTGACAGCAGTTCCTGTTTCCGTTGCTGTTATTTTCAAATCTCTCTGTACTGAATCAAAACGTTTGGCAACAGTTGAAATTCTTACTTCTGCACAGTCCCTTTTGTCCCTTTGAAATTTACGTTGCTTTTTAACCTTTATGTCTTCCTCATACACATTAAGTCTTCCCTCTAAAGCTTTCAAGAATTCTAAGACACTGCTTTCTACTTTATGTTTGTCTATTTCTTCTTGTACCTTTTGCAGCTCTTTTCTAGTTGTATCCAGATCTTTTTGGCATTTTGTTTTTTAAATAGCAAATTTTATTAGGTTATTTTGTATTATGAGGGGCACAAGCCCTACAATGATCTGTATTAAGGTCAGGATTACAGTTGCATCAATAACCATTTTAATTTTTTTTTTTTTTTAGCATAAACATGACCTGTCTAAAGTGCAGGCAAAGCAACAACACAAACATCGTGCAGACGGTTCCCAATCTCCATTGTATAACATATGGTACACCAGATTCCAAGTACACATCATATCTGAACGGTAATGTTACATAATGATACAACGCAGGGTAATACACATCGGGGACCAGAGGGTGCCACTCATGGATCCATCTCAGGTAGGAGGGGTAGGTCTATACCTCGATACGTCGCCCACCGTGTCCAGATCCTACGATGTTTCAGGGGGCAGCCTCGGGCCTCAAAGACAGCTATCTCAGCCCCCATACATTTATCTAATTCATTCTTCCACTTGCCTATGGTCGGGGGAGACGTCGCCTTCCACCCTTGCGCAATATCCCTCTTGGCGATGGTAAGGGCCAGGAACAGCAAATGCTGTTTATATCGATTCCCCCCAATATTGTCGGTGGAATGGAGGAGGAAAAACTGCGGGTCCATTGGGTTTACCCAAGCCAGCACCTCATTCAAACATGACCGAACCCTATTCCAAAAGGGCTGCAAAGCTGTGCAGCTCCACACTGTGTGTAGGAATGACCCCTCCTCTCTGCCACACCTCAAGCAAGTGAGGGACTGAATGACGCCCATACGCCACAGCCGTACTCTAGCGTAATACACTCTATGCAGATATTTGAACTGGATAAGCAGGTAGCATCTTTTTGGCATTTTTGATCAAAAGCTCCATCATGCCTTTGCATGTTTTGGCCATAAACAGTACCCATTCTTTCAAAAGTTCCGGATTTGGATTTTCATAGGTGGGTACAATAAAAATATGTGGGGATCTTGGTACTCTATGTAGTTGGGTAAAGAGGTAATTTCCCACCACTTCTTCAATTCACGCTTTGATAAGTTCTGTTTGATTGGTAGCTCAATCAGGGGTTTGCCAGCAGCTTTAATTGCAGTATTCTCAATATCCAAGTTCTCATTAAATAAGGAAAGGGCGGCAGCCTGTCGTTCCTTTTCCCATTCACTCATGTGACAACACTTCAATGCAGAAAATATGATGCACCTCAGACGCTGCCAATGTCCAATAGTATGGGCCAGCAGTAGATATACTCCGACCATAATGGAAAACGGCCACATGTGTCGGAAGGCGCCATCAGAGTCCTCCAACCCTAATCCGATGAGGCGCTCAACCGCAGCACCCAACACAACCTGCTTATCATTTACAATCAGTGTGTCCAATGTTCCACGGATTTGGTATTTCCAGTTCGGAGCGCCAGTGTCAGTGTTACATCAAATAGAACGAATACTGACACGGCTACACTGCGATCTCCGCCTCACGAGGTCAGTGCGTACAATGTCCCGTGGCCTCCATAAAAAATACATATCAATCCAAATATCCACAGAAAATTCTCCGCAGGAAAGAGAGGAAGTGGCACACCAGCTAAAGCACACCAATTTATGTGTGCACAGAAAGACAATGACACATTTCAGCTTTACCAAAGCCTTTGTCAAGTTGGTATAATGCGCTCAAATGCCCATACAAATAAACGTAATGCTCATAGACATAGAGAACATACTACCCCAATTGTGTTTGCCAGTTACTTCCGTACTTTAATCATAATGAATCAAAATGACAAATTATTCAAAAACAGCTAGAAAATCATTGACTAATATACAACAAAATTTATCATAAATTTGAATTGACAAATCCCTTGAAAACAGATAGAAATTCATAATTTAAATAAATTAATTGTCATAAAAATGTATCTGTGTTCCCACCTTTGTCAGACTGTCTAATTACTATCTCTGTGTTGTTTTGTAAATCTTTTATTGCTTGCTGATTTTTATACAGCAAATTGCAAACACCATGAGCTGTCATGTATCTTACTTTTTTCAATTCCTTTAGTACACATATTTCAAAAACATCTATTGCATCATTAGACATGGGGGTAAAATACGATTTAGGTTAAAACCCATTAGGGCAGTTGCTATTAATAGGAATATCAAAATTTGTGAGATTCATTATAGGATCTGCTACTGAAGTTACATTCTCCTCTAAAATACATAATGTATATAGTAATTCAATATCACTTACATGCAAATTAAATGGTGGGTCTGACGAGATTCGAATTTCTGTAATATTAGCAAATTTTTGTTCAATCCCTTTTTTGAGTTTTTAATTTTCAGATAAAATGGAAAAGGCCAATGCAGCTGTCTGTATAGTTCAGATCAGAAGTGGGGCAGAAGGAAAGTCCTAACGATAGCACCTCAATCTGCGATTTGTTTAAAATAATGTCCAATAAATTTAACAAATTTTTATGGTGCTCCATCATTTGGTTGACGATTGGCCCCATGTTCTCATTCCCAAAGAGCCTTCAGTGCTTCCTGTTTTCCTTATACCTCGTTTGTTTGAGCCTCTTTCTCCTTGGGTTCTTCCTCTTTGAGAGCCTCTGATGGTTGTGATTCTAACTGACCCAGAGTTGAGTCCGAGCCTAATGATGCATCAGTGTCATTAGCTCTACTATCCTCCTGTATTTACTTATCAGTCCCAGATGTCCGGGAAGAGGTGTGGTACAGCGGCCAGGGCGGCTGACTATGGAACATGGGGGCTCACGGTTTGATCCCCGGCGGCAGGTTAGCCCAGCACCTTGCGACTCTGGGCAATAGCTCGCTTAATCTTCCCGACGGCACCCAGCGCTGGGACACCTCTCTGGAGGTAGCTTTGCGATTTACAAGTGCTGGTATTTATTTCATTTCATTTCATTTCTCTGGTTGTACTTCAACTTGATGATCTGCCCTTTCTAGGTTTTCAACTTGTTGTTGCTCTTTCTGTAGCTGGTCAAATTTTCTTCCAAAAGTTAGTACTTGGCAATTCTGATAGTCCATATAATCGCATTTCTTTGTTTTTTGTGTTTTCTCTTTGTCTAGTTTTTTCAATTCGGTGTTCTGTCTATCCATTTCTATATCAAACGAAACAACGTCCAACAATGAAGATGGGTGGAGCACTTTGAAGAATTGCTGAATCAGCCCATCTCCACAGTCTCTACCAGACAAACAGCCAACTGACAAGGACTTGCCAATCGACTGCAGCAGATCAACCAAGGAAGAAATGTAACAAGCCATCAAACATCTGAGGAATGGAAAGGCAGCAGAACCTGACAACATTCCTGCAAGGGCACTGAAGGCAGACATTGAAACATCAGTAGACATGCTCTACCCCATGTTTGGAAGGATCTGGGAAGAGAATATGGTGCCATCAGACTGGAAGGAGGGATATCTGATCAAGATCCCCAAGAAAGGTGACCTGAGTAACTGCACAAACTACAGAGGGATAACTCTTCTATCAACCCCAGGCAAAGTGTTCAACAAAGTCATCCTGAACAGAGTGAAGGAACAAGTCGACGCTCCGTTGCAAGACCAGCAAATTAGCTTGCACAAAGATAGATCCTGCACAGACTAGATTGCAACACTGCTCATTATCATTGAGCAGTCAATGGAATGGAACTCCGCCCTCGATGTCTACTTTATCGACTATGAGAAGGCATTCAACAGCATGGACAGAGAGACCCTTTGGAAACTCCTCTGCATCTACGGTATGCCAGATGAACTCATAAGAATCATCAGAAGCTCTGACAAGGGAATGACCTGCAAGATAGTCTATGGAGGACAATTCATGGAAGCCTTTCAAGCGAGGACTAGAGTCCGCCAGGGTTGTTTTCTCTCGCCTTTTCTCTTCCTGCTGGCCACAGAATGGACCAGGAAGATATCCACAGCAAGGAGAAGAAATGGGATCCAATGGACACCTTGGACACAGTTCGACAACTTGGACCCACTCTTCCACACCCATCTGCAGATGCAAGAGAAGCCTGACAAAGTGGCAGCCACAGCAGCACAACTTGGCCTCAACATACACAGGGAAAAAACCGAGATCCTGAGGGCTAACACATCTAGCACAACTGCAGTCACTCTTGCAGGCAATGCACTGAAAGAGGTATGAGGCCTTCACCTACCTGGCAGTGTCTTAGACAAGCAAGGCGGCACAGACGCTGACATTAAGGCAAGAATCGGCAAAGCATGGGCTGCCTTCATTCAGCTAAAGAAGATCTGGAGCTCCAAGGACATAACGCTGAAACCAAGATCAGGCTTTTTAACACTAACGTAAAATCGGCCCTTCTGTATGGAGCTGAATTTTGGAGGCCAACAGTGACCACCACCAACAAAGTCCAGAGTCCTTCATCAACACCTGTCTGAGGAAAATCCACCAAATCCGCTGGCCAAACACCATCAGCAACAATGACCTATGGCAGAAGACTTTCCAACTCCCTTCTCATGAAAAATAATGAAAAGACGCTGGGGCTGGGTAGGTCACACCCTTCGCAATCCTGTATCAAATATCACAAGCAAGCCCTCGCCTGGAAACCTCAAGGGAAAAGGAAAAGAGGAAGACCTAGAAAAGCCTGGTGTTGAAGCCTGGAGGCTGACTGCAAGGAGATGGGCTACACCTTGAGTCAGATTGAAAAGCCAAGGACAGACATGGCTGGAGAGTCCTGGTTGATGGCCTATACCCCAGGAGGGGTACTAGGCATAAGTAAGAAAGTAAGTATATCACACTCCTTTTAGTTATCATTTCCATTAGTCCATTAGTTATGTTGTCATCATTCAATTTTCAGTAATATCCTTTCATACATATTTATTTAATTAAAATGTGAAGCATTACTATTGAACATTCATGGGAGTTTGCTGTCTACTCTTCAAGCATAGCTGGATCCGAATCCTGATATGTGGGTACTGTGAATATTCTCAACACTCTAAGGATTCTCCCATTGTCAATATATTTTGTAATGTAACAGCTTCCCACTATTTTGTTTGTTCCTTTTTAGATAATCTTTCTAATCTATCCCGGAGCTGTTTTTTTTGGTGCTGCTTCGGATGGTTGTATTCTTTAGTCCTCCCTATAAATGTAGAGGATCCAAATGTGATTGGGAGAATCAAAAGTCAAAGTAAAAAAACATGCTTTATTCGGCAACTGAAAGCCATAAAAGCCAACATGTTAAAAAGGCAAACATTTCATCAACATAGATTAAAGTTTTAAAAACCTTGGTCACTTAAAAAGGTTAAAATACAAGCATCCGTTATGTCAATAAAAAGTACAAGTTTCAAGTTTTTTAAAATTACACAGAAATACATTTTGTAAAGTGCAAAGTGTTAAAGGCCAAGTATAAGGGCAAAATATTGAAAAGTGCATATACAAACATAATGTAGGCCCTGTGCCCGGCTGGCTATTATAAAAACAACTTTATCCTATGTCTGGTGGCTCCTGTTAAAAAACTCGCAACCCCGAAACAGACCATGGGAGAGGATAACATTTGAAGATACAATAGGGCAGGCCTAACTTGAGTAAAATGGCGACCTCTGAGCAGCGGGAGTATATACCTTTTACGAAGTGAGTGATAAACATCGCAAAATAAAATAAAGTGTAAGGTATCTTGCTCTGAAAAGTTGTCAGAGGGGCAGGGTTTTAGGGTACCAGGTTTTGTAAAGCCTTGGGGAACCACCAAAAGCCAAGGGACCAAAAGCAGCTGAAATCTGGTCAATACAAAGCAGTGAAAAGCATTGTTAACAACAAGTAAATATGGTTGGACTTGCTTGCTCAGGGAAAGTGTAACATACCTTCTCACAGTGGGTTGTGCCAACTCATTTTCTTCCCTGAGCCCTTGGCGTTTATCCAGGAACTGTTGTTTAATAAATCTGACTGCGGTTTACCCAAGGGTTTAGGGCTCAGGTACAAGTCAGACCAGCCGAGCCACTTTGTCAGATCCATTACATATTTTAGCCAGGGAATGTGCTTTGCTCCCTCCAATGCTACACAATCAGTAATTATAAGCTGGTTTAAGTTGATGGTGGGACAGGCCCATATTCTCAGCCAGCGCAGCAAAGGGGCTACCGCTATCAGATCCTAAATGTATCCCACACCTAGCTCTTTGTGTAATATAAAAGCTGGGAGAGTGGGTGGGACAGCCAAAAGCTTATGCAAGAACTTGTTCTCTGCCCCCTGGATATCCTTTCCGTCCTTGTAGCCCCAGACATCACATCCATAGATTGCCATGAGGATGCACTTTTCTATATAGATCTTCAGCAGGGCAGAAAAGAGTTTTGACCCTAGTCTTTTGGCAAAATTCAAGGTAGCCCCCGCCGCTCTAGTTAGGGTATTCATTTTTTGTGTGGTTTGGGCACACCAAGACTCATGCTCATCAAAAAGTACCCCTTAATAAGGGAAAGTCGGGACTTTAGTTAATTCAGCCCCCTTACAGTAAAATTTGGCCTTTGAGGCCTTTCGGGGCCTATGGACATAGTATGTGATGTTGTAAAATTAGTGGTCGGGTCTAGGGAATCCATAAAAGCTATAAAACCATCTAAAAGTAATTGGAGGCCCACGGCGGTTCTGGCAAGCAGAACCGCATCGTCTGCGTAAAGGAGTGCAGGTATCATCTTGGCACCAACCCTGGGGATATCTTTACATCTTGAGATTAAAAAATCTCCTAACTTATTAATGTACAGCGTGAACAGCAGGGGGGCCAAGATGCAACCCTGTCGGACCCCTCTCTTCACAGCCCAGGTATCCGTCAGACCGCCATCCCTATTGTTTCTAACTGCGGCCAAGGTGTTTTCATGGGCAGTACGTAAAAAGGCCACCAACTCCGCATCGAGGCCCATATTACTTAAAATCAGCCATAACTTGGACCTATTTACACAATCAAAGGCTTGAGTCAGATCCATAAAAGCCAGGTGTAAAATTCCCCTCTTGGCAAGGGTATATTTCCCGATCACTAGATGTAAATTAAGACATTGATCCAAAGTCCCTTTTCCCTGCCTAAAACTGTACTGTAAATCAGAGATGACATTAAAATGGTCGAGCCATGCTGTTATACTTTCCAATATCACTTTGCCCACAATTTTAGCAGCAGAATTTAAAAGCGAGATCAGTCTGTAGCATGCCGGATCATCCCTTGCTCCTTTTTTAAAAATGGGGTTAATGACTGCCATTGCCCATGAAGATGGGAAACCACATGAGCACGCTGCATTAAAAACATGAGTTAAAATCTTGGCCCAAACCTTGGGATCATTTGTCTGCTGCTTCTCTGTGTTAATTTCCCTAATTGTTGCCATTATAAAATCTAAATAGGCATGGAAACAATATCTCCCTTGATTGCATGTTGCCTAACATACTTATGCAAGACAAATCTGTATTACAGAGCGAATACCAATCTATTTAAGATCTAAGATGGCACACATTCTCACTTGCACTTTCTTTTGTTTATAATTTAGGGGTTGGTGGAACTTGTAGAGTTTAACTCTGTGGAATTCCACGGAGTTACATAAACTCGTGAGATTCCGCGGAGTTAAGCGAGGGGGCAGAATTCAGCACAGCACGCTGATTTGTAGTGCCAGGAGCTTGCTCCGTGCTATAACATTAACTCGAACGGCACCATGCAGCATGCCAGAGAGCGCTGCTTCTTTCTGCCGCCCCAGTAGATTTTCTACTTGAGCAGCAGCCTTCTCAGCGCTAATGAGCGGACCTGCCGCAACCACCCGCGTTGAGAAATCTCACCGGGAGGCGTTCTAACGCTCAAAAATCACGCTAGGGGATGCAAATTCTCGCTCATGCTCGCCACCTTAGCGTTGGCAAGCCGCGCACAAGAAAAGCTCTGCCACTCAGTGGTTGGCAAGTTCCAAGTGGAACGCGGAGCGGGCAAAACTCCTGAACTCCGCCGGCGGAATGGAATTTTTCTCCCACACCTAGTTTATATGTTTGTTGTCCGTCATCACTGTTGTTCACTTTTCCTTAAAAACTATGACTGTGTGTTTCTTACATTTGGCGCATGAGCAAAGAGAGTTTTCTCCAAGATGCGTTGGGTATTTTGCTGCAAATAAATTGCTGCATAAAGTAGGTTGGTGCTGTGTCTTTCTGTGTTGAGAAAGGTTACCTTTATATATATGTATGTGTGTGTATATGTATAAGTATATATATATATATGTATATATGTATCACGTAGTCGCCGCTGTATTACAAGGATTTCTCCACAGTACGAACACGGACCCAAGTTGGTGCTTCTTTTAAAATGCTTTATTTAATCGCCATAACGCGTTTCGGCTCCCTTGAGCCTTGTTCACATGTATATATATCATATGTATATATACATGTTTGCATGTACATATATATATATACATATATATATATTCACTGAAAAAACCACAGGTTTCAGGGACGTTATAGTTAGTTAGACATTTTACTCGTACAAAACCAGAGAAATTAGGCCGTTATAGTTTGTTGAGCTAACTATAACTTGCGCTAACTATAATTCGCGCCCTTTAAGTTTACTTACTAACCCATGCATTCAGTAAGACACGTTTAATCACTCACTTATACAGTCAGTCACGCACCTACTAAATCATCTATTCAGACACTTATACACCAACTCATTCTTCAATACAGCTTGGCATATATATATATATAAAACATATTTAAACTTTACAAAAACACACAGTCACTGGATGATGTCATCAGTGATGTCATTTGAGATGTCATCAGTGATATAATCAGTGATGTCACTGACCATGTCATGAAGGATGTAATATGTGATGTCATCAGCAGTGCATTGCGGGGGCGCGAGTTATAGTTAGCTCAACTAACTATAACGGCCGAATTTCTCTGGTTTTGTACGAGTAAAATGTCTAACTAACTATAACGTCCCTGAAACCTGTGTTTTTATCAGTGAATTTCAAAGGTTTTTTAAATGCTAATTTCTAACTATAACGTCCCTGAAACCTATGGTTTTTTCAGTGATATATATATATATATATATACATATATATATATATATATATAAAACGCTGTGGGGACCGGCTTGGTCCTCATAGCATGGGTTAACCTTGTCAGAACCAAACACTATCTTTGTGAGGACCCGTCCCTGTAGTTTGTTTAGGTACTTTCGAGTGAGTGTATCAAAAAAGTAAAAGCACAGTTAGATTTTTCTCAGTCCGCTTTATAGCCTACCCTACTATCAAAGCGTGCGTAGAGTAGAATAGTAATTACATATTTCATTACGGTCAATAGCCGGTCCTCATAATAATAGTGATGTTAATGGGGGCTGGGTGGGTGTATAAACGTTTTATAGATACAACCACATCAAACATACTTAGTGACATGAAAAAAACACAAGTGTGAAGCTTGAATTACCTATGATATCACTCACAACCCTGAGGTGAAAATGTTGGTTATTCACAGTTTCCCTTTACAATTTTATGTTGCAGTTGGCTTCCAAAAAATCCACTATCGTGAATAGGCTATTCCAATTTTGGTACTTTAAACGTAGAAATTAACTTGAACTGCAGGTTCGGGCTCCTGCTAAAGGACTCAACGCTGCACCCCGCTAACAAGGGCAGGAAGCCTTCTTCCGAGGCAGGTAAGAACACTTCGCTCCTGGAGTCTGTGTATGCACGAGGCGCCTCGATAGCGGTATACAGAATGTTGTTGGCGCACCATTCGTCACCAGTGTGATGTGCAAATAGCACCGGGCTGTAAATTATAGGAATGCCTGTAATTATGTTGATGATCCAAAACGTGTAAGGGGGTAGATTGTAACAGGAAAGATAATGCTGCTGGGGTTTGTTTCAGGAGGCTCTGCGAGGTGGCGCCCAGGCACTATTTGAGACGTAGATTGTGCGCTATTTATGGGTAGGTGGAAGTCGGCGGCTAATGTGTTTTAATCTGCAGCGCTGATCAGGAAGGGATTTCACACCACTACGTGAGTCTGAAACCCTCCGCGGAGCACCTTGAGCTGCAGTTTGTCAACAGCCGCACACCGTGAGCTTTTTGTTAATGGGAATCTGCCTCAAGCTATTCAAAATCCATTTAACAGCTGGAATAATACATTACACATATCTCAGTATTCTCAGAAGCGAGCCTCTTCCACGTGCGTGTGTGTTCGTTGAGAGCAGCGGTGAGCAGGCAGTGCTTCGAGGTTCGGCTGGAGTCACAATCCATGCCAGTCTTAGATTGCCACCCCAGCGGCCGGTGAGTCAAAGGGTGCTGCTTGTTACAGCAGGTGCCACTAGACAAACTGTCCCGGCGCCCACCTGCTGGTCAGTCTCCCGACTGTGTAGTGGCACACGGTATACGGCACGGCGTAATTCTCATTTCAAGCACGCGCACCTGTCCCAGGCACTTCGAGAGCAGGGGGTTGTAACGCGACACACGTGAAAAACGGACACACAGGACTGTATCCGCGAGGCATGTGTGATCCTGGTCCTAACGAGAGAACGCCTTCATTAGGAGGCTAGGACATGCTGGCACGTGTTACTGCACAGGTGACCCTTGACAACAGAGAGGTAAACGAGAGGTCGCAGGATGCCTCCACGAAGCTCGACAGTCGTGCCGGGATACCTGCCCAGACACCCGCGTAGGCATAACAAAGCGTGCATGAAGGTATGTGCACACTGTCAGGTCCCTATGCACGTCAAAACCTTTACTAGGCGTATCTGACTTCTGCCCCTGCTCTTTTCCTTGCACCCTGACACCCAGCAAAGCGTCCCCTTTTCCGGGCGAGGCACCCACCATTTTGAAGCAAAAGTGTTATTGGTGCAAGGCGAAGCACGTATCCATTCAAACTCACCCCCTAAAGTCAGCAGCCCCAACATTCCCGTTATGCGGATGTGGGATCTGCTTTTTGTGGCTTGCAGAAGATAAAAGTTCCCACAGCACCTGTTGCACTAATGGTAACTACGCCCCTGCTCAGTGGGGCCACATTCCATCGGTAGGAGTCAAAATGTGAGAAGTAGGTGTCTGCGGGGGTCCTCTCAGGAAGGGGTATGTGGGCTGTTGTCTGGGGATGGCGCACGACCTGCTCGTTTACCGGTTTCGTACTAAGATAATTGTTTCCTTCATAAGCTTTACTTGTGATCTAAAATGGATGCATGTGGTCTCTGTTCACCCAGTATACATGTAATCAGGCGCCGGAGCCGCATTTTCTCCAGAGTCCACGCACAGCGCATATCTGCATGAAATACGCATTAAATACCGATTTAATGTCTCGAATTCGTGCTTAGCAAGTGTTTGAGCTATGGCGTCCATAGCATTTCTTCCAGAAAGAGCAGAACCCATTCCTAGCTCTGTAGAGCTGGTGCCTGAGATTTGACCAAGTACAACCTGCATATCAAACACCCCCTATCACTTTTCTTGGAGATGTCTTTAAATATTTGGCTCCTGAAAAACGGACTCCGGTTTCTCACGGGAGGATCGTTACTTATTGTAGGCAGTCTCGGCGCAACCGAGCATTTTAGAATAGATGACTCGGCACACGACCACTGCTCTTTTCGTTGAAATGATTATATGTAGGCGGTCAAAGACTGCGCCCTAGGCAGCAGCTTGCAGATACATTTCAGTTTTCCCATTCAAAGGAAGCGATTGCAGGTTCAGCCACTACTTACTACTTGTTAAGGCTGAAAATAAACGCACCTTAATAGGTTAAGCCGTCTAATAGGAGTGCTGTCCTTTTTTTTATTTTCTCGGCAGGATTCGCGCACCCAGCGCGAATTCTGCCATTTTTTTTTATAGTGCTTTTTTTTAGCCCTGGGGGTCCCTGTGGGACCCCCTGAGCAGGCCTAGGGGGGCAGGGTGTTTCTACCCTGCCCCCTTTTCTTGTTTTTGAACCTTTTTTTCACTGATTTCTTGTGACTCGGTTACCGAGTCACAAGATGGCTGCCAACACTTCCTGGTTTGGAGTGTTGGCAGCCAATCAGAGTGAAGCTCGTGCCCGGGAGGGTTCGCGAACCCTCCTCGGTGCTCAGATATCGATATTTTTATTTTTTTAATTTCACAGGAACTACTGAACGGATTTACACCATTTAAAAAAAAGGTCCCTTTCTGAACCAAGACCTACCTTTTTGCCAAATTTGGTGTAATTCCGTTCAGCAGTTCGGGCTGTAGCCGTGTCTAAAATTTCCTATGGAAATTAACATGGGGAAATCGCGTTTTGGAACCCCCCTTTTTTCTCGGCCCCCGCTTGACGAATCACCTCGACACTTTCAAGACAGGAGCTGACCGGAGTGCCCCATTAGTTTTGAAAATTTCGCGAAGTTTCGTCAACCGGCCCCAAAGATATTGGCAAAACAAAAAACGCTTTTTGAATAGAAACGAGGTCCTAACTATAACTACCTACTGGCGACCGCCAGTAGGTAATATACATATATATATATATATATATATTCACTGAAAAAACCATAGGTTTCAGGGACGTTATAGTTAGTTGGACATTTCACTCGTACAAAACCAGAGAAATTCGGCCGTTATAGTTAGTTGAGCTAACTATAACTCGCGCCCGCAATGCACTGCTGATGAAGTCACATATTACATCATTCATGACATGGTCAGTGACATCACTGATGATATCACTGATGACATCTCAACGGACCCCTGCATTTAAATTAGTGTATGCCCCGGGAGGTGGTGGTCCCTGGGGCAGTGTGGGGAGGCAGGAGCCACCCCCACACTTTTTTATATTAATTTAAGCCCCGGGGAGGTGACGGTCCCCGGGGCCCGTTTGACGAATCTTCGCAAAGTTTTCAAAACTAATGGGGCGCTCCGATCAGCTCCTGTCTTGAAAGTTTCGAGGTGATTCGTCAAGCGTGGGCCGAGAAAAAAGGGGGGTCCCAAAACACGTTTTCTCCATGTTAATTTCCATAGGAAACTTTTGTCGCAGCTACAGCCCGAACTGCTGAACGGAATAACACCAAATTTGGCAGAGAGGTAGCTCTCGGTTCAGGGTGCACTCTTTGCATTAAATGGTGTAAATCTGTTCAGTAGTTCCTGAGAAATTAAAAAATAAACAAATATCGATATCTGGCTGCCGCGTAGGATCCGCGAACCCTCCCGAGCACGAGCTTGATTCTGATTGGCTGCCAACATTTCAAACCAAGAAGTGTTGGCAGCCATCTTGTGACTCGGTTGAACCGAGTCACAAGAAAAAAGGTACAAAAACAAGAAAAGGGGGCAAGGTAGAAACACCCTGACCCCCTAGGCCTGTTCAGGGGGCCCACAGGGACCCCGAGGGCCAAAAAAAGCATTTTTTAAATTTAATTTTCGGCGGGATTCGCGGACCCTACATGAATCTCGCTGAAAATTTAAAAAAAAAACAAAGCGCGGTCCCCGGCGCTCTGTTTTTTCTAAGCCCCCGGGTGGGCCAGGTCCCGGGGGCAATCCTTCATTATTATGCGGGGGCCCGTGGTGGCCCCCACAGCCCCGGGGACCGCCACCCCCCCGGGGCATGGTTAATAATATGCGGGGGGAAATCTGTGTAATGCGAGGGATAGCTCCGCTGTCCTGTCTGTGCTATCCATGTAATGCGCGAGACAGCTCTGCTGCCTGAGCCTGTGCAATCCATGTAATGCGAAGAATAGCTCCGCTGTCACGTCATGTGCAATCCATGTAATGCGAGAGACAGCTTTACTGCCTGAGCCTGTAAATACCTCTGCGCTCTCTCCTGTTAGAGGCTATAAAACCTGTTCCGATGGGAAACAGCTCCACCGCCGCAGCCTGTAATTCCTGTGCACCTGAAAGATAGCTTTGCTGGCTCAGCCTGTAAAAACCTGTGTTACCCTAGGGGTAGTTGTGCTGCCTAAGGCCTCAATCTAAGGGGTGGGGGCTTCTGTTCCTACCTGTCCTGCCCGTCTGTCTGAGAGATAGCTCTGCTGTTGCATCTTGTGAGATCCGCTTGGGTAATGCCCCCTTTAGCGCCGGTATAGCACAGTTCACTTTTGTAAAGGGTCACACATTGCCAGTGCGTTGCTTTCCTGGTAACTTTAGATCCAGTTTTGCGCGGCGAGAAGGAAACACATGGGTGTGGAAATGTGCATTGTGTGACTCATGTGGCGGATTGTGCAGTAAATCTGCATCTCTGCTGCTTCCCGCGGGCATCGGGTCACTCACCTTGTCTCATGCCAAGCCGTGAAGAGCACCTAGAGTTGCTGCTCTGTGCATGGCGCTGTACAAGACACAAGACGCAGCTATTCCATTAATAACAATAATCACAATATCTTATAATGTTACAGGGCCTGTGAACCCCCTTCTTCCCCCCAAACCCACACCCCTCTGTCCCCCCACCCCGTGCTCTGGGGACTCCAGATTGCCCGTCCGAGGCACCACAGAACCAGTGGGCCCAAGGACACAAACACGTGACCCTACAAACCCCGGCCCTACAGTCTGAGCTAAGCAACGCCGGTCAATCACCCTAAACAGTAATGAAATACAAGAGAAACTCCATGCAACTCACATACAGCGAGCGCAGAACCGACTCACCAACAGAAACACCCTGCAACTCACACACAGCACAGAACCAACACACAACAGAAATACAAGAGAAACACCCTGCAACTCGCACACAGCACAGAACCAACACAACAGAAAAGAAGAGAAACGCAATGCAACTCACACACAGCGCAAAACAACACACCAGCTGAAATACAAGGAAACACCCTGCAATGCACACACCGGGCAGAACAAAGACACAACGGAAATGCAAGAGAAACACACTGTACCACACACAGAGCACAGAACCAACACACAACGGAAAAACTAGAAAATAGGGCGTTTGTAACGAACCACAGAACCAATACAACTGTAATATAAAGGACACCGAAAACAAGCGCTGCTACAGTACTAGACCCCAATCTGACCATAAAAAGTTATATAATAAAGATAAATGCAGAGAAGCGCATTTCGGGCGTTTATTGTTTAGATAAGACAATACCTCGCATTTATTTACAGCAATATCCACTGTGTACAAGGAAATGACAGTATCCGCGAGCCACACATTTAATGTACAATCCCTGAACATCAGACAGACAGACACCAATGACGCCGCAGATGTAATAAATTATTATAACTCATATGTGATGCGATATACAAATAAAATACTACAAAATGAGCAGAGCACAAACACAGTTCAACGCCGACAAAGAACAGAACGAATACAATACACAGAAATGCAGTACAGTACAGCGAGAAAAACAACAATACAGCACAACTAATACAATACAAAACAAGAATAACACAAATGCAGTACTCAACGAATACAGTACAACACAACGAGAAAAACACCTATGCAGCACAATGAATACAGTGCACACGAATACAATACAACACAAGAGTAACACAAATACAGTACTCAACCAATACAGTACAGCACAACGAGAAACAAACCAATGCAGCACAACACAAATACAGTACACATCGAATGCAATACAACCCAAACTGAAACAGCAGAAATACAATACAAATCAAATACAACACAAACATGGTACACAAAGAACACAGTAAACACAATGAGTGCAGTACGTATACAACAGAAATAAAATACAACAGAAATGAAATACAATACAAACACATTACACAAATAAGACAACACAGCGAGAACAGCACAACACAGTGCACATCAATGACATCAGCACTCGAAGGCAGTTTGACACAAATGGAGCACCGCTCAAATGTAACACAACATACACAGTTCAATGTAAATGAAACCACTCAAACGACGCATAACGCAACTAGAGCTTAAATAAATAACACAAAACACACATGTGCAATACAACATTTAATACAACACAGCTCAACAAGTCAGACATAGCGCAAACCAGATATGCAGCGGTACACCTTCGGTACACCACCATTACATTCAACACAATTACAACAAGCAAGCATTTACACAACGAATTAAACAACTGGCATTCAAGGGGTGGTAGCGTGTAATACTAATATGGTGTATGCAGCACAATCACGTGCACACGGCACGCGCTGCAGCCCACGTACTATACTACACAAGCAGGTTGTGGTGTGCCCGCTGGAACGCATGGTGTGATCCTGTGCGCCTGCTCTGGGCTCCATTACCTGAGACCAGGGAATCTGCTTGTTTCTGGGGTGTGGTCTCCCCTGCACCCCACTCTCTCCTTCCAGGCCAGAGTCCCTTCCTCCTGGTCTAGTTGTTGTAATGTACCAGCCACTCCCCGAGGGCTGGCTTACACCGCACCCCACACCCATCCAGCACAGGCGTCACTGGACATGTGACCCTGCCAATAAAAGGGGCCGGGCGCACGTGCCCTGGGCCAGTTCTACCATCTCACTAACTGTGTCTGTGTGAAGTCATTTAGCGTGCATGAGGGCCTAGGGCCCTGCACCATTACATTGGCGATGAGCAGGACCTGCCCGCGTGTGCAGCCACCTTGTTAGGTGGTTGAAGGGGGAGAGTGCTGCCCGTGTCCAGGGCACCCCCTAAGAGCAGGCGCAGGATGCGCCAAATGGACCGCGGAGCATGTGAAGAGCCCCGGGGGTGAGACCACGTGGCGGATAGAGGAGCCGGTGGCGTGCTCCTGCCACCAGCCTGCTGAGCCTCGAAAAGACGCAAGAGCCGAGCGGAGCCCACCTGCATCGGAAGCGATGACCCGCCAGGCAGGAGGCGAGCCCGTTGAATGTTAGAGGTGCCGAGGGGCTGTGGCGAGAAGAAGAGTGACCGAGAACTGTATGTGGTCAGCGGGAGCCTACCCCGCATCTGAAGGGCCTGTGCAGTCGTAGGGAAGAAGGTGAGCCCAAAGCGGGGAGACAGACCACCAAAACGAGGCACTGGAGATTTCCAGGTGGCCGCTCCAGCCCCCCCGCGCAGCCAGTGAAGCGAGAGTGCCTGCTGTGAGGGGCGGGAGCGAGGAAGAAAGAAAGGACTGCTGGCGGGAGGAAGACAGGGACAGATGTCGGCACCGAGGCCAGGCACTGGAGTCTCTGTGAGTAGCTCTGAGCCCCGCGTGGCATGTGAGGAATGAGAGTGCCTGCCGCGGGATGGTGAGAGCAGGACTAATGTGCATAGCTGCTGAGGACAGGCACCGAAGTATCCGGTGGCAGCTCCAGCCCCAGCGCAGCTCGCGAGGAGAGAGGCTGCTAAAAGTGAACAGGAGAAAAGACGCTGTGCCAGCCCCGGCAGCCCTCAGGGAACTGAATAACTGAGGAAGCGGGCTGCCAGTGGGCGAGTAAAGGCAGAGAAGCGTCCCACCTAAGGGGCAAGAGCAGTGAAGCGAGGCCGTGGGAGCACAAGAGAAACGGCCCGCAAAGATAGCAGGACTGGTAGCCTGTGTATTTTCACCCTCCCTCCCTGCACCACTTGAACTACAGAGTGCCTCTGAGAGAAAAAAAATGTACCGGGAGAGGGGAGGAGGTGCTGCTGCCCGGTGAGAGGGCCTCCTGTGATGTGTTGGTTGCGGCCGTCGGCATCTGTGGCCCGCCCGTGGGTAGAGCGAGCGCGTGGCCGGCAAAGTCGAGAAATCAGGCCGCGCCTGCAGGGGGCGAGAATCCCCCCCAGCCTCTGCGAGTGTAGAGAAACCTTTGCCACTGTAAAGTAGCCACAAATAAAGAAGAGAATAAAGCAACGGGACATGCAGCGTCAAGGGAGCAGCTCAGGTCGAAGTAGAGGCGTAGCGCCGGCATCCCCACTGGAGAAGAGGGGAGCCAGCGCGAGGCCGAGGCGTCAGGTGCACAGCCTGGGCCCATGCTGGAAACAGTGTTGCCAGATTTTGAGACCCGTCCCAAGCCCAAAGACGCTCAAGTATAAGCTCAAATTCAGCCCAACGCAGACCAGTGTCAGCCCAAAAACCAGCCCAAAGTCGAAACTCTCAAATTTTGCTAGAGTAGTCTACAGAAAGCATTTTAAGGACGAATCTAAATTCTATTCAATATACAGATAGTGGGAGGAGGTTAACTGGGCACCTGTGTTAATAACTACTCATTTTCAAGACCAGTCACCACTGACTTTTCATCTTGTAGTTCTGTCACCACAGAACCAAACCCGAACCTGGCATTCATGAATTACCTCTACAAAAGCAGATTATAAACCACTTTATGTCTATGAATAGGAATTTCAATGCAATGTGGCGCCAAAAACGAATACTGAAATGGTTATGCAGAATTAACACCACACAATGATCTACATATTAAGTAACGTCCCCTTGTATTAAAACTTGTTTGGCATGGCTTAACATTCTATGTACTTGTCTGAAGATATTCAGCAACAAAAAACTCCTTTACAAAGACAATATGGGACAACAGCAAAGATAAACATTGCAGCAGACAAATCTGAATAAAGTTTTCGTGCAAAACAAGCGTACATAAATGTGAAGCAACAGTGTGAAAACGGAGGGTTGCTGCAGTAAGGCGAGAGTTCCACACTTTTCCAGTTAAAATGTAAGGAGAGGCCAGAAAAAAGACAGTCACCTACCAATTCCCTGCCCTCGGTTCCAAAGTCCTTCACCGTGACCATTTACTCAGGCACTAAAAAGTATAGAGGGCATTGTTGTTTCCATTGTGTTGCAGCAAGCGCTCGACTAAAGCTCCTAGTCTTGGCAAGCAGCAGATGGGTTTGTTTGGGGTACGGATGAACGCAAGGCTGTTGGAGCAGAAAGGAAAATGACCCAATTTCCCAGAACTTTTGGCGGCACCTTCAACACCCACACTTCCTCAACTCTACTGATACTGTCATACTGTTTGTGTTCCATTCCACTCCATTCCCCCTTCATCATTAGCACTGTCCCACTCCCATACCACCATTGGCCTGGGCCCTCTCATGAGGCTCCTTTACTCCTATCACCCAGCAAGGGCTTTAATTATTCATGCTCTTAACTTTAAATTCTCCGCAATGACACTGCAAACTCCCTAAGTTAATCCATGCCAGAAAAGCAGTCCCTGTTTACATTTCATGTGTTTTACTTCATGCAGTGTTCCCCAAGAGTAATTGCTTTATCCAGTTGATGTGTTTCCCTAGTTTTATTTTCACAAAACATACTTTTATATTACAAATTGTGAAATGAGTCGCCTTCAGGTCTGGGTGAGTTCAGATTGTGATTAGACATTTATGATGGGCACGATTGAGAGTTCCGAGACTGAAGGCAGTACTGCTTTCTCATAGTGCCAGCCACTGGGTCATTAAGGTGTTCAGACTAAATGCACATCCAATCCTTGGCCTCTTAGGAGAGCGCATAAAGCGATGGTTATATAAATGTCAATTGTAAATTAAAGCACTACTTTGCCTGTGCACAATGATGGCTACAATGTGTAGGAGTCATATATCATGCATTATATACTAAGAGCATTTGGTCTGCAGAAACACACAGGGGCCGATTCCGATTCCGGCCGGAAATCTCTCCGACCGAGCCGGACCCGGAGAGAATTCCGACCGAATCGGACCCTAGCAGTCCGACCGGACGAGTACGATGCATTCGCATGCTATCGGACTCGATTCGGTCGGACTCCCATTGAAGTCAATGGGAGCTGGTCGTACGACGCGTACGCGGGCTCCCATTGACTCAATGGGTGCGAGGCGAACAAGGGCGCCCCCTACAGCGGGTACGCGTCCATGCGCATTGCGGCGTACATGCACAGCTAGGGGGGACCCATGGGTCCCCCCTGTGTGCGACTCGCGCGCCTACCCGTTCAGGGGGGTCCGACGCAGACCCCCAAAGTCCAGCTCCGACAGCTTTTTTGAGCCGGACGGCGCGAGTCGGTCGGACTGCTCGCGGCGCGCATCGTACTTACCCGGCCGGGAAACGTCTCCATGGCGCGGTGCGAGTCGTGTCCATGCGAGTCGGTCGGAGCGTGTTGAAGCCGCGTACGAGTCGGTCGGCGATTTCGCGGGAGCTTGCATCGTACTCGCTCGGCCGGACCCGCGTACGATTCGGTCGGGAAACAGGGCTCCGAATCGGATCCGGTAAATCCGAATCCGATTCGGAGCACTACCGGCCGAGATCGGAATCGGCCCCACAGTCAGGATTAAAACACTATGCTGTTGTTGAGTGTGCTAATAAGTCTTTATTATCCAAAGTAACCCTTTTTAACAACCTTGGAATTACAAAATATGGAGGATAAAAACAAGGTTCCAAAGTAATGCCTTTCAGTTTGCATGCAGTTCTTTGATGTCGGGTCATACCTCGCTGTGCTATATTAGAAGCATTGTGACATATCAGCTGCAAATAACAAAAGGATCTCTGTGTTAAAAGCAGTGGCGGATGATCATTTTACCAGGGGGGTGTGGCCACACATGCACACATACACCTCACTTACACCCATGCGGTGGGCAGTCAAAATATCGAAAATTAAATATCGATATACACTAATATCGAGGTGACAATATCGAAGGGACAGAATATCGATGTTAAGAATATTGATGGACAGAATATCGACTCTAAGGTAAGTAATATCGATTTTTTTATATCGATGTAAGTAATATCGAAGTTAGTAATATCGAAATCAAATATATCGATGTTACTAATATTGATGTTACTAATATCGATATTTGTATTATTGTTATGTATTTTGTTATGTGTTTAATATGTATGTGTTATATGTGTTTTTGTTAAGTGTTCTACTTGTCTAAAAATATATGTATACAATTTTTATATCTTAATAATGTTTATTTTAAGTTTTTTTTTTTTTAGTACTGTAGCGGGTTGTGGGTTTATAGGGGAATAGGGTGGGAAGTAATTTAATTATACTAAATTAATTATTAATTTTTAGGAATTATAAATTAATTTTAATTATTTTTTGCGTTTAAGTTCTGTAGCGGGTTGTGGGTTTATAGGGGAATAGGGTGGGAAGTAATTTAATAGTAATTAAGTTATAATTTATTTTAATTGATTGGTATTGATAATTATATTATTGTTAATTAATTAATAATTGGTAATTAATTTTTATTAATTGGTTATTAATTTTTTTAATTGATTAATTGATCATTATCTTAAGTGTATTATTTTATTATTGGAGTGTGTTGTGCGTTTATAGGGGAATAGTGTTGGAAGTATTAGAAATCTAATTAAGTAATTATTAAATTTATTTTTGGGTATTGATAATTAATTTATTGGACATTAATTATTAATTAATAAATTTTTTTAATTAGAATTTTTGGTTCTAAAAATTAATTTATTGTTGTTTTATCATTAATTGGTGATTAAATATTATTAAATATTATTTCTTGATACATTTAATTAATATATTAATAAGTAATTATTAATTGATCATTAATGTTTAATACTTATTATTATTGGTATAAAAAGCATTTAATTGTTCAATATTAGTTAATTGGTCATTAATTTTTAATAATTAATATGCTTTTTGTTATTAAACATATTTTATTGTTCAATATTTATTCTTTGGTAATTAATATTTATTATTATTTATTGGTATTTATTATTAATTTATTGTTAATACATTTTCCATTGGTAATTATGTTTTTAATAGTTATTTATTTGTATTGGTAAATAGTTTAGAGTTATTTAATAATTCATTAATTATTTAAAAAAATATTTTATTTATAAGTATGTTATTTTTAACTTCTACTCTATCCATCACTTTCCCTACTGTTGCACTCTCTGGAGTTGGAATAGCAATTTTTAGCCCTACGCTATCCAACACTTTCCCTACTGTTGCACTCACTGGAGTGGGAATAGTAATTTTTACCCTCCCGCTATCCAACGCTTTCCCTACTGTTGCACTGCCTGGAGTGGGAATAGTAATTTTTACCCCTACGCTATCCAACACTTTCCCTACTGTTGCACTCACTGAAGTGGGAATAGTAATTTTTACCCTTACGCTATCCAACGCTTTCCCTACGGTTGCACTCACTGGAGTGGGAATATTAATTTTTACCCTCCCGCTATCCAACGCTTTCCCTACTGTTGCACTCCCTGGAGTGGGAATAGTAATTTTTACCCCTACGCTATCCAATACTTTCTCTACTGTTGCACTCTGTGCAGTGGGAATAGTAATTTTAAGCTCTACGCTATCCAACATTTTTCTTACTGTTGTTTTTTTGGGAGTTGCAATAGTAGTTTTATTCCTTCGGGTATTTAATATTTTTTGTATTATTTTAGTTAATGTAGTATATAATTAATTTTAAAAATATTAAAAGTAAATTTAATTTTTTAATTTGTTATACATAATTATTTAATTTTTATTTATGTTATTGTTTTATGTGTATAGATGTATTTGTAATTTATAATATTTTTTAATAATTTATAATTTATTAAAATAATTATTAAAACTGATTATTAAGTAAGTATATATATTATATGTTATTTGTGTATATGTTTAATTAATGTTTTACTAAATTATATATATTACTTATTAATTTTAAACATTATAAAATATTTTTAACTATGTTTATTTTATTTATAAGTATTATTTAGTTTATTTTACATATTTTTTTTAACAAAAAAAACGATATTTTTAATATTTTTGACATCGATATTTTTTTTCTCGATATTTTTGTACTTACCATGTTGTAGATAGGATATCGATATTGTTGACATCGATATTCTTGCTCCGATATTTTTGTAGTTCGATTTTTTGACCTTCGATATTTTGTCAGTGATCCCACCCATGCATTCACTCACGCACACACACCCATTCACAACACTAACACATTTATTAATTTATTTGAGAGTATTATATGGCGCTAGCTAGATACACATACATTAATACATCCACGCATGAAACATCAAAAATGCACACAACTTACCTTAACTACAGCTCTCTGAGAGGGAAGCCTCAGAAGTCCCACGAGGGTTGGGACTGCTGCCTTTCCTCATTGGCTGATTAGAAGGCAGCAGTCCCAACTTTGTCACAGAGTGGGATGGGGTCAGTGAGACTTCTGACCCCACCCCACTCTGTGACCAGGTGCCACTGATTGACACTCTGCCCTGGGTACTTCAGGGCTTAAAATTGAAGCGCCCAGGTCTGAGTCAATCAGTGGCGCTCCCCTTCATCACAAGGGGGAGGGCCTTGAGGCACTTTTGCCAGACTGAGGTCATGCACACAGGGCTGTGAAAATTCTCAGCCTGGCAAAGTTCAGCTCAGGCAGCCAGGAGTCTGCGCATTTAGTGCGTGTCCAGCTCCTGCCTGTCTGACCTGAACAAGAAGAGGGTCTGTAAGGCTGGCTTTTGTTCCTCCCCAACACCCATTGATTTTGAAGCTGCCCCCTATTTACAAGGGGGACGTAAATAGGATTAAGTAACAAGATTAGGGAGTGAAGAGGTAGTGTCGTACACGGACAATAGGGTGGATACGTCCTCCTCTAATGCTCTGTAGTTAAATCAAAGAGATCCACCATAAAGGGGGGTTATTCATAAAAGGTCTGACTGTGTTAGGGAAGTGTGTTTCTCATCCTGGAGTGGATGCACACAGTGTTTGCTTAAATACCCCTCACACACCAAAAGGGCCCTTGGTGTCATGCTTCATCATAGGGGTCTTCCCGCCCCGCTGCGGGACGGGGCGTGCTACGACCTACGACTACGCGGGAGCACTGTTCTAACAATACTATGTGTAGCGATGGGGTAGTGAGAGGAAGGGTCTGGAGTGAATAAAAAGGACCTGGCCTCATGGACTTAAAAAACATTAATAGGTCGTCGATGCTGGACCTGTTAAAAAGGTGATGCGGAGATGTCCTGCCTATAATGTGCGGATACTCCTATAAAGTCAACATGTTTCGAAGCAAAGGCTTCTTCATCAGGACTGAAAGATCCCCTCAGTACTCACTATGTTGATAAAGCCAAGTAGGTGTGCTATATACAAAAGTGAAAAAATATAGGAAAAATGCAAGAATTTCATGCACTTAATACGATACCTAATAGTACCTCTAATATGTTAATCTGAAAGAGAAAGTACAATTAATAGCACTTTCCCATGCGCAAACACGCGAAACCTGTGAAAGGAGAATAGATAAAAAATAAAGTAACATTTCCACATGGTGACTGTAGTGTATTCTTAGTGGTAATAATATCGTGGTCTATCTGTGCAATGACCTGTGGAAAAAAGGAGACAAACGAGACATACACACACGGAACAGAAATCACACACTCTATTTTTGTGACTAGAGTAATTGTCAAAAGGTTCGTATGTACATAATGTCTTCAAACATTGGTCAATACATACTATGTAATGTAGGAGATAATGCTCCATGAGCCTCTGTAACGGGTAGGGAAGGGTGTCGCCCACGTAATTCTGTTAAATAAAGTTGGAAAAAGGTTTTGGTAATTGCTGGCGGATGTCCGAAGCCTGCAACACAAGGGTTTCCTTAACGCCTATGCCGTACTTACGTCTCGGTCGACACTGCCTCGCTCCAAATGACGCCAACCCGCGGCTCCGTGGTGAGAGAGACGTACCCGGAAACAAACCCCTCTTGGTTGCTAGTAATTGTTCCGGGGGCGTGCGCTAGAGCATCATGCCCTGTTGCCATGATGATGCGGATACATAGGCGGAAGTGAGTGAAAGGCCAGTAGTGAGCCCGCAACTAGAGCGCGCCATTGCCGAAACTGCTTTATTCACGGAAATGGAAGAGTCAGAGTCCCGTAGTGGGGCCGCAGACGGAGCGTCGCATTGCAGCAGGCGGCTCTATCAAATGCAACGTGAGCGGTATAGTAAAAGCACTGACCCCACAGTACAGCTGTAAAGTACCACGTAAAAAACACTCAAATGCAGAGGTATTAAGAGGAACGAAGGGAGGATGCAGCACTCTATACAGAAGTTAATAGAGTGTTTGCGAGGGGTGCAGGAAAAATGGCATGGCCCAAAAGGTTATGGTTAAACATCATTAATCCTCAGCTGGGTTATATATAAAAGGGGTCATGGTGTGGTCTCTCAGAGGGACAAGGCGCTTAAAAATGAGCCGCAAGGTGTGTGCTGTCTGCCAACCATAAGATGAGGAATGTTCAATGGTTGAGTCAGGCTGTATATATAGGGATTAGAACAAAGGGGGGGAGTTCCTATATCAAGACAGTTGGGCCCATGGGATGTCATCATTTAGGCCAGTAATGTTGGTCCCCAAGCGGAACACCCATCGTTGCTCCTTTTCTAGCAAGTCTCTCTCATTTTGGATTTGTTCAATGATGGTTTGGGAAATTTGAGGTTGCCACAATTCAATATTCTCCAGTGTTTTTTTATTATTTTGGACACTTGGTTAGAGTGGCTACTGAAAGTGGTTACACAGATAGGTCTTGTTTCCTGTTCTCTTGGAGGGTGGTTCTCTAAGAGGGCGTCTCTATTATTGTTCCTTGCTCGTTTGAGCCCTCTCTTCACGATGCGTTCCTGGTAGTTACGTTTCAGTAGTTTCTCTTCCAGATCAGAGGCTTGTCTCTTGAAATCAGTGATTTCAGAACAGTTCTTTCGTAGGCAGAGGAACTGTCCATATGGAAGATTGTCCCGCAGGTGCCGTGCGTGAAAACTATTGTACAGTAGTAGGCAATTTTTAGCTGTAGGCTTGAAATGAGTCGTCGTTTTCAATCTACCACTTTCAGGTTAGGGTAGATATTTAGATCTAGAAACACCAAGTTGTATCTGGAAGCTGTATGGGTAAATTTCAGGAAAGAGTTTTGCTGATTCAGCCACACCATGAAGGTCTCCACAGAGTCGGTGTCCCATGCAGTGGCGTATAGTACTTCCTCTATGAATATTGAATTGTGGCAACCTCAAATTTCCCAAACCAATGTTCTCCCACAAGAGAGGTAGGAATTTGAAGGATATCCTGGTCCACACGAGACCGCGACCGACACTAGAGAGGGACCCTCCCTTTCTTAATCTCGCACCTGTACAGGGCCACCACCCCTGTGGCAACTGCAGCACGTGCAGCCTCACCAAGAGAAGCAGAAACATCAAGTTCACAAATGGAGAAGTCTGGGAACAAAGAAAATGTACCAATTGTAACAGCAGAAACGTGGTGTATATCATCACATGTCCATGCAGACTGGAATACATCGGCATGACATCCAGACCAGTGAAAACCCGCATAGGCGAGCACAAGAGCAATGTACACTGCAAAAAAAGTACGACTAAAATGCTGCGCTCTAGTTGCGGGCTCACTACTGGCCTTTCACTCACTTCCGCCTATGTATCGGCATCACCATGGAAACAGGGCATGATGCTCTAGCGCACGCCCCGGGAACAATTACTAGCAACCAAGAGGGGTTTGTTTCCGGGTACGTCGGGGCGTGTCTCCTCACAGGTGTAGCCACCTAAAGCCAATCAATGGCAACATAAATAGAGCCTCCCCGCGGTTTTCTCTCTCACCACGGAGCCGCGGGTTGGCGTCATTTGGAGCGAGGCAGTGTCGACCGAGACGTAAGTACGGCATAGCCGTTAAGGAAACCCTTGTGTTGCAGACTTCGGACATCCGCCAGCAATTACCAAAACCTTTTTCCAACTTTATTTAACAGAATTACGTGGGCGACACCCTTCCCTACCCGTTACAGAGGCTCATGGAGCATTATCTCCTACATTACATAGTATGTATTGACCAATGTTTGAAGACATTATGTACATACGAACCTTTTGACAATTACTCTAGTCACAAAAATAGAGTGTATGATTTCTGTTCCGTGTGTGTGTGTCTCGTTTGTCTCCTTTTTTCCACAGGTCATTGCACAGATAGACCACGATATTATTAGCACTAAGAATACACCATGTGGAAATTTTACTTTATTTTTTATCTATTCTCCTTTCACAGGTTTCGCGTGTTTGCGCATGGGAAAGCGCTATTAATTGTACTTTCTCTTTCAGATTAACATATTAGAGGTACTATTAGGTATCGTATTAAGTGCATGAAATTCCTGCATTTTTCCTATATTTTTTCACTTTTGTATATAGCACACCTACTTGGCTTTATCAACATAGTGAGTACTGAGGGATCTTTCAGTCCTGATGAAGACGCCTTTGCTTTGAAACATGTTGACTTTATAGGAGTATCCGCACATTATAGGCAGGACATCTCCGCATCACCTTTTTAACAGGTCCAGCCTCGACGACCTATTAAAGTTTTTTAAGTCCATGAGGCCAGGTCCTTTTTAATTCACCTACCTTTATTCACTCCAGACCCTTCCTCTCACTACCCCATCACTACACATAGTATTGTTAGAACGGTGCTCCCCCGTAGTCGTAGGTCGTAGCACGCCCCGTCCCGCAGCGGGGCGGGAAGACCCCTATGATGAAGCATGACACCAAGGGCCCTTTTGGTGTGTGAGGGGTATTTAAGCAAACACTGTGTGCATCCACTCCAGGATGAGAAACACACTTCCCTAACACAGTCAGACCTTTTATGAATAACCCCCCTTTATGGTGGATCTCTTGGATGTAAACAGGAGGCAGTGCCAAAATGAAGACCAGGGAAAACCTGAACTTAACATGGAGAAATGCTTAATTTCTCCTTGTTTTTGCTGTTTCTAGGTGTGCTGCACTGTGCAGCACACATAAAAACAGCAAATTGCCATGAATGATTGTTCATGTGCAGGAAGGTGTCCCTTCCTACACATAAACAATCATTTAAAAAAAAGATGATTTGCAACTTCTAAGTGTGCTGCACAATGCAGAACACATAGAAGTTACAATTCGCCATTCTGGATTGTTTATGTGCAGGAAGGGAAACCTTCCTGCACATAAACAATCATTCCCTCCACGCTTAGCACCCTTGTACTATGGTGCAAGGGTGCCTGCATTGGCGCTAGGCAGCTGAGTTTAGCGCCATTGCTTGGGAAAACGCAGGGATGTGCCGTACCATTGTAAATACGGCGCATCCCTGCATTTTCAGAATGGCGGAGCGTGACATTAGCAATGTTTGCTTAATGCCACGCTTCGCCATTCCCTTGTTAATATGCCCCTTAGTTTGGTGTGCATGCAAATCCTGCATTGCCGATCCCTGGTGAGTTGCACTACTCCTGCTGAAACAAGGCCAATGGAGGTATCAATGGGTGAGGCGGACTGGCCTCAAGTGTCCTGTGACCTCAGTGACTGAGTCACTGTTGCTCTAGGGTGTGCTGCTTTGTAGGCCTGCCTGCAAGAAGACTGGAGGTGAACTTTAGTATGGATTGTGGTGGACAGGCCTTCAAGGTGCTAAGACACCAGGGCTTCTAAAGTCTAGCTGTGGCTTCTAAGGTCTACCATGGGAATGTGTTCCCTCAGGAGAGTGGTTTGGTGGACTGCTTATGAAGGCTGAATCTGGTTCCCCAGTACCAAATTCGCCAGCTCTGGCGTAGTGCCACAAATTCTTTCCCCCACTGAACACCATTCTGTCCCACTGAGAGAAACTCGCACTGCCTTCAGCTACAATCCAATTGTGCCCCGCTATAAACGCCTGGATGCGACT
Source organism: Calotriton arnoldi (assembly GCA_963921515.1). NCBI lineage: Eukaryota > Metazoa > Chordata > Amphibia > Caudata > Salamandridae > Calotriton > Calotriton arnoldi. The sequence goes on from CAWUFW010001716.1 coordinate 1,544,222, forward strand.
CAATTCAAATTATGCATGAGAGTAATATGCTGCCTGAAAAAAAAGTAACAACTTCCTGGAAAAAGCAAACCCTCATATGGAATACAAGATTAAGTAAAGCATATGAAATGTAAGTAGAACAACATGGTTACCATAACGCTTTTACACTCACTATTCAGAAATCAAGAGTGTTTTTGCCTGAAACTTTAAGCACGACTATAGATCCCGGAAGGGACCAGTTTCACTGTCCATTGCTTATATCCTTACAAACCGTGAGCAGTATGGTTTAAAAAGACTACATCCCTTTACACAGAGCCACGGTACACATTTTATAAACTAAAATAAGGAAAAGAGTGGATAAGGATCACATGAATCGGTTTCCACTCCACCCATCAACCAGGTATTGCAGTACCTCCAGGAATGGTGCACTTCCCCTAGTTTGAAAGAATAGGGGACCCCTACTTAACACAATGAAAACTTGCTAGCTAGTAGGGAAAACAATGTCAGGGGAAAAGAACAAGCTATTCACAAGCATAAATATTTAAAATTAAACAGGACAACATACACATAATCAAGTGACATGATGCTGAAATATTATCAAAAAATATATTTTTATTTCATTTTATGTAAAGTTTAGTCAATTTTTTATCAAAATATCAAACAATATGTAATTCTGTATATTTTATAAAATCACAATGCAACAGCACATATAATAGCATATGTAATATGATTAAACTAAATAAGAGCTTAGAACATGATGATACTCTTATCTAATGATACAATATTTTTTTCCTCTTATAATTGTAACAGAGTCCAGATCATATATAGACTGAAAGGGGGGTCAGCGGTAGATGGAACTACGCGCGTTTCGGCGAGTTGCCTTCGTCAGGACACCGTCTCGACTTTCACTATTACTATTTCCTGGTGTGTTTGGCACAGGTGAAAGTGCATAGAATCCCCAGATCTTATTATATTGCTGTCAATATATTTATAGTCAGTACACTGTTTCGAGTATTATGGTTTTACTTCAAAGGTACTTGTAACTAGGGCAAGAATGTTTGGTCCAGTTTCAGATGTCATAATCGGGGGTCTCGATCTAACGGCGTGCGAGTGGCCCGGGGAAAATATTGCTGTTCAAAGAAAGACGAGAAAACAAAAGTAGCGCTTCACTGGCAAACTCTGTAAATTGGCACTACTGTGTTAATAAAACCAATCTGGCCACTTTGCGAATGCTCTGAAATGCTTTAGTTATTTATTTTTCGTATTTTGAACCTGTTTTTTCTCTCCGTCCCGAGGCTGCACTTTGGAACAGAAAAATGTCAGAAACACTTCCAACAAAAGTGTTTCTTTCTTGGATCCATTTCATAAGGGAACAAATAAAGGAAAGTAGAAGAAACAGAGGGTGAGAGTATTTATAGAAGCACGGTTTCAGCGAGAGAGAGACGGAAAGAGAGGGGGCAGCTGACAGCGGCAGAGCAGGAAAAGTGGACATTTCGACCACTAAATTAATCCTACCGTAATACATCTGCTGGCACCTAAAGACTCCCACGCGCAAGTCCAACAGCAACAGAAGCAGGCTGCAGAATCGGCCAACCAGTCCTTGCATTGACGCTCCTGACTCCGCCTCTCAGCTCCACAGCACTCAGAGTTCGCTGCGCGCCCGCGCCAAAAGGCAAATCGATTGATTTAAAAATTTTAAAAGATGATGACAGGCCTGCCCCTCGTAAGTTCATTGGTCCATTCTCTCTGGGGGCAGGCCAGCAACAAGAAGCAGGGCCGTCATATGTAGCCCGTTCGCGCTATGAATGATTGACGGCCCTGATTACAGCTCATCTCTCTGGGCGCCGCGGAAACCACAAATATTGCGCACACAAGGGCAAATGTCGCCCAACTTTACACAACCCGCCAAGGTAGTTTTTTCCCGCACAAATGGGAAAAATGTCGCCCATTTGTGCAGGAAACAGCCCAATCTGGCAACACTGGCTGGAAATAATGAAACAGTGCCATCTAATGGCCAGTTGCGGTATCGCGCTCAGCATATAAGCAATAAGAGACATAGACACGGCCACAACAGTAGGAAGGAAAGGCTGCTGTGACACACAGTTTGGAAGAGCTGACTGCAATGGAGAGCCGTTCTGCTGGCCCATGGTTGATTACGTCAAAAGACAACAGTGCCAGGTGAAATGCACAGCAGCTCTGGGACAGCTGCTACACAGTAAAGTTGATGGGGGAAAATGTGCAACTGCCTAAGCTGATGTGGCAGACCCCCACAAGTGACCCTGTAAGGAAATCTCAAAAAGACAGGCTGCCAGGGTGTGTGTGATTTGCAGTGACGCCTACTGGCCAGGGGTGGTCACTGCAGGAGTGATGACATCAGTGAGCAATGCACGTGATTGGCAAGTGTTGAAGGGACAACAGCCCCAGGCAGCAAGTCTCCGAGGGACTGGAGGAAGTGCGCAGCATGCGCGCCCAGTGGCGAAAGGATAACACTGCAAGGGAAGAAGTAGGTGCGCAAGCCGCCCGACGCCAGAGTACCCTCAGATGAAGAAGGGAGAGCGCAAGGAGAGAAGTGTGCAGAAGATCATACTTGAGACAATGACTGTAATGGCCGGAGCCCGTCAGAGAGAAGATGACCTTCAAGAGGTCAGCAGAGATGACCATCAAGAGGTCACCAGAGATGACAGGCAAGAGGTCGGCCAGGAAGACCTGCAAGAGGTCAGCGAGAAGGACCTGAGAAGAGGTCAGAGAAGCGGCGACCTGAGAAGAGGTCAGAGAAGCAGTGACCTGAGAAGAGGTCAGAGAAGCGGCGACCTGAGAAGAGGTCTGTCAAGAGGACCGAGGAATGGTCTGTCAAGAGGACCGAGGAGAGGTCCATGAAGAGGACCGAGGTGAGGTCCAACAAGATTAACTTTAAGTCAGAAGTAATGAACGGAAGAAGGTCGTGACAACAGGTCTGGTCACTGAAAGAAAAGAATGCATTGTCCTAGGGGTAGGACAAGACCAGGGAGACACGTGTAGAGTGCACGTCACATGGAGAGGCCTGGTTAGGGAAGACGAGCAAGAAGATGGGATTAGACCGCGTCACGAAGAAAAGAACAAGACGGAGGAATTTGAGTGGCATGATGCCACCGGTAAGAACGTCGAAGAAATCTCAACAAGAAGAAAGAAGACGAGAGGAGTGTGTGATCTGCCAACTCGCACACCAGAAGGCAAAGGTGACAAGTGCAAGAACATCGGAGCACATGGAGCACAGGGCCTGGAGAGCATCGGTGGCACTGGGAGAACATATCTATCTACGAGTCTTCAGAACACCTGGTGACGGCAGAGGCGAGCAGGCTGGACCATTGGTGATATCCACCTTTGGGGTCGCACGGGAGACTGGATGGTGAGACTGCTTGGACGTCCTGAAGAAGAGGATCCGACCACTCCACACCAGACCGTGGCGACCCAGGGGCAAAGGCCTCAGGGGTGCCGGTGAGAGCGGGTCCCGCCACGAGAGATGGATCCACAGCCGCTCTTCTGCAGGTCCGGGGAGGACGAAGATCTCGTGTGAAATGGCAGGAGCCAACAACTACCCTTCAGGTGGAGCTAAGGACATGAAGGTGGGATTCGTAGCGATTCCTCCACACATCCCGAGGGTGCGTTGGAGCGACACGGCGGAGTGCACCCGTCCAGTGGAAGCCTGGTGAGGAGGGCCTCGGGGACATCCCGTGAGAGGGCAACACCTGCGAGATGGGCATCCTAGTGAGAGGGATGTCTTGCAACTACTCCACCATTGGTGCCTGTGTGGAGAAACCACGACAACCAGGACTGATTAGTGGAAAGTAACATCCATACGATCCACCATCACTCTACCTGTTTCGTCACCACGAGAGTGATGCCGAGAAAGACAGTGAGGACAACTTCCATGCACAGTCGAAGGAAGACAGAACCCGCAGAGCACCCCTGAACTGTGCTTTATAGAACTGGTGGTCCCAGCTGCTGTTGTACCATCGTCTTTATTTTGCAAGCAGCTAAAGAGACTCAGCGGATGTTTCTGTTATCTTGTTTTATTTTGTTTTATTCTCTCCCACAGGTTGGACTTCATTTGTTTCCAGTTTGAATAAAGTTTGGGAGGGATGTAGTGATCTGCTGATCACTGGTCTAGTTGTTGTAATGCACCAGCCACTCACCGAGGGCTGGCTTACACCCCACCCCACAACCATCCAGCACAGACGTCACTGGACATGTGACCCTGCCAATAAAAGGGGCCGGGCGCACCTGCCCGTGGCCAGTTCTACCATCTCACTAACTGTGTCTGTGTGCAGTCATTTAGCGTGCATGAGGGCCTAGGGCCCTGCACCATTACACCACCCCTCTCCCTGTCTTTAAGGACATTTAATTTCATGGCTCTTTTGATCGCTGCCCTCAGGGGACACTTACACATTGTACAAAAACACACCCCTGTCACTGCCTCCCCTCACTACAGCCTGCTCGTTCTTTTTCGTTTTTTCTTTCTCCCGTTCTTCTTTTCCCGTTAATCATGCTCTCTGATTTTTTATATCACACCTTTTAGCCTTTTTCATTTCTTATCTTTCATGATTTTTTTAATGGCCTCAGGAGGGGGGCCGCGCGGCCCCCCTCCTTTAAAAGGAGTTTAAAAAAAATAATAATATGTGGCCATGCCCCAGGAATGGGGTCCCCGGGGTCAAAATCGGCCTCGGGAGGGGGCCGCACAGCCCCCTTCCCGTTTAAAAAAAATAATGATAATAAAATGTCTCAGGCCCTGGGGGATGGGGCCCCTACAGCCCACAAAGTATTAAGAGAAGGGAGGCCACACAGCCCCCCTTCTAACAAAAAAAAAGAAAAGAAAAGCCGGCATCTCGCTGGAGGCCCCGCCCCCTCCCTGCACCACTCTGCAAACGCGCCTCCTGGCGCATTATGGGTTGGGGGATTAGGTCCCCTAGAATCTTAAGGGTCCTTAGGGGCCAACTAGCCCACCAGGTACCTCCAGCAAGCCCCACACAGTGGGATTGCTGAGAGGTGGTCCAAGGCTATGCCCCTTTTTACACCACTCTGCAAACGTGCCTCTTGGCGCAGTGCCGGTGGGGGCGATGAGGTCCTCTTGTGTACTGAGGACCTCAGGACTAGAGTGGACTTCATCCCCCGAGCAGCAGTGCGCCAGAAGGCGCGTTTGCAGAGTGGTGTAAAAAGGGGGCATGGCGTCGGACCACTCTCAGCAATCGAGCTGTGTGGGGCTTACTAGAGATAACAGGAGGGCTAGTTGGCCCCAGGGACCCTCAGGAGGCAAGGGGACTTCATCCCCCAACCAAGAGCACGCCAGGAGGTGCGCTTGCAGAGTGGTGTAGAAAGGGGGCGTGGCCTGTGTCCAGCTCTCAGTAATCCCACTATCGGGGGCTTACTGGAGGTGTCAGGTAGGCTAGTTGGCCCCTATGAACCCCCAGCATCGAAGGGGACTTTAATCCCCATCCAAGAGCGCGCCACAGAGTGCGTTTGCAGAATGTTGGGCAAACGGGGCATGGCCTGCTATGATAAATTACAAATGCTGCTGTGTGGGACTTAATGGAGGTAATAGGAGGGGTAGTTGGCCCCAAAGGACGTCCCTGGGGGCCAACTACCCCTCCTGCCACCTCCAGTAAGTCCCACACAGTGGTATTGCTAAGAGGTCTTCAGAGGCCACGCCCCCCTTTCTCCACCACTCTGAAAACGCACCTCCTGGCTCACTACGGGTTGGGGGGTGAAGTCCACTTTACTCCTGAGGGACTTTGGGGGCCAAGAAGCCCTCCTGGTACCTCCTGTAAGTTCTACGCAGCGGAATTCCTGAGTGCTGGTCAGAGGCCCAGCCCCCTTTCTGCACCACTGTGCAAACGCGACTACTACATTATAGTTATAAATTAGCATTTCAAAAATTTTAGAAATTCATTGAAAAAACCATAGGGTTCAGGGACGTTATAGTTAGTAATTAGCATTTAAAAAACCTTTGAAATTCACTGAAAGAACCATAGGTTTCAGGGACGTTATAGTTAGTCGGACATTTCACTCGTACAAAAACAGATAAATTCGGCCGTTATAGTTAGCTGAGCTAACTATGACTCGCGCCCCCGCAATGCACTGCTGATGACATCAGATATTACATCACTCATGACATGGTCACTGAATGTCTCTGTTTTTGTACAAGTGAAATGTCCGACTGACTAACACAGTGCTTCAAATATATATTTAATGAAAAAAATAAATGTTCAGGTTAAGTTATATGGAGGAAAGTAGGGGGTACTCTTGTCGTGTGCTACTCTGCTTGTGGGAGGCAGGGTGTCCTCATCTTGATGCCCTCACACACCCCGAAGGATGTCATGCTTCATCATTGGGCTTTTGCTCCTCGTCGGGCCGGCGCTGCAATGCCCTATGGGTCCCCCGAAGGGTCTCTTTTTCGGAGATCTTTTGATGAAGCCGTATGGGTGCGTGGGTGTAAGTGGCAGTGAAGTCCTAGAAAGTGTATTAAAAAATGGCTGGAGGGAGAGTGATTAATTTTTAATAAAGTGATCCCTCTGTCATTATTAAAACAAATTGTATGGAGCTGCTTTAAGGGGTATTATGTCCCTTGGTAGCTGGGTGATTATATGTCCCTAGTGGGCATATGTTATGGTCAACATGTTTCGCGCTTCAGTGGTCTCAGGGGGAGATCCAAGGCGCTTCGTCAGGACCGAATAAGAAATTTATATCTACAGTGGCCCGAAAATTTCGGTGCCCCCGTATAAATGAAAGGAGTAGAGATTCTGAAACGACAAGAGTCAAAGAACAAAGATACAATTTGCCATTATGTGCCCGCTCACAGCACATACCAAAACACTCCAATTAAAGAACCAAGAGTGGACACAAAAGAGACACACCAATTGCAACACAAAAAATTGCGTCTACATGGTGAAATGTCCTTCCAACCTACTATACATAGGGATGACCTCTAGAGTTGTAAAAACAAGGGTGAATGAGCACAGGAGCAACATCCGGTGCGGTAGGAACACCACCAAAATGAGCAGGCATTACATCGAAAAGGGACATACACCAGACCAAGTCAATTGGACAATCATTGAGTCCAATCCTCTCTGGACAACAAAAACACTCTTCCAAAAAGAGCAAAGATGGGTGCACCGCTTCCAAACGAACACCCAGGGTCTTAACGATGAAATACCTTGGATTGAGGTACTATAGGAATTCAACCCTTGACATCGATCTCACAAGTGTGACATTCATAAACACTATAGTGAAGACTATGTCAGTAGACCTCCGAGATGCACCACCCACCACAAAATGATACACCAACTATAAAAACTGACAAAGCAGACACTAGTGAACGCAAATACCACCAACAAATACGGTGACCCTTTATTGTGATTCATCAGCCCACTAGGGATACTTCATTTATCACATCTACCACAAGAACCCACTACAAGATGGCGACCGAGATTCTGCCTATTGTGCGCCGCACCAATACATTAGATATATAACTTCATACACAAGACATGCATCGCCCCCTTTAAGTAAGATCACCGTACCAGCGACACATAACAATTATCAGCACACAGAGATTCAACAGCCTGTGAATATATTTCATAGAAGATATCACTCCAAGATGGCACCCATAGTAACAACCAAAACTTCCTCATACGAGCTTGTCATAGTAGATACCACTTCAAGATGGCACCCATAGTAACAACCAAAACCTTCCCATATGAACTTATCATAGAAAACACCACTCCAAAATGGCACCCATAGTAACAACCAAAACCTTCCCATATGAATTTATCATAGAAAACACCACTCCAAAATGGCACCCATAGTAACAACCAAAACTTGCCAATCAATGCAGTGATTAAACAATTAACGCCCCACCCGGAAGCAGGCCACTCCTGTAAAAGGAGACAGAATTTTCACTTCCCCACCGGTGGAGACAATGAAGAGGCACACAGGTGACACAGCCCAGATGCACCGAGAGAACCGTGAGTAACTAAGGGGCAAGATCAGTCCAGGACAGATCCTGCACATGGCAGCATCCTCTCCATTCAATTTCTAAAAACCAACTGTGAGTTATAACTTAGAGCCTTAGGAAGCCCTGTAAATATGACACATGTGGTTTTCTGTTTTTTCTTCCTTCCCATTATAGCTCTCAAGTGACCCTCCCTGATCTCATGGGATCTTACCCTACCTACTAAGGGGTGAGATATATCATCTAAGTACTTATGCATAAAAACACAGCGTCTCGAGGTTTCCCATCAATGGTAGGGCCTAGCGGTATTACTTACCTAGATTTAAAAGGTTCACGAGCTTACTGGATAATAGAACCTTTTCACTTTTGAATTTTTGACTCTATTTATACGATTCACGCATACTCGATAAAACCAGGGTATGCTCACAAATAAAAAAGAAAAATACTGATACAGAGAACAACCCTGACACCATTCTCTGAGCACTAATCATTGATCTTATACGTCTGTCTGTCTGTCACCTAGTTATAACCTCCTTTTTAACAATTTTTAGAAAGATCACAGCACCTTTTAGCTCACGTATACATACCGCGACCATTAACAGCAATGATCACGCTACCAACTACAAGCACCTGGCCCTCCAATGGAGAACCCAGACCTGAGCATAACTTCCATTGGTATTAATACCCTAATGGCAAATTGTATCTTTGTTTTTTGAGTCTTGTCGTTTTAGAATCTCTACTCCTTTCATTTATCCGGGGGCACCGAAATTTTCGGGCCACTGTAGATATAAATTTCTTATTCGGTCCTGACGAAGCGCCCTGGATCTCCCCCTGAGACCACTGAAGCGTGAAACATGTTGACCATAACATATGCCCACTAGGGACATATAATCACCCAGCTACCAAGGGACATAATACCCCTTAAAGCAGCTCCATACACTTTGTTTTAATAATGACAGAGGGATCACTTTATTAAAAATTAATCACTCTCCCTCCAGCCATTTTTTAATACACTTTCTAGGACTTCACTGCCACTTACACCCACGCACCCATACGGCTTCATCAAAAGATCTCCGAAAAGAGACCCTTTGGGGGACCCGTAGGGCATTGCAGCGCCGGCCCGACGAGGAGCAAAAGCCCAATGATGAAGCATGACATCCTTCGGGGTGTGTGAGGGCATCAAGATGAGGACACCCTGCCTCCCACAAGCAGAGTAGCACACGACAAGAGTACCCCCTACTTCCCTCCTCTCCATTTCCACTCAGGAACGGTGACTCCCTTTGGTATAAGTTTAATTTCGGGAGCACGGGTCACCGGACCTTTTAGAATAGCTCCTTTGATAAACAGGTTAAGTTATATTCACTAGGTAAACTAAATTAACTATAACTCGGCCCTCTAGAATGCACAGTGTTCTAATAAATGATGTTGTTTGAGATGGCAAGAGTGTTGTAAGTGATATAATATACAAGGGTATAAATAGTGCATATGGAAGGAGCGAGTTATAGCTGATTTAGTCTGCCTGGCAAGTTCACAACACTCTGTACGGAGGTGTGTGAGTTATAGAAAGCTTTCGATGAGTGGAGTGTTGTACAGCAGAGTGTAGGAGAATGTCATAGAATGGATGTCAGAGAGTGGAGTGTCATAAATTGGAGTTTTGTAGAGTGGAGTACATGACGTAGAGTGGAAGGGCATACAGTGGACTAGAGTGTCCTAGAGCGCAGTGGTGTAGAGTGGCGTCGCGTGTCGTACAGTACAGTGGAGTGGCGTAAAGTAGAGTGGAGTGTCGTACAGTAGAGTTTCGTCGAGTGGAGTGTCGTTGAGTAGATTGTCATAAAGTGGCATAGAGTGGAGAAGAGTGTTGTAGAGTAGAGTGGAGTGGCATAGAGTGGGGTAGAGTGGAGCAGAGTATCATAGAGTGTAGTGTTGTTGGATGGAGTGTCGTAGCTTACAGTGGAGGAGAGTGGCATACAGTGCAGTGTCGTGGAGTGTCATACAGTGGAGTGTCATACAGTGGAGTGTCATACAGTGGAGTGTCATACAGTGGAGTGTCATACAGTGGAGTGTCATACAGTGGAGTGTCATACAGTGGAGTGTCGTTGAGTGGAGTGTCGTTGAGTGGAGTGTCGTTGAGTAGAGTATCGTACAGTGGCATAGAGCAGAGTACAGTGTTGTAGAGTGGAGCGGCATTAAGTGGGGCAGAATAGAGTATCATAGAGTGGAGTGTCAGCGAGTGGAGGAGAGTGTCGAAACAGTGCAGTGCTGTAGAGTGGAATCCCGTAGAGAGGTGTGTCGTAGGGTGGAGTCTCTGGAGTCTCGTAGAGTGGAGTGGCACAGAGTGCAGTACAGTGTTGTAGAGTGGAGTATCATAGAGTGGCGAGAGTAGAATAGTGTAGTAGAGTGGAGTAGTAGTGTGTCAGAGAGTAAAGTGGAGTAAAGTGGCATGGAGTGGAGTAGAGGAGTTGTGTGGAGTGTCGCAGAGTGGAGTTCAGTGTTGTAAAGTGCCATAGAGTTGAGTAGAGTGTCATACAGTGGCACAGAGTAGAGTAGAGAGTTATAGAGTGGAGTGGCATAGAGTGGAGTCCAGTGTCATAGATGGGAGATGCAAAGTGTGTCGTGGAGTAGAGTGTTGTACAGTTTAGTACAATGGAGTGGCATACAGTGTTGTGGCTAGAGTGGAGTGTCGTAGAGTGTCATGACATAGAGTGTTGTAGCATACATTGTCGTGACGTGGAGTGTCATGGGATAGAGTGTCATGATGTAGAGTGGAGTGGCGTGGCATAGAGTAGAGAAGAGAATCTTAAAGTATGGTATAGTGGAGTGCCACAGAGTGTCGTAGAGTGGAGTAGCATAGAGTGGAATAGAGTGGAGTACTGTGTCAAAGAGTAGAGTGGAGTAAACTGGTGTGGAGTGGCATATAGGGAGTTGCATATAGTGTTGCTGAGTGGAATACAATGTCATAGAGTGGCACAGAGTGAAGTAGAGTGTCGTATAGTGGAGTGGAGTGGCCAAGAATGGAGCAGAATGCCATAGAGTGGAAGGGTGTAGAGTGTCATACAGTGGAGAAGAGTGGAGTGGCGTACACTGTCATTGCATACACTGTCATGGCATGGAGTGTCTTCGTGTACAGTGGAGTGGCATAGAGTGGTGAGTCATAGAGTACATTGGAGTGGCATAGAGTGGAGTGGTGTGTCGATGAGTGGAGTGGCATGTCGTAGATTGGAGTGGCATGTCGTAGATTGGAGTGGCGTTTCTTAGAGTGGCATTGTGTGTCGCAGAGTGGCATATAGTGGAGGAGAGTTTTGTAGAGTGGAGTGGCGTAGAGTGGAGTGGTGTGTTGTATAGTAAAGTGGAGTAGTGTGCACACAGTGGCGCATCATAGATTGTCTTAGAGTGGAGGAGTGTAGAGTGGAATGGCGCAGAGCAGAGTGGCATGTCGTTTAGTGGAGTGTCATGTCATACAGAGTAGTGGCGTGGCATGGAGTGTCGTAGAGTGGAGTGTCATAAAGTGGAGCAGAGCGGCATAGAGTGGAGGGGCATAAAATGGAGTAGAGTGTTTAGAATGGAGTGGCACAGAGTGGAGTAGCGTGTCGTACAGTAAAGTGGTGTAGCGTGTCATACAGTAGCATGTCATAGAGTTTTTTTTATAGTGGAGGAGCATAAAGTGGAGTGCATCGTAGAATGGAGTGGCATATGGTAGAGTATAAAGGTTTTCATACATTGCAGAGGTGTGGAGTGTCGTAAAGTGGAGTGTCGTACAGTGTTGTGGCATTGTGGAGTGGCGTGAGATGTCATAGAGTGGAGTGGCATGTCATAGAGTGGCATGTCCTAGAGTGTCTTAGAGTGGAGGGGTGTACAGTTGAGTGTCGTAGAGTGGAGTGCCGTGTCATAGAGTGAAGTGGCATGTCGTTGAGAGCAGTAGAGTGACGTAGAGTGGCATGTCGTACAGTGTCTTTTGCCATATGTTAATTTATTTTTAAATTTGAATAGGTACCGCAGAACTTTAGAGGGAGTAACATGGTACTCTGCAAAGATTTGTAAAAATATATAAAGCAATAATAAAAAATCCCTACCTATACAGACTTAGCTAACGTGTCTTATTACTTCCTATAGATTACCAAACCAGTAATAAGGTATATTCCACGTTCAAACCCAGAACATAGCCAAAGTGCGGTCCAAACAATGTGGCTGCCTTTTTATTTTGTATGGGCTTTCATTAACCAATTATATGGTGTTTCGTCATTTTTGTCATCTCTATGTACCTAGGTATACCGTGAAAGTACCACAGTAACCAAGGCCCAATATATCACTAAATTTTGTCTATTATTAAAAAACTAATAAACTAATTTTTATCAAATAAGAAGGACCCATGCCACATCATAATCTATATTCCTGCAAAATTTCATAAAAATCAGTTCTGCCTCTTTGCCATTACTTCTGGCTAAAAAGTCTACGGAAAATGCATTTGTTTTTGCACCCCCTTATCTAATCACTACGTAACTTTGCATCATCAGCCGATATAGAAAAAGGAATAGGTCTGCAGAGTTTTGTGGAGAGGGTGGCAATTTATTACCAGTCAATAATTTGAGGAATTATCTCTCAGAATCCTACCTTTAACTACAGATTGGGTACTGCCACTCTGTAAAATATATATACATATATACTCCCCAGTGGCGGTTGCCACAGTGTAGTTAAAATTAGGTCAGCGTTTCCATAGAAAATGTGTTTTTGTGGCACTAATAACTTTTGCACCGTTTGACAAATCTCCACAAATCTTTCCAAAAAAGGTGCTACTTTTTGACTAGTTTGTGCATGGAAAGTTTCGGGGTTATCCTTCAAGTGGGGGCTGAGAAAAAAGGGGAGACCCAAAACACATATCCCGATGCATTTTTCATAGACTTATTTAGGCAGGGTTACAGCAAAAAATGCGGAACGGATTTACACTAAATCTGGCCTTGGTCAGCTGATTGTGCTTGTTATTTGGTGTAAACCCGTTCAGTATTTTTTGAGAAATTAAGGTTGAAAACTATTTGTAAATGTGGATGGTTGGGTTCGAGGGACTCTTGCGAGTGTCCCTCAAACCCAATATTTAAAAATTAAAGGGTTCTGATTAGCCCAGAGAGCTATCTTTCGCATGGGCCATCTTGCTCCAGCGGGAGTGAGTGCTCTGATTGACAACCAGAAACATGAGAAAGATTTTGCTGGCAGCCATTACAGGACTCAGGGCCTTAGGGCCAGATGTATCAAGAATTGCTATTGCGATTCTTAAATAGCTAATTTTACCGATTCGCTATTTAAGAATCGCAAAATGCAATGTATTTAGGATTTGCAAAAACATTTGCGATTCCTACATATTCCTTAATAGCAAATCGCAAATTGTGATTCGCTATTAAGGAATACCTTCCCATTCATTTCTATGGGCCTAGAGGCCCATAGGAATGAATAGGATTGCATTCGCAATTTGCGAGTAACAAATAGGTACTCGCAAATTGCACATGCAATTTCAAGGGTGCAAAAAGGCCACCCTGATGCACCCCCAAAATCAGTAAGTATGCACATGTGGCGCACATTCATGCCCTAAGGGCATGTGTGTGTGCCACATGGCACTTAGAAAATTGCAAAAATGTGAATTTTTCTAGGAATTTGCAAAATACCACCAACTTGAAGTTGGTGGTAACTTGCGATTCCTTAAAGTCAGGTCGCAATTTTTTCTTGCTTCCTGCATTGCATTTAAAGAATCGCAAATTGCGATTCCCTAAATGCATTCGCAAAATAGGTAATCGCAAAAATTGCGATTCCCTATTTTGCGAATGCCTTTTGGGATGATACAGCCCAAAAGGCTTTTTACCGTTCACAAACGGTCCAATTCTGCGAATTGGCCCGTTTGCGAACGGTAAACGCTTGATACATCTGGCCCTTAGTCCCCTGTCCTGAAGTGAATAAAAAGAAATAATACAAGGGGGCAGGGTAGGGATACCCTGCCCACCTAGGCCCCATCAGAGAGACCCACAATGACCCCTCAAATAAAATCAGCAATTTGTGCCCCAATCCTGTAGGACTCATGTGGGATCAAAAAAGAAAAAAAATGGCGGCTGGGCTACAATCTTCAATTAAAAGCCCCAGAGCCGCACTGTATATTTAATCGGAGGGGAGTGCACAGCCCCCCACTCGGAGTCATTATAGGCCAGAGGAGCCCATCCCCGGGGCCGCATTCAATAAGGGGAGGGGGCATGTGGCTCCCCTCCCCAAACCATTATAGACCTTGGGGAGTCCACCCCCGTGTCTGGAATTTGCATAAAAGGGGAGGGGGAGGCATGGCACCCCTCCCTGAGCCTCCAGAGGTCCCCTGGACCCCATCTCCCAGGTCTGATTTCATTAGTTAAGCGAAGGGGGAGCCACGCAGCCCCTCTCCACGAGCCATTATAGGCCCTGGTGAGCCCACCCTCAGAACAAAATTGTTCCAAAAAGGAGAGAGGGCTGTGCGGCCCTCCTACCGAGCCTTTAAATGTCTCTGGGGACCCCATCCTCTGGGGCTGTCTCACTTTCTGTGTCCCAGGGAGCCCAACTCCGGGACACAGTAGTTTCTTTGCCCAAACCAGCACGGGTAGGGAAACTTGTGTTTGCTCCTGCCTGGCAGGAGCATTTTTGAATCTCCCATCATACTGGAGCAAAGACAAAGTCTGCTCCCAGAGGGGAGGGAGCTTTGAAAATGATCCCACCAGCTGGGAGCAGACTTTTGATCTGTTTCACTGCCTGCCCAGATGTGGGCAGTGAAACAGATCAAGAGATTGCTCCTTCCAGTCAGGAGCAATGCCGGCTCCCGCAGCATGCGGGGAGCTGGCTGGGGCTGCAGGGACCCTGGACGCCGAACAAGTGTATGGTGGGTGCCCTGGGGGACACCCACCTAAATTAAATACAGTCTCGGGATGGGGTACCTGAGGCCAATAAAGTCTTGGGGATGGGGGCTGAGCGGCCCTGTCCCATTTAAGAAAATACGGCCCTGGGGCCCCGTGGCCTTTTTGAGGCTCGGGGAGGGGGAGCGCAAGGCCCCCCTCCCCTTAATTATTACATTGATACCCTGCGGGATGGGATCCCCCGGGCCTAATAAGGTTCGGGGAGAGGGGCCACTTGGACTCCCTCCCCTTGATAATACATAGTGACCTGGTGGATGGGGTCCCCAGGAACTAATAAGGCTCGGTTCCCAAGGGCCTAATGAGGCTCGGGGAGTGGTCCACATGGCCCCCCTCCCCTTATTTATCACATTGGACCCAGGGGGATGGGGTCTCCTTTTTAAAAAAAATAACGGCCCTGGGGGATGGGGTCCCCAGGGTCAAATAAGACTTGGGAGGGGTGCCATGTGGACCTCCCCCTTGAAAATACATAGGGCCCTTGGGGATGGTGTCCCCAGGTCCTAATAAGGCTCGGTTTCCCAGGGCATAATGATGCTTGGGGAGGAGTCTATGCAGCCCCCTCCCCTTTAAAAAAGATACGGCCCTTGGGGGATGGGGAATAAGGCTCGGTCGGGGGTCCACTTGATCCCCCCTTTAAAAAACATAGGGCCTTGGGGATGGGGTCTTCAGGGCCCAATGGGCCTAATGAGACTTGGGGAGGGCAGCCACATGGCCCCCTCCCCTTGAAAATACATAGGGCCCTGGGGGATGAGGTCCCTAGAGCCTAATGAGGCTCAGTGAGGGGTCTACACAGCCCTCCCTCCCCTTTAAAAGATATATGGCCCTAGGGGATTGGGTCCCCAGGGCCTTTTAAAGGCTCTGGAAGTGGGCATGCAGCCCCTTCCTCTTAAAAATAAAACCTCCCTGAGGTATAAGGGTCCACAGGGCCTAATAAGACTCGGGCGGGGCTCCACTTGGTCCCCCTCCACTTTAAAAAACATAGGGCCCTGGGGGATGGGGTCCCCAGGGCGTAATAAGGCTCGGGAAAGGTACCACTTGGACAGCCTCCCCTTTAAAAAATTTAAGGCACATGGGGATGGAGTCCCCAGGGCCTAATGGGCCTAATGAGGGCTGGGGAGAGGGGCCACGTGGCCTCCTCTCCTTAAAAAACATAAGGCCCTAGGGGAAGAGTTGTGAGTAGAGTTAAGGGTCATCCAAACAGCCTACTATGCACACCCATCATCTGAGACAGAGGTCTGAAAGGAGAGCCCAGTACCTCCCCAGACCCTACTACGCACACCTATCATTTCAGAGAGAAGTCTCAGCAGAGAGGCCAGTCCCTCCACACACCCTACGACGTAAACCTGTCATCTGGGAGAGGACTAAAAGGAGAGGGCAGTCCCTCCCCACATCCTACTATGCACACCTGTCATCAGAGAGAAAGGTCTGAAAGGAGAGGCCAATCTCTCCACACACCCTACTATGCACGCTCGTCAACTGAGAAACAAGTTTGAAAGGAGAGCCAAGTCCCTCCCCATACCCTACTACGCACACCTATAATTACAGAGAGAGGTCTCAGTAGAGAGGCTAGTCCCTCCACACACTCTACTATGCACACCAGTCATCTGAGAAAGAGATCTAAAAGGAGAGAGCAGTCACTCTCCACACCCTACTAATCACACCTGTCATTACCGAGAGAGGTCTCAGCAGAGAGTCTAGATCCTTTACATACTTTACACACCAAACTACGTACACCCGTCATCTGAGAGAGACATCTGAAAGGAGAGGGCAGTCCTTCCCCACACCCTGCTATCCACACCAGTCATCTGAGAGAGAAGCCTGAAAGGAGGGCCCAGTCCCTCCCCACACCATACTACGCACAGTTATCATTGCAGAGAGCGGTCTCAGAAGAGAGGCCAGTCCCTCCATACAACCTACTATGCACACCTGTCATCTGAAGGAAAGGTCTGAAAGGAGAGTGTAATGACGAAGGAGTCGTGAAGAAATTGAAGTGAGTTTATTTGCAGAATACAAGCTCCCACAGACAGACGCCGAGTGCGTGCAAGCACCACAGGGGCTGGAACAAACTGTCGCTGCAACTGTAATAGTAAACCAACTGTCACTTGGGGGAAGAGGAGAGAGAGAGAGAGAGAGAGAGAGAGAGAGAGAGAGAGAGAGAGAGATATATATATCTCTCACCTGTACCTTACGGGTAATCTGTCAACTCTAGAACTCCTCCTAGGGGAAGCAAGAGGGTTGTTGAGAGCATCAAGATCACGATATCTGGGGACAGAAGAACGTGGCATGGCCTTCTCAGAACCTGCCCTTGGCCTCTCACCAACTTTGTCATTGACCTTTACAATCTTGTTCATGTTCCACCAATTACACTTATTGACACGAACAGCACTACCACATATTTTATCAATGGAGACAGCTTCGCTGAACTTAGAATCACCCTTTTCCACAAAGCCTTGTTTCTTTATTTTGACTGTCACCTACAGCAAACTCTCTGTTGGAGACATGTTTCCTGGCATCAAAATATGTATTTTGCTTGTTTTGAACATCGCTAACTTTGTTTCTAACCATTACATCAAGTTCCTGTGCTGATGCGCTGCGTTTGAACCACTTAGACATCCATGCAGGCCTAAAGTCCGAGCTGGGCTTCCTGCCTTTGAGCAGTTCAAAGGGGGACACACCTGTCGATGAGTGGGGTGTGGTCCTGTAGAACCACAGCATAGTTCTTACAGCAGTGGGTATGGCTTTGTTGTGACTAATTGCCCATCTTATACAATCCCCAATGACTCTGTTAAGTCTCTCCACCAGCCCATTAGTTTGGGGATGATAGAGTGAGCTTTTGAGGTGGATGATAGCGGATTCTTTAAGGAATTCTTCGACATCAGCCGAGACTAACTGTACCCCGTTGTCTTGGGAAAACCCTCCCTCATGAAGATCTCTTTCATAAACTCGAGAATCTCATTTGAGTCAGATTTGGGTACAAACTTGACTTCGGGCCATCTAGAGTAGTAGTCAACTAAAACTATAGCAAGCCATGTCTGATGGGGTAGAGTGTGGAAGGGACCCAAAACATCAATACCCAATTTTTCCCATGGATTCTCAGGAAGAGGTATGGGAGTGAGGGGTGGGTTGGATGTGCGTAGAGTCTTATCACTACCCGCACAAATGGTACACTCTATGACCAAAGCATCAATGTCTCTATCCATATGGGGCCACCAGAAGTATTCTCGAATCCTACGTTTGGTGAGAGTAGCTCCCAGGTGTCCCTCATGGGCCTTTGTCAACAGCGTTTTCCTTATATCGAATGGAGGAACTATTTTATCCAGTCTGAAAACAAGGCCATCTTCTAACGATAACTCATCACAGACTTTAACAAAAGGTTGAATATCAACTTTTACATTTCTCTCTTTAGGCCACCCATTTGCAATGTATTGTTTTACAACTTTCAATGTTTCATCAGAGTCCATGGCAGCATACCAATTGCTTTCAAC
Source organism: Calotriton arnoldi (assembly GCA_963921515.1). NCBI lineage: Eukaryota > Metazoa > Chordata > Amphibia > Caudata > Salamandridae > Calotriton > Calotriton arnoldi. The sequence continues at coordinate 1,562,575 of CAWUFW010001716.1, forward strand.
AACGGAACACACATTTTGTAGTTCTACCCTTGTAACTATGCAGTCTTCATGCTCATCATTGTCAATATGCTTTTCTCCGACCTCTGACTCGTTGGGAATAGAAGGCAAAAGTGAAAGAGCGTCTGCTCGAATGTTCTTTCCTCCCGAGATGTGTACAACATCGAAGTTGAATTGGAGCAGTTTAGATGCAAGACGGGCTATCCGTGGCGTTGAGTTCCGATGATTGGTGTTCCCCAAAATGGCTACTAATGGTTTGTGGTCTGTTTGTAGGGTAAACTTCCTGCCCCATAGGTAGCACTTGAACTTTTCGATAGCCCACCAACAAGCAAGGAGTTCTTGCTCTATGACAGAGTAGTGGGACTCTGTGTCCCTAAGAACCCTAGACGCGAAACCTATTGTGTGTTCCTGAGTACCTACTTGCTGGGTCAGGACAGCACCCAGACCATAACAGCTTGTGTCTACAGTCAAGGTGCAACGTATCGATGGTTCAAATGGTTTTAAGGCTTTGACCGTGGTGAGTTGAGTTTTGAGCCATTCAAATGCACGTTTACATTCTTCATCCCACACGAACACAGTTTGATGTTTGAGCAAATTAGATATTGGTCTTATTTTGGTGGCATAATCAGGAATGAACCGTGAATAAAACTCAGTCAACCCCAGTAAGGATTTCACACTTGTTTTGTCCTTTGGGGCAGAGGCATCCACAATGGCTTGGACAAGACTGGGTTTGGGCCTTACACCATGTTAGACTTGGCATCTTTTGGCGTGTTTCCCCTGACTTTTTGCTTTCTGACCTCCCGGTTTTGACTCTGTTTTTGCTGGTGTAATGATTCTGCGCACTTTCCTCACTGCTGTCCAGTGGGAAAGTGCAAGTGCTCCTGTATAAAATTTGTTATGGATTGGTGTTTCCATGATTGGCCTATTTGGTTTATGTGTCAGTCCCTTTTAAAGTGCACTGCGAGTGCCAGGGCCTATAGACCAAATGCTGTTGGTGGGCTGCAGCACTGGATTGTGCCACCCACGCAAACAGCCCGTAAAGTGTAACTCGGGCCTGCCATCGCAGAGCCTGTGCGCAGCCTGGGGCTGCCATATCGACTTGGCAAGTGCACACACTTGCAAGTCCCTAAACCTTCCCTTTGCTACATGTTAGTCACCCCTAAGGTAGGCCCAAGGTACCCCTGTGGGCAGGGTGCGTTGTATGCGAAAGGTAGGACATGCCCTGGTGTGTGTGGCATGTCCTGATAGTGAATTACAGCCTAGTTCGTTTTCACTATTGCAAGGCTACCTGTTCCCCTAGGCCAGAACGGGCAGTTTTGATTATTACAGCTTATAATCCTAACTGACCCGGGAACATGGTAGAAATTCGAGTTTAGTATGCCTGGACTCAGAATGATAAAATGCATCTTTTAGTGAAGTTGGTTTTAACATTCTGTGTTTGAAAATACCACTTTTAGAAAGTGGGTATTTTCTTGTCTAACCATCCAAGCCTGCCTCTGCGAGGTTGTGTATTCCTTGTCTGGAGTGTGAGTGACAGGGGCTGGGGGACGCCAGGAGACAGGGTGAGTCAGCACAGGGCTGAATAGCAAGGTCTACATGTAGATGGGTGGGAGGGGTCGCACCTGGGCCCTGAATAGGACAGTGCCTTCCCTCCACAATGCTGGCTCCACCTCCTGTGGTGCGTCTGATGTCCCTGGCCTACTCACTGAAAGAAGGGACGGAGACTTGTCAACAAAGTGCTCCAGAACTGGTTTGGACTAGGCAAAGGCCTCTCTGCCTTCAGAGAACAAAGGAATTTGGGATATAAATATTGGGGCCCTGACCCCATGAATTTAGATCTCGCTGGAATCAAGGAACCTGCCAAGACGAAGAGCTGGAAGAGCTGCCAGGAGGAGTACTGCCCCTTTGCTGTGTTGTTGCTTTGTTGGGCTGGCCTGCAGCTGCTGCTTCTGCCTTGGGCAGTGAAAGGACTGGACTGAACTTTCTACAAACTTGTGCCGAGTATCTCCAAGGGCCTGAAACCGAGCTGGCCTCCTGTTAAGAAGTCTCAGGGACTACAAAGACTTCACAAGCCTCTGGGTACCGCTTCTGGAACGCTGTTTCAGTTGCCACAGAGGAAGGGAACTGCAACCGACTCCGTCAACCGAATCCATCCCTGGCCGGTGACCTGTTTGCACCGCAGACCGCATCGCCCCGCCCGCATCGCAACCCTGGTCTCACCGTGGCGACGTCCGCCGCCGCCAACATCGAGCCGCTGCTTGCACCGTGACCTGTGGGCACCGCCGTTCGCATCGCATCGCTTCACTGAACCAGCCAGACCCGACCGACGCGGTCGCTGCAACTGGCTCAAGAGTCGTGACCGCACCGCATTTGGGGCACCGCTCGCACGTCTGCGACGCACCGCTCCGACTCCGCACCGCTGTCCGACGCCAGCTCCCGCACTCTGGCTTGGTCGCCTGCACCGCAACCTGTCAGCACCGCATCGAGCATCGTCTCACCCTGCATCGCACGCCTTGGACTCACCGACTCCGTCTGCACGACGCTCATCGAGCCGCTGCCTGCACCGCATCGAGGGACACCGCACCTTGCATCGCTCCGTCTTGCACCGCAACCGCGACGAACGCCGACCGGCTCGTACACTCCGTACCAGCCACAACGAGAAAGGTACTGTGACCGAGTCTGTTCACGACTCTGCTGGCCCGTATCGACGCGGTCGGCTGGAACTGTTAGACTCTGTGGTTTTCAGCATCGCGGTAGGCTCGGACGGAGCTACCGACTCGTACGAACTTTGCTTTTGTGCTATTCCTGCAAAGAAGAAGTTACCGTATCAAGCATTCATTTTTAAAGTATAGTATTGTGGATTTTTGTCGTAATTGGTCTTGTCTTGAGTATATAAAATATTGGTTATTTTTCTAAACTGGTGTGGTGTCCGTTCGTAGTGCTTACACTGTATTACTGTTGGTTATGTGCAAATGCTTTACACACTGCCTCTGAATTAAGCCTGACTGCTCGTGCCAAGCTACCACGAGGGTGAGCAGGGGTTACTTCACGAGTGTAACACCCTTACCCTGACTAGGAAGAAGGGTCCCTACTTGGACAAAGGTGCAAGCCCTTGCCAACTAGAGATCCCATTTCTAACATTGGTGTCAGCGGTGAGGATAGGACTTGTGTTTGCACTTGACTTACAGTGATTGGTGTGCACTACTACCATATCGCAGACCATTACGTACCACATACTGGTTCTTTTTCTTTTGGCCTATTTTTGATCTTGCCAGTTTTCAACTCACTACGTTTGTCATGCCTGAATCAATTGCATCATCCGTTGCATCTCTGGAAGTTATCTTTGAGGAGGAAAGGTTGGAATCCTACGCCGTAAAGGAGCTACGAGCGATTTGTAAAAACCTGAAAGTCCAAATTAAAGGCCTCACAAGGAAGGAGGAGCTACAGAAGGCGCTGAGGGCCTGGGTAGCAGCCAGACATGCCAATGGGCAGCCTGGTAATCTCAGTGAGGAGGCGGAGGAGCCTATTTCCAGGGTGGATGTGCTTTTGGGTAGGGGGAACCCGCCAGGTCAGGCAGCAGCAGTCTGTCCCCAGAGGAGCTGGAGGACAGGCGGGAGGCAAGGCAGTTTGAGCTGCAGAAGCTCAGGCTGGAGAGTGAGCGGGAGGAGAAGAGATTGGCCATAGAGGAGAGGAAGATGCTCTTAGAGCATGAGAGAGAACTGAAGGAGCTAGAACTTAGGAGTAAGTCAGGCTCAGATGGTGGCAGCAATTCATCCAGAAAGGCAGACAGGATTGTGCACATTCCCAAGAACGTAGGCAAGGAGTTCAAGAAGGGGATGACATACAAAGGTGGTTTCAGGGTTATGAGGCAGCCATACACATGAATGGGGTCCCTGAGGAGAATTGGGGAGCAGGATTGTGGCCACTTTTCCCTGAAGAAGCAAGGGATGCTCTGATAGCTTTGGGTAAGGGGTATCACCTCACCTATGCTGACATGAAGGATGCCCTTCTCACGAAGTATGGTCTTACTCCTGAAAAGTACAGGGATCAGTTCAGGTCCAGTAAGAAGTCTGATGCCAACACTTGGTTGGAATGTGTGGATGTGTTCTGCAGGTCTCTGGATGGTTGGGTGAAGGGCAGTAGTGTAACAGATTTTCAGGGGCTCTACAACTTGATTGCATGGGAGCACTTGTCTAGTCTATGTTTTGCAGATCTGCACCAGCACCTAGTGGATAGTAAGCTAACTGACCCCAGGAAGCTTGCTATGGAAGCGGACCGCTGGGTGAGTACCAGGGTCCACAAGAAAGCGTTTGGGGGAGACTCAGCCAAAGGTGGGCAGGGTCCCCAGCAGAAAGGTGGGGGGACAAGGGTAAAGCACAGGAGTTCTCTAAAGGGCCCCAAACTAGTACCCAGGGTAAAGGTTCCCAGCCCCCGGCGATAAGAAGAAAGGGGTCTCTACAGGGAAGCCTGTTGAGACCGGCCCCGCAAGTGTTATGCATGTGACCAGGTAGGTCACTTTAAGGGGGACCCCAAGTGCCCGAAGGGGACACAGCCACCCACCGGTGGACAGTCCAAAGTGTTGGCTAGTGTAGCGCTCGGGGAGGAGGGGTGCCCACAGGAGGGTGGGGATCCCGCAGAAATGACCCTTGTCTCACTAGGGGACAGTGAGATGGTCCCAGGAAACCAGGTGCCCCCTAACACAAAGAAATATAGCACCTGGGTGACCATTAATGGAAACAGGGTAGAGGCTCTCCGAGACACTGGAGCCAGTGTGACCTCAGTCCGGTGTCACCTGGTGTCTGAGAAGCAAGTAGTCCCCGGGGCATTCCACCAAGTAGTTGCTGTAGACAACTCAGAGCGCCAATGTATGGTGGCGCAGGTTCCCTTTGAATGGGGGGTCTCAGGTCCCTTGAGGGTGGTTGTGAGCCCTACCATGCCTGTAGATTGTCTGCTAGGAAATGACCTGGAGCAGTCCTTATGGAAGGAGGTTGAGCTCAGGTCTCACTTGGAGATGCTTGGGTTGCCAGAGTGGGCATGCGTGTCTACTCGGTCAATGGCAGCCAGAAAGGGTGATCAAGAGGACTTGGAGCCTGAAACAGTGGCCCAAGTCCCTGCCAAGAGAAGGGGCAGGGGGCGCGGGAAACCGGCCCCCGAAGTTCCCACGGACCGGGAGGAGGCGGACCTCGAGGGGACGCCCCGGTGCCTACAGGGGAGCAGGTAGCCGAACTGGGAGACATCTCTGAGCTGACCCATTGGCAGCAAGAAGGGGGTCCCACCAGGGAGGAGTTCTGCAGGGAGCAGAACGAGTGCCCTACTCTGGAGGGTCTGCGGCGGCAGGCTGCAGACCAGGCAGCTGGTAATCAGTCCGGGTCACATCTGATCTACTGGGAGAGTGGTCTCCTATACAGTGAGCCTAAGGTTGCTGAGCCTGGGTCAGCCCGTGTGCTGGTGGTACCCCAGCGCTTCAGGACCTTCCTACTGGGTCTGGCTCATGACGTGCCTTTGGCAGGACATTTGGGGCAGGTCAAGACCTTTGACAGGCTTGTCACCCACTTCTTTTGGCCCCAAATGCAAAGGCAGTCAGATGCACACTGTAGGTCTTGCCAAACTTGCCAGGCAAGTGGTAAGAGTGGGAGGAAGGTCAAAGCTCCTCTCCAACCTTTTCCTGTTGTTGGAACACCCTTTGAAAGGGTAGGGATGGATATTGTGGGGCCACTGGATCCCAAGACAGCCATGGGCAACAGGTACATCCTGGTCTTGGTGGACCATGCCACCCGGTACCCGGAGGCAATCCCTCTCAGGACAACGACGGCGCCAGTGGTGGGCCGGGCGTTAATGGGGATCTTTTCCCGTGTGGGATTCCCCAGAGAGGTGGTTTCTGATAGGGGGACCAATTTCATATCGAAGTATATGACATCCCTGTGGAAGGAGTGTGGTGTAACCTACAAGTTCACCACTCCTTACCACCCACAAGGAAACGGTCTGGTGGAGAGATTCAACCAGACCTTGAAAGGCATGATCAAGGGTCTAACAGAACCCATGAGGCGTAAGTGGGACGTCCTCTTGCCATGCCTACTCTTTGCATACAGGGAGGTGCCTCAGAAGTCTCTTGGGTACAGCCCCTTTGAGCTCCTGTATGGCCACCCTGTCAGAGGACCTCTGAGTTTGGTAAAGGAAGGCTGGGAGGCGGCTCCCAGGAAAACTCCCCAGGATGTATTTAGCTACATGCTGGCCTTTAGAAACCAAACTGCCCGCTTCAGGAAACTCACTCAGGCGAACCTAGAAGCCAGCCAGGAAGAAATGAAGAGATGGTATGACCAGAACGCCACTCTGGTCGAATTTCAACCTGGGCAAAAAGTGTGGGTCATGGCCCCAGTGGCACCTTGTGCCTTGCAGGACAAGTGGACTGGGCCATATGAGGTAAAGGAGCGCAAAAGTGACGTCACCTACCTGGTGGATTTGCAGGCTCCAAGGAACCCTTTGAGGGTCCTTCACGTGAACCGCCTCAAGCCCCACTTCGAGAGGTCCGAGTGAGTATGCTCTTGGCGACAGATGATGGGGTGGAAGAGGAGAGTGAGCCTCTCCCTGACCTCCTGTCTACCAAGGAGCATGATGGGTCAGTAGGGGGTGTGATCCTCTCCCCTACTCTGACTCAGGAGCAGCAGGGGACTGTCGCCAGTTGTTGGGACAGTTCGCCCCACTGTTCTCTCTGACCCCCGGTGTTACTCACTGGTGTACCCATGACGTGGACACCGGTGACAGCCCTCCTGTGAAGCACAAGATTTACAGGTTGACTGACCGGGTCAGAGCCAGCATCAAGGAGGAGGTCTCTAAGATGTTGGCGTTAGGGGTGATTGAGCCCTCCCACAGTCCTTGGGCCAGCCCAGTGGTCTTGGTCCCAAAGGCTGCGGCGCCCGGTGCCACTCCAGAACTCCGGTTTTGTGTGGACTACCGTGGGCTCAATGCCGTCACCAGGACTGACGCGCACCCCATCCCCAGAGCTGATGAGCTCATTGATCGGTTGGGAGCTGCCCGGTTCCTCAGCACGTTTGATTTGACGTCTGGGTACTGGCAGATTGCCTTAACCAATGGGGCCAAGGAGAGATCAGCATTCTCAACCCCAGAAGGTCATTACCAATTCCGGGTGATGCCCTTTGGGTTGAAGAATGCCCCTGCCACCTTTCAGAGGTTGGTCAATCAGGTGTTGGCTGGGCTGGAGGATTTCAGTGCCGCCTACCTGGATGACATTGCTGTGTTCAGTTCCAGCTGGGCAGAACATTTACAGCACCTTGAGAAAGTGTTGAGGGCTCTGCAAGGTGCAGGCCTCACGATCAAGGCCAGTAAGTGCCAGATCGGGCAGGGTTCTGTGGTGTACTTGGGACACCAGGTAGGAAGCGGCCAGGTGGCGCCCCTACAACCCAAGATTGACACCATTCTGGCTTGGGAACCCCCAAGACCCAGACAGAGGTGAGAGCCTTCTTAGGTCTCACCGGTTACTATAGGAGATTTGTTAAGGGCTATGGCACCATCGTTGCCCCCTTAAAAGAGCTGACCTCTAAGAGGCAGCCCAGGAAAGTGATCTGGACTGAGTCCTGCCAGAAAGCTTTTGATGCCCTGAAGGCAGCCATGTGCCCGGCGCCCGTGCTCAAGGCACCTGACTTCTCCAAAGAAATTGTCGTGCAGACTGACGCTTCAGAGCATGGTGTGGGAGCGGTGCTCTCACAACTGAACGAAGAGGGCCTGGATCAGCCTGTAGTCTTCCTTAGCAGGAGACTACTTCCCAGGGAACAGAGGTGGAGTGCCATAGAAAGGGAAGCTTTTGCTGTGGTCTGGGCGCTGAAGAAGTTGAGACCATACCTGTTTGGGACTCACTTCCGGGTTCAGACAGACCACAGGCCCCTCAGATGGTTGATGCAAATGAGGGGTGAGAATCCAAAACTGCTGAGGTGGTCCATCTCCCTACAGGGAATGGACTTTACGGTGGAACACCGTCCTGGTACAGAACACGCCAACGCAGATGGTCTGTCCAGGTTCTTCCGCCTTAGTGAAGAGAACTCCAATGGGGTTGGGTAGTTCTCCCTACTTTCAGCTGGAGGGGACATGTGTTAGACTTGGCATCTTTTGGCGTGTTTCCCTGACTTTTGCTTTCTGACCTCCCGGTTTTGACTCTGTTTTTGCTGGTGTAATGATTCTGCGCACTTTCCTCACTGCTGTCCAGCGGGAAAGTGCAAGTGCTCCTGTATAAAATGTGTTATGGATTGGTGTTTCAATGATTGGCCTATTTGGTTTATGTGTCAGTCCCTTTTAAAGTGCACTGCGAGTGCCAGGGCCTATAGACCAAATGCTGTTGGTGGGCTGCAGCACTGGATTGTGCCACCCACGCAAACAGCCCGTAAAGTGTAACTCGGGCCTGCCATCGCAGAGCCTGTGCGCAGCCTGGGGCTGCCATATCGACTTGGCAAGTGCACACACTTGCAAGTCCCTAAACCTTCCCTTTGCTACATGTTAGTCACCCCTAAGGTAGGCCCAAGGTACCCCTGTGGGCAGGGTGCGTTGTATGCGAAAGGTAGGACATGCCCTGGTGTGTGTGGCATGTCCTGATAGTGAATTACAGCCTAGTTCGTTTTTCACTATTGCAAGGCTACCTGTTCCCCCTAGGCCAGAACGGGCAGTTTTGATTATTACAGCTTATAATCCTAACTGACCCCGGGAACATGGTAGAAATTCGAGTTTAGTATGCCTGGACTCAGAATGATAAAATGCATCTTTTAGTGAAGTTGGTTTTAACATTCTGTGTTTGAAAATACCACTTTTAGAAAGTGGGTATTTTCTTGTCTAACCATCCAAGCCTGCCTCTGCGAGGTTGTGTATTCCTTGTCTGGAGTGTGAGTGACAGGGGCTGGGGGACGCCAGGAGACAGGGTGAGTCAGCACAGGGCTGAATAGCAAGGTCTACATGTAGATGGGTGGGAGGGGTCGCACCTGGGCCCTGAATAGGACAGTGCCTTCCCTCCACAATGCTGGCTCCACCTCCTGTGGTGCGTCTGATGTCCCTGGCCTACTCACTGAAAGAAGGGACGGAGACTTGTCAACAAAGTGCTCCAGAACTGGTTTGGACTAGGCAAAGGCCTCTCTGCCTTCAGAGAACAAAGGAATTTGGGATATAAATATTGGGGCCCTGACCCCATGAATTTAGATCTCGCTGGAATCAAGGAACCTGCCAAGACGAAGAGCTGGAAGAGCTGCCAGGAGGAGTACTGCCCCTTTGCTGTGTTGTTGCTTTGTTGGGTTGGCCTGCAGCTGCTGCTTCTGCCTTGGGCAGTGAAAGGACTGGACTGAACTTTCTACAAACTTGTGCCGAGTATCTCCAAGGGCCTGAAACCGAGCTGGCCTCCTGTTAAGAAGTCTCAGGGACTACAAAGACTTCACAAGCCTCTGGGTACCGCTTCTGGAACGCTGTTTCAGTTGCCACAGAGGAAGGGAACTGCAACCGACTCCGTCAACCGAATCCATCCCTGGCCGGTGACCTGTTTGCACCGCGAGACAGCATCGCCCCGCTTCGCATCGCAACCCTGGTCTCACCGTGGGCGACGTCCGCCGCCGCCAACATCGAGCCGCTGCTTGCACTGTGACCTGTGGGCACCGCCGTTCGCATCGCATCGCTTCACTGAACCAGCCGGACCCGACCGACGCGGTCGCTGCAACTAGCTCAAGAGTCGTGACCGCACCGCATTTGGGGCACGTCTGCGACGCACCGCTCCGACTCGCACCGCTGTCCGACGCCAGCTCCCGCACTCCGGCTTGGTCGCCTGCACCGCAACCTGTCAGCACCGCATCGAGCATCGTCTCACCCTGCATCGCATGCCTTGGACTCACCGACTCCATCTGCACGACGCTCATCGAGCCGCTGCCTGCACCGCATCGAGGGACACCGCACCTTGCATCGCTCCGTCTTGCACCGCAACCGCGACGAACGCCGACCGGCTCGTACACTCCGTACCAGCCACAACGAGAAAGGTACTGTGACCGAGTCTGTTCACGACTCTGCTGGCCCGTATCGACGCGGTCGGCTGGAACTGTTAGACTCTGTGGTTTTCAGCATCGCGGTAGGCTCGGACAGAGCTACCGACTCGTCACGAACTTTGCTTTTGTGCTATTCCTGCAAAGAAGAAGTTACCGTATCAAGCATTCATTTTTAAAGTATAGTATTGTGGATTTTTGTCGTAATTGGTCTTGTCTTGAGTATATAAAATATTGGTTATTTTTCTAAACTGGTGTGGTGTCCGTTCGTAGTGCTTACACTGTATTACTGTTGGTTATGTGCAAATGCTTTACACACTGCCTCTGAATTAAGCCTGACTGCTCGTGCCAAGCTACCACGAGGGTGAGCAGGGGTTACTTCACGAGTGTAACACCCTTACCCTGACTAGGAAGAAGGGTCCCTACTTGGACAAAAGTGCAAGCCCTTGCCAACTAGAGATCCCATTTCTAACACACCAGCACTAGAGATCGTGTGACCCAGGTATTCTACAGAGTCTTTCGAGAACACGCATTTGTCTCGTTTAAGCACCACCCTGTGCTCTTGAAATGCAGAAAGTACCCGACCAAGGGGCCGATTCCGATCTCGGCCGGTAGGGCTCCGAATCGGATTCGGCATTACCGGATCCGATTCAGAGCCCTGTTTCCCGACCGAGTCGGACGTGTGTCCGGGCGAGCGAGTACGATGCGAGCGGACGCGAAATCGCCGACCGACTCGTTCGCGGGACCCAACCGCTCCGACCGACTCGCACGGACTCGACTCGCACCGCGCAATGGAGACGTTCCCCGGCCGGGTAAGTACGATGCGTGCCTCGAGCAGTCCGACCGACTCGCGCCGTCCGGCTCGAACGAGCAGTCGGAGCCGCACTTTGGGGGTCCGTGTCGGACCCCCCTGTACGCGTAGCTGCGCGAGTCGCACACAGGAGGGACCCATGGGTCCCCCCTACCTGTGCATGTGCGGCGCGACCCGCTTTGACGCGAACCCGCTGTAGGGGGCGCCCTTGTTCGCCTCGCACCCATTGAGTCAATGGGAGCCCGCGTACGCGTTGTACGTCCGGCTCCCATTGACTTCAAAGGGAGTCCGACCGAATCGAGTCCGATAGCATGCGAACGCATCGTACTCGTTCGGTCGGACTGCTAGGGTCCGATTCGGTCGGAAATCTCTCCGGGTCCGGCTCGGTTGGAGAGATTTCCGGCCTGAATCGGAATCGGCCCCCTAGTGTTTCATCATGTTCTGTTTGGTCGGCAGCGTATATGAGGACATCATCTTGGAAAATTGCCAAGTTTTTGATGCCTTTCAGGAGATTGACCATGAGTCGCTGAAACACTGACGCTGCCGAGGCCAAGCCAAACGGCATGCGACAGAATTGATACATGGCTGAGGGAGAATTGAACGCTGTGAGATGACGTGAGTCCCTGTCGAGTTCAACCTGGTGATATGCAGACGCCAGGTCGAGTTTTGAAAATATTTTGGCTCCAGCTACCATGCCCAACATTTCATTGATGTTAGGTAGAGGGTGCGAGTCAACCCAAATTTCTTTGTTCAGGCTGCGCAAGTCAATGCATATCCTCAACTCGTTGTTTTTTTTCGTGCTACAACTAATGGAGATGACCAATCCGATGATTCGACAGGCTCAATCACTCCTCTTTTACGCATAGACACGAGCTCTTTTTCCAGATCTTCCCTTATGCTGAATGGTACACTCCTCAGTTTATGTCTTACTGGAATAGCGCCTTCTTTGACCTTTATTCTGTTTGAAACCTTTGATCTTTCCCAATTCTCCTGAGAAGACTTTAGGGTATTTGTTAAGAAGTTTTTCCACTTGCATGGAATTGCGAATGGCTAGGACCTGGTCTTTTGCACCTGGACATAACATCATGTCAAACAACCCTTGGTGGAACCACCCTAGGATATTCAACCCATGTATTCATACATATATTTTGCCATGAATACGTCTGTTTTTGAACTCCATAACATCTTCAAAGTACCCTAGGAGATCAATTTTACGTCCTTCGTAGGACACAGGGGCACGATCTGGGGGAAATAATGGCCTATCGCCCCAACTTTCTTTAAATAGAGACTCAGTAATCATGGTGATACGTGCACCTGAATCCACAAGAAGTCGTAACTTCTTTTCTCCAACAGTTACGTTAACATAGGGGTCTACACAATCATTGGGATCACCTGTTCTGATATCGCTGTCCTTTACAACAAGAATCATATCTTTCAATTCTTCCAAGGGATCTTCATTTTCACTGTCACTGTTGTCTTTGACACGCCCAATCCTCACATTTTCTCTTTTCTGACTCTGGCATACTTTGTCGAAATGGCCCACTTGACCGCATGAACGACACACCACATTTTTAGCTGGGCATGGCCTACCATTTTTAGTATGAACGGAATTACCACACCTAAAACAAATGTCAGTTCTTCTGAAAAAACTGCTCTGTGGGTAATCTTTTTTTTTCTTCTTGTAATTAGAAAGGCGTACTGGAGTGACAACTTCTGCAGTCTTGCTCTCAAGTTCCTTCACTGATGCTTGAGAAGTTTCAATACTTTTTGCGATGCGAATGGACTCTTCCAAAGAGGGGTTTTCAAGCGACAGGAGCTTTTGTCTAATTGTTCTGTCAGAGCATTGGCTTATGAACTGGTCACGAACCAACTGCTCACTGAAATTTTCGAATTCGCAATCAGCAATTAGTTTCCTAAGAGCTGTGATGTATGCGTCCACGTCTTCATCACTCTTTTGCACTCGTTTGAAGAATTTATGTCTTAACACTACTACGCTAGGCTGGACATCATATCTCTTTGCTAATTTCCTAACGGTGCTCTGATATTCATCTTGTTCTTCACCTTCTATTGTTTCTGCCTCTGGTAAGTGCTTGAGAGTAGCCCTCCCTTCAAATCCTATAGAGTGTAAAAGTAAAAACTTTTTCCTTTCTGGTCTGAATCTGTGTGCACCAATTGCCCCTAAATAGGTCTCGAATGCATCAAGCCATGTCGCCATTTTACAGGTGGTTCTCCTGGGGGTGGAGGTTGGACTGCCTGCATGGTGGAGGGAGAGGTGCAAAGTGAAGGCAAAAAGAAATATAAGGGTAAATGCAGTAAGATGTCACAAGTTACGATAAAGAAAACAGGAAACGTTGAATAGCATCAGGGATGGAGTAACCCTGGTGACAAGTAGTGAATGACCAGGTGTGCGTGTCACCGTGTAAGCCAGTGCACGCTATGATGAATAAATGGACGGACAAGGGTGTGCGTGTCACTGATTATCCGGGTTCCAATGCTCTCTTTTATAAATTAACAGGTGTGCGTGTCACCGTGTAAGCATATGCACGCTTATTAATTGTAGTTCAAAGTCTAAGGTGTGCGTGTCACCGAGATGGAATGCGCGCACTGTTGAGCGTGAAATAAACCATAAATGAAATCGGTACCTGAATTTTGCTTGCGTCGCAGAGAACTTGTTATATGTGGAAACCAGGTTGTTACCGCCTGTCTAGAAGAGTATGTTCCGTTGAGAAAAGACGTGACAAAATTACACCTCACACGCGAAGGCTGTAGCTGCTGCCCGGCGTGCTTAAGAAGCGAAGCTGACTTGTCTCGCTGACTGCTTCAGTGGTGTACACACCCGCTGAGGACTGAAGAATGCTTGGCTCTCGTAAATGATGCGTCATGGCCTGCCTGCTCACATGGTGTTCCGCTCTCCTACCAGCAAGATACATGTCAGTTGCGGGCGGAGCACACGGGCACCCCTTCCGGGAGAATTCCTTCCTGACATTTTTGAGAGCCTCTCCGTTCGTGTAGAAAGCAGAGCGCAACCTGCATTACCCCATGGCACAATAAATTCCAGTTCTTACTTGTTCATATTTTTTTTTAAAGAACTACCCCGTTTGCATTCTTATGTCCTTTTATTCGACGGCGCTCCTCCTGTGGTATATTTATTCGTCTCGTGATCCGTTCACTGCTGCGTGGGTGCTGTGTGGGAACTTGTGCTGAAACTCGTCACCACGAAGAATGTAATGACGAAGGAGTCGTGAAGAAATTGAAGTAAGTTTATTTGCAGAATACAAGCTCCCACAGACAGACGCAGAGTGCGTGCAAGCACCACAGGGGCTGGAACAAACTGTCGCCGCAACTGTCATAGTAAACCAACTGTCACTCTGGGGACAGGCTCACGCGCCAACGGGCAGCGCGAGGCAATAAACAGAACAGTGACATCTCGCGTGCTACGCGCAATGAGATAACACTACAGAAAGCCCAGTCCCTTCCCACACCCTACTATGCACACCTATCATTAATCGAGAGGTCTCAGCAGAGAGGCCAGTGCCTCCGCACACCCTACTAAAGGAGAGGGCAGTCTCTTCCCACACCCTGCTACGCACACCTATCATTACAGAGAGAGGTCTCAGTAGAGTGGCCAGTCCCTCCACAAACCCTACTATGCAGACCTGTCATCTGAGAGAGAGGTCTAAAAGGAGAGCCCAGTCCCTCCCCACACCCTACTACACACACCTTTCATTACAGGGAGAGGTCTTAGCAGAGAGATCAGTCCCTCAACAAACCCTGCTATGCACACCCGTCCTCTGAGAGAGAGGTCTGAAAGGAGAGGCCAGTCCCGTCCTACACCCTACTACGCACACCTATCATTACAGAGAGAGGTCTCAACAGAGAAGCCAATCCCTCCCCACACCCTACTATGCACATCTGTCATCTGAGAAAGAGGTCTAAAAGGAGAGGGCAGTCCCTCTCTACACCCTACTATGCGCACACGTCATCTGAGGGAGAGGTCTGAAAGGAGAGGCCAGTCCTTCTCCACAAACTTATCATTAAAGAGAGAGGTCTCAACAGAGAGGCTAGTCCCTCTACTCACCTTACTACGCACACCCGTCATTGCAAGAGAAATGGCACCTCAAAAAAAGGTTACTGGTGACCAATGTTCCCTCTAATTTTTTTCCTCTGTGTGCGGCAGTGTAAGGTCTCTGTGCGCTGCAACCAAGACTATGTGCGCCAGGAACCAGGCCGCGCGTGGGGGTGCAGCGCCAAATATCATTCCAAACTTTTGCTTAAAAAAGTGAAAAGACAGTGCATTTCCACACATGCAGCGCCACATAAATGGTCTTAAAGCAGGTTTTCAATTTAGATACACATGCCATGACATGAATTGGTTACACATTTGCACTTTCCTTACATTTAAATTATGAAATTTTAAAATTCTGACCATATTTGCCTACATTTTCTTTCAACAGCAATGGTTCTATATACTTTTAGTAGCAGATCTCAGTGAACTACCGTTCACAGAATGTCCAGAATGTGAACATTCGGCTTCTAGAGCCCTGTGGACCACAGTTCCCAGAATCCTGAGTGCAGAAACCCTCCGCCTCCAGTGTCAAAGAGCTTATAAATTCACAGGCTCGGAGATTGCCTTTGGTACAATTAACATCCTTTTTGTGCTATGGCAGCTGTTCTAAACAATGCAATGCACCCTCTCCTTGGAAAAAAACCTACAGAAAGGTGTGTTTTATAAAGAAACAACCTGCTGCGTGCTTGTTAGTGAGTGAAACCATCTCTGATGGGGAACTGGGGCTGGTATCACAGAACGTTCTTCTAACCCACGCTCCAAAGTTAGTGTTTGGTTACTTAAGCATTGCGATTGGCATCTTTGCTCTCGCTCTCTCTCTGAACCACCATGGAGTGCCTGATTTTCTCTCGTAGAAGCCAGTGTGTCTGTCCTTTTACCCTCTCCTTGCCAGTTTATCTGCACACGGCTGGATCCTGGCTTGTCAAAAACATTCGACTAAATACAGCTATTATTAGTCTGTCTTGGGGAATAGTTATTGGCTATATGTAAACTAAATATTCCCAATTAGCTGCATGCCTATTAAACCATGTTTAGCTGAGTGATCACAAGCACTTTAGCACTGCTTAGCAGTGGTAAAGTGCAGAGTCCTAAGGCCAACAAAAGCAAAAATCCAGTACAAATTGAGGGTAAGTAGGCGAAACATTGTGGGGAAGACCAACCTAAGGCTGACAGGTCTAAAATGCAGTAATTCACAAAACCTTGGCAAAATCCCACAGTTTGTAGAATTGTATCCATTTTCCCATTGACAATAGTAATGATCAACCCTGTTCTTCCAGTATTTTACACCAACAGCTGCTTATTTAACACCAAGGTAATGTAATAACGGCAGTTAAAAATGTTTTGTAATCCATCCCCATGTTTTAAATCAGCACTTACCATGCTCAATATAGGTGATACAGCCCCTTGAGGGAATAAATGAACCACTAGAGCAGACATGCAGAAAACTTTGGTTGACTAGGCAAACTGGTATATATTACAAACAAGTGTGTATGTAAATTATGCATGTCAACATTAGGGGTGTGCAAAATTCACTTAATTTGCATGTGTGTAATTAAATGACATTTCTACAAACCTACGTGACATTACGCGTAAATAGGTGAAATGCGAATTCGCCCATTTGTGCAATAATTTTGGGTGAAATGTGCCCTTGCATTTTGTGGTAAAACGTACAAAAAAACAAAAGCACTGCGAACAGCCACTCTCATTCTGTTGCTCCTGTGCAATTGCAGTACATATTTACAGCAAATGGCACGAAATTTTGCAAAGTGCGGTCATTTTGGGAATTTTACATAACAAGGATAGCACGAAATTCCCAAAATAACGCAAAGTACATTTGCGTAATTTAAATTTCGTCCATTCTATTCAACATGCATTTTAGATAAATAGGCTCAGTCTACAGGGTACGCAAGGATTTGCTTTGGAATCAGGGGGCATATTAGCAAGACTGGCGATAAAATTATCGCCGTTTTAGCGGCAGGAAACTGCCGCTAAAACGGCGATAATGAGCTTGCTAATAAGCGTTATAGAATTCCAATAGAAGCCCAGGTTAGATGTGCAGGACATCTAACCTGGGCTTCTATTGGAATTCTATAACGCTTATTAGCAAGCCCATTATCGCCGTTTTAGCGGCAGTTTCCTGCCGCTAAAACGGCGATAATTTTATCGCCAGTCTTGCTAATATGCCCCCAGGTTTTATAAAGCTAACTTTTTCGTGAGCTCAGACATGGCTGCTGTGGGTCAAGCCTGTTAAGGGCATCAAGGGGGCGAAAAATCCCTCTGACCTTCACCGCTCCCTCAATCAGTCTTCTGCCGGAGAGGCTGAGTGAAGAGTGTGTCACCCAGCCATAAAAAAGTATCTGGCAAGAAATATTAAAAATCGATCCCTATCTGCCAGGTGCAGACAGTGTTTTTTCATGGGCGCCTCCTGACATAAATAAGGTTTTGTGGATCTCGAGCTCTTTGAGGAGTTTTAATTGGACATGCTGGTGTTTCTGGACATCATTCACATCTCTGTGTATGTTTTTTTGGTAAGGCTCATATATACCTCGCGCTGCTTAAAATTAATCTGTTTTGATTTGTATCAGACATTTTAAAGTGAGCGAATTGTGCGCACTGCTGCTTCTTTGATGCACATTTAGAAGGCTCTGCTCTGACAGTGTTGTTGACGTCCACCTGCATTATTACAAGGAAAACTTGAACTGTAAAACAGTTTTTCTGCAAGGAACTGTACTGAGAACTGGAGTCCAAGCTGAGCAACTGGACCTCATAACAAATTTGATAGTTAAGATGGAGAAAACCAGAATTAGTTACAGTACTGATTTATATTTTTGGGAAAACGCTTCATGCACTTTGTGTCTTGTGCTTTATGATTTATACTGTCCTGCACGTTATATATTGCAATTCACTGTGATCTGTCACCATACAGAGGCAAGAGAACAAAGTCCAAATAAATTGATAAGGTCACAGAACACTGACGTGACTTCCGATATCCTCGCAATGTTCCGTTCACTAATATTTGCAATAGCTTTTTTTTCTGCTCATCCTTTTTCCTGCTTCACCTTCTTCCATTTAAAATGTTGTTTCTCACCCTCATTCGTATCAAATCGTCTGTTGCTGTTTCCACGTCTGACTCCTCCCTTCCAAAACAGCTTTTGTAGGTAATTTTCTCATTTTTGTTCCCACATTTTCTTTCTCTTTTTTTTCCTTCTTTTTCTCGTAATTTTTTTTGCGCTATTCTTCCCCTGACTCGCCGCACTCTCCCTCCATACATATTCTAAGTAACTATTCTTTTATAAACACACATTGTGACCGAACGGTGCAACAACCAAGCAGACTCCCTCTATTAGAAAATGTGGCTCGAGAACTAATGATGTGTCTTCACGAAAAAGAACCCTCTTTTATTAAAAGCTGATCGCCATGGGTTCAATACATTCTATTGGGACACCAGTGATTGTGCAGCAGCGGCGCAGCATTGTTTTTCTATCAGGGGTGATTCTCTGTACAGTCCTGTCCCGGCCTGTCCCCTTTTCCCCTGTGTTTCTCACCCTCCTGGTGGTACCAGGACACAGTGCTAAGAAATGTGTGTTTTTGCTTCCTTTATGAACTCATAGGGAAGTCCAGTGCTGGCTGGTTGTCACAGCCAAGAATGTCAAGCGTTCTGACGTCACTACTCTTAAGAAAATGGATCTTGTTGCTGTGAAACAAGCATTGTTGTGGGCCTTTGAGTTAGTATTCATGTTAATTGCAGCGCACACGGGCACTGCAATTAACATGAATACTAACTCAAAGGGTCACAATCAGCCCCGTAGCTGTGCACAATTAAGAAAAGAAAAGCAGAGTCTCAAACACAGCGTGTGCTTTAGCACACGTCGTGTTTGAGACCCTGTTTTTCTTTTCTTAACAGTACACAACTGCGGGGCTGATTGTGGGCCTTGAGTTAGTATTCATGTTAATTGCAGCGGACGTGTGCGCTGCAATTAACATGAATACGGTCTCGCAAGATCAGATGTTGTTGTGTGCGCGCTAAATACAGCACACTGCGCGCTTGATTTGACTTCGGTGCACGCGGCTTATTGGGAACAGTGCTGGTGACACTTGATATCAGAGTTCAAATAACTGAGCAAATAAACAATTTCTATTGAATATTTATCTGTTTAATACTCACACAAATTTTACATAGCTTTTGCAAACTGCGAACCATATCTTGTTTTGATACAATAAAGAAAAACATTCTTTTACTAAAATAATATCAGAACACAAGATATATTATAAAGTCATTCTACCAAACATACACTCACAAAAATAATTAATTTACTTTAAAAATAAACCTAGAAATACATTGAAAAAAACAAAGGTTAAAGTAACATTATAGTTAGGTGTAATAAAAATATCTACTCTCATTTAAAACTAACCTTAGAAATGGACTGAAAAAAACAAACGTTAAAGTAACATGTTAGTTAGGTGAATTTGTCAGTGTGAACATTGATGTTTTGAACTAAAAACACAGAAATTCACCAGTTATAGTTAGCAGTGCTAACTATAACTTGCGCCATATACGGCTTAAACTTTCCCAAGTAAAACTGTCCCTTTGTTGGACAACATAATGTCAGGATTGTGCTAGACTGATTCTGAGCACCCCCTCAGGATATGTTGGCCTACGTTCTGCTAGCTCACAGTGCCCCATATGTATCACTAACCTGACAAGGTAACAAATGGAATGTGCAACCTTAGAACATGACAACCCTGACTCCCCAAGGAAATCGTGGTAACAGATCTAGAATCTTTTCGGTTGGTTACTCATGCATACCCAAAGAGTTACACAAGAAATACTCAGCAAGGTGTTTCAATATTTATTGAATCATTGTGATTCTTGTATAAAAGACATGCACTGCAATATTCAATAGAAAGAAACAGAATGATATTATCAGCATTACAAGAATGGTGAAAAAGATAAACAGTTCAACCATCTTGCTGTAACAGAGAATATATGCTTGCATATAAGTACTGTAATATATTGTACTCCTACGTAGCGCTACCTATCCTAGTATGTCTAGGGTGGGTGAATCTGTCACAAGCCCTGTAGGGTGATCTACCTCCCCATTACTTGTGGGTAAGTGTCATCAGAATGCCCGACTGAGTTGAAAGGTGGGCAGCATCATTCGCAAGAGGTAGACAGGAATCAGCTGGGCTTGAATTCTGGCATATAGCGACCTCTCAGTACCAGCAAAATGCTCCTCTAACTAAACAAGGAAGTGATGCTGTTTATATAATAAACATCACCCATGTTACCATGCCGAAGTTCCAGGCCACTATTGTTGATTCTATTGTGATAGCTTTGTCACAGAATGAACAATAATAACAACATTTTGCAAAAAGAACTTAGGCCTTGTACAGAATGTTCAAGGTATTGTGATAATATGCCTACAAAGTGGGAATGTAAGCAATGCTATTTCAGAGAATGTTATACTGCACAGACATGCAATGAAATGTGTGTTAAATGTCATTGTGTTTAAGAAAAGAAGGCAACTTAAAAACGTGGACATGTAAAATGGTGGTGTTCCTATTCGACCTAGTATGAGCACGACAGCGCACCCGCCATGCCCTGCTTATGACCTCACATATGACATCACTCATGACATTTTCTATGACATCATTTATGACATCACTGATGACATCTCAAATTACATCATTGATGACATCATCCAAGCTTTGTTTTCTCGCATCTTGCTGTATAAATTGCTATGGCTTTACACGTAGCATTGTTCACATTAACAATCAACCACAGATATATGGGAAACCCTCATTGTGTATGGTGTTAAATCTGTATACATCTGTTCAAAGAAAGCCAAAAGAGTGAATGCCAATTCCAAAACAAATGCCCTACTACCGACAGCTTATATCTGTATCAAATCCCTGCCACACACCAAACCTACATCAAGAAATGAAGTTGATTTCAGTAGAGAACTGAGTAGTGTAAACAGTGTTTACTCTATTACTCTATAGAGAGAGTTTACTTTAGACCACACTGTTTGCAAACACAGAAACGTTCACAAGAAAAACACCACAGACTATTAAAAAATATCTACTAAGAACAGTGCACACTATATGCAACAGATGTAAAAAAAGACACTATTTGCTAAAATTAACCAAGATCTGAAGGTGCTAAACATTCTACTGTCTGCACAGTTCATACATTGGTGAAACCTTTACAGATAGCCCGTCTTCTGAAGCAAAACAAGCACACGTACATCGGTTAATACCTGGTGCACTCAGTCTTCTATGTTAAGTAGAAATTGTCATGCTGAGACGATTCTCTTCAATAACTCAAGGCTGCTTACAATACTTAGGGGCATATTAGCAAGACCGGCGATAAAATTATCGCCGTTTTAGCGGCAGGAAACTGTCGCTAAAACGGCGATAATGGGCTTGCTAATATGCGTTATAGAATTCAATAGAAGCCCAGGTTAGATGTCCTGCACAGCTAACCTGGGCTTCTATTGGAATTCTATAACGCATATTAGCAAGCCCATTATCGCCGTTTTAGCGGCAGTTTCCTGCCGCTAAAACGGCGATAATTTTATCGCCGGTCTTGCTAATATGCCCCTTAGTCTGTAGTGCGTAGAATCTTTGCTCTGCTTCAAACTTTTTCTGCAGTACCAAAATACTTATGTGGAACATAATGAACAAAAGTCTAGCCCACACAGCTATGTAGCATTAGGAGGACATGCGTTTTCTAAATACTTACACCCTTTAGCTGGACCCAAACTGTACAAAATTAAGTGGAAAAGTAATATGGTAGTTATCCGCCACAATCTAAACTATAAAAACAAACTTGCACACTCACTGGATGACGTCATGAGTGATGTCATTTAAGATGTCATCAGTGATGTCATAAATGATGTCATGAGTGATGTCATATGTGAGGTCATAAGCAGTGCATGGCGGGGCGCAAGTTATAGTAAGTGCTGCTAACTATAACTGGTGAAGTTATGTGTTTTGTTTTAGTTCAAATCGTTAATGTTCACACTGACAAATTCACCTAACTATAATGTTAATTTAACCTTTATTTTTTTCCTACTGGCGGTCACTGACCATGTCATGAGTGATGTAATATGTGAAGTCATAAGCAGTGCATTGTGGGGGCGTCAGTTATAGTTAGCTCATCTAACTATAACTGCTGAATTTCACTGGTTTTGTACGAGTGAAACCTGAGCCTAACTATAACGTCCATGTAACCTTTGTTTTTTTCAGTGAATTTCTAAGGTTTTTAAAATTCCATTTCCTAACTATAACGTCTTTGTAACCTTTGTTTTTTTCAGTGAATTTCTAAGGTTTTTTAAATGCTAATTCCTATATAGAATGTCCCTGTAACCTTTGTTTTTTTCAGTGAATTTCAAAGGTTTTTTAAATTCCATTTCCTAACTATAACGTCCCTGTAACCTTTGTTTTTTCAGTGAATTTCTAAGGTTTTTAAATGCTAATTCCTATATAGAACGTCCCTGTATTCTTTGTTTTTTTCAGTGAATTTCTATGGTTTTTTAAAGTAGTAATGGCATTTGCAAAGTGGTGGAGAAAGGGGGTGGGCCTCTGACCAGCTCTCAGGAATCCTGCTGTGCAGGACCTACAGAGAGTACCAGGAGGGCTTCTTGGCCCCTAAGGTCCCTCGGCATCCAAGAGGACTTCATTCCCCAACCTGAAGTGCACCAGGAGACACGTTTGCATAGTGGTGGAGAAAGGGGGCTTGGCCTCCGAAGGCCTCTTAGCAATCCCGCTGTGTGGGACTTACTGGAGGTAACAGGAGGTATTGTTGGCCCCCAAGGAGCCTATGGGGCCAAGGGGACTTCATCTCTCAACCATCAGTGCACCAGGATGCGCTTTTGCAGAGTGGTGGAGAAGGGGTGTGTGGCCTCCGAAGACGTCCAAGCAATTTCACTGTGTGGGACTTACTGGAGGTAACAGGAGGAGTTGTTGATCCCCAAGGACATCCTTGTAGGCCAACTACCCCTCCTGTTACTTTCAGGAAGTCACACACTGCAGGATTGCTGAGAGGTCTTCTTGGAGGTGGCGGTCCCTGGGGGGGTCCGAGAGGCCCCCCCATTTAAAAAGATATAACCACCTTGAAGGTTGTGGTCCCTGGGGCAGCGGGGGAGGCCATACAGGCCTCCCTCACATTAATAATAATGAATGAAACCCCTGGGAGGTGGTGGTCCCCGGGGCATAATAAGCCCCAGAAGGGGGGGGCCCATGCGCCCCCTCCTTTTTTGCAAAATGCCCCCAGGACCTGGCCCACTTGGTGGCAGATAATGAACAAAGCATTCGCTTTTTAAAACACTTTCTGCCAGATCTGTGAAGCCTGTCTACATTTTTTTTAATGCTTTTTTTGGCCCTGAGGGGTCCCAGTGGGACCGCCCCAAGAGGCCTCGGGGGTCAGGGTGTTTCTACCCTGCCCCTTTTTCTTTTTGTTTTACATTGTTTGTGTGACTCGGTTCATGTGTGGCTGCCAACCCTTCCTGGTTGAAGTGTTGGAAGCCAATCAAATTTCAGTAGGGTTTCAGTAGGACTTTGGGCTCCCAAATATCTATATTTTTTTAAGTTAAATATCTCTAAAACTACTTAATGGATTTACACCAAATCACAAAAATCATGCTTTCTGAACCAACATCTAGCTTTCTGCCAATTGTCATGTAATTCCGTTCAGTGGTTCGGGCTATAGTCGTGTTCACAAAATGAAAAATCCCCATAGACATAACATGGGGAAACACCTTTTGAGACCCCCCCCTTTTTGCTCGGCCCCAGCTGAACCATAAAGGGGACTTTAAAAAAAAATGTGTTAAGATACGTCAAGCGGCGCCAAATTTATTGGCAAAACAAAAAATGCTTTTCCCATGGGAACTTTGATCCTAATTATAACTACCTATTAGTGTGTATATATATATATAGTATATATAGTATAGTGCAGTGTTTCCCAAACTGTGGTCCGCGGACCCCCAGGGGTCTGTGACACATTCCCAGGGGGTCCTCAGGCAGCAGTTTTTAAAGCACTGCAAAGTTCCTTGTATAATTGGCAGTTTTCGAGCAACAATAAAAGTGTCAAGATAATGTCAGTGATTAATGTGCCTGCTGGAGAGAAATGAGTTTCCAGTGGCAGCTTTGACTTATCTAATGTAGCACAGAGGGTTAATCTGCCTACTGCAAAGAACGTGTAACATGCATTTTAAAAAACAGTATTTTATGTGCATAGGTCAGTGGGTTACTGCCTTTGTCAGAGATTCTTTTCTTACTGTGCCGTTCATAAGTGACAATCGTAAACTAGCACAGTGACCTATAAACTGTCATCAAAGAGCTGCTTGCAAACTGCATGGTACAAGTTAGTAATTTGTTTTTTCCTAGTCTTTCATTATCCTGATGCTGCTAAAAAGGTTTATTTGGGTGGAAATACATTTTTATTGTTGAAGTCAATGCAAACCACTCTGTTATGTTCTGCATCCTGAGTTTGTGCTTCTATAGACAAAGCAATCTTTAAAAATGCCTACCAGTATGAATGACATGTGAATCCTACACCTTGTAGTCCCCTTTGCCTTATGTAACATTTTCTATACACTGATTTACATGTATGATTCATTGTCTCTATATGTGTGTGATGTAAAGTACTCTGACATCCTACAATGGTATGAGAGATGCTATAAAACAAACTAAATACATGTGACAAAGGGGCTATGGAGAGATGAGAGGCACTGTTGGAGGGTGATGAGGGAACCATTGAAGAACCCCAACAAAGATCGTCGTATCCTGGTGCATAGTAAGGTAGTCATTTACTATTCTTTAAAAGCTAATACAATTCAATATATAATGATAAATGTGTTGTAGAATGCACCTTTGTTTCCTAAATTTTCTTGGGGGGAGAGCCTCCCAAAGCCCCCTTTGTAGTGGTCAGGCTCTCTCACTGCACTTGGTGTGCACCATATGGGGACTGGTCTGAAAACATTTGACAGGGCTGCTTTGGGTTCCGAGTCTGGCCCTGGCAGGGGCAGGAGCCTCGTACTGCGTAATAAAACCAACCATTTAAAATTTAGTCACGGAGATGCAGCACCAACCTTCCCATTAAAATGTTTTGTTTTTTTGCAAATTCTTTCAATATAAAATACTAAAATCCTTAGTAATTCGAGTATTTGTTTTGTTTATTTTTTTCGAATTACTGTTTTAACATTAAATCATACAAATTGCTTGGGGGTCCCCGGCTTCCAGAGGTGACTCGAAGGGGGTCCTCACGAGTCAAAAGTTTGGGAACCACTGGTGTAGTATATATATAGAGCCATCCATGTTGAGCTAGAAAGGGACAAAGTATTTTGCCAATTCTACAGCATAGTCTTTAAACATAGGAACAGCATAGTGCCATCCACGCCGAGCTGTAAAAGGACAAAATCCTTTTACCACTCCAGGCACAGTATTACAGCTGTGGATTGATAAAATACTATCCAAGCCAACCTGAAATGGATAAAAGCAACCCCTGAATTGTTTTGCTATCATTATAGCTCTTCATTGTGTTTTAGCATTGTCCAGAAACAAGGGAGCACCCAGTATAGGTAAAAAAAAATACCCTTTCAAGCTTAGAGTGCTACATAAATTATGCAAAAGAAGCAGGGAACTCTGGGTAGTTCCCAAGTTTAGGTGGAGAGCAGCTCCTGCATAGAGCACCCTACAACACCAGCGACACTTTACAGCATATTCTTTAAGCATAAGATCAGCACAGTGTCATCCATGCCAAGGTGTAGAATGACAAAAGCCTTGGGAACTACCCAGAGTATCCTGCTTCCATTTATTGTTTTGACTTATACTGGGTGCTCCCGTGTGTCTGGACAAAGCTAAACCTTTCTGAAGAGCTATAATGATAGCGAAACACGTGTACTCATGCCCTGGGTATTACATGTATGCATATTGTGTGTATTGCTGAAATAACCATCAACCTTTTGTAGAGGTCGAACAAAATAAGGTATCCATGAATGACATAGTAAATAAAGTCAAATCCTGTGCACACGCGTTCATGTAGTTTGAAAGTTCATCCAAAGTTGAAAATCAAAGCCAGTATAGTCCTTTGGTAAGTATTCTTATTCTTTATTCCAGAGAACACCACAAGGTACAGCCAACACATGTTTCGTCGTTGGGGTATTGACCCTCAACTTCTTTAGGGCTGTATAGTTACCCAACCGAAAATTCAATGCCTAGTTCCTGGTTATACTTCCGACCCAGCTAGGTCAGTCCAATTCTAGTGTCTTGAACCCGAAAGATTCAGATTTGCCAATCTTTAAAATTAAAATCCTTTACTATCAAAAACTGTGGCAGTATATATGGCACAATCAATTAGGGCGATGTATGGCTTGAGAACGCTTTGCCGGTAGTGGGGAAGAGATCAGCGTACTCGCTACAGATCTCGTGGCATACTTCGCCCATTTTGACAAGGAAACCGTACTCGCTATAGATTCTCAAGCCATACATCGTCCTCATTGATTGTGCCAAATATACTGCCACAGTTTTTGATAGTAAAGGATTTTAATTTCAAAGATTGGCGAATCTGAATCTTTCGGGTTCAAGACACTAGAATTGGAATGACCTAGCCGGGTCGGAAGTATAACCGGGAACTAGGCATTGAATTTTCGGTTGGGTAACTATACAGCCCTGAAGAAGTCTAGGGTCAATACCCCAACGACGAAACACGTGTTGGCTGGACCTTGTGGTGTTCTCTGGAATAAAGAATAAGAATACTTACCAAAAGACTATACTGGCTTTGATTTTCAACTTTGGATGAACTTTCAAACTACATGAACGCGTGTGCACAGGATTTGACTTTATTTACTTTGGACTTATGGTCCCAATTGGAGGATTTTAGGGGTTTTCCCTCACCTGTCGCACCGCTTGACTTTAATGCACGGAGTTACAGTACGCTACATTGCAGGCACCGCTATTCCTGTGTGAATTAATACCCCCTTTTGTCATTATGAATGACAAAGTAACTTCCTAATGATTCAGTAAATATCATAAACCGGTGTGATTTTCAGTATTCTAATAAAATGTGTTATTTTGCTTCAATAATTGATATCTTTATTGTTTAATGTTTGTATGAGTTTGCTCTTCTTCAGGCACCCTAACATACAACACGAAATACATAGTTCAAATGCACTTACATCTTGACACGCCTGTCAGTATGGCGTGCCACCCTGGCAGGTACCTGGCACAAAGCAAGCGCCTACTGTCTATTGTGAAGATGACTCAGTTGTATGGCTGTATGTTTTATGTTCACTTTCCAATACCTCCATAAATGTATTTCAAGGAAAAACAAAAGAATAACAAAATAATGACCCGTTCACAAGAGGTGATTGTGGTTTAGCATTTTAGAAATAGAAGATTATTTTATTTTTTTCAAAAAGCGTGTAACAGTTTACTTCCAGTGCAACTCCTCCGCAATGGACATTTTTCATAGAAGATATAAGAATAAAAGTGTGCAAAACTATCGAAGATCACTTCCACCTATTTAAGAAAGAGTTTTCAAATGTTGGTATCTTCATATAGCAGGTCAGAACTGCCACAGTATGTACCCTTCAGAAGAAACCTACATTTTGGTGGAGAATTCACTTACAACTAAGTTTCAGTGGAAAACTCTGCTATAAATACATGCACTTACAGGGAGGTAACTGTTGAAATGAACAAAATTACAAGTTTCAGTTACTCTCTAATTTTAGTCCTCATAAAAGAAACTGGATAATGTGTCACATTTGTAGGCCTCCTATCCGAGAGTTAACTAAGCAATGTTAACATAAGGTGGTCCATTCTGAGGCAACGTTCGGGTCAGTACTGTTCTTGCGTTCTATTACAGTCAGGCTTTCTTCTTGATAACTTGCGCGTAGGTGTCCGATACAACCTGTGTGTCTCTCGCCCCGTGATTGACAGACGCATATGTGACCTCTTCGGACTTTGGTGGCTTGCTGGCTGGGGCTTGTATGCCCTCTTTGAAAACAACCGTGCTGTACACGATCGAGTCTCTTCTCACGGCGGAGCCACTCGCATTCTGATATATGTCTCGATCTTCGGTAACGCTTGCAAGATATGAGCTTTCATTACTCTGCAAAATTAAACATATTTAAATTCACTTGAGTCCAAACAGCAACCATCAGCATCTTTCTGTGTTCATGCGATTTCTGTATCTACACCACTTAATTGATTTAATGTTTCCATGTCGATAGAGTTAAAGCGCTTCACATGTCCTATTCTGATATTAATACCTGTCTTTAACCGATACCAGTGAAATAATGTTGTAACCACTATATTGGCACCAAGAAGCAAATCATATGAAAAATCTTTTTCTAGGTTGATCTGAAACCACAATAAAGTAGGCATTGATACTGGGTAAACACAGTGTGGTATGGTATGGTATAACTCCATTAAAAGCCAAAATTTGCCCAGGGGTGCTGGGGGGTCGGGGAGGGGCGTGATTGTGGGAGGGGGGTGCACGTAAACAAAACTTGTGTACAAAGTTAAACAGGAATGAAGACAGTTTATCTTTATTTGTAATCAGGGAAACAACTATTAAGCAGGGAAAGATAATTCACCAACACTTTCATTTAATGCATCACTAGTGTAATCCATATCTCCTGGATTCAGCTTCTCTGTATCATTCTCATACTGCAGACAATCAGGAATTTCTAAATAATAACTTTTAAAATAATAATGTTGTTTGAGGCAAATCTTAGGAAAATATCCTTGAGACTGAAAAGGTTCAGAGGAAAGAATCCAGTTTGGAGGACTTTAATAAAGCCCCACAAGAGAAAAGCTCAAATTGAACATAAAAATGGGCCTGCCCGAAAAATTACAAACCAGGCATAAATGATGAGACCAGGGAGAAGGCAGCAGGTCATCTGAGACACAAAAGGGGCCTACAAGAGAATCAACAGAAGGTGGGCATCAGCAAAGTAGATGAGCCTCTATTTCAGAGAGGAGAAACAGTGCTTAGACTGTCTAACAGCTATAAATTGCTTAATCAAAATAGATAAGTGAACTCAAAGCCTCACTCGATGATGCATCTTACGTTTTACAGGAAGGTTTGAGATTTTTACCTGTTTACCATTCTTCTAAAACTATTGCTACCAACATCTTGGAGGAAACATTTCACGAAGATAAATTGGGGAAAACACTGACTTCTATAAGAGGGGAGAACATGAAAAAAAGCAAGCAGCAAGGTAGAGAGATGCACAGGAGACCTTCTGATCTTTCCCATGAATGAGACGAAAATCAGCTAAATCAGCCTCTGAAGAACTGTCCTGAAATTAAACCCACTCATATGGAACAGTTGCAGTCTGGAAAATTGTGGAATGCATATTGAGTGGTGACAATATGGAGACCAAAATACCGACTACCAAGATATAGAGGAGGTAAGTGCACAGAGGGGCGTATACATTTAGTATTCTTAACTCCACATTTACAAACCTTGAAGATGTATTTATTATTTATTAAATCTATACATACTCATCTGTCGATATTTTGGTTCTCGATATTCTGGTCAGGGTATTGTAACCACTCAATATTCCTTCAATCTTCCGGACCCACAACAGATGGAACACATTACAAATGTAGAGTATTTGAAAGAGAAAGTGGACGAACAATCAGGGAGGGAAGGAATGATTTGTGATAGAATAGCTATATATGAGGACTGGATTGGGAAATTAGAAAGTAAGAGGAGACATCACAGCAGAATATTATATTAAAAAACATGGAATGTAAATTTGAAGATATACAGAATAGATCTCACAGATCTAATGTTTGACTTGTTGGGCTTCCTGAACGTTCTAGAAGGGCAAACTGAAGGGGTCAAAATGATTGCATGGATCGCTAGCTTTCTGAAAGAAGTGCTGCAGATTGATAAGAAGTCTGACCCGAAGCTGCTCTCGATTGTCTGAGCACACAGAATTCCAACTGCAAAACAGAAACAAGATATGCCCCTAAAAAAGGTAATTGTATTTTGTCAAGGGTTTTTGATTAAGAAAAAAAGCTGTCTATAGCCCTGACAAAAAAAATGAATCAACTAAGGGCTTTTGATTTGCAGTGTTTCTGGAGTACTCTTTTAATACTGCCAGGCATTTGAAAATATTGAGATCTTGTCAATTTTAGCTAAAGAAAATGGGAATACCTGCTTCCATTGTGGCCTCTCAGATTTAAAAGTTGCTTTGCAGGGTCAAATGGTAAGGTGATGAAGCACAGATGTTCCTTGACAATATACAAAATAAGTTAGAATGGATACTGGATGTTTCAGTGATGTGGCTGTAATGACAAGATTGTCAAACAAGGGAAGAAACTGTTTTGTAACCAGAGATCAGCATGGCCACTTTCGCTGGAATGCTAACTACTAAATTCCTATTGGTCACAGAGAGTTGAGAGGCACACAGCTTTGACCAATGTAGGTGCCCAGTCAACTGTTTCATATATGAGGTGTTGAAGGTCGGGGACTAAAATGAAGGAAGTAATGAGGGGGTGGAGGTGTGGAGGTGTGGGTGAAGCTTGGAGGGAAGAGGGGATAGGGGCAAGGAGAGGGGAGATAAGGGAATGACACATAGGAGATAGCACTGTTTACTCTATTAGCAATAGGATTGTAGTACAGGTTGTAATTATGAGTGTTAACAGATTTATTAACACTGGATAATGTAGACAAATATTAGCCTACCTTGGAGATTCCAAAACATAGATTGCTAAGTTACAGAAAACACATCTTATATGGGGCACAACACCTGTTAATAATTGGAGGAGGTGATTATCCTGGGTTCAAGAAATATTCTTTCTTGTGACTCAGCAGCATGTTGTGGAATTCCAATAATTATAGGTGGACTGCTTGAATGGCAAGTAGTAAAGCAAGAAACAGATGAGCAGGGGAGATAATTAATTGCACAGCTATCAGTAGGGAAGTGATTCTTACCTAGGCTTCCTAATATGGCCCTACCACAAATGACCCAGAAGCTCTGATAACATTCAAAATGGCTTTAACTAATAATGGTAAATCGATAATCATAGACAGCACTTTCAGCATGACTCTGTCACAAAGTCACGTTAGTAGGCAGATAAGGGAATTCATTCTGTAAAAGTCAATTTAATAGTGTTGATTCAAACTTATTAGTTAAAGGATATATGGCGGGAAAAAATTGATCTAAAACCAAATATAATTATTGCCCTTGCTTAAAAATGTCATTAAGATTAAGTTACTCCTTAACGTCTAAAGATCGAGGGGCAGATTTACAAGCCCCTTGTGCCACATTTGCGCCGCCGTTGCGTCACTTTTGTGACGCAGCGGCGGCGTAAACCATGCGCCATGTTGTGCCTTATTTACAACGTGACGCATCTAGGGAGATGCGTCACGTTGTAAAGCCCTGCGCCACATGAAACCTGCGTTAGGTTTCTTGTGGGCGTTCCGGCGCAGGGTGGGCGTTCTGTCGCAGGAATGCCTCGTAAAAGTGACGCAGTGAAATCTACAAGATTTCACTGAGTCACTTTTACGTCCATGCTGCGTCAATACCCTGCGCCTGCTTGAAGCAGGCGTAAGGTGTGACGCAGCATGTTAGGCATAGGCGCCCCTGAGCATTGCTGGAGCCACGTCGCGCTTGCGACACGACTCCAGCAATGCGCCGCCCTACGCCACAGGATGCGACACGCATCGCCCTATCCTTGCACCACGGTGCGCCGCATTGTAAATGCGACGCATTTGTGGTGGCGCAGGGAGGGAATTGCGTGTCGCATCTGTTCTGGCGCATCGCTGCTGATTTGCAGAGATGTGCCAGAACTCGTAAATCTGCCCCCTACAATTTTCAGGGGTGTCTAAAAAACTAGCTATATTTTCAGACCCTATTAGCATGGAATTAATAACCAATTTTGCCCAGGCGGATAATAAAAATCCTAAGGCAGGGGGAGGTTCAACAGCTTGATGTTAGAAAAAGAAAGATTAATAAAGTACCTGACAGGAAAAAATGCAAGGATATTTTAAATTAAACCTTACCACTGCACCATTAATAATGGCATGGGACGGGTTTAAAACTGTTTTAAAAAGGATATGCAGAACTAGGGAGATTTGTGATAGGTAGAATCATTACAAAGTCTCAGTTCAGCTACTAGCGCAACTCAACTAGGCTGATACCTCTCAAAAGATGGTAGAGGCTAGGGAGCTTCTGAAAATACATAACGAGAAAGAGCAGCCGCTTTACGCTAGGTATTATGTTCAGCACCTGATTGAGGAAGTCAATAAGTTGGGCAAACTCTTAGCATGGCAGGCCAAAAGTACAAAAAATATCAGGGAAATTCATTGCATAGAAGACGGGAAAACTAAAAGGTTAGTTCATGAACCATATAAAATTGTGGGCATTTTTCATACATTTTATTGATATCTCTATACTGAAACTACATTGAATGCAGGACTGTGAGGATTATCTGCAGGGAATATCAATACCAACTATGTATTCTAACACAGCTGAGATTCTAACCTGGTTATTAGAGAAAAAAAAGAATTGGAACTAGTGATTAAAAGCCCTGACAATTTGTAAATCCCCTGAACCAGATGGAATGGGAAACCAAATTTACAAGTCATTCTGCCATCATCTAATACCAATATTATTGAGTCTTTTCAACCACATCTGTCAAACCACGGAGCCTCCAAAGCTCTTTAAGGAGAGGATCTTTTCTACATTTTTAAATCCCCCAAAAAATATTAAGCAATGCATCTCATATTTTCCTATCACTCTTCTAAACTCCAGTTACAATATTTTTATGGACACTCTTCCAAATAAGCTATCGATTGGTTTAGGGAGAGTGGTGGGATGAGGTCATATGTAACTAGCTATAGAAATACATACCCTAATAGAAGTTATTGCTTTTCTAGAATGTAAGAGCTCTCCGCGACCCATTGTCTTTAATGTGACCTGGTGAACTGGAACTTTAAATGGGTTGCTCTGAAGAATAAACACATGCTTACCCAGTACTCAGATCAATCCCTCAAGTATATATGAGGTGAGGGATTTGTTTAAGGATGAATAGAACCTTTGGTATGGCAATTCAGATGAGCTGGGGAACTCAATAAGAATGTCCTCTGTCTCCTTTACTTTTTGCTTTATACTTAGAACCGTTTGTTGTTCAATTTAAAATGACTCGCACAGGGGTGTAAAGTCAAATTATACGCGGATGTCATCACCATATCTGGCACCAGACCTAGATAATGTGAATAGGACTTTAGAAGGCATCAAACAATTATCAGCAGTATCAGGTTTTGCAAAAAACAATTCCAAAACAGAGCTATTGGAAAGAGGCCATACCAGCAACCCTAAGTACTATCAAGGCTGATAAGGTAGTTTGCAATTTAGGGATTTAGGTGGATAATAATTTTGAAACATTATACAAGTTAAATTATGTCCCATTAGTTAAGAAAATCTCTAATCAACTGTAGTGATGGCATCAGTAGGTCTCAGTGGTAAACTGTATTCATTTAATTAAGATGCCCATCCTTCACCAATGCATTTTCTTATTTTGGAAATTTCCTTGTGTTTTAATGAAGAGGGTTTTTAACAAATTCAATAACATATTTATAAAAATGTATTTGGTCTAATAAGAAAAGCCCTATCAGTCTTAAAAAACTGTCCAGAACAATATTTAGTGGGGTAGGATCTTCGAGAGTTGGAATAATCTTAAATTGCTGCCTCATTGAGGTACGTTAAATGGCTAATATTTTCTGATCATAAGGAGGACTAGGATAATAGATTACTGGAGTCAGTGGTAGAGCATGAGGAGATGAAGTTCTCTTTTTAAAATCAGAAAGTCAAAGTTTTTCAAGCAAATCTGATTTAAAGTATTGCTAATTTATTTTCAAGAATACATGTGCCTTGAAAAATACCTGAAAATTCTCAAGTTGAGCTAATTAACCCCTAACTGGAAACACTCAGACATTAGTCTGGAGCTACAAGGGGGAAGATTGATGTGGTTATGAAGCAGCGTTAAAGCATGTAGTGATGTAATAAAGGGGGTAGATCTTAAGCCCTTCCTGAAAATCTTATATCAAATTAATCTGCCTGAGAGAGATATACTTTTTAAATATTTACAATTGAGAGATTGGTGGCTTAAGAGGAAACATAGGTATGATAATTTAAATCAACAACCGGAGTAGTAGCACTATGTAGGAAAGAACAGATGTTTATAAGATTTGTTTTGAGGAAAAATAACCTTTTCAGGATATTAGGGAGAAATTAGTTGATGTGCATACTTTCTTGCAGATGAAAAATAGCTGAAGGATGTGAGAAAAGGTGCACTCGAGCATGGGGTCTTAGTTTTAAAATATAAGAATTTATTGTCCCAGATTTAATAAAATGGGCTGTGGCAAAAAATAGACAATGAATGCGGTCAGATACAACACTTCTAGACTGCCATTAACGTCTGTTTATCTTAAACGGTTTAGAAGCATCTGGAGATGGATTAAAAAACTAGCCCAACAGGATTATCTTCTTATTCTGCAAGGCTAGTGCATAGATTTATTAGTCCAGCAAAGCAATAGATTTTGCTGTCCCTATGGTCACTCAAACTTTCTATTATTGTCAGATAATTAAATCAAAAGTTGAGATGATGTTAACAGAATTTCAGTGGTGACCTCCTCTAAATTTCAAAATGGGAACTGCCTCTTTTGAGAGCAAAATGTCTATTTTCCACAGTTTCCCTGCATTGAGCATATCAAAGGCCTTCTCCCTCCTTACATGTGAACAACATGAAGAATTCAGTTCTAGGCTGTAGTGCCAAGATATCCAGCAAGGTCTCTAGCATTCAAAGAAAGGTACTAACAGACACTTCGCATCTCCTCCCCTTGCTATATCAGGTGATGAGAGACCTGGCTGGGATTCTGCATTTAACTACTGCATGTGATAAGAAGGCTTTTGATATACTGTAGTTAGATTTCCACCCAAGTACTGTTTTGGGAGTTCACAAAAGAATGGAAAACGCTAAAAAAAATTAGCCTTTCAAAACTATGTCCATATCACAAAAGTTAAATGTGTGTTCATGTTAGGGGGTTAGCTATATCAGCAGTTCCTAAATGTTTGACTGCTGTGGACCCCTACTGAATTATTAGTAGAAGCTAGGGACCCGAGCCTAAGCCGTTTCTACTTGAACCTCAAAACAAAAAATAAAAATGTGAAAATCGAAATGTTAATTTTAATGGCAAGGCTGGAGCTTATCAAAATTTGGTTTTATTTCTAAAAGACAAAGGCCCTTATTATGAGTACGGCTGTCCATAGGACTGCTGTACTCATGGTGGCGGTCCGACCACTGCCACACTGCTGCACCGTGCGCTGCATTAGGAGTGTAGCGGCCTCACTGTGTCCCGCAGCGTGGCAGTCAGGCATAGTAATATGTTGGCAGTGCCGCTGCAGCACTGCTGAGCATGTTATAAGTTGCCAAACCACCACCCTTTCCATGGCAGTGACCCTACCATGAAAACGGTGGTGGCGAGGCAACTAAGCGGGCCCTAATAGTTCTCCCTGACACTCCTGGGCCTGGGGGTGCATGCAGGGGGGCACATGTAGTGCCCCCATGGACTTGCACCCCCATTTCGTGCACGGTGTGGTATGTATGCCATACCATGCAGGAAGGTGCAGTCGGCATGTTAGGCTCTTCTATGGTCCTAACAGACCATCGCTGTCAGACCACCGCAGGACCACCCGCCAGACCAGGACTGAAGTCCTAATCTGGCAGGTGGCAGCACCACGGATTTGGTGGTCCTACAGCGGATGGTGCATTGCACCGTCCGTTGTAGGATCGCCAAAGTTGTAATAAGGACAAAAGTGATGTACTAGACTCTAGCATATGGTTTCATCTTTTTCTCTCCTAATGCAGGCTCTGTTTGTCGGTGCTTCCCAGTGCTTCAATTGAGGTCACAGATTGTCCGTACTAGATTCTGTTTGCTGTACCTGGACTGCTCCAATTATTCAAGCTAAAGACACCAACTTAATTTTTAGCCTCAAATTTCAAATTCCTTCACATTTACAGAACATTTTAAATTTGTCAGTTTTACATTTTGCTTTTTTAAGTATATATATATTTGATCAATCTGCTAATATTATTTAATTTACTAAACTGTCACAGATCCCCTGATCTGTGGTGGACTCCCAGGGGCTCCACAGACCACAGGTTAAGAACCGTTCATCTATATTGTCTACATTGCTTAAAATTGGAAGTATTTATATAGCACCTTTGAAATATTAAAATTGTTTGGAAAATATGTTTAGGAGCAGGCTTATGGTGACGTTTTTCAGCTTCTCAGATATGGATGTCTTTTGGGAGAAGCCAGGAGTCGCAGCTCCGACCTCTAACTTGCTCAATGCTACTCCTGGCAATTCCTTTGCCACCCATGGCCTCGGAGGAGCCAAAATGTTTGGCTCCTCTGAGGCCAGAGGTCTCAAAGGAAGTGCCAGGAGTAATAGGGAGCAAGTTAGAGGTCAGAGCTGAGACCGCTGACTACTCATAAATGACGCCATATTCCCAGACTCAAAATTGGTTAATACCACATTCATACCATGCAATACGATGCAAACCATGGGTGTATAATGTCATATCAAGACAAATGGTAGACTATGGCAAAATCTACAATGAACTATGGAGTGGAAGTCTCCGTACTACACAATTTAAGGCATCTTGTACCACACATGTAGCTGTGCACTACTCCTTTAAGAATGTTAGACTCTTGCTGATCCATTTGTTATCATTTTTAGAAATATTTATCTCTACTTATTTGATAGACACAGCCTTTGGGCTACGATATCAGTCATGTATATTTTTAGATAGGTTACTTACCAATCTACACAACTCGCACAAGACAAAGTGAAAAGGACTTCTACAATATATACATATTTGTTATCACAACCACTAAATTATTTCAAAATATGAGCAAAACAATATTAAAATAAAAAGGGTTTCTTCAATAATGCTGGGGGAAAAACAGTACATAAGCAAGTGAATGACTCTCCAAAAAGTTTTTTCTAAGCAACAAAAACAATATGATTATTTACAATAGATCATGTGCATTAATTCAAAAGAAAACAACAGAAAAATATGTACCAATTTTAACATATTTATTATTTTTTGTTTTCTTTTTTAATTATTGTAAGCAAAATATTTATTTTCTTTAAGAAATTGTTAAAAACATAAATATAGCAACAACATAATCATATATCTAGGTGACACAAAGCAATAATATTACAATACATTATTCAGTTTGGTTTCAGTTGAAATGTCCGATGTCACTGTGGATCGTAGGAAGGCTAGCGGTAGATGAGAACTACGCGCGTTTCGGCATGTGTGCCTTCATCAGGGGAACATCTTAGCTATAACTGTGTAAGATACATGATAAATGTTAATATTGTTGTATATGCACATGTAATATGGTTGCCTAGAAATACTGATAAATTTATTAATGACGTTTACATCGTCTTAACTTATCAAGTTAAGTATAAGTAGGAATAGGGTGGAAAACTTGAAGGTGCGTGAATTAAAAGGTTAAAATTAAGAGACATGTGCCATATTTAACTGTGAAGGGCACATCTATTTTGGTCTCTTATTAAGAAAATTACCTTATACCCAAATGAGTAAAGAATACATTCCATAACCACACCACCGTGTTAAAAATAGAAAAAAAAAATATGAAAATTAAAAGTTAAAAACTGAGTGTAGCTTCATTAGATACAATAAACATGCTGCATCTGTGTGTTTATCCTAAGAGATGCCTAAGGTATACAAAATTTGCATGTAAATAAATATACCCATTTATTGTATATGGAGAGAGCAGCTAACGAATTGGTGCAACTGTGGCTCCAAATTCAGTTTCAGTAAAATTTCTATTCTGATAAAAAATGAAACAAAATGGGAGGGGGAAGGTTTGTTAAGAATATAGTTTTATTTTGGTTTGATTCATATAGATATTATAATGGTTATAAACATCTATAGTACCTGCATTGAGGATTTATTCTGTATTTTATGGGACACAAAACTTCCAAAGACAGTCCAATATATTCAAATGGCGTCTCAGGGTCAAAAATTATTTCTGTGGTTCCAATGGCAATATTCTCAATATGTTGCCTAAATATAAAAAAGCCAATTGAGTATTCTGTTTTTTACAATATAAGAGTTAGTACCTTTATGCTACAATGTTTAGACTAATGAGAAGTCCCTACTGTTAGGTAATAGAAGTATATCCATGAGATAAATATCCTCAATTATTACTTACTTAAAGTTATGATGTATAATA
Source organism: Calotriton arnoldi (assembly GCA_963921515.1). Taxonomy (NCBI): domain Eukaryota; kingdom Metazoa; phylum Chordata; class Amphibia; order Caudata; family Salamandridae; genus Calotriton; species Calotriton arnoldi. The sequence continues at coordinate 1,600,767 of CAWUFW010001716.1, forward strand.
AACAGCTTTTGTTTTAAATACCACGAGGTAGTTTAGAGTTGGAGCCCGACTTTTTAATGTTCAGTTAAAACCATCTGTTTTTAAAGAAAAAGGAGGAATATCAATTGTCATAAATGGTAATAAAATTAAAAACTAAACTAAACATAATGGAAGAAAAGAAAAGGAATTGCCCAGATTGTTAACGTACATGGCGTGATCACAAAACTATGTCGAAGGATGTGAGGAGTATCGATCGGAACCCGTCTTGCAGGCACTAAATAGCAGCCATCTGTTTTAAACAGAAAAAGATAACGTTGTGGTAGTTGATATCTGAATACGGCACTAACCACAGTAAAAACACGGAAGAGGCGACGTATATTGGGCTTACCTTGCCGTGTTCAGATTCTGATTTTAACGCGGGATACAGATGGACAAACTCTCCGCGTGTGTGTTGGTGGGTTTTTAAATACGAAATTCCACGTTCCGATTTACGTAGCAGTACGTGCTCTTAACATGACAACTAGTGATGTATTCAAACGGGCTGCGGCAATGAATCGAAAGTGGTGTGGCCATCTTGGAGTGGTGAAATTAGATATCATTTTGATGGTTAAGCAAAAAGCAATTGGTATTCGCCACAATATTTTTATATATAAGCCATAAACGATAAAATGATTCCTTAATGATAAAATGAATATAACATGGCTCTTAATGAAGTGGTCAAACTGAATCTAATTATATTGGTTCAGCAGAAAGTGATTGTTATTCACTACAATCTATTTATGTATGTAACACAACAATGGAATGAATATCGCATGGCTCATAGGCGTGTGTGTTAATGGGCTTTAAATACGAAATTCCACATTTCAATTTGCGCAGCTGTGCATGCCCCTATCATGACAACCAATGACATATTCAAAATGGCCTGCAGCAATGGGCCAAGAGGGTATGGCCATATTGAAGTGGTGAAATTGGATGTCATTTTGATAGTTAAGCGGCGGGTGATCGGTATTCATTACAATATTTTAATATAAATCATCATTATAAAATGAATATAGTATGACTTAATAAAATAGTCGGACTGAATCTAATTATGGTGGTTCAGCAGAAGGTGATTATTAATCACTACAGTCTTTCTATGTATAGACCACAACCATAGAAAGAATTTTAGATAGGTGAATGGTTACTACAAGTAAGGTGTAAGGTGACAACATTTATGTCCAAATCAAAAGGTGGATCAATTTAATATCACTATCTAGAAATAAAGCACCTCATAACTGTTGTGGATTACCAGTTTACTTGTTGACGATAGAGGCCACATCCAATGTACAGATGACTATATCAAATTTAAAAATGCTCTCTTGTTCAAATAGTTGTCAAAGCAAATTAGGATATAACAACAGTAAGGTCAAAAAGTTAGATCAAGAAATTAAATGGATATTATCCTATACAGCTATAAATCGATGTATATGAGAAGAGCTACCTGACAAAGTATATAACAATCAGTTAAATGTAATTGCCTGTCCCCAGGGTATTTCTTGGTTAAGGCCCTTCTTGACAGTATCTAATAGTAAAATTCAATAGACCTCACGTTTTTTTCTTATGGGATCAGTGTCTTGACTTTGCTTGGGTTGGATCTTTTCAATAATGAACCATTGGATGTCGCGTACTGTATGGTTATTTCCATATAGTGTTTTACCATAGGTGCCGCCATTTTTCTGGTTCGAATTGCCGATCTGTGTTCTGTCAATCGCGTGTTAAGGTACGTGCCGTCTCACCCACGTATCCCATACCACATGGGCAGATTAATAGATAGACTATATCTTTAGTTTTACAGTTCGTCATCCCTTTGGTGTTAATGGTTTGTCCATTAAATTGTAGACTTGCTGTTTCTAATGCCATAGGGCAAACTTTGCAAGTACCACATTTGCAGTTACCTGTAACTGGTTGTAGCCCATCAATGCTTCTCTGTATTAGCTGTTGTCTTTGGGGCATACGGGACCTGACCACTAGGTCTTTAAGATTTCTGTTTTTGCGATAAGCAAAAAGTGGTTTGGGTATTTTATCTTGGTGTTCCTTGTTAGTGTTCAGTATATGCCAGTTAGAGCATATTATCTGGCGAGTTTGTTCATTTAGCATAGAGTGGCGTGTGACAAAGACTAGTTCCGAGATATTCTATTTGTTGGTGTTGGTTAAGAGATGTTGCCTATCATAATATCTAGCCCATTTGTATGAGTCTCTTACCAGTCTATGCGGGTAGCCTCGTGCCAGAAATTTGTTTTTCATATCGACTGCTTTGATGTCAAAGTCGTCTATGTTGGTACAATTGCGACGGAGCCTTAAAAATTGGCCAAAAGGTATACTGTTTTTTGGGGAAGTAGGATGGAAACTATGATAGTGTAATAGAGTATTAGGAGCTGTAGGTTTTGTGTATAGGTCAACCACCAACTGTCCAGTCACATGCTTTATGATGATATCCAGGAACTCTATCTGAATATTGCTTAGATTGGATGTAAAGTGGAGGTTAAGATCACACAAATTTAGCCATGATAAGAATTCTCCCAGAGTGTCCTCAGTGTCCACCCATATGAAGAAAATGTCATAAATAAAGCGTGACCATTTCAAGACTGACTCAAAGAATGGTGCTATTTCATTGAAGATGAACTTGTTCTCGAATTGGGCCATGTAAATATTAGCGATTGTAGGGGCACACGAAGCGCCCATACTTACGCCCTTTACTTGCTTGTATAATTGGCCGTTAAACTCTAACACATTTTCCTCAAGAACTAATTTGAGGCATTCTACAATGAAATTTTCATCACAATCAATATTCCTGATTTCAATAAACCATTTAACAGCCTGTATCGCTCTCTGAATAGGAATATTGCTATAGAGGCTTTCAATGTCTAATGTAACTTGCCATTGGGTTTCAGAATTGAAGGGTGTACCCTCCAGCAGATTGATAATATGTCTTGTATCCTGAACATATGCTGGTGTATAGATGACATAAGGGCGAAGAATTGCATCCAAATATTTAGACACTGGTTCAGTGATAGAACCTATAGTTGTAACAATAGGTCTAAAGGGTGGGTTTGTTTCACTTTTGTGAATTTTAGGTACACCATATACACTGGCCATTTTGGGATGTGATACATTCATATAGGCGTACTCTTTTTCACATATATGCCCGTCTATTAGCGCTTTATTTGTTAGTCTCTGAGTTTTGCCTTTAATTTTTTCTTTTGGATTCTTATTAGTTTTAAGGTAAAATTTGGTGTCATTTAGCATTTCTTCCATTTTTGATATGTACATGGAAGTATCTAGTACGGCAATACCACCTCCTTTATCACAACTCTTTATAATGATTTCCGAGGTTTGTTTCAGGTCTACAAGCGCTTTGTGTTCATCTTTATTGATGTTAAATGGTGTTCTAGGGACATATTTAGTAGCTGAGGTCAATGTTTGATAAACCACCTGTTCAAATATCTTAATTTCGGGTGGTATTTGTTCTGTGGTAGGAGTAAAGGTAGATTTTAAGGCTAAACCTGATCTATTTGTATCTGTAGAGACATTAGGTAAGTTGTTAAAGAAAAACTTTAAACAAAGTTTTCTGAAAAATGACATCAAATCTCCAAATAACTAAAATTTGTTAATGCCCAAATGAGGTACAAATGAAAGTCCTTTCATGAGTAGGGAGCAAGTAGCTGGTTTCATATTGGAAGTACTAAGGTTAAATATGGGAATTTCCTTTATTCCACTCATTCCCTTCAATATTGAGCATTCCGGGTTACCAGATATTGATTCTGGTTTGTCTGTTGATTTCCCCAGAAGCGAGATTGATATTGTGGTCTCCAATTGCCCCTTATTTATTTGCAAAGTTTTATATAGCGCTGGCTAGACCCGAAGGTATCAGAGCGCTTTACATGAGGATCAGCAAGTTAAAGATTACATAATTACTTCAGTTACAGATTCCAAGTATAGACATCAGAGAAAGATGGGGGGAAGGAAACATAACGGGGAGGCGAGGAAAACAATGTCAGATGTCCGCCTGGGTAGGTGATGGCTGAGGGGGTGAACCAGGGCCAAACTCCTCTATAGCTGCATAGGACAGCTCCACCGGGCATCGGCCAAGGTTGTTCGGACTCCGAGGTGAGAACAGACAGTCGAAAAAACATGCTATTACACGATAACATAAGTTATTTTCGCGTTACGTAGCAAAGACAAAACATCTTATGTGGAATGGAAGGTAGAGGGGGAAAGGTAAACAGGGGAAAAAGGAATGCAGACAGCGTCAGGCAGACCAGAGGGGGGAAGGGACTTCCCTTCTCTGGTTGCGTCTGGTTGCGTCTGCCTAAAAAAGGTTGGTTAGTTTGATGTATTCTAGATGAATTGCGGCTATTTCTATAGTCAAACTGGTTAGGTGTTCCTTCATTGTCAATTTTCCATGAACATATCAAAAATGGAAGAAATGCTAAATGACACCAAATTTTACCTTAAAACTAATAAGAATCCAACAGAAAAAATTAAAGGCAAAATTCAGAGACTAACAAATAAAGCGCTAAGAGACGGGCATATATGTGAAAAAGAGTACGCCTATATGAATGTATCACATCCCAAAATGGCCAGTGTATATGATATACCTAAAATCCACAAAAGTGAAACAAAACCACCCTTTAGACCTATTGTTACAACTATAGGTTCTATCACTGAACCAGTGTCTAAATATTTGGATGCAATTCTTCGCCCTTATGTCATCTATACACCAGCATATGTAAATGATACCAGACATATTATCAATCTGCTGGAGGGTACATCCTTCAATTCTGAAACCCAATGGCTAGTTACATTAGACATTGAAAGCCTATATAGCAATATTCCTATTAAGGGAGTGATACAGGCTGTTAAATGGTTCATTGAAATCAGGAATATTGATTGTGATGAAAATTTCATTGTAGAATGCCTCAAATTAGTTCTTGAGGAAAATGTGTTCGAGTTTAACGGCCAATTATACAAGCAAGTAAAGGGCGTAAGTATGGGCACTTCGTGTGCCCCTACAATCGCTAATATTTACATGGCCCAATTCGAGAACAAGTTCATCTTCAATGAAATAGCACCATTCTTTGAGTCAGTCATGAAATGGTCACGCTTTATTGGTGACATTTTCTTCATATGGGTGGACACTGAGGACACTCTTGGAGAATTCTTATCATGGCTAAATTTGTGTGATCTTAACCTCTACTTTACATCCAATCTAACCAATATTCAGATAGAGTTCCTGGATATCATCATAAAGCATGTGACTGGACAGTTGGCGGTTGACCTATGCACAAAACCTACAGCTCGTAATACTCTATTACACTATCATAGTTTCTATCCTACTTCCCAAAAAAACAGTACACCTTTTGGCCAATTTTTAAGGCTCCGTCGCAATTGTACCAACATAGACGACTTTGACATCAAAGCAGTCGATATGAAAAACAAATTTCTGGCATGAGGCTACCCGCATAGACTGGTAAGAGACTCATACAAACGGGCTAGATATTATGATAGGCAACATCTCTTAACCAACACCAACAAAAAGAATATCTCAGAACTAGTCTTTGTCACACGCCACTCTATGCTAAATGAACAAACTCGCCAGATAATATGCTCTAACTGGCATATACTGAACACTAACAAGGAACACCAAGATAAAATACCCAAACCACTTTTTGCTTACCGCAAAAACAGAAATCTTAAAGACCTAGTGGTCAGGTCCCGTATGACTCAAAGACAACAGCTAATACAGAGAAGCATTGATGGGCTACAACCAGTTACAGGTAACTACAAATGTGGTACTTGCAAAGTTTGCCCTATTGCATTAGAAACAGCAAGTCTACAATTTAATGGACAAACCATTAACACCAAAGGGATGACGAACTGTAAAACTAAAGATATAGTCTATCTATTAATCGGCCCATGTGGTATGGGATACATGGGTGAGTACCCTTAACACGCGATTGACAGAACACAGATCGGCAATTCGAACCAGAAAAATGGTGGCGCCTATGGTACAACACTATATGGAAAAGAACCATACAGTAGACGACATCCAATGGTTCATTATTGAAAAGATCCAACCCAAGCAAAGTCAAGACACTGATCCCATAAGAAAAAAACGTGAGGTCTATTGGATTTTCCTATTAGATACTGTCAAGAAGGGCCTTAACCAAGAAATACCCTGGGAACAGGCAATTACATTTAACTGATTGTTATATACTTTGTCAGGTAGCTTTTCTCATATACATCAATTTATAGCTGTATAGGATAATATCCATTTAATTTCTTGATCTAACTTTTTGACCTTACTGTTGCTATATCTTAATTTGCTTTGACAACTATTTGAACAAGAGAGCATTTTTAAATTTGATATAGTCATCTGTACATTGGATGTGGCCTCTATCGTCAACAAGTAAACTGGTAATCCACAACAGTTATGAGGTGCTTTATTTCTAGATAGTGACATTTAATTGATCCACCTTTTGATTTGGACATAAATGTTGACACCTTACACCTTACTTGTAGTAAACATTCACCTATCTAAAATTCTTTCTATGGTTGTGGTCTATACATCTAAAGACTGTAGCGATTAATAATCACCCTCTGCTGAACCACCATAATTAGATTCAGTCCTACTATTTTATTAAGTCATGCTATATTCATTTTATAATGATGACATATATTAAAAAATTGTAATGAATACCGATCACCCGTCGCTTAACTATCAAAATGACATCAAATTTCACCACTTCAATGTGGCCATACCCTCTTGGCCCATTGCCGCAGGCCGTTTTGAATATGTCATTGGTTGTCATGATAGGGGCATGCACAGCTACGCAAATTGAAATGTGGAATTTCGTATTTAAAGCCCATTAACACACACGCCTATGAGCCATGCGATATTCATTCCATTGTTGTGTTACATACATAAATAGATTGTAGTGAATAACAATCACTTTCTGCTGAACCAATATAATTAGATTCAGTTTGACCACTTTATTAAGAGCCATGTTATATTCATTTTATCATTAAGGAATCATTTTATCGTTTATTGCTTATATTTAAAAATATTGTGGCGAATACCAATCGCTTTTTGCTTAACCATCAAAATGATATCTAATTTCACCACTCCAAGATGGCCACACCACTTTCGATTAATTGCCGCAGCCCGTTTGAATACGTCACTAGTTGTCATGTTAAGGGCACGTACTGCTACGTAAATCGGAACGTGGAATTTCGTATGTAAAAACCCACCAACACACAATCGGAGAGTTTATCCATCTGTATCCCGCGTTAGAATCAGAATCCGAACCCAGCAAGGTAAGCCCAATATACGTCGCCTCTTCCGTTTTTTATTGTGGTTAGTGCCCTATTCAGATATCAACTACCACAACGTTATCTTGTTCTGTTTAAAACAGATGGCTGCTATTTAGTGGCTGCAAGACGGGTTCCGATCGATACTCCTCACATCCTTCGACGTAGTTTTGTGGTCACGCCATGTAAGTTAACAATCTAGGCAATTCCTTTTTTTTTCTTCCATTATGTTTAGTTTAGTTTTTTATTTTATTACCATTTATGACAATTGATATTCCTCCTTTTTCTTTCAAAATAGATGGTTTTAACTGAACATTAAAAAGTCGGGCTCCAATTCTAAACTACCTCGTGGTATTTAAAACCAAGGCTGTTTATTATACATCATAACTTTAACTAAGTTATAATTGAGGATATTTATCTCATGGATATATTTCTATTACCTAACAGTAGGGACTTCTCATTAGTCTAAACATTGTAGCATAAAGGTACTAACTCTTATATTGTAGAAAACATAATACTCAATAGGCTTTTTTATATTTAGGCAACATATTGAGAATATTGCCATTGGAACCACAGAAATAATTTCTGACACTGAGACGCCATTTGAATATAATGGATTGTCTTTGGAAGTTTTGTGCCCCATAAAATACAGAATAAATCCTCAATGCAGGTACTATAGATGTTTATAACTATTATAATATCTATATGAATAAAACCAAGATAAAACTATATTCTTAACAAACCTTCCCCCTCCCATTTTGTTTCATTTTTTATCAGAATAGACATCTCAACTGAAAGATTTGGAGCCACAGTTGCAGCCAATTAGTTAGCTGCTCTCTCCATACACAAAAAATTGGTATTTTATTTACATGCAAATTTTGTATACCTTAGGATAAACACACAGATGCAGCATGTTTATTGTATCTTAATGAAGCTACACTCAGTTTTTAACTTTTAATTTTCATGATTTTTTTTTTCTATTTTTAACACTGTGGTGTGGTTATGGAATGTATTTTTTACTCATTTGGGTATAAGGTAATTTTCTTAATAAGAGACCAAAATAGATGTGCCCTTTACAGTTAAATATGGCACATGTCTCTTAATTTTAACCTTCTTAATTCACGCACCTTCAAGTTTTTCACCCTATTCCTACTTACACTTAACTTGATAAGTTAAGACGATGTAAACGTCATTAATAAATTTATCAGTATTTCTAGGCAACCATATTACATGTGCATATACAACAATATTAACATTTATCATGTATCTTACACAGTTATAGCTAAGATGTTCCCCTGATGAAGGCACACATGCCGAAACGCGCGTAGTTCTCATCTACCGCCAGCCTTCCTACGATCCACAGTGACATCGGACATTTCAACTGAAACCAAACTGAATAATGTATTGTAATATTATTGCTTTGTGTCACCTAGATATATGATTATGTTGTTGCTATATTTATGTTTTTAACTATTTCTTAAAGAAAATATTTTGCTTACAATAATAAAAAAAAAAAAATACATATTTTTCTGTTTTCTTTTGAATTAATGCACATGATTTATTGTAAATAATCATATTGCTTTTGTTGCTTAGAAAAAACTTTTTGGAGAGTCATTCACTTGCTTATGTACTGTTTTTCCCCCAACAATTATTTTCCCTACGACTAGAAAGTATATTATGCATGTAGGGGTCCCTATTTTCTAACATAAATTTCTTCAATAATACATCACAGAAACATTTATATTGAAGGTCTTTGCTTTCTTTGAATTTTAGATTCCAACTGCAAACATATTTATGAAGTCCATTGTCAATTACTATTTTCAGTGTAAAGAGAAGGTTGTTAATTAATATGCAATGAACTTTGAAAGTTCTTTATGATGTTGGTCTTTGCAATTTTCCTCACTTCAAAATAAGTATTTTATTAATGCAATATCTTTTGAAATATCTTTTGTAGAAGTTAAGTATTACATTCAATGCAACCATTATCTGACACTGGATTTAGTAATAAGTTGATGCTTAGAAATCACTGCATTTCCAAAATGTTTGGATGAAAGAGTGGTTAGTCTATTAGTCAACATACTACTGTGCATAGCTTTTCTAAATACCAGTGCCATTTTTTATGAATCCTTCATAAATGGAATTTCTAGGGTTTGATTTATGCAGAATATGTTGTCCATTCTCTTCATAATTTTCCTTAAAACTATTTATCTGTAAATATCCAATTTCATTTCATGCCGAACCATAGGATTATATGTAAAACATTTTTAACATGCATTTTCTCTTACTGATCATCTTTGATCCTCCATATCTAATACAACTTGTGTTTCTCCATGATAGTTTGTCCTGCTGTCACATATCTGACTTGGCTACAGTAGATCTGATTGCCAGATAAAGTGTCTCATCCACAAGGTAAGGGTTAGTCTAATCATGTGCATTTATAACATGTTTTTGTAGACTCCTGCACAAACAATACAGAAAGAGAATGTCACAATTTTTAATGGGTTTGGATACGAGATGTAGGATACTCTGACGATAATCCTCCAGTCTTTCACACCAAAGAGACAGGAACAGGGTGGAGAGTTTGAACCACCACCAAAAAATAATCTCCACAGGGAAGATGGAGAATTGGGAACAGGAAAGAAGAGGAACACAGGAGTCTTGGCTCATCTCACACAGGCCTTGTACAATAGACTACATCCTTCAGTATGACAGACTCATATGGTGGTTTATCTCTGGGTAATACACAATGGAAATATAAGTGACTATAGGCCTTGGTCACATGCACATAAACCTAATTAAATACGAGTAAAGTCTTATCTGATAGTATGATGATGGTGGCCCTTAGTTATTGCAGGAGGTACCAGTTAAACCAGTCAGGAGCGCCAGGACACCAAAGTAGAGGAACTGCTAGCCATTGAATTCTTGTAAGAAGATTTGTTAGACAATCATAAGTAGCAAAAATGGATAGGGAAGGATCAAGTGAGGTGGAAAACGGAAAAACAACTGTAGGCCAGGAACAGAAACGGCAAACAAACTAACGCCAGCAGGAACTATACAGCCAAGAAAGTTCCAAGGCAACATGGTGCAGGTGCTGTCACTTCTTATGCTGCCCTGAGTTGTTGGCCTTGTAATTGCACTATTCTGATTGGCTTGACTCTCCTTCTGCCATTTAAGGCCCTCCTTCTACTCAGCCCCAGCCTCCAAAGATTGGCATTCCAAGCTCACAGGTCTTCAGCTGCTCTGTTGTATCTGTGTGAGCTTTATCTTTGATTGGGGTTTTCTCCAGTCCTTAAGCTTTCTGTGTCAAATCCTGACATTAATTGTTTTAGATATTTACTACTGCCATATTCATGACATAAGCATTACCATGCTAAATAATACCAACATAATTGCTCTTATTCTGTTATGTCCCTCATATTGTTCTGAAATTAATACAATAACATAGCATCCTTAACATGATACATCTAACTTTTAGTGAGAAAATTTTGTCCACAAGTTCATGACGTGTGTTCTTGCATACTCGTAATTTGGCTTTCATAATTTTCATCCAAAACACTGAAGTGAATAATTGGATGCTCCTTTTCTACGCTTAATTCAAAATTTTGGAGCTCTCTTCCCATCTGTCTTAGGAGGATTGACAAACATTATCAATGTAGAAAATTGCTAAAAACTGTTCTTTTTGCATAAGTTGTATTCGTGTTTTAAGATCGACCTCAGTTTCAATGTTCTCTACAGCGCCAGGATATCCTTCTGGGTGACGGTTGAGCTTTATAAGAAGGGCTCCCGGTTTTATGGTATTTTTTTTTTTATATTTCCGTCTGTATTTATCCATATCTATTTTTTGGGCACCTTATTAGTATTTATCCATATTTATTTTATGGTTTGCAAATAAGTGGAGTCAAAATTGGTACATTTCCACATGTGTTTAACTGATAAACATGCACTCATACATTGATGCTTTTCACGTTTTAGCAAATTCAGCAGCCAAACATAGCAAAACACTACACACAGGTAAATATTAGCCATTTCTACAAATATATTTTAACATATGTCTGCATATAAAGATACCTTAACCTGTTTTTTAACTCCCCATGCTATCTATCTGCTCATCTGTTGCCTTGGAATTCACAACAGACACTCATTAGAAGCACAATTTTCAGTATTTTTCCGCTTTTAAATATAAATACAGACAGGAAATACATTGATTTCTGTCTGTATTTATCTGTAAAAATCTGTAAAAACAGAACACTGGGAGCCTTATTTATAAGATATAACATTGATTTTTTTCCATAACTACTGTTATGGATGTGTAAAATGAGCACCACTTTATTATCATAATACATACTGGAGTTAGGTGTTTGCAGGAAGGAATCTAAATTAGAGAAAAAGGCCTAGGCATAAGAAACCTCTGGAAGACAAGATGGTGATGTACAAGTCTAGGTTCCAGAAGACCAAGCAGAAAAGTAAGGGTAAAACACAAACAGAATTGAAAACAAAATGAAACTGAATTCAAGGACAAAAATGGGAAAAGGCATTAAACCCATTGAAAAATAGACTTTAACTGCATTAATAGACTTCAACTGCATTGTGATGCAGGACATTTACCTCCTGGAACACCTTTAAAGGTAAAAGACAAAAATAGGAAATGGCACAGGCACAGGAAATATGATAGCCATTATGACTTATGGAAAACAGCCATTATGACTTATGGAAAACAGTAGGAAACTCATCAAGTCACCATCTTGATTTAGAATAAAATAAAGAGCAAACTCCTGGCCTGGTAATAGTAGATGCTCTAAAGCAAATAGTGCAAAACCCTTTGGCTCTTTTCTTGGGGCTGGGCAACTGCTGAAATGCTGCTTGGCGAAGGTCATCACTGTAGTGAACCAGGGTAGTCCTGAGACCACCAGCAGATAGACCATGCCCCTCTCCAGCAGAGAGAAGGCCACACCCCACTCTCCCTTGTGGGGGGAAAAAGGAAAATTCCCTGTCACCATGGTCATAACAGCAGTTACCCAGTGTCTCCTACACATCATGTGGCCGTTCCGAAACACCATACCTTCCCATGTCTGGGTAGCAAAAGTAATCCTTCAATTCTTTGCAACCTGTAGGTGAACCCACCATCATCTCCCAGCCTGAGGACACAACAATCAGTTGGAGAAAGAGGACCAGATAGAGGAGGACCAGGAGGGTCACGAGAGGGGGAGGAGAACCAACAGGAGATCCAGGTTCACCAGCAGAACCAAGAACATAGGAGGACTAGGTAGACAAAGAAGATCAGTTTCAGAAGGACAACGGCCAGAAGGACCAGAAGGAGGAGGACCAGGGCCTGGTGGACCAAAGAGAGGTCATTGAGGGCCAGGGTCAAATCCCCAAGCCTGAATCCAGTGGGGCCAGCAGGGCCTGCAGCAAAGAGACCAAGACTGGCACGTCCAGGAAAAGGGCCATGACCAGAAGTACTAGGAACAGACCAAGGACTAACAAGAACAGGACCAGGAAGACCAGTGCCAAAAGAACAAGGACAGGAGCAGGTGACCAGGACCGAAGAATCAGGGCCCAGTGTGCCTGGAAAACTTGGGCAAGGAAGAAGACGACCTGGAGAAGGACCAAGACGAGGAGGACCAGGACCAATAAGACCAGGAGGATAAGGGCAAAAAGGACCAAGAGGATAAGAGAACCAAGAGACCAGCAGAAGAGCAGGAGGTAGAGGACTAGGAAAATAGATAGTGGGGCTTAGAGATGTAAGAACTAGGAGAACAAAGACCAAAGTAGGAGCACAAACAGAAGAACCACGAGGATGAGGAATTAGACTGGGAGGAGAAGGAAAGGGGAAGGAGGAGCACAAGGACCATGAGGACAAAGATCAGTAGGATCAGACCTGAAGGACCATATACAGGACCAGCGCATGGAGGAGGATCAGGGGAATAGGACAAGTACGATCAGGACATTCTCGGACCCAGTAAAAAAAATTACAAAATGAAGGGGCAGGGGTAGGAAGAATACTTGAAGGACAGCACCAGACGGAAAAGGAGGAGCAGGAGATCGATGATGAGAAGGATAAGGACCAAGAGGGTAAGAAAGGATTAGGAAGATGGTGACCAGGAGGAGAAGAAAAACGAGCAGGAGGAGGAAGACTAGGGGATGATAATAAAGAGGATGATGAGGATGTTAAAATGAAATTTGAGGTATATTTTGCTTATTGCTGGTCACTTTTGGCATCTGCTTCATTTATGACTGAGAGAGCAAAAACATTTTGCACAAGATTGCACAATGTGTTGAAAATGAGAAGCAAAGATTGCAATCAGTAATTTGTTTTTCAATAGCAACGACATAACAACAGCCCCTGATGTTCCACAAAGATGCACTTCTTTTTGTGCTGCTTTAATGCATCCTTCTAGGCTGTTTTATATTGTTTTCAATAAAAGTGATAACCATTATGAATAAGTAACGCTTTAATGAGTTTTATTCATATTACTTAGGAATGTATGTTCTTTTTATGTTGGGCTTTCTTATCCCATTTCTGTGTCTCTTTCTTTGATGGGTGCAAAAGTCATGTGACATCAATCCCTGCCTTCCAGTGGTGTTTCTTACCAGCCCAGTGCCTTGATGAAAACATTTAACCTATCCTCCTCTCGAAAAGGTTGGACACCACTCTTCTAACCATTTGTTCATCTGTATTTTTCATTGTTCTTCTTGTCAGTGAAATGTGGAGTTAACCACACAGATGCAATGAAAGTGGTCTTGACTTTAAAGATTCCACCTCAACACTTCCATTTCACCATTCTCTGAGAGACTCACTAGAGTTGTGGAGACATACCTGGATGTCTAGATTCTAGGGCCTTGAGCAGTGCTGGAAAGGAAATTGTTTGCTCTGGCTTCTCATATTAATTAAAGCAGAAATGATGGACGTCATAAGGGATGCAATCATTTGGGGTGGCATCATGGGGACTGGAGCACACAACAGTCAGCCTATGCATTATTTTGTTTTAAAAAAAGACTGCCTTCACAGAAATTGGCAACTCCCTCCTGGAGAACATCTATTGGTTCTCCTCATCCCCCTCTCTTTGTTTTTCTGCTCCTCTTCATCATACATGTCCTGGTCTTCTTCCCCCCTCCGGTTATCATCTTCCTCGTCATCTACTTCCTATTGGTTCTCTTCCTCCTTCTCCTCTTCTTGGTCGTCTCCTCTTTCTATTCCTACTCTTCCTCCTCCTTCCAATCTGGGCATTCCTCCTGGCACTACTCCTAATCCGACTTGTGCTGCTCCAGGCCATTTGGTCCTTCTCATATATCCAGGCCTCCTTTAGGCCCAGGCATTGTGCCTTCTAGACATGATCCTTGCCCTCCTCGTCCTGCTCCTTCGTTTCATTTAAATCCTTCTAGTCCCCGTCCCTTAGCCCTGGCCACCCCTTCCTCTTGATATTCCTCTACCTGATCCAGCTTCTCCTCCTCACCGTCTGCTTTGGATCCTGATCCTCTGCCTTCTTATGGTACTCATCCTGGTCCTCCAATTCCTGGTCCTGTTCTTGGTCCTGGTCCTCTGCTTCTCCTCATCGAACTTGGTCTATAGTCCCTTAGGTCTTTCTGATTTTGGTCTTCCTGGTTCTGGTTCTCTGGGCCCTGGTCCTTCTAGTCCTTGATCTCTTAATCATTATGGTGCTGATCCTGCTTGATCTCTTGGTTCTATAAATCCTCCTAGCCCTGTTGGTGATCCTGGTCCTCCTCATCCTGTCCTTTCACCAGCTCAGGCAGTTATCACCATCAAGACATTCACTCAGGTTTTTGTTTTCTTTCATTTGTGACTTCCAGACATTCAAACTGGAGTGGGAATTTGTGGAGGACAGAAAAGAGATGCCAATGGTGAATCCTTTCAACACCTCTTTTTTACTTTGTCAGTGCAGAGCACTCACTGAAAACATTGGGATTAAGGCACCTGCTACAGAGATCTATGTATAGCCATCCAGCTTCATGATATCATAGTTAAGCCTGAGCGGTGAACTACGCTACGCTCGCGGAGCTTGCGTAGTTTTGGCAACTTCGCGATTCGCGTAGAACGCGATGTTACCGTGCACTACGCAATTTGCGGCGTAGCGTAGCTGTTTTCCTTCTTCGCGCGCTCAATATACGTTCTCGCGTGCGCAGTAACGACCTACCGTGATTCTGCGTTCGCTGACGCGACTTCCTATCTGTTCGCGGGCGCCACGAGATTTGGAATCCAGCCGCACGATCCCGAGAGAGTGTGCGAACGCGAACACATCATTCGGACGCGCGATCTGACTTCCGGCGGCAGTGTTGGTAAGATCGCGATCCCGAACACGAAGAAACTACAATCTGGCGAAGAATATCTCTCGAGCATCATAAATCCTTCTCGAAAATGATGATTTTGCTCTAAAAACTCCTCAGATTGTGATTTGGCTGTAGTTTTTTGTGCAAGGAGTCCTTTTTCTTTTTTTACTTTTTTTCCAAGAGGAAGGAAGTGCCCCTGATTCTCAAACTTCCTGTTCCTGTCCAGCAGGCTCCTCCCAGTGCTTTGTCCATGTGCAGTTCATTTTCATTTGGATTTGGAGCTGGAAGGATCACTTTTTGTGTCTGTCTGCTTCATCATATCATTGGATTGGATTTGAGGACTTTTGGATTTGAGATTTTACAAGTAAGTTGGAGAATTGGTGTACTTGTTTGTTTGATTGGGGCTTGTTTGTACCTACATTTTTGGGGGGATTTCCATAGTTTTTAAAATTTATTGTTGTGGCCTCTAGTTTCAGTGGGGGCCTAGTTGTTTTTATTTGATTGGAATTTCAGCCAGTAGGCCCAGACTAGAGCCAGAGGTACCCATGGGTGCATGTTTCTGTGGTGTCTGTTGAATTTAAACATCATGTAGGGCATGCATGGATGTCATTGGATTGAATTGTTAAATGTGGTTTTTGGGGTGTATTTCACTTTTTGGGTGTAATATATATACCTTTGTTGGATGTGTGTGTGTGTGCTTGTTGTATAACTTTCCAACCTTTTGTAGCCCTGTGGATTTTCGTTTTTGCATTTTTGTATTAAAGCTGTGTTGTTTAGCACTGCAGGCCTCCTTTGTCTGGTCATATTATTATAGGCCTGCTTGAGTTCATTGTTTTCCATGGCCTGTTGTGACTGTGAGTGACAACGTGGCTTGGGGCCATTTTGTGGTGGTAGTTTAGTAGTGTGCTGCTTTTTCCATATAGGCCTGCATGTCTTTTCTTTGTTCCCCTTGGCTTATGCTTGTTGTGAACTTGTGGGTGGCCTGGCCATGTGGTGGCGGCCATTTTGTGGGACCAGCCACTGTGCTTTTGCCATAGGCCTCCAAGCTTGCGGCCTAGTCTGCCAGTAGGCCCAGAGGTAGTCATCCTCATGGGTGCATAAAAACTGTTTCTGTGTTGTCTGTTGGATTGTTGTAAGTGTAACATCATTTTGGCCATGGATGGCATTGGATTGAATTGCAAAATGTGGGTTTTGTCGTGGGATTTCAGTTTTTGGGTGTGTGTTACATCAATAGGCCTTTTCAGCCACTAGGTAACCCTGTGCGTTCAGCTCGCGGACTTTCGGCACCTCCGCACTGCGCGACAACGCGGACTTACACTTTTTCTCTTCTTCGCGCGCTCAATATACGTTTCCGCGTGCGCGATAACGACTTTTTGTGACGATCGCGATGCCGAACACGCAGAATTGACAATCTGGCGAAGAATATCTCTCGAGCGCATAAAACCTTCTCGAAAATGATGATTTAGTTCATTTTGCACAAAAAACTCCTCAGGTTGTCATTTAGATGTAGTTTGGTGAGCAAGGAGTCACTTTTTTTTGTTTTACAGTTTTTTTCGCGAGGAAGGAAGTTGCCCAGAGTCTCCAACTGCCTGGTCCTGTCCTTTGTCTTCACTTTCTTGTTATTTTGGGTGGCCTGGCCATGTGGGTGGTGGCCATTTTGTAAAGCCAGGCATTGTGCTTTTGCCATAGGCCTGCATTGTCTGTCTTGTGTTCCTTTTCTTGTTGTTGTGGCTGGCCTGGCCATGTGGTGGCGGCCATTTTGTGGGACCAGCCACTGTGCTTTTGCCATAGGCCTCCAAGCTTGCGGCCTAGTCTGCCAGTAGGCCCGGAGGTAGTCATCCTCATGGGTGCATACAAACTGTTTCTGTGTTGTCTGTTGAATTTGTAACATCATTTAGGCCATGGATGGCATTGGATTTATTTGCAAAATGTGGGTTTTGGGGTGGTATTTCAGTTTTTGTGTGTGTGTTAAATAAATAGGCCTTTTCAGCCACTAGGTAACCCTGGCCATTCAGCTCGCGGACTTTGGGCAACTCCGCACTGCGCGACAACGCGGACTTACACTTTTTATCTTCTTCGCACGCTCAATATACGTTTTTGCGCGCGCGATAACGACTTTTTGTGACGATCGCGATGCCGAACACGCAGAATTTACAATCTGGCGAAGAATATCTCTCGAGCGCATAAAACCTTCTCGAAAATGATGATTTAGTTCATTTTGCACAAAAAACTCCTCAGGTTGTCATTTAGATGTAGTTTGGTGAGCAAGGAGTCACTTTTTTTTGTTTTACAGTTTTTTTCGCGAGGAAGGAAGTTGCCCAGAGTCTCCAACTGCCTGGTCCTGTCCTTTGTCTTCACTTTCTTGTTATTTTGGGTGGCCTGGCCATGTGGGTGGTGGCCATTTTGTAAAGCCAGGCATTGTGCTTTTGCCATAGGCCTGCATTGTCTGTCTTGTGTTCCTTTTCTTGTTGTTGTGGCTGGCCTGGCCATGTGGTGGCGGCCATTTTGTGGGACCAGCCACTGTGCTTTTGCCATAGGCCTCCAAGCTTGCGGCCTAGTCTGCCAGTAGGCCCGGAGGTAGTCATCCTCATGGGTGCATACAAACTGTTTCTGTGTTGTCTGTTGAATTTGTAACATCATTTAGGCCATGGATGGCATTGGATTTATTTGCAAAATGTGGGTTTTGGGGTGGTATTTCAGTTTTTGTGTGTGTTAAATAAATAGGCCTTTTCAGCCACTAGGTAACCCTGGCCATTCAGCTCGCGGACTTTGGGCAACTCCGCACTGCGCGACAACGCGGACTTACACTTTTTATCTTCTTCGCACGCTCAATATACGTTTTTGCGCGCGTGATAACGACTTTTTGTGACGATCGCGATGCCGAACACGCAGAATTTACAATCTGGCGAAGAATATCTCTCGAGCAGTATAAAACCTTCTCGAAAATGATGATTTAGTTCATTTTGCACCAAAAACTCCTCAGGTTGTCATTTAGATGTAGTTTGGTGAGCAAGGAGTCACTTTGTTTTTGTTTTACAATTTTTTTCACGAGGAAGGAAGTTGTTGGGTGGCCTGGCCATGTGGTGGCGGCCATTTTGTGGGACCAGCCACTGTGCTTTTGCCATAGGCCTCCAAGCTTGCGGCCTAGTCTGCCAGTAAAGTAGGCCCAGAGGTAGTCATCAAGGGTGCATAACAACTGTTTCTGTGTTGTCTGTTGAATTTTGCCATCATTTAGGCCATGGATGGCATTGGATTGAATTGCAAAATGTGGGGGTTTTTTGGGAGGGTCTATTTCACTTTTTGGGTGTGTTAAATAAATGCCTTTTTTGCGTGTGTAATTATAATTATGTGTTGTTGTAGTGGCTGTCTAACTTTCCAAACTGTTTTTAGCCATGTGGATTTTAGTTTTTGCATTAAAGCTGTGTGTGTTTTATCAGGCATCCTTTGTCTGCCCATATATAGTAGGCCTGCTTGAGTTCATTGTTTGCCGTGCCTTGTGCCTGTGAGTCACCATGTTGCTGGGGGCCATTTTGTGGTGGTAGTTAGTAGTGTGCTGTTTTTGCCACATAGGCCTGCGTGTCACTCTTTCCATTGTTCCTCTTGTCTTACTGCTTCCAAATCCATCCCCATTGCCAGCTGCAGCTCCCTGATGCTGCATACATCCCACGTGATGCACAAATTTAGGCCAAACATGCTCCACTACATTGTAGTTTTTGTTCTTTACTATTCTTATTCTTCCAGAGTGTACACACTACACAGTAGCCAGGAAAGCCCTGGCCTTGTTGTCAAAGTCTCATAAATGGCTACACTGTGTGTTGTTGTTCACTGAGTTTCTAAAATTTAATAATTGAGGCCACCCACCACCACACACTAAGTTCTATATTATATTTGTTTGATTTGTGCTATCGTCGTTTGACTGATGTTGTTCTGGCTTTTTTGCTTTTAGGTGCACAAAGACTGAGGAGGAGGTGTGTCATCATTGCCCGTTGCACTGCCAGACAGACATCCTGCTGCTGTACACAACGTGACGTGTGACCTGACCAGACATCTCTGCAACTGAGTGCTGCTGACATCTGAAGAAGAAGATGGGCCCAAAGAAAGCAGGTACCAGGTCCTCCAGTGCCAAGAAAGTTGCTATTGAGAAGAAGGAACAGAAGAAGGAAGTGACACTTAAGTCTGGTGTGCCGCCCAGTACCTTTTTTGGGAGAAAAAAAAATTACGCCTGCAGCAACGGTGTCCGGGGGGCAAGCTCGGGGCAGCACCTTCGCATCAGTGGGTCCAACCCACCAACCCAGGCCCAAGCACATGAGTGTGGAAGAGGTAGCCAGCCTAATGGTGGAAAGCAGTGATGCTGAGCCTGAGAAACTTATCGCTATCTCAAAGTAGTACCCAATCAACGCAGGAGGAAACACAGCAGATAAGTGGTCAACAACAACAGCCGCAACCACCGCCCCCAATAGTAGTTGTTGTTCCTCCCGAAGTAGGGGCAGTTCAGGAAATTGAGCCTCATGCAGAGGTTGAAGAAGAAGCCACTCATTCGGAAGATCCATTGTCTTCCAAATCTCCAGCAAGGAAAAGGAGGGGTATTCCATCAAGTTCTTCGCCAAGCCCCCCTTCTGATGATCTAGATGCCACTTGGAAGCCACAAACTGAGTCTGAGAGGGAGC
Source organism: Calotriton arnoldi (assembly GCA_963921515.1). Classification (NCBI taxonomy): domain Eukaryota; kingdom Metazoa; phylum Chordata; class Amphibia; order Caudata; family Salamandridae; genus Calotriton; species Calotriton arnoldi. The sequence goes on from CAWUFW010001716.1 coordinate 1,621,049, forward strand.
CACGTCCCAAGACCAAGCTAGGGAAAAGGAAGGTTCCAGAAAGCCTTACACTTATGGAGGTCAATGTAGATCAGCAGGATGATGATGATGAGCCAGTCATCACGAACATCACTCCCGGCCCCGAGGAGATGGAGACCAACATTATTACCCTATCCAAAATCGCTGCGAGGGATGTAGCACGCATACCTCCACAGGTAACACCACCAACACGACCTACAGCTTCCATATTTGCATTAGCAAAGGCCCGGCAGCGACCTACATCCACCAGCACAACCACCACCTCAGTAGAAGTAGGTAGTGGTACAGCAGCAGCACAGAGTCAAATTCAACACACACCCTCCAGTTCATCCGCCATTGGAAGTGGCAGGTCCTCCAGCAGGAGGCCAAAGTTAAGCTCCCCAGTTTGGGACTTCTTTACGGTTAGCGAAAAGGAGGAGAACATTGCTATATGCTCCATTTGTAATACCTCTGTTAGTCGTGGTAAGCTTGGTACAAACTATGGTACCGGAGGCCAAATGACCCATCTGAAAAAACACCACTTGATAAGCTGGGAGGACCACCTTGGCGACATAAAAAAAACTGCAACCATTGGTGTTGGTGGGGATAAAGGAGTAGAAGATCCGATCACGGTGGAAGAGGAAGGACAGGGAGACATTCTCTCTGGTAGTGGTACACAAGGTGTCCCTGACCCCAGCAGTGCAGTGTTGTTAACGTCGCACACATCTTCAGCAACATCTCAGTGGCACAAGAGTAAGAGTCAGCCTGAGACGACAAGGAGTACCGCAATCCAAAAAAGTGCGTTGAGCATAAGAGAAAGGAAAACCATGCAGCCTACCATTATCAGCATGTTTGGTGGGGAGGGGCAGTACGAACGCAACCACCCAATAGCATGTTTGTACAATGCGAAGCTGGCTAAAATGTTAGCACTGGACCTTCTCCCTTTTTCTTTTGTTGAAGGGGTGGGTTTTCTGGAATTTGTGTCAACCATCTGCCCAAAATGGCATGTTCCCAGCCGCTACTATTTTGCCAGAGTTGCTGTTCCAGCACTACATCACGACGTGCTGGAATTGCTTGGAAAAGCCTTGAAGCAGAGTGCTGTTCAGAGTATCCACCTGACAACAGACATGTGGACCAGTTGCCAAGCCACGGATTACATGTGCATCACTGCACACTGGATCTCTTTTGCTGGGGTTAGAGAACAGATATCTGCTGGTGTTGACGCTGCTGAGATTTTTCATGCCACTCGCAAACATGCAACTGTAGCCATGTTTGCCATGGACAAATCTCATACTGCTGCAAACATTTTGGAAGAGTTTAACAGCAAGGTCTTTGAGTGGCTGCGCCCAAGAGGGCTTAACATTGGTTTTGTTGCCACGGACAATGGCAGTAATGTAGTTAGGGCCATGGAAGATGGTCGCTATTTCAGGGTCCCGTGTTTGGCACACTGCATTAACATAGTTGTTCAAGACTTTTTGAAAAATGAATCCAAAGTCAGCAACTTACTGACAACCTGCAGAAGAATATGCACACATTTCAGCCATTCTTTTAAAGCCCGGAAGCAGCTGAGGGTCATTCAACGTGAGCATAAAATGCCAGTCAAAGCGCTCATCCAGGAGGTGCCAACACGTTGGAACTCAACTTATTATATGCTTGATCGTCTGTTTGAACTGTACATACCACTCAATGCTTATGTCATGCAAAGATTAGGGGAACCTACTGTGAGAGGCATGACCATTGAGATGGGTCAATGGGACCTCATTAAATGCCTGACTGAGATGCTACTTCCTTTTGAGATATTCACACGTGAAGTCAGCAGGGAAGACTGTACTATGGGCCAAGCTATCCCATTGTTGCACATGCTACAGCAACAGCTGAAGGAGGTGTCTGAAACGTACGCAGGTGTGGATAACAAACAAGACGCATATCATTTGGCGGAGACCTTAGCCGCTCGCTTATCTGAAAATACAAGGATTCAAAATAAAATTTTGTCACAACTACATTACATTAGTGCCTCAATTTTGGATCCACGGTACAAAGTATTTCTGAACAGCAAGGCAGTAATTCCTTTTTCGGAAGTGGATGTTGCCAACTACAAAACTATGATAGCTAAGGAAGCCACTATTTTCGAAAACGAACGGCTGTTAATTGCAGGCCCCCCACCCCAGGCCATAACAACAAGTACTAGAGGGCATCCAGAGTCAAGTTCTACTTCGGAGCCTGAGGGCAGTGCGTTTGCCTCTCAGCAGTCACCTACACCAACAATAACATCAACAACAGCAAGAACAGGATCATCCACAGTACAATGTGCAACTGATTGGTTTCTACGGCAGGGGTATGGTAAGTCCAGTGCTGATGCAAAGGCAAAAGAGGCCGAGCACATCGGAGCACCCCTGAACATTGAGCGGACGGTCCAGGCCTATCTGGATGACCCAACAGAGGTCTTCATGGATCGAAACCCATTGGTGTATTGGTATGGGAAAAGAAGCCAATGGACAGTGCTCAGCAGGCTGGCGATAAAGTATCTGACTTCCCCTGTCGCAAGTGTCTCTTCAGAGCGTGTTTTCAGTGCTGCTGGTGCCATTGTAACTTCGAAAAGGACCAGTCTCTCGGCCAAAAGCGTGGAGAGGTTAACCATGATCAAAATGAATCAGCACTTTATACCACCGGATTACAAAATACGTGAATCACAGCAGGAAGAGGAGAGCGACTTGGATGACGTAAATAGTGCGTTACAGGACCTACTTCTGTGCGAACCACCAGAGTTTGAGGACGAGCTCCTCTTCCCTGACAACTAGGCTTTCAAATTGTTACTTTCTTCCTTCCTTTATGTGTCTGTGTATCTGTCTTTCTGGTTCAAATCAAATCACAACAAATCCATCACCACCGTCTCTTTTATTTCCCTATTGGAGTTGCACGTCTGTGCATTTAACTGTCCACTCTTCAGAGTCCTGCTTCATCTTCCTGTCTCGCCCTAGTACATTTCCATCAAGCCAGACATTGGAGTACAAGAAATGTTGCCTTTAACATTAACAGTCCCTCCATAAGAAGTGAAACGTGACTATAGCTATCCTCCGTTTTGTTTCCGAGCCGAAACTCATCATCACTGTCCAAAGGCTACAGCCTCGGCAGGCATCCAAAGCTCCTCACTGTCAGAACTTGGGCAGGCATCCAAAAGTAAACTCATCACTGTCCGAAGGCTACAGCCTCGGCAGACATCCAAAGCTCCTCACTGTCAGGACAGAAGGTACTTGGCAGAGAAAGACAAGACTCTTCGAAGAAACTTGCTGACATTTGTGCAAACTCAATTGACCAGCAATGAGCGCTACCCAGGCTGCGGCCCATCATCACAGTGCTGACCATGTGAAGCAACTTAAACTGTGACAAAGTGCCACAGATGAATAAGACGGAAACCGAAACAGCGACTAACACTCGAAATGAATGTGGACTGGAGTAATGATGAGGCTACTGCCCCGTTAAAAAAGAATAACACACACCTGTCAGAACTAGGCATCTGATGATCTGACAGCCAAAGAGAAGAGCAAGACAGGTAATGATGGAATGCATTGGATGCTTGCTGACTCTGAGCGATTGCTGTTGTTTGTTGTGTTGATGTTGTGTTGTGCATGAAGTCGAACTCTACTCTACTAGTTAATCTACAAAGTGACTCAAGTGACACTCAATGTTTCCCTTCTTGTTGTTTAATAACCAGATTGTACTCCTACTACTGCAGGTGCAGGCCAATATCTGTTGCAATTTTTTAATATGGACTATGGACTTAATCAGAGTCACTACAGACTGAGTTGGAGTTGGACAACACGTACCACAACATGATGACCATACTATCTTTGCACGCAGTCAGTCAGTTGGATCGGAGATGATTCAAGGAATAACTGCGTTTCATGAAGTGGCATAAGGTAAACATAAACACAACAATTCAACAAGAAAGTAAACACAGCAGACCTACATGTCCATGTAGTGGTGGAGTCGAGTCAGTGTAGTTATGACTGACAGCGGCGCATTGATTTTGTCACTTAATTTTGAAAATGCTAAGTTGCTGTATATATGCCTTTTGTCTGGCTCTGTCAAAAATTAAGGTAAATGGAGGTTGGGTCACAGGCTGGTGCTGTGGTGGGCCTGTTCTGTCCTGTTGTTGTTGTAGCTTAATGCTGTAAACGGAATATACACGATATATCCAAGCCGCCTCAGTCTGAAAGTGTTCTCTCTTCTCTTCTTGGACTCCACCGTAATTGATGCTTTTTTATATTCATTGATTTTTCAATACCCCTTTTGTTTTTCCATCTAGACGTTACAGGCCGGCCTTTACCCTGTGCTATACTGGGAGACTCAACTCACATTTACCTTACCAATCCGCATCAGGAAGGCAACCAAGATTGATGTGCGGAGCGTCCATGGAAGATAGGACCAAGAGGAAGGACGAGATTCAACTCCACAATTTGACCAGGATAATACAGTAACTTTAGTATCATTCATCTTTTAATTAATTGGAATCCTTTTTTCTCTTCAATCATTACGACTGTGTGTTGTGTGTTGTTGTTTGTTTGCTAATTGATCCCTACAACTATTTTTTACTTTTCTTTGCTATCTTTAAAAGTAAGCCCAGTACAACATGGAATTTGGGTCTCTGTCTGAGGGCATATATTACAGGCAAGGCAAATTGCATAGAATATACTGCTGCCCTGTACTGTCTTGTCTAGTAGGAGTTAGTAAGTACTACTCATTAACCATCAAGTTATCTTCATCATGCATGCATTGCCTTTTTCTCCCTTTATAGATTTTTTGGATAAGATCATGGTCGTCTGCCAAGATTGCGCTTTGCTTTTGTTGTCCATGCGTACTGTTTTTCTTTCTCAAACCTTTCCCCAAACTCCCCTTCCCATCCATTCATCAAACCCTAACCCTCTTCCCCCGGGCTGTGATTTATATTGAGGTGTGATGTGACTACATAAAATGTACACCAATTGATCACACGCTTGCTGGGGCAGATGTGGTAAAAGCAACACTAATTAAATTTCAAGGCAGGGCGAGGAGCTTCTTCTGCTTGCCCACCCATGCTCAGTCTATGTGCAAGCCGTCACCGGCTAATAGTACATCATAATTAATTGCCAGCATTGATTGGATTCATCATCAAACTCCTACCACACAGCAGTAAAGGTTACGAATTACGATTGTGTTAAGTTAAGTGACTCACTCGACACAACTACAGTTTGTAACTTCTTGTACTAGGATGTCCCCGCCAACATTATGTTTTATTTGACTTTAGCAGTTGCAAATGCAATATTGTTTGTTTGGCAGTCTTCTTCTGTACTGTATTTGACTTCGTTCTACTACTCCTCCCACAGTCGCTTTCAGGCAAGTGACTGTCTCTTTGTTATTTTTTTAGCAAATGCTGCTGGCAGTGTCTACTCTACTACTACCACCACAACCATGGCATCTTCTCCATTCTCTTGGGAAACCATGCAGCCATCGCTGTGCCGAACGTAATCATCATCAATCACAGGTAAGATAAGTTTGGTGGGAGGTATAATGGACTAGGAGGAGAGACTGACAGTACTAGTAGGACAAATCACTCAGTGAGGGGTACCGCATCTATCTGTTTGTGTTACATCATCGGCAGATTATTTAAATCAAACACTGGCTGCGGCCCTGCAGCAGCAATGAAAGAAACCATGTGACGTTAATTTGTAAAACAGTAACCCCCACAAAACATTAACATTGTATGTTGAAGTATAAATATAATTTATTACCCTAACAAAAATAAACTATCCCACACCTGACCCACCCCTCTCCCTAACCCCAACCAATGTCCAAAACGAAAAAAAGTCCAAAGAATGTCCAAAGTCCAAACCCCAACGCCCAATTCCCACCCACCAACAAAACGAATAAAAAAGGGGCAATGCAACAGGGTCCTATTATATTCGGCGGGCTTTAAGGTGTTTGTCCACCAGAATTTTAACCCGCTCCTCGAGTTGCTCCTCTAGCCGTGCCACCCGGAGGAGAATCTTGCGTCGAAATGCCCTGCAGTGGCATCCAGGGTGGGGGACAGCAGTGCTGGTTGCAATCGATTTGCGGCGGGCGGCTGCCAGACTGCGGCGCCGTACCACTGGAGGTCTGGCCTGGCTGGGGCCCGGGGCATCGGACGAGGCTGCTGCTGCTGCCGCCTCCTCCTCCTCCTCCGCCTGAGCCACCAGCCGCCGGTACTCGGCACAGATGGCCTCCAGTTTCCGGTGCCGGGCCCTGGCTGCCAACTCCTTCCGGGATGGTTTGCCTTGGGAAGGAGTACTATCTATATCAAGAAAGAAAAAGAATATTGTTGTAACCAGTACTCTTAGCAAAACAGTAACACAAAATTAATTCAACACATAATGGCACAGTAGCACTAGCAAGAAGCACAGTACATAACATTTCTGGTATAATAATCTATCTATCCTCCCACTTCCTCGGCCTGTAACATTTGTGGGAGTTTCAGGCATTATACTAGCACTATGGACTCCAGTACACCAGTCTTCTTCTTATCTCTACTAGTTTAGCGAAATGACATAACCTGGTTGTAGCCGGCATGCCAGCTCGGTCATCTATGCTTGCACCCAAGACAAACATACGAGTCATCATGACGCAGACTCACGTTAGTTTGATTTACTACTGTATGCAGGTGGGGAAGCTCGTATTTATTTTTCTATTACGGGTGGCACTGGCCATACTCTCTCTGTTACATGAAGCAGGGCAATTGGTCAATTTCACTTTAACAGTGCCCTGGCTACTACAAAAAGGCAGATTATATATCTGATCCAATGATCATTGCTTTTATGGGACGACGACATAAGGTCAGTAGCGGTCGGTGGTGGGACTCGGGGAGTGCTGCCGGGCGGTGACGTAGGGAGGGGCAGGGTGGGGGGTAGTAAACTATGGATTACGGCCAATTACAGGTAAGTAAACATATAAAGAAATAAAAGTAATTTTGTTGCGCCCACTGCATCGCTTTTGGCGGTGCAGTGCGCACAATGAAATTCGCTTTATTTATTTTTATGTTTACAGTAAACTTACCTGTATTTGGCCGCGTAATACATTGTTTACTGCTACCCCCACCCTGCCCCTACCCACATCGGCTTTGCTACTGTGGCGCGGTTTCTTTTACATTCCCTTAAAACTAAAACTGTGCATCCTGTGACAGTCTCCACCTATGCTGTCTATGATGAATACATACAGGCATCCATCCATTCTAAGTAAATGTCAATCATTCTTCTTAATCTCTCCACAAACCTTACTTTGTTTCGCCAACAACAACCCATGCGTCCACTCACTCCGTTGCTTGCCTTGGCTTAGAGTTTCACCCAAACACCGCTGATGATTCTTGCTATCCACAGTATCCACCCATACTGTGTCGCCCACCCAGGCAGGCATCCGTTCTTCTTTCACCTTCCACCCATCCTTCAACAACACATGCATCTGATTCCTATCAGCCACCTATATCCATGCTTCCAACGTATCCTTCTCTGCCAGTCATCAATCATATTAAATCTCGCCCGTCCTTCCTCCTTCCACCCTTCTTTCCCTTTTTATTCAACACATCCATCAAGGTCATCTGATCTGACTTTTAGTCTCCTCCATAAAACTTTCACAGCTGAGTTGGAGTCAGATAGAAGAGGCCATTGGTTAATCAAGTCACGCTGGTAATGCTATTGCTACTGCATTGCTAATGCTAAGTAAAGGGTGTCTTCTCTTCTTCAACCGTTGTATAATGTTCACTACAACTTCATACCTAATAAGTCTCAACAACAGTACAGTGAGTGAAGTCACTCAACACCCTTCCAGCTAGTGCAATGTCAATACGTAATGAATATAACTTACCATCGCCCGCCACTGCTGCTGGCTCACCCCCTGTAGCTCCTGCAGGTGCCGCATCTCCTTCCCCCTCCGGAATGGCCGAATCGCCGCTGGCCCCGCCGGCACTGGTGGTCGCTACTACGCCTAGATAAAAACATGACACATTTTTAGATGCCTGTGTACACCTCCCCCTATTTATATTTCTTCTTTTTCACTAGCAAGATTGAAAAAAAAAGTTAATACATACATATTATTATACATCACATTCAGTAGTCCAAATCGGGTACTAGAGTCAGTAGACACTAGTAGTGTTATGGTCCCTAGGGTCATTATTTATTATACTATACTCTACTCTTTGCAAAGTTAGCCTGAGCCATGCAACCATTTTTCGCTTCATGTCTTTTGCGCATGTTACCTCGCAGCTTGTTGTGCAGTAACAGTAAGACGCCTTTTTAGCCCACATGAGCACATACAGCTACTGTCTGAGCGTTGCGTACAAGAGGTCGAAAAACAAGCCACTTTGTTATGGAGTTCGGTTAGTCCGTATTGCTTAGCCATAAGTAACATGTTACACTTTTTTGGCAGGACTGACAAATGCTTGCATTATACTATCTAACGCGCACCATTTTTCTCAGGCAGAAGATTTCCTTCTACGAACCAGAGATTTGCAGAGCTTATGAATGATGCATGTAACCAGTAATTCTACGTTCTACGGTGAGGAGTCTCACAGAATTCTCACAGATCTTTTGTCTTCTAAGTTCTATCATCAATCATCATGCACTTGTTGTAACAATGTTTATTGTTTTAATCTTATGCATTTAGCTGTTGGAGCTGGCTGGAGTACACTGAATTTTATAGAACAACATACAGAGCTTGTTAGTTGAAAATAAACCTTTTAAACTTAAACATAGACTCTGTGGTATTTGGTGTGGTGGTGGTGGAGGTGGTGGACTTACACGAGTAAGTGAGCGAAAGGGTGTTATATTATGTTCTGGGTTGTGTAATCTCATTGGGTATCTTCGGGTGGGGGTTCGGGGACCTAATGAGAGTGAGACACTACACTATAGCTAGTCGTTCAGGGGATTGTGGGTTCACTTCTGACTGAGGTGTGAGGAACGTCCAAGTTCCAAACTCCCATCACCAACATCCTATTTCCTTGTGCATAGTTCTGCATGGGGCTGTACAGAATCCACACATCAGTAGTAGTATGTACTATATCCTATCAAAAATAGTCAAATATCTGGTTGGGCATTTTGTTTGTGGTAATTGTCAAAGCCTCAAGATTAAGAAGCCTAGAAGAGGACAACCGAAAGGACTGGACTCAGCTATTGGTAAATCGGAGTTTTATTCAAAACCGTACAATAAAGAGTGGCAATGCAAACTGGGCAAGCTTAGCGACAGACTAATAATAGTAGTAGTACAGACATTCATAGCAGAGGCAGTTAGAACTTAGAGGCAGGGATAACCAGAATTTAGAAACAGATAGTCAAGTCAAGATCAAAGAATCTTTTGTAAAAAATAGAATTAGGGAGTGGAACCATAATTAATAGTTCTGGAAAAATAAGGTGCAGTAAAAGTTAGGGCAATATAAATGTTAATATTAACCACTGGAGGACTTACTGGGACCAGCAGCAGGGCCCTCGGTAGAGGAGCGGTCCTCTGGTGGTTGTCCCGCCGACTCGGACCCCGTCTTCTTGCCCCTGGGTGCTGCAGATCAGTGATCATGTAAGATATAATAAAGAAAGACACAAACATTAATGATTGCTGTGAAACAAATAAATTATCTAAAAAAACGCTCAAAACGTTTTAGGAACCAAAAATTGCAATAAAATTGACCTATCTAATCCGATCGACTACTGGCTTGCGGGATTCACGGTCACGGACAGTCTACTTATTTGGGAACACTAATTCAGTGTTTCATTCGGATTGATTCAAATAAAATCCAGAACACTAACTAAGCCTAAGTACCACCTGACCTAGCCCACCTATTCCAGGCGGGCCAATTGTTCATTAAGTCTGCATTTCCATTTTTTTATTGCCCTCATAAATGCATATATGAGAAGGAGGACACATGCATAAATTGGTGCATAATGCATACACCAAATTGTTGGTTGGTTAAGTCTGATGTTCTGCAGCTGACTGACACTGCTAAGCTTACCACTCACTAAACAAACTACAAAAGGTTCTACTAGTAAGGACTGGGGTAAGCAGCACTCAGTGACAGAGGATGCGTCACGCAGACCGCTCAAAAATTATCAACTAATAACTAAACCTACTAACAAACTATCAATCCATCCACCACTATTTGACAGGAGGACAAAGGAAGGACTAGAGTCTCTCTAGAAATAGCATTACCTAACTGAAGTTCTCTAAAGTAAACTCTTACATAATAATAAGGACAAGCGAGCGCAAAGTTGCAAACAAGTAAGAGTAGCGCCCAGCACCTGTGTCCTACAATCACAGAAGATTTTGAAACGTAATTTACCTGCAATGTAAGCAGCAGTATTCTTGTTATTTGTAAAAAATGTATACACAAATCACAATACTTATACTACTATATATATTAGCTACTCACCAAGTCCCACGACCTCGACACCTAGCAGGTCCAACAGGTCCTGCTCCCGGTCGAGGATGTCTGACCACCGGTGGGCCAGCTGGTTATGGGTGCGCCGGACCCCTGAGCAGCGAAACACTGCCCGGCGCACCTTCGCCCACCGGCGGTGACGCTCCTGGGTCGGGTACCCGGAGCCTGGCCTGCCGCCTGCTGCCAAGGTCAAGGGGAGGTGGCGCTGAAGAAAAAAAACAAGGGCGGCCACCTCCGCCTCAGTAAAAAGCTGGCGGGCTTGCACCCCTGCAGGGCGCAGTCTGCCGCAAGGCAGGCGGCGGCTCTTGGGCGCACGCGCCTTGCCCTTCGAGCCGTCACTGCTGCCCTTCGCCATGGTTCTGGGGTGGGACTGGGAGGAGGCGGAAAAGAAAAGTTAGAAGGGAAAAATAAAGTTAGGGGAAGAAGTAGGAGCTTAAAGAAGAAAGTTATATAAAACAGTCGAAAAGTAAAAAAAACACAGTAAAAAGTAGAAAAAAATGCAAAATATAGACTTAGGCAGAGAGAGAGATAGATAAGAAATAAAGAAAAATTGAAAAACAGTGTAAAAAACTAAGGATTGCAAAGATTGAGGGAGGATAGAAAAGCAGGCCCAGAACCATAGCATAGAGTGAAAAACAAGATGGCCGCGCCCATCGCGACCGCGTGGGTAAGTTCGCGCGATATTTCTCCCCGAGCACGCAAAAAGCGTCGCGAACACGTACGACGCGTTCCCGAACATGAAATGCGCATCGCGAGCACGCTATACGCGACCCGGAACAGGAAATAAGGCATCGCGAACGGGCGGGACAAGTGAAAAACAAGATGGCCGCGCCCATAGGCGACCGCATGGGTAAGTTCGCGCCCCCGAGCATGCAAACAGCGTCTCGAACACGCACAACGCATTCCCGAGAAAGAAAAACGCATCGCGAACGGGCGCGACAAGCAGCTACGCACGCTCGCGAAGCTATGCGTAGCTCACGTAGCGCTCCGACGTCTTCGCGTAGCTTCGCGTAGCGCGACTACGCGAACTACGCCCAGGGTTAATCATAGTGACAGGTTATCTCTGGGGATTAATGCACTTGTTGGAGAGGTAAATGTACATTCTGTGGTCACCGGTACAACGCATCATAAACTAGCACAGAGGGATAATGTGCTTGTTTCAGAGCATACAGTGTAACATGTAGGCCACACATTTGTGTTTTATGTAAGAAAGCTCAGTGGGTTAATGTTTTAACCTTGTGTTTCCTGTAGGTCACAAGGTAAATGCTGATAATACAGCTCAATGAGTCATGCATCCACATTTTACATGACGTATATACCTACACCTCTTACATACAAATCCATCTTCCAAATCTCAATGTGTCACTTAGGAACCTTTGAAGAGACATGTAAAGGTCTTTGTTTCCTCTAATGGGCATCTGTCTGAGTTTGGACTCAAGGTGTTGGAGTGTACCTGTGGTTCTTTGGCATCCAACTACTCGGAAACTTGACTGACAAAGGAAGCTGCTGACTGTTCTTTAAGAGTTTTCCATCACCCCCTACAGGTGCCCAGCATGTGTTCCAGAGTTTGACATTGCACTGGAAAACATCCAGTGGGATTCAGTATAACAGTGCAGATTCAGATTCGTTTGGATCCCTTCTATTCTTGCTCTGGCCTTGCCAATGTCAGTGTATGCCTGGATCAAAAACTTGAAGTAAATTGACTATGGTTATCTCATGCTGACTGTTATGATGCTAATGGCCCAAAAGGTTTTCAATGTCAGATCACAATGAAGAGCCACTTCAGGTGTTTGATGGACCGCTGAAAAGAAAGGCATAAGCATATTTACTTTTTGTAGTTTCCATTCATGTTCAAAAAGCAAGTGAAATTGGACTGTTTTGCTATAACCTGTCTGCTTCTGAGTTAGTCATTTTGTCAATGAGTTAGTCAGTAAATGATCAAGTGAGCTATTTGTATAGTGCACAGAAGCGAGTGAACCTCCTCTTAGTACTGATGTAAAATACTTTCAGCAGACATAGGGCTTGAGTTTGGCAGAGGGTTACTCTGTCACAAACATGACATATATCCCGTCCACCTTATTACAAGTGCATTAGAACCTATAGTAACGTTTCATAAAGTGGATAGGATACCTGTAACGTTTGGAATAGAGTGACCCCTCTCCAAACTCTAAATCAGTCCCATAATGTCAGAGCCACTATTTTAAGTGAGCAGCAAATCATCAATGTTATATGTAGCCTCTGTCTGCTGTGCCTTTCCATAGTGATACAAAGACCCCGCCTTCAAGTAATCACATACAGACGTACCCTCTGGGCAGCATTAGTAGGTGGCAGTTCATATGCGCTCCCATTCATTTTCTTTCCTGGAGAAATTAAAATATCAAATAGAAAAATGTCAGGCCAAACTGATTTAATAATTTATTTACTGTTTGTAAAGACAAATAGAAGTAGGAGAGTAAGGTTTATGTAAGGTAGGCCAATGAGACCGATGGAATAGAATAATTCCACAGAGCCAAGGACTTCTGGTGCAAAAGTAGTTTCATCCGCAATCCAGCCCTCTTGTGCAATTACGATCCAGACAATGAATGAATAGCGATCCTTCCCCACACTCTTTTATCTCCTGCCTGCATTCCATCCTATGCTCCAGTTCCCTCGAACAACAACAGGGTAACGACAAGTGCATTGTACCAGTTTACAAGGAAGCATCATTTGATATGTGCATTATATGATAACAACACAAGCACAGCATGGCAACGTTGCACTCACCATCTACCCGCAGAAGTTGCACTAATTATAAGAAACACAAGCGCAACATAATCAATGTCATGCTCGTACATTCACGTTGACATGCTACAGTTTACATACAAAGCTATTTGAAACCATGGTAGTGCCAAGACAGACATCTTAAACCCACAGACACATTGAACCAACACCTGAGCCAAACTCCTCACACCAAAACTACTAAAAACAGAGGGGCTGATTTAGACTTTGGAGGGTAGGGTATTTTATTGCAATGGAATACCCTCTTTGCCAAACTCAAGTTTTGTCCGCCCGATATAGAGGCGGGTGGACCTCCAGTATGTGGCTGAAGGAGCCTACCTCAGCTCAGTTGCCAGCATAGTCCTCCAATGAAGTATGGTAACAAATAACATCATCCTCCCTATTTAGAGTGTACGGTGTTTTGTGTTTTTTGTTGCTGCCTATCACTACCAGATAAAACCTGGCAATGAGGGACAGCAAAAAAAAGTATTGACCCCAGCACCATGGGAGGAAACTCTCATGGTGTGGGGGGGATTTGTTTTACCTTTTTCAATACCTCCTGCTTTAGGGAGTTTGTTTTTTAAAAATGTACGATTTTGTAAATGTTGGATGGAGGGCTATCCTTTTTGACGGAGCAGTCCATCAAACTTTAATTAATATTGACAGGAAATGGCATGGTGGTGGTTCCTGTCAATGTGAAGAGTGTCTCCAGTGCTGATGGATAACTCTAGATTTGGTGGGCAGCGATCCCCCGGGATGGTGGAGATAATGTTCTCCACCAACATGACCGAGTATCCTCCACTCATCAAACTAGAAATCAGCACAGAAATCTTTAAACTGGCTTACAACTGAACCTCATAGGCATGATATAAGAATATAAGAAAATGCGCCACCTTTCCGATCAGACCCTGACATCCCATTTGATTGTTTAGGGCTGATCTAATACAGTGATCACTACAATTGCATATTTAAGACATTTTTGACTTGTGCTATTACATGTCCTTTGTGGTAAATTAAAGCAGTGCTTTGTGCAAACCATTACAACACTATTATGAAAGCAGGCTTCTTGTGATAGTAACACATGGCAAGAATGTTTGTGCATATTTATTGTGTGGCATCTTGTTGTTGAGCTGGAGATGTGTTCTGTTATTTGTTTGTTCTGCTATGTTATTATGCTGCATTATTGCAAAGTGATGTAGTTGTGTTGTGCTACGCTATTCTTGAGTTGAGTTCCCTTTTGACTGTTTTGATGTGTTGTGACAGGAGTACCCAAAAACATTAGTTGGTGTTACAGCTTCTGTTTTGCACTTTCAAAGATACCAGTTAATTATGTTTGTAACTAAGCAGCTGTATTAGTGTCTACTGATGTGTACTGATTTTGGTTCTTTTATTTAACCAAAAGAGTTTTCTTCGTTTTTCTGAAGAATTCTTGTAGTTTAGTCTCCAAAAACCCAAATATATCACATGGATTCGAAAGAAACCTCTTGTGGCTGCTGAACCCAGCTATGACTTTAAATGCTTCCGTCCGAAACTATTTAGGGGACGCAGAGCAGCCAGGGGCTATTAGGCTACAACTGTGGTGGTTGAGGTCATTTGTCACTTGTGAACTGTGATACATCTTACTATGGATCTGTAAACCGAGTCAAGTACACCCTTCCTGCCCTTCACTCTCAGGGTTGCAAGGGTGAGCAGTCAAAGTCTTGAGGGAAGAGGTGTGGCGCAGCGGCCAGGGCCACTGACTCCAGAGCCCGGGGGCTCACGGTTCAATCCCCAGCACCATTGGCAGATCAGCCCAGCACCATGTGACTCTGGGCAATAGCTTGCTTAATCTTCCCGACGGCCCCCAGCGCATTGACACCTTCGGGTAATTGTTCGCGCTTTACAAATACTGGACATTTACATTTTATTTATTTATTTCGCAGCTTGGTAGTGGTGGGGACACAGACTCAGAATGGAAACAGTAAGCAACAGACACAAAAATTAATTGTCCAGCTCAGTGCTTATCCTAAAGTAAAAAGAAAGCAATTCAATATCACAACAGAATAGAATACTACCCAACTAGATAGGGGGGCAAAACTACAAGGTTAACAATCTGGCCCATTGGCTCTTAGTTAAGCACTACATTTTCTTCCAAGGGTACAGTGTCCCCCATTGTCTTTGGTGGCTTTCCTGTGATTTGGACTGATTAGGCACAGGTGAAAGTTCACTAAGCCTCCGACACATTGGCAACATGTCAGTTTGAACAGTTATTAAGCTCAAAGAGTTCTCGTCATTATCTTTGTGCGTCCATGACACCAGTTTTTAGTCTTTTGAGGCCAGGCCTTTCGTTACCTTCTCAGCAGAAACATGCTTGGCTGTCACTGGATGGTGCACTAAACAGGCTCGCATTGTCGGCATCTTCTTTATCATTGTTCGTTACAGGCGGCTGTCTTGCTCCTCACTGAAGTGCTCAGCACAGCAGGTTCGACTGACCATTGCTTGTCTTTGAAAGTTGTGGCCTATCAGCCGGGAACAAGTCACATGCTTTAAAGGGTCCTCTTTGGAATGCATTACATGTCAGCAACCATAGCACCAGTCCTTCAGACATACTGCAGAAGTGCTGGGCAGCACACAAGTTGTTGTTTGTTGGTTTCACAGTTTCCTTAAGCAGTCCGCCACATGAACCATGTTCTGGGAGAGCAGGCAACCCATCATAGCTTAGGTCAGGCCGGGTGATGGTCCCGCTTGGCAGTCAGCTTTTTTTGGGTACTCTACAAACAGAGTACATGACTGGAATTTTCCTCCAGGACAGTCTTTCTTACTTCTGAGTCAGGCACTCACCTTCCCTCTCTGTGAAGAGAGGTGCCCACCGCTTCTCCAGCAAATGGCTCAGAATTCAGGTAATGTCCTCTCAACTCTGGGAGACAGGAGGTCATACAGACACCAGCCCTAGTCTGACTGCAAATCTTCGAGGACTCTGCAGAGCACCTCCTTTCTTGATCAGGAAAAATTTGGAACTGGAAAATAAGTGAAGTTATTTAGGCCCCACTGTTGTGCTTAGTTTTCAGACAGGGTTGTAGGTCCACTGTCTAAGATCCTAGAACCAGTTTGGGGTGGTTTCCTTTCAAATGTGATCTTCTGGCAGTAGTGCAGACACAGCCTTTGTGCAGGGGGATGGCTCTCGCAGCAGGTATTGATGATGCTGGCCCCAAGCAGGAGTATCCAAATCATGAGCACAATGAAGTGTGAAATCTCTGCATCCAGCTGTCATCAGCCTTCCTGTAGTAGCAATCAGGAACAGACAAAAGGGCAGGCCCTGTCTAGAAACATGGCCACATTTAACAAGAGTATCTGCAGACCCATCCCTCTCCCCTAGCATCCCCCTAATGTGAGTTCTCTGGGCAATCTAAACAGCAATCACTTGCTGAAAGGTCCTCATAGAATTTCTGATGGTAGCCCTGTCACCAGGTCCTCTCACTTCAGAATCTGGGTCTCTATCCTCCAGCCACAGAATGCAAGTGATACACGTCCACTGTCTAGGGAAGCTGCATCCGCCCTCTATCGTGTGCCATGTTAAACCAGAGGCCATCCAAAGTGGGCCTCACTGGTCCCAGTGAATATACTCTCATTGCACACAAAGTCTCACTGTCATGTATGTGCCACAAATTCACTGAACGTATGCTATCGTCACACATACATTATGTGAGTGCAAGAGTCTGGGTGTCACACTAAAGTGTAACATGTACCCAAGTGGGACCAACGCACGACACTCCTCTAAGACACAGAAAAAAGGGCTGTTTAGAACTATTCATTCTTAAAAATGGGCACACTGCCACCACCTCTTCATGGAACAGCCCAATACAAGGACAGTAGTCCCATGTTGATAAAAGAGGGTACCTCTCCATGTCACAGAACCATTTGAGACCTTGACATTACTAGAAACTGGCCTGGGCTGCAGGCTGCAGTGCGCATGTTAGATTAGCTGGGTTGGTAAAAAGTCATGATACCAGTTTCATTGCATTTGTGTCACTCTGGACAGGGGTGCATACCTGTATGCCATGCAGAACACATTCCCTTCCCAACAAATTCTCTTCAACTGAACCATCCCTGGTTCTCAGGAACATATGATCTAACTTCAGAGTGTAGTATTGCCTTGTATCATGGAATTATTCTGGTCTATTCTACTGATTTTGTATGAAGTCCCTGGTGTCATTGACACCCTTGAAACTTTCTTTATAGAAACTTTGGTATTGACTTGTATGAGGACCAAGGACAGAAGGTAAGCCTTTAAAAGATTGGTGGACAATTACTTCTAAGTTCTCAGCAGGGCCCTGAAATGACTCAACTTTGGTTATTGGAAGGTTCACAGGATCCTACACGGTACATCAGCTGGCTAAGTTTTAATATGTTAGTGTTTTGGGTCTATATGCCAAGAACCATCTTTTCTCTGGTTACATGGAGCTGTGATTGCATGAACTGTCCACGGAGCAACCCCTCAGTGGTATATGCCTTACTATGCCTGCAATGTGTGAGAAGGACCTCACAATTCCCCTGAGGGGAGGGATGACCCTAACAGACCAGCTCTCTCAGTCTTACAAGGACCTGAATGGACACAAGGCTAGGATGGACAATCATGATGCCTGATTGAACCTCTGGTGGGAAGATTCCGTAAGACTATTTCATTGAAGCCTGCCTTTACTAGGCATGTGAGTGAGGAAAATGGTTCAAAAGATGGAGAGGCATTCCAGAGCAAGATCTGCAGTTTTTATAGACAGTAAGTGGGTGGCATGATAAGAGCTAATAATCCTATTTGATAGTTAATGGTCTCTGTGGGGGAGGCAGGGGAGCACACACATCTAAATGTGGTCCCTTCACACAGACTTAGACCCATGAGTAGCTGTGACATGTGTTTGCGCTTCCCAGCTAGGAATTATTCAAATAGCCTAACACTTAGGTGGGCACTAGGGGAAAACATTCTCACACCTTCCCACAAAACTTAGGTCTCAAAACTTACCGTTCACTACTAGAGTGATTATCATATAAGCACCTAGCAATTACAGAGGAGCAGGATGAAACATGTCCAGAAGATCTAGCCTGCAGTCCACATATATAGTTATTTGTAGTTATTTGTACATTGTAAGGTTCTAGAGACAAGCAGTGGACCCCCTTGCAATCAACAGTCGCACCAAGAGTACTGTAGTGCCTGAGTATAAGTAACGACTCATGTGCAGCAATCAAACTCATAACAGGTATTCCCCAATAACATAACAGCACCCATTCCCTTCCCCCATTCCATCCCATATCCTCGTGGTGTCCTATCCTCACACTTAGATGACGGCAAGGAAGAAGAGTATGTAGTAGGGTGCTATCTCTGCTGCATTGTGACTATTCTGTTCTGGATGCTCTAGGTCACAGTTAACTCTCTTCGGTTTTGGGTGGATAACTTGGCATTGGGCAAATAACAGGTCGTGATCGCTACAATCTCTGTCTACAGGTCTGGTGGGCATGAGGGCACTCATCCTGAAGAGTTGGTTTCATCATCATCATCATCATCTCCCTCACTCAGTTCAGTTAAACTCTTTATTTCGGTAAAATACCATAAAATAGACAAGCAAATATGTTAAAATATAAGGCATTAAGAACCACAGAGATATTTTTTCAAAAGACAATATAATCCTTATTTAAATAAAGGGAATAAATAATTTAAAACAGAATGCTCAGTTACCTAATATAACTACAATTAGATTTAAAATCAATCATTATCAGATGTTAAAAAACAGGGCACTGATTTACATAATCCTTGAAGCTACTTCATATTTCTTCCTAGCGTACCACATACTCAATATAAATCTGGAAACGGCAAACACCATAAATGGCATCAAATCAGTCTGCATAATTCTACATGCCTCCAGATGTCTAGTAACTGCTAAACATCTACATACAGGAATTATCCACCTAGCCCTGCTATAGGTTGGGCAGAAAAACAGCATTTGGGCTATGGTTTTCTTTTCATGTCCGCAAGTTGAGCATCCCATTGCAACTAAATCTATTGGCTTTGCCCATCTTGAGGTGAATGTGCAAAGTGGCAAAGTACCATATCGAAAGTGCATATAAAGTTTCCTCACCAGGATCGGCTCAAATCATCTAAAAAGGGTTCTGTGATATAAGTATCCTTTATCATTATAAAAGCACCTGTTAAAATACCCAATGTCAATGAAGTTAAGAGCTTATACAACCTATGTGATCTAGACCTGGTTTTTAGTTTCTTAGCTGAGCTAGTACAACTGCTGGTCCCTGGATCTCCCCACATATTGGGTAAGTCCATTTCAATAAATATATCTCTAATATATTTTATTCACGGAAGATCAGCAGCAGCAGGATATCGAAGAATATCCTCAAGACCATTACGATAGAATATCAATTCAGAGGTAGCCCATAGGCTTCTCCAAAATGTTAAAGGTCTAACCTCTGCTTTTTCCGTGATTGGTCTAGGGCCGGCATCCATTCTTAGAGGGATCAAAGGGGTACTCCCTGTCTCATTGTATCAACTAGCTCCATTGTATCAACTAGCAACTCAGGAAGGGTTGAGGTTTCCAGATGGAGATAGAGTGTGTGTAGAGTTATCACCTCATTAGCATGAGTAAGCCACTAGGGAATTCCAGAGTGAAGACATGTATAATTATGTGTACCCTGCATTTACTCAGGATCCTTTCATCTGGTTGGAGAAAAATGTCTGGGCTGCAACCTAGACCTCGTGGCTGCACAGTCAACAATTAACTAAACCGGGGTGGCATGGTGAGCAAAAGAATGATGGATTTAACCCAGATCTCTTGACTGGGGATGAATGTTTTGATTTGTTCTGCATTCCGTCCATCAATTGTGTGTCTTTTGCTTTCTTGCTCTAAGTGCGCCGGGTATGCCAAGACGCGGGTCCCGGGCTCACTGTGCCACTGGATTCAAGCTATCCTGGCTGATGAGGGGGGAAACCCCGAAACCGGTCCTAGGATGCTTGTTTCCGGTCCAGGGAGGACCTGGCTTGGCAGTTTGGGCTGGACTGTTCCCATGAGGCACATGGTCAAGACTGATTTGCATATGGCCAGGTCTAAACTGGGGTTGCATGGTGAGAAAAAGAATGATGGATTTAACCCAGATCTCTTGACTGAGGGTGAATGTTTTGATTTGTTCTGCATTCCGTCCATCAATTGTGTGTCTTTTGCTTTCTCGCCCTAAGTGCGCCGGATATGCCCAGACGTGGGTCCCGGGCTCACTGTGCCACTGGATTCAAGCTATCCTGGCTGATGAGGGGTGAAACCCCGAAACCGGCCTTAGGATGCTTGTTTCCGGTCCAGGGAGGACCTGGCTTGGCAGTTCGGGCTGAACTCTTCCCATGAGGCAAAGGGTCAAGACTGATTTGCATATGGCCAGGTCTAAACTGGGGTGGCATGGTGAGCAAAAGAATGATGGATTTAACCCAGATCTCTTGACTGGGGGTGAATGTTTAGATTTGTTCTGCAATACGTCCATCAATTGTGTGTCTTTTGCAGTCAACAATTAAGGCAGGTATTAAGGCGCACTTCCTCCCTCTTACCCCTTCCCACACACCAACAAAGCATTTCTTGTATGCAACTACTTAACACATAATAGAAAACGTACCACAAATCGAAATTGTTATTTTCCTGATTATGTATTAATTTCTACCTTTTTAGGAGTAAATTACTCAAAAACAAACCTCTATTTCTTCTTAGTTACATGCTGAGAAAAACACCAGGCATGCAGGTAAATGATGGGACAAACAGACAGGATAGACAGACAGATAACCCCTTCTTGCATACTCCAACGCTTTGAAGTATACATGATGTCAGCAGTCCAACAAGCATGTTAAATAAGATGGCCATGATGTAAAGCTGTGAAGAGGCACCTGCCATGCGTGACATATTCACCCAGTTTTGACATTTTAACTAACATTCATTTTGGGCACGGCACTTATTTTTCCTCAACAGATATTGACGCAAGCAAGAGAGAGAAAAAGACACGAACGGGAAAGGAAGAGAAAGAGGGAAAAACTGTCACAAGGAGTGGAGAGCATGCAGGGACGTGACAGGCACCAGTGAGAAGAAGGGGCAGCAGGGTCTGGGAGTGGATTAAAGAGGCCTCAGGAGAACTCAAGCCCACGCAGCCTTGGTATACGGTGCGCCGATTCTTAGTAGCACCGCCGGAGCAGAGCGCTGGGCACCGGCTCTCATTCTTATACGATCTAAGCACTGGCGTGATGATACAGAGAGGCTTACCGTGGGGGTTCTTCCTCATCCTCCTCACATTACATAGACAGAGGGCTAAACTTAACCAGCACACGAACACCACTCCAGCTGTGATAACAACAACAATGTGGCATCTTTCTGCAAAACAAGGAATTACATTGTTATTAAAAAGAAAAAAATAGTACCTAGAAAGCAAAATATACAGCGGTAAAAGAGTGAGCGCTAATATCACAACACCCTCAATTTAAGAAAGTCTTGAAGAGATGTCTGATAAGCACTACCCTGCCAAGAAGGGAGCACCAAGGGCCAGAACCACCAAGCATTTCAGGCTGGCTTTATTACATGTCTGGTGATAAGCAGGGCAATGCTTGTTGCAACCATCTTTTACCACCATATTATGAAAGCAGGCTTGTTGAGTTTGTAAATTGTGATAATATTTGTGTATAGTCAAGCAGACCGCTGGGGGGTAAAACAACAAAACTACACCATATGACAATCATACACCACAATAGCAGCAAATTCAGCACAACACAATAATGCAACAATAAGACAGCAACAAATATACAACACAACAGAATACAATACACCAACAAATTGAAGCTAAATAACAAAACAACTACATCATAAAACACAACGCAATAACACAACATATCAATATGTATGCACAATAAAATGGTGCACCATCACAACAACACAAATTCATGAATTTGTTGTGTTGCATTTTGTGCTCTGTTTTGGTGAGGCGCTGTTCTGTTTTTGTTCTACTTTCTTCTCTTTTGTTGTGTTGTGATACTTTGCTGCATCTGGTTGTGCTGTTATAATAGTATGATATGGTGTTAATGTTGTGTAGTGTATTAGTGTCTTTCTTTTGTTGCTGTTTTAAGATATCTTCTTCTTCTGTTTCTTAATTATGTAACTGTTATTTTGTGTTCTGCTATTGCTAGGTTATTTTGTCTTCCTGAATTGTTGCTGAGTTGTTTTAGGAGTTTGTTGTGTTGTGCTACTGTTACTTTTTTCTGATGGTGATGCATTGACTTTTGTATTGGCGCAGGTGGCCGAGGTTAACTTGGTGTGTTTCCTAGAATTAGTACTGGCAGACCAGCTGTTGTTCGACTATGAGGCTCAAGTAGGAAGTATACCGGAGCCGTAGGAGAACCTCCAATATGGCTACCTGTAGCATATTGGAGTAAATGTCCCTTATCATGCATATTTAGTGGAGTATTTGTCCTTTATCTTGTGTATAAGTAATACACCATCATACACCACACTTATGCTACTGCTGCTGAAACACCAGGGTACACGTCAACCAGGAAGTGTACTGTTGGAGCTTCCAGACAGCCAAAGCGGATCACAGAATACTACGCCAGAGGATGGCTTGTGAGGGGCAAAAAAAAGCGAAAACCATTAAAGAAAAAAGTTGGAAACCAAACACATTAAGCTTCGCAGGACAATCAGATATTAGCAGAGCTTGTAAGGAGACAGAGCTGGCCTCTGAGCTATCGAAGGAGTGCTCCAAGGAGGACCTGAGCAGAGACCGCAGGGGAGACCATTGAGAAAGCCGTACTGCACAGGACAATCAAGGGATATTGCGGTTTGAGGCAGAGTGAGCAGCAAGCCCTCATTAACGGCGTAAGTGATATCTCTACACTAGGTGAGAAACCTGATAAATTTTTGCATGTCCAGTAATGATAATAATATAAATGGCAGAGAACTGGGAAATGTTGGCAAGGATGTCAAGACTGTCTATGGTCACGCCGCAGTGTTTGGTGCAAAGATAGTGTTTCTTGGAAGACAACTGACCAAATAATACGAAAAATGAACAGTAATAAATCTTGTGCCTCGTCATCTGGTTTTCAAACAAGTAGGACTGAGAGGGCTCTCAAAACCAAATGGTAAACCTCAAAATGTCAATAAAATTAAGTGAATCCAAATATAAACTATGCTGGCAAAAACTAGAAAGGAAAATTTAAAAAGACATATGGAGAAGCTTTTCATTTTTTGCTGTAGATGGCTCAGTCAAAGAGCTAAGCCTTAAAAGAGGTAGGAACTGAGACAGTCATCTCGGGGGATGGAAAAGTCCCAAGTAGACTATACAGATGATAGCATCTTGCTCACGGATACAGTGAAAGGTAGCAGCAAGGGCAGCAAACAAGGGTATACTTTGAAATGGGATCACTCAGCATCTATTTTCAACCCACAGTTGAAGTACAATACAAAAAAGTTACGCAGGAAGTCAGGTTAGAAGCCATAATCAGGATATACCCGCCGTGCACGATGGGGACCAATGTGCAGAAGGAGAAACAACTCTTCAGGCTGTATATCAGCTTATAGCCACTCATAGGAAAGAAATATATTGTCAATACTTGGCCCTTAGGAGTGATAATCAAAAAACGAAAACCACTATGCGGAAGGCATTTGGATATGTTGGAGCTCTGAAAATGAAGATAAGAGAGATTGAAGCAAGGACTGAGGAAATCAAGAAGGTGGCAGCACAGGCGTGACAAGTGGTTGAGGATCACGGGAAACAACTGATAGACATTCAGTAGAAGTTGGAAGCCTTTGAAAATAGGGGACTAAGAAATAATCTCAGAGTCCTAGATGTAGAAAAAGGGTTGAAGGATCAGACTCGAGGAAATCTGTTGTGGACTTATTTCAACATGCATTTCCTGATCTTACAGATGCACAAATTCAACATGTGCATCGCTTATTACACAGGAATGTGCAATGTCAGAAAACAGACACTAGCTCAGGGGAAGAACCAATGAATCCCAGAATAAAACTCATTTGGATCGGCTACGTTCTTTTGAGACAACAGATTTTTCAAAAGGTGTGTCACAATAACCCCATCAAAGTGGATAGCTCCATTTTTGTGCAATTTGACTTGTGACTTAGCACTGTTGTAGACTGAGAGAGATGATTATCCTATGCATAATTTAGATTTTTCACAGCCTGATGGGCAGAAAATCAGGATTTTATTAAAGACACGGAGGCTAAGATTATGCAATCTTAATTCATGGGCTTGGGCCAGAAGTCTTCCTACCCCCGCACCCGATCCCACGCAATGTCTTTTTCGGGCCTTTAAGGCTGAAAACGAGCTTTACCCAGCGCGTCGGTCTCCCCGTCGAGACCGATCTTGCGTGTGTTTAGGCCTTTAAAAATAAATAAAGGCCGCGCCCGTTGCTACGCCAACGGGACTTCATCAGTAAACAACCTGCGAGCTGGACTCAGCAACCTGAGACCGACTTGTGGAAATCAATACCCGAGTCCGACGAGCGCGAGAGCAGCGAACGTCAAACAACGTGTTGCGTGCCTCACTGGCCTCGGAAATAATAATCAACAATACCTTGAGGCCAACGAGTGCGAGAGCAGCGAACCTCAAACAACTTGTCGCGCACCTCACCGACCTCGAAAATAATAATTAAAGACTTATTAAATAACAAGCCTTACCATTCAGTCCCAGAGGAGACTAATCAATGGATCTCTCTCACCCTTGCGACGCGTAATAACCGCAGGCAACACAACCCCGTATAAAAAAAACAAATACATGGGAGATAGATCCCAGCAATAAAATAAAGAAAGGACTTTAGAGGAAAAGCCTTGAGAGACACACAGCGGCCATTTTAAGAGATTGGGACATAATATTGAAAATACTACGGCTGCCATTTGGATAGCTTGGGAAACCAACTGATTTCTGGCAGTTGTAGTCAAGCCAACTGACATCAGCTGCTTCCTAGCACAGAGCCCGACAACACTGATACCTATTTACCTGTCCTCATGTCCCTTGACCCCCTTAGTAAGTACCATGGAGGATAGGATGGAAGGGCTGATAAATAAAGCTATAAATAAAGTCATTAGGTCGTTAGACAACACAATCAATAAAAAACTGGAGGCTCTCTCCCAAAAAGGCTGGCCAACTGCTAGCACAAGACACCCTGAAGGAGCAGACAGGGCGAATAAAGCCCAGAGAAAAAGAATGGCAGAGGATAACATAACAAAAGGGGTTAAAAAATTGAATCCATTTAACCAAGTGACATCACACATTTGCTGTGAATCAGATGGTGCCTTGGGCACTACAGACGGGGAAGAAAAAGGCCCAGCCACTATCCCCATCGACAGCGATAATGATTTGGAGGACAAAATTAACCTGTCCTACTCCTCCGACTAGGATGCAGACATTGAGGAAATTGAACAAGGGAATATTGAAACAAGCGACGAGACACCAAAGGCCTCTGGGTCAAAAATGGGCACTGTTGACCCTTTTGTGGAGAGTATGTTTGACCCACAACTCATTAAGCACCCTCTAACCCCAGAGTGGACCTCTGCTCAATATACTGCCGAGTACCTCTCCTTCTGGCTTCGGAAAGCAATACCAAAAGAAGTCAGATCTCGCCTAAGATCTGAATGCCAACGCCTCTCCTTACCATACAAGGTAGCCTCAACCCCAGAATTAGACCCAAAGGTGGTGCCATTTATCTCTAAAGGAGGAAAAGACCCGAGGAAAGGCCTTGAAAAGGGCCTAATGTCCTGCCAGGATCGCCTATTCTACATTATAGGCCCACTCACAATAATGTTTGAAATGGCTGCAGGGGTATACATTGATGATTCCCACATTGATCCAAAGGAATTACGCCAATGGGCGCAAAGAGCCATTTGCCTCCTAGGGAACGCCTACACAGTCCTCTCAAACGAGAGAAGGAAAAGTGTCCTACTCAAAATAGACCCAAAGCTGGTTGAACTGGCCATGAAAGAAGGAGGCACGTCGTCCTAGGGCCTACTCTTTGAAGATGACTTCATTAGAGACATGGCAAAGTACGTAGGGGTATTCAGCTCCATCCAAAAGTCCCAGAAGGAGTATTTCAGGATAGGGTTTTTGGCAGGGTCAGGAGAACAAGGGGTCAGTTCCTCAGCCGTGGCCAAAGCTCTTCAAGACCCGACATGGGACTTGGCCAAAGATTTACGCACCCAAGCTTCGGTTCCCACTCCACCTTCTACCCACAGAGCTTGTGGTAAAGGATTCAGAGGGGAGAGGAGACAAAGAGGCTTCTTGACAGGTAAGAAATACCAAAGACCTTTCACATACCCCATTAAAGTTGGGAGGGAGATTGGCCCAATTCTCTGGGAACTGGAATATAGTAACTCAGGACCCTTGAATCTTAGAAACAGTAAGGGGATACAAAATCAAATTAATTGCGACAGCACTACAATGAAAAATCACCCAGGAAATGGTATTCTCAGAGGAAGAGACACTTCTGGTATCACAAGAAGTAGAGGACTTACTGACCATAGGAGCAATTCGAGAGGGGAGGGAATCTGGGTACATCAGCAATATCTTTCTGGTAGAAAAGAAGGACAAAGGGTTAAGACCAGTGATAAACCTGAAAGAGTTGAACGGATGGGTGGCTTACTACCATTTAAAAATGGAAAGAGTACACCTATTAAGAGACATATTAATGAAAGGGGTCTGGCTAACCCGTCTAGAACTCAAAGACGCATACATGACCATCCCAATTTGGCCACCATATCAAATATTTCTTCAATTCACCTGCGGGGTGGGGAGGACATTAGCAGTTCTGCAGCCTCCCCTTTGGTCTCTCCTCAGCCCCTTGGTGCTTGACCAAAGTTCTTTGCCCCGTAGTAGGATGACTCAGAGCAAGAGGAACAAGACTAATACTCTATTTAGATGATATCCTAATAATGGTCCAATCCGCGGAAATGGTGTCACACCACACAGACCTCACCAAAAACCTATTAGAACACTTGGGGTCTATAATAAACAAGAAAAAGTCTTGCGTTGCTCCAAGCCAGGAAACGCAGTTCCTGGGCTTTGTCATAAACACAACACAGGCAGAATTAAAATCACCTGGAGAAAAGTTAAGGAAACTCTGCAAAGAACTGAGGAAAATATTAGGGAAGAAGGAATTTCAACTAAGAGCCCTAGCAAGGATTCTAGGTCTCCTATCCTCAACAATTCAAGCTATTTACCAGGCCCCTTATACTATCCAGCTATCTAAAGACTCAAAGCCAAAGCATTCGGATGAAGTCAATCCTTTTCCCAAATTATATCTCTGGACCTGGACTCAAAGAAGGAAATACTCTGGTGGTTAAAGAATGCAGAAGCATGGAATGGCAGATCCATCTTTGGGGAAGAACCGTAGATAGTGCGAGATGTGGCAACTCAGCAGCAGGGGGCCGCTGGACAGAACAAGAGAAGGAGTTGCATATCAACTGTTTGGGGTTAGTGGCAAGCTCCTTTGCAATTCGCTGCTACACCAAAGACTTAATGAAATGTTCTGTGATGCTGTGGATGGACAACGTATCTGCAGTCAGATATGTCAACAAAATGGGGGGCCCTCACTCCAAGAGTCTGGCGGATTAAGCGAAGTTCTTCTGGGGTAACTGCCAGAACAAAGACATTTCAGTAGTAGCAGAACATATCCCAGGCCTGAGCAACGGGGGTGCGGATTGGTTCTCCAGGAATTTCAGAGATTCCAGCAATTGGAGGTTAGACAAGGGAATCTTTCGCAGTATCCAGTATATATAGGGACCCTTTGGGGTGGATCTCTTTGCAGACAGACTGAACACTCAATTGTCAAAATTCTTCAGCTGAAGGCCGGACTCTCAGGCCTTCGGGTGGATGCTTTTCTTCAGAATTGAAGGGGACTAGCACCTTACGCTTACCCTCCATTTGTCATGCTACCAAGACTATTGCCACACGTCCACAGAAACAAAGAAGTCACTGTGGTAATAACACCCCTTTAGAGATCCCAGGCATGGTTCCCAATCTTACTAGAAATTAGTATACACCTACCAAGCTTAATACCGACGTTCAGGGAAATAATCACAGGTCCAGAAGGAGAATTACACCCTCTTGTAGAGCAAGGTCTTCTGACATTGATGGCCTGGAGGATTTCAGGAGACAGTGGCAGAACCAGGCCTTTCGGCAGATGCTTTGAAACTCATATCGGAGTCATGGGCACCTGGCACAATGAAAGCATAAAGCCTGGCTTGCGAGAAATGGGTTTGTTGGTGTCTTTGACAGAAATACAATCCTGTTTCAACTGATTTAGTACATCTAGTCAACTATTTGTCCCAATTATTCATTTCAGGACTCTCTTTGAGAACAGTCAATGTTTACAGGTCGGCTATTGTAGCAGGCCACTGTCTTGTAGATGGAGTATCTGTGGGACAAAACTTACTAACCAAAACAATTATGCAAAGTATACGGGTACTAAACCCACCTTCTGCAAAATACGCTGCCTTATGGGACGTAAGAGGTGTTCTACAGGTCCTAGTAAGTTGGGGTGAAAATTCTAGCTTATCCCTAAAACATATATCCTACAAATTCACAGTTTTACTCTGCCTGGTATCTTTTATATGGACCTCAGATGTAAAGGCCTTAGACATCAGCAACAGGGCCTACCAACCCAAGGGGTTTGTTTCTACTTAAAAAGACAAACCAAGACAATGTCAACCTCTGTATTCTACCCTTTCTTTACTCAGAATGAAAGGCTTTGCGTGGTTAAATGTTTGTTGCAGTATGAGAGAAAGACTGCGAGTCTGAGAGGAAATACAGAACAAATGCTATTATCCTACATACCACCTCATAAACCAGTTTCCTCTCCCAACTTAGCGAGATGGGTCAAGGAGGTAATAAAAGAAGCGGGTATGTCTATACCCGCTTCTTTTATTACCTCCTTGACCCATCTGTGTGTCTGTGTGTCTGTTCGGCGCACTGTGAAGCTTTCTCATGAGAGCGCTCTCGTGAGAAAGCTTCACAGTGCGCCGAACAGACACACTTCACGCTCCTATGTTTGGTGCACATTCCCTTAGGGGTACCTCAGCCTCCAAAGCTTTTCTCCTAGGGGGAGGTCTACAAGATATCCTTAGAGCTGTGGATTGGTCCAATGAAACTATGTTTAAAAGCTGTTATTTTAGACATGTTACAAGCGCTATTGATAATGTGTTAAATGCACTTTAAACTTGCATAATGTTAGCCTTCATGTTATGCCATAAAATATAGATTTTTCACAGCCTGATAGGCAGAAAATTAAAAATTTTCACAGTCTGATGGGCAGAAAATCTGGATTTTATTAGAGACACGGATGCTAAGATTATGCAAATCTCCTTTATCGCCAGCTCACAGCAGCAACAATTGAAGAATCTAGAACTTCAATAACATTCTAATAACTTATAAAATCCTCCGACACGCAGCACTCTCCCTTCTTTGTTGGGTTGCGAACAGGATAACTTCTAATATTTTTGATTTCCAAACGAGAGGGTTTTCCTCAGTAAAGTGTTTCTATTCTGAAAAATAAAATTGATACTTGGTACTCAAAGTTTTGAAAATTGGTACTCAAGTTTTTGTTCAGGACCAGCCAGGTTTAAGAGAGACAAAGATCAACTTACATACATCTCTACCTCAGAAATGCAAGTGTAGGAACTTCTGAATGCATGGAAGGCCTAGCCAGCTAGATAGAGGAATGTGTTGAGTTGATGATAAGGAACACATGCTCTGCACCATGAGTATAGATTTAACAGTAGTTAATTAGACATAATCATAGAGTGATCAACTTTGAGCATGAATCTGGGTATCATGGCAGAAGCTCAGAGTGGAGGGAGAGAGGGGGATTGGGAAGGAGACTTCAGTTGGGACTATCTTCATTATTTTTTAACAATCTGGGTAGGGATGACCTCCTTGCAGAAAAGAGGTGGGGAAGGAAGGGTGAAACAGAGAGGAGAGGATCTGGACAGAAATAGAATAGGGATGGTATAGTTGGGCTGGTGGGGGCCACTGTGGGAAAAGAGAGAAAAATAGTACATTAATTGTTCAAAATGATAGATATGTGATGCCTATGCTATTAGAAGGCCAGTGATGCACTGTAATTATGACTGATATTTCAATAGTAACCTGGAATGTGAAAAGAATCAATGCTTCCCAAAGCAGGTGTTGGGTGCAGAAGAGCTTAAGATAGTTGGGGCTATTATCATTTGTCTTCAGGAGACCCACGTATCCATGAAATATCACAGGTTGTCTCGAACACTGTGTTAGTTCCTGTTTAGAATAGTTTGCTTCTCAGGTTTGGCCTGCTTTCAACCCTTTTGTATATTTAATAGAAAATGTGATATTCTCCATCTCATGCAGAATGCTAATATTCATGGTAGCCTCCATTGTAGGCAAACATGTTTTATTATTTTTCTTATCTACATAACAGAGCTCCTCAGTGCATGCTGATATCATGCTCAAATTTTACTTATGTGGCCATGGTTGCTCAGTATGAGCCCGATTCATGAAGGTAAACGTACACTTTTGTGTAAGTTCACTCCTTTCGGTATTCACAAAGGTAAACTTAAACCAAAAGTCTAACTTTACAACTTTTTGCTATTTAAAAAGGTAAGTTACTACTAGTAAAGTTAGGCTTTTGGTCTAAGTTTACCTTTGTGAATACTGAAAAGTAGTTAAGTTAGATTCTTGGTCTAAGTTTAACTTTGTGAATACCGAAAAATAGTAAAGTTAGATTTTTGGTCTAAGTTTACCTTTGTGAATACCGAAAAGTAGTAAAGTTAGACTATTGGTCTAAGTTTACCTTTGTGACTACCAAAAAGTAGGAAAGTTAGACTTCTGGTCTAAGTTTACATTTGTGCATACCGAAAAGTAGTACACAGACACACGGGTGTAGGTTTACCTTTGTAAATCAGGCCCTATGTGTGCTGCATTTATAATATGGTACATTTCTTAATATAAATATGTGGAGAAAGCTTACATGTTTAAGGCTGTGATTGTTTATTGTCGAGAGATAACAGCATCTCGAAACCTGTTTTATTTTGGAAACATTTAATCAAATCAGTGGCCAAAACCCTATAAAAACCCGGGATTTGACCATTGATTAGGAGATGTCCTCACGCTACAAATTATTGCCCGAGGTCACGCCAGATTGCCTACTGATTGAGATCCACTCTCAGTCGGAGAGTTAGCTATTAAAGATGGGATCCATGCTGGGACTCTTGTCCTTTACGGAGGCATGCATCTTTTCCTCCCTGGGCAGAACTCTGATAACAAACAGCCAGACTTGCTGTTCGAAAAGTATGCAGTTTGATCCATCAACAGGCAGGGATGCTATTTATCATTTTAGCTAACTACATAGTGTAGCTTTAGAAATGGCAGTAGGGAGTAGGATGTTATACAACTTGCTAATATGCTATAAATATTCTTATTGTTCTCATTAACAGTTACAATATTAAATACTGTTTCATTTTCTTTCTGTGTGGACTAATAATCTTAAAATAAATATTTTGAAACTATATGTCCTGATTTGTTAGTGCAATGATTGAGTGTGATGTTCCTAAGACGAAAGAATTGATAAAATGTCCACTTTTTTTGGGCTATTTGGGGTAGTTCCCGCTTAGGCCTGTGTAACATTTTGACCATATAAGGTATCCATGCCAAATTTGCATCCTTTTCTTCCAACATCATGGGGATTTTAAAGGTACCCAGGGTTTGTTGATTCCCCTGGAGGGGACCCAGAAATTAGCCAAAATACAGCTAAATTTGGTTGTTTTTTTCTTAAATGGGAAAAAAGTGCTGCAGATGAAAGCGTCTGGTTTTTACCCCGCAAATGGTATCAACAAAGGGTTTGTGGTGCTGAAATCACCACCTTCCCAGATTTCATGGACTGACAGACCTTTGTCAGAAAATCAACATTTTTTACACAGTTTTGGCATTTTACTGGGACATAGCCTATTTTTGCTATTTTTTGTGCTTACAACCACCTTCTACTTAATGGTAAAAATGGGTATGAAAGCAATAATGGAACCTGGAAAGCTCATATAAATACATTTATGAAAAGTAGACAAAATTCTAAATTCAGCAAGGGGTCATTTGTGTAGATTCTTCAAGGTTTTCTTATAGAAAATAACAGTTGAAAATAGAAAAAATTGAAAATGAGTTAAAAAACAGCCATTTGTGCCAACGTTTTCACCTGGAACTTCTTCTAAGTATGACAGATTTTTTAAAGCAATATACTGTTACATCCGCTGGACCCGTCTGGTTGTGGGGATATATAGGACTTGTAGGTTCACCAAGAACCCGAGGAACCCAGAGCCAATAACTGAGCAGCGTCTTGCAATGGTTTTTTATTGCGTACTGGGTATTTAGCAATTCATTTGTGAAAATATAAATAGTGAAAAATCGGTATGAAATACACCTATGTATTTCTGAAATTGGAACAAAATATAGAGTTTAGAAACAGAAGCTATTTGCACTTCTCCAAAATTGTGGGTACCCATACTAGCATGTGAATTATAGGACTTCCCCAGGTTTCGGCAGCACTAGGGTTCAAAATCTACAGCTAGGCACTTTGCAAAAAAAGGGTCAGTTTTCACTGTAAAAATATGGTGTGTCCACGTTGGGTTTTGCGCCGTTCCCTTTTGCAGGCACTAGGCCTACCCACAGAAGTGAAGGCCCATATTTCTCGGAAGACTTTGGGGAATGCGGAATGGGTGGAATTTTGTGGAACCACGTAGATTCCAGAACTTTCCATCACAGAAATGTGAGGAAAATGTTTTGTTTTTTTGGACAAAGTTTGAGGTTTGCAAGGGATTCTGGGTAAGAGAATCTGCTGAGAGCCACACAAGTCACCCCATCCTGGATTCCCCTGGGTGTCTAGTTTTCAAAAAGGTATAGGTTTCCTAGGGTTCCCTAGTTGCCGGCAGAGCTAGGGTTCAAAATCTACAGCTAGGCACTTTGCAAAAAAAGGGTCAGTTTTCACTGTAAAATGTGGTGTGTCCACGTTGCGTTTTGCCCCGCCGCGGGCACTAGGCCTACCCACACAAGTGAGGTACCATTTTTCTCGAAAGACTTTGGGCAATGCAGGGTGGGAGGAATTTTGTGAATCCATGCATATTCCTGAACTTTCCATCACAGAAATGTGCGGAAAATGTGTTTTTTTTATACAAAGTTTGAGGTTTGCAAGGGATTCTGGGTAAAAGAACCTGTGAGAGCCACACAAGTCATGACATCCTGGATTCCCCTGGGTGTCTAGTTTTCAAAAATGTATAGGTT
Source organism: Calotriton arnoldi (assembly GCA_963921515.1). NCBI lineage: Eukaryota > Metazoa > Chordata > Amphibia > Caudata > Salamandridae > Calotriton > Calotriton arnoldi. The sequence goes on from CAWUFW010001716.1 coordinate 1,654,527, forward strand.
TGGTAGGCTTCCTTAGGTGCCAGCAGAGCTAGGGTTCAAAATCTACAGCTAGGCACTTTGCAAAAAAAGGGTCAGGTTTCACTGTAAAAATGTGGTGTGTCCATGTTGCGTTTTGCGCCGTTTCCTGTCGCAGGCACTAGGCCTACCCACACAAGTGAGGTACCTTTTTTCTCGGAAGACTTTGGGGAATGCAGGGTGGGAGGAACTTTATGGATCCTTGCAGATTCCTGAACTTTCCATTACAGAAATGTGAGGAAAATGTGTTTTTTTTTTTTACAAAGTATGAGGTTTGCAAGGGATTCTGGGTAAAAGAACCTGGTGAAAGCCACACAAGTCACCCCATCCTGGATTCCCCTGGGTGTCTAGTTTTCAAAAATGTATAGGTTTGCTACGTTTCCCTAGGTGCCGGCAGAGCTAGGCTTCGAAATCTACAGCTAGGCACTTTGCAAAAAAAGGGTCAGTTTTCACTGTAAAAATGTGGTGTGTCCATGTTGTGGTTTGGGTCGTTTCCTGTCGCGGGCACTAGTCGTACCCACACAAGTGAGGTATCATTTTTATCAGAAGACTTTGGGGAATGTGGGGCGGGTGGAAGTTTGTGGATCTGCGCAGATTACCAAACTTTACATCACAGAAATGTGAGGAAAATGTTTTTTTTTTTACATAGTTTGAGGTTTGCAAGGGATTCTGGGTAACAGAACCTAGTGAGAGCCACACAAGTCCCGACATCCTGGATTTCGCTGGGTGTCTAGTTTTCAAAAATGTATAGGTTTGCTAGGTTTCCTTGGGTGTCAGCTGCGCTAGGACCCACAATCCACAGGTAGGCACATTCCAAAAAAACAGTCAGTGCCTAGTAGGCTTTTTGCCGCCCTGAGGAGGGGAGAATCGGGCGCTATTGCCCTGATATGCCCCCAAGAGGGGCAGAAAGACAGTGGCTATTTTTTTGGGGGGTGGGGACGTTGGGATGCTGTTGGACTTGGCCCTTTTTGCAGGGTTATCCCCAAACGTTTTGCTTCTTCCTCCTATTTTTTTCTGACTGTGTTTGTTGGTTTTAGGACACTGGGCACTTTACCACTGCTAATCAGTGCTAATGTGCATATGCTCCCTGTGTAAATTGTTATTATGATTGGTTCTCCCTGATTGGCATATTTGATTTACAGGTCAGTCCCTAGTAAAGTGCACTTAGTGTGCCGGGGCTGGTAAATCAAATACTACTAGTGGGCCTGCAGCACTGATTGTGCCACCCATATGAGTGGCCCTGAAAAGATGTCTCAGGCCTGCCACTGCAGTACCTGTGCGCAGTTTGCTAACTGCCATGTCGACTTGGCAAGTGCCCCCACTTGCCAGGCCCTAACCTTCCCTTTTCTTACATATAGGACACCCCTATGGTAGGCCCAAGGTACCCCCCTGGGCAGGGTGAGGTGTATGTAAAAGGTAGGACATGTACTGATGTGTGTAACATGTCCTGATAGTGGAATACTGTCAATTTTGTTTTTCACTATTGAAAGGCTATCTTGCCCCATAGGACAGAATGGGGAATGCTTTGTAACATTTTAAAAGCATATCTTCCCATAGGGATAAGATGGAAAAATAAAGTTTAAGCTCTCTGAACTCAGAATTTAATAATACATCATTTACTAAAGATGGTTTTTAAATTGTGTGTTTGAAAATGCCACTTTTAGAAAGTAGGCATTTTCTTGTTTAACCATTCTGTGTGCCTCTGCCTGTTTGTGTATTGACTGCCTGGTTTTGGAGTGACAGGTGCTGGGGAGGTGCATTCTCTCAGACAGCGACCGGGGGGGGGTGTTGATGTATGTCCTGCTTTTCCTGAATGAGTCAGGGCTGGGATGAAAAGACCTGGGCTGCATTCAGAGTAGGGGGAGGAGTTCTCACTAGCACCTGAATAGGGCCTGTCTGCCTTACCCAATGCTGTCTCCACCTCCTGCCAGGCAGATGCACAAGAGAGGACAGAACTGGTTTGGACTGGGCTCAGAGACCCTTGCACAAAGAGAACAAAGACATTTTGGGCTATAAGTATTAGACCTAAAACCCCTGAACTTTAGACTACTTCTGGAATCAAGAGGAACCTTTGCCAAGGAGAAGAGCTGGAGAAACTGAGGAGAAGTACTGCCCTTGCTGTGTGTCTGGAGTTGAACTGCAGTTGCTGTTTTCTGCCAAGGAAAGGAGAAGGACTTTGCTGTGTGCTGTGTCCCCTGCTTGAGGAAAGCCTCCAAGGGTTTGAGTAGAGCTTGCCTCCTGTTTTGAAGTCTCAGGAACACAAAAACTTCACCCCCAGTTCTCCTGAACTTCCTTGCTGGGACTTCTGACCTGCCAAGAGGTGCCTGTGACTGTCTTTGGCCTCTGGAGGTTGTTTCTGCTGTTGGGAGCTGAAAAAGCAACACAACGACAAGGAAATGGACGCATCGCTTTTATTGCAACAGTTTTTCCAATGCAACGCTGTGGTGCGAGAAGAATCTCCCCGCATTGCTGCACTGCTGCCGAAACCAACGCAGCGCTTGTCGCCATGGCAAGAATCGACGCATCGAGGGATCGCGGCTGAAAAGATTGACGCAGCGCCTCTCGCCGCTGCCGCATCATTCGCCGACGCATCCCGGATTTCCACGCATCGTCCCTGTGTGGCAAGTTTTCCCCGACGCATCACCCGCAGATCGGAGTCATCTCAGAATCGACGCATCGCTTCCCCCTACAGACCGGACCTGACGCATCGCTCCCCTGTGTACAGCGGAACTGTCGCATTGCATCCACGAAGGTCTCAGGAACGACGCATCTCTTTGTTTTTCGACGCTTCTCATCGCTGCGGATGTTTGGCTTGGTGAATTTTGTCGCAACAACAGGTACTTTGCAAGAAATCACACATTTATAGTTTTCTATGGACTCAGTTGCTAAAACATTTTGAAAGTAATTGTTCTTAATACTTGTATGTTTGATTTTTGTCGTTTTGGTCTTGTTAACTTTAGATAAAGATACTTTATTTTTCTAAACTGGTGTGGTGTCCATTTGTGGTGTTATCACTGTGTTACTGTGAGTGTTGGTACAAATATTTTACACATTGCCTTTGGGATAAGCCTGTCTGCTCGTGCCAAGCTTCCAAGGGGGTGAGCAGGGGTTATCTAAAGTGTGTATCCCCATTACCCTGAATAGAAGCTAGGGTCCCTATTTGGACAAAGGTACCTACCTCTGCCAACTAGAGACCCCCATTTCTAACATTGGTGGTCAGCGGTGAGGATTTGAACCTGTATTTGTACTTGACCCACAGTGATTGGTGTACATCACTAGCTTAGTGCAGACCACTACGCAACCACATACTGTGTTTTATGTTTGGTTCTATTTTTGATCTTACCTTTGAGTTATCCACGCATCATGTCTCGGAATGGTAAAGCAGCAAGTGAGGTTGCAGATTTGGACTTTGACTTTGAATTGTTAGGCAGTTACGAGATAGAGCAACTCAGGCAATTTTGCAAACTCTTTGGTTGTCCCATGAAGAGCCAGTTTAGAAAAGAGGAGCTACAGAAGGCCTTAGGGGCCTGGTGGGATCCCAGAGAAGCTGGGGAGACAATGATGCCCCCACCCCTGAATTTTAAAACAAATGTACCCCTGGCGCCTAGTGGGCTTTCTGCCCCCCCCTGAGGGGGCAGACAATGGGCTATTGCCCCCATCTGCCTCCCAGGGGGTCAAAAAGACTGTGGTAATTTTTTGGGGGTGGGGTGGGGTGGGGGTATTGGCATGCCCAATCTGGGCAGCCCCCACCCCTATGTATAAAAAAAACCCTGGTGCCTAGTGGGCTTTCTGCCCCCCTAGGTGCCAGATCAAGGGCTACTGCCCCTATTTGCCTCCTGGGGGGGCAGAAAGACTGTGGCATTTTGGGGGGGGGTGGGGCATTGGCATGCCCATTCTGGGCAGCCCCCACCCCGAACTTTGAGAAAAAAATCCCTGATGCCTAGTGGGCGTTCTGCTTCCCCGGGGGGGCAGATAAGGGGCTATTGCCCCATCTGCCTCCTGGGGGGGGCAGAAAGACTGTAGCATTTTGGGGGGATAAGGAGCATTGGCATGCCCATTCTGGGCAGCCCCCACCCCTACTTATATATAAGAACAAAATCTCTGGTGCCTTGTGGACTTTCTGCCCCCCCGGGGGCAGATCAGGGGCTACTGCCCCCATCTGCCTTCTGGGGGGGTGGACAGAAAGACTGTGGCTTTTTTTGTGGGGGCAGCCCCCACCCCTACGTATGTTAAAAAAAAACTAGTGCCTAGTGAGCTTTCTGCCCCCCGGGGGGCAGATCAGGGGCTATTGCCCCATCTGCCTCCTGGGGGGGGCAGAAAGTCTTTTTCCTTCTTTGGGAGGTAGGGTGGGGGCATTGGGATGCCCATTCAGGGCAGCACCCACCCCCGGCCTATAAAAAAATTATCCCTGGCATCTATGGTGCTTTCTGCCCCCCCCCAGGGTGGCAGATTGGGGGCTACTGCCCCATCTGCCCCCCAGGGAAGGCATTAAGACTGTCTGTGGCAATATTTTATGGGAGGAGTAAAGGCCCTTGCCCAAGGGGCCGCTCCCCCCTCCCTGGTGGCTAGTGGGTGGATCCCTGCTTGGGGATCCATTGGAAAGGGGAGATTCTCCCCTTTCCATCGATACCTCTCCCAAGTGTTTCGATGCTCGGGGGCTGAGATAGCCCCACGAGCACCAACACATTGAAACTGAAACTAAGTTTCAGTTTCGTTTTCAATGTAACGCAGACATTGCGCCATGCGTGCGATCGTCATTACATTGAATTTCTGAAACGGGCCTCGGGAGGTTGGGGAAGCTCTTCCCCACCTCCCGAGGCCACAGAAAAAATAAAGAACTCCCTCTGCTGTTTGCAGCAGAGGGATTTAGTGCGCCTGTGCACATGACGGAATGGTTCGTCATGAGCACAGGAGCACTGGTGCTCATGACGGAACCATTCCATCATGAGCACCACAAGGGTTAAAACACTGCCTGAGCGGAGATAGTTAGGGGGGGCTAGTGTTGGGACTGCGTTCAAACAGGCTGTTCTTACTCAGCATTGGTGCACTGAACCAAGTCCTTGGGGTAAAGGTCCCACCCTTGTAGTTCTGGATAAATACCAGAATTCATATTAAGTTTACCCCAACAGCTTGGCTCTACATTACAAAATTCTTCAATCCGAGGAGTGGCTATACTGATGAAGGCCATCATTAGACAGCCCCCTACAAACTGCTAATGTTATTTGGGGTGGACGGGCACTTGCTCAGCCTATAGAACATCATGGGCAACTCATGATACATGCTGTTCGTGGCCCAAACTGTGAGGAACCGGAAATGTTAGATTTTATGAGCACGGAACTTGCTACGGGAGAAGAAAATGTTATCGATTTCAGGGATTTTAAATATCCAATTAATTGGGATTGAGAAAGAGAGTCTGCTAGTTTGAGAAGGTCAGAGCATATATTTTACACCTTATACATACGTATGGCTTAGTTGATATCTGGCCTTTTCTAAAAGGCAGCAATTCCGAATATATGTTTTATTCTCATCCACATCATCAAAAGATCCACAACAATATGTTTCTATCCTCAGATAAGATAATTTTAAATTCTGCTATTTCTATATTTCCAAAGATAATATCAGATCCTATTACCAACAAGGCTACAAGTCAGGTATCAGCTAGGTTATTTTTGTGAGAGTCGTGAAAGTTATGAGAGTCGATTGTAGGAACTAGGTGTGTCTATGGCTTAAAGAATTTATGGAATTTAACTTGGAATCTAAAAATGTAATGTGGAAGGCAGATATAAGAGGGTTTAGCCTCAGATACGCTGTACCAAACGATGCACAGGCATGGAATGATGCAAAGCAACAAGCTGAGAAGCTAGAACATTTAGAAGTGCAACATTGTCAAGCATTACAGAATAGTGATTTAAGTGAGCGAGATATTTACCAGAAATTTATTTTAGCATGTATAAGCTTGCTTGACAGATACAGAGAGAAAGTAGCTAAGAAGATTTATAACCAACAATAGCTGCATGCAAACACAGTGAGCAAAGAGGGCGAGTATTAGTTGCCACACTAAGAGAACAGCAAAAAAGCAAAACAAACAACATAGCAGAGACTCAGGATGAGACAAGGTGGTTGGTCTTGGGGATTGAGTCAAATGTGCCAATATTTCATGGATATTGCCAAAACTTGCTTACTCAGGGAAACAAGGCAGAAGAAGCAGAAATTAAGGGGCTCATTACAATGGCGGAGGGATTGCCACCGCCGGCACGGCGGTGGCAGTCCCTCTGCCATCTGCATGCCCATTTCCCCCACCAGATCAGGATGGTGGGGGGAATCGTTCCGCAAGCGTGGCGGGCGCAAAGCCCGCCCGCCACGCTTCCGCAACAGGCAATCATAACGATTGCCTGGTGGAGCGGATAAGGCCGTGGTTATGGGGCACCGCCAGCCCGATCACAATGCTGGCGGAGGTTGGCTTCGGGGGGCCCGTTACGGGCCCCCTCTGGGGGGGCAGTTGTGCACTGGGGGGGTACCATAGGGGTACCCATGGTACCCCCTCCATTTCCATGCGCACGGTGGCAGGCACCGCGCGGGGCCTGCCACGTTGTGCATGGAAATGCACAACATGGCCATTTGACTTTGCGGCGGGTGCTGCAGCCAGCAGCACCCGCTGCAATGTTAAATTGCCAGATGCGACCGCCGTGGTCGCATCATAATTAGGGGTGCGGGACCACCGCATGACAGGCGGGCGGTCCCGTTACCGCTAGGATGGCGGGCGGACTCAAGTCCGCCCGCCATCCTAATGACCCCCTAAGATCCTTATTAAGAATAAAGAAAATAGGGGTGGTAAAACTTGCAGTACACGATTTTTTGTCTCTGGAAAGTTAAGTGATCTTTGAAAAAGTTAAGGCTGGTATATAATACCTTCCTACAGGGAAAGCCAAAGGGCCAGATTGGATGCCTTCATAATTTTATCAAGCTTTCTGCAGAATATTGTCACCAGTATTTCTCTAGGTAATTAGTTATGTGAGCTCCATTGTTGAAATTCCAGCCTCCAGGAATCATTTGAATATAGTATTATTGTTGAAGAAGGGTAAGATATGTAATATGGGCCATATTGTCTCTTTACTTTGATTAATACTGACACCAAAATCTATAAGAAGATATTTGCTTGATGGCTAACTAATGTTCTCTGTAGACTGATCTGATCTTCTCAACATGGGTTTGTGCCCGACTGGGACACATCGGCATATAATAACAGAGCAGTTATGCTGCTCAATATTACTCAGACATTATGAAAGTCCTTCGGCATGATAATGTTAAGTGCAGAAAAGGCCTTTGATAAGGTCTTCTAGCATTACCTATAGTGTATAATCATGGGCAAAGGAGTTGTAGAAAACATTATGAGTCACATACAGAATTCTACAGTTAACCTGTGGCTAACATAATAATTATGGACAAGCAAATACCTGTCATTAGTATCAACAGAGCTATGTGGGCAGGCTTATCCCACCTTTATTAGAGCATTGGAATGTAAGACAATGCAGTAGCTCCGGGCTTATAATGGCTGATATGTGGAACTCCAACGTTCCAATGTTTGTCTTCAGGTTTCTCCCTTTTTAATTTAGAATATTCTACCCTTAGAGGGTGGAATGTTCTAATAGCCGTATAGCCCTTCTGCCTCAGGATATAGTGGTTGTTAAAGGCCCTCTTTTTTTGTTATAGGCCCTCACCTGCGACCCAGGCCTTTAACTCGGGTTCAGGGCCCTTAACAACCGGTATAAAATATCTTCTGTCATTTCGAGAATACTGGATTGGTACAAAGATATAAGCCCAAGTGTCTACAATGTGGTTATTACCAAAGCAGATGACATTGAAATACACAAAGAGAATGTAGATAAAACTATCAAAATTGTTAAGAGCGAAGCAAAAGCTGTCGGTGAACTATTTAGTTATCATTTAAATGTGGGCAAAACAAACACAATATGTAACAAGGCTGTCGCAACAACATATTTGAAGATTGTCTCAAAAGCCAAATACTTAGCTATTAATATCACTGCTCTCTTGCAAGCCAATTATGAACCATTATTGAAGAAATGTATGTGTTAGGCAAATGAGAAATTGGCTATGACAGCTGATTATGATAATGCGAAGATGTAAAGTTATTAAACTGTGAATATTGCTATAATTTCTATATTTATTTGGTTCTGTAGGCCTATCCCTAAGACTGCTTTCCAAAAATTGAGTTAGCATGACACGCTTCATTTGGGGATATCACAAACCAAAAAGGTCAAAGAGTCAAGGTAAATGGGCCCTGACATACTTTAAATCAAAGATATTTCATGACATCTAAAAACGATTTTCAATGTTGAGAACCAATTTTTAAGTACCTCCAAATACGAAATTTTGTAATACAATAGGAAAATAATACATTTCAAGCTGAGATGCATGATATTATAGAGACTACTCAGGATCAAAATAGTAAAATCATGACTAAAAAGATATATGAGATATTTAGAGACAATATGAGCAATGAAATCAGAGTACTGGACAAGTAGACCACTGTTAATATTACGAAACAGTTAATCACTTACAGCATAGACATGGGTAACTGAGTCTCAATGTCTGCAAATTTGAAAGCCAAACATGTAAAATTATATTTTGTTTGCATTATACATCATATAGACATTTCAAGTGTGGATCTTGAGCTAATTTTTGTTGTAATAGGTGCAGAGAAGAATACATATCTTCACCACACTCTCTACATAAAAGGTTATTGGTCCAGAATAACAGCCAGACTCCAGACCATTACTGGTGCTCAGATTATGAGCTCATCCCAGTTAATTATATTTAGATGAGATAATATTATCTCAAGACCAGTTTCATATTTTGTCTTTATATTAGTCGCTATTGCCAGACTCTGTACTGCCAAAAGCCTGTACACTTAAGGAACGTTCAGCATCAGAGATGTGGCAAGCCAAAATGCTGAGCATCTAAGAGCTTGTAGCTGCTTTATACAAAGTCACAGGTAAGAGAACCCTGAGACATAGGGAAAACATTTGGGCAGATTATGAAAAATGGATTGGATTGAAAGAGGTAGCTATAGATAAACCAGTATAAATACAAAAATGATAATACTCGGAAATGAATGATTATAGTATTTTTTGAAGTACTTGTAAGAAATGTGAGATCTTTTTCTTCACCAAAAATATGAAGTAAACAAAGAATTGCCCCCATCAGCAGGAGGCAAGGTGGATCATACAACGCATCGCCATGGAAAGATGCAAGAAAATGGAACCTTGTTTTAAACCAGCTAGACAGATGGCCACTGCACTACAAATGCCGTCATGATTCTAGCTAATTAGCTTGAATGCAGCAGTCTAAGTAGAGGGACAAAAGACTGAATGTACTAGACACTGTTAGTGTGCTAGTTCGTCCAATGGAGTCAGTGTTCATGGCTATTTGACACCTATGTTCAAAGCACAGTTTGGTTTTATATGGATGAGATTGTGTTATTGGCATTTGTATAGTGCTGCTTGCTATTATTGTGACTTGTAGTGTTGGTTGTCTGTGGTGCCATCAATGCCATATCAGCAGTTCCACTGCAGTCTGGGATTCCATTGCATAGCAGAATATGAGAATTCCTGTGGCAATATGTTTAGTGTGTTCCGGTCCACGTATAGGATTGTCTGGTGTGACTTTTTGGTACAAAGGGCCTGATTACATATCGTAATATGCCGGTTGGATTCCTTTCCGACCGCCTCATTACGATGGAGGCAGTCGGAAAGGAATCCACACGGACATTTTGGACATTCGACATTTCGATTGGCTTCTGACAGGCTCAGAGAGCCCGTCCGCCAGTCGGAATGTGGCCAGTAATCCCAAGGGCGGCTCTTTTCACCCATGGGATTACGATGTCGGGTTTTGGTAGCCTTTCTGTGCCGGACTTTCTGACACAGAAAGGCTGTCGGAACTCTACTTTGGGGGCCCAGGCTGTCGGTTGGAGGCTGTTGATCCCTGCACCCCGTGGCAGGCACCTCGTGGTGCCTGCCACTGGGTGCAGGGATGAACTGCACCTCCTATTTTACAATGGGAGCATGCATTCCAGCCGGAATACATGCTCCCATTGTAAAGCATAGGAATGCGACCAAACAGTGTTAGTTCGCATCCTAATTAGTCGGTCGGGACCGTCGACCGGGTGTCGGTCGGTCCCTTGACCGAGACGATGTCGGGCGGATGAAACTCCGCCCGACATCGTAATGAGGCCCAAAGTAGTTCAATATTATGGAGGTACAGGATTATTTGAGTTCTTATTGATAGTTTGTAGATGATTTGAAATCACTAGGCTTTAGGAGTGTGATATTAGTGTCAGAGAAAATGGGCCAGAGAGGTTCACAGATTGCTCGTGGAACTCTTAGGTTAGTAGTATACATGCTGCCTAGCAAACAGAGTCTGACCTCGGTCTTGCCATCTAAATGTAGTAATAACAACACCAAGGACCAGAGCTGTATGTGTAATGTGCTCTGTTGGCTGCTTTTGTTTTGTGATTGTAGAGTGTCATGATGTGAAAGCACAGAGATAGGCCAACATAAGGCACATCTGTGCTGTGCTGAGTGTTTGTGGAGTGCCACGTCTAGTCGTCTGTTTATATTTAAATTTATGTGTGGAATATTTTGTTGGCAAGCACCATTAAGAGTAACATGATAGCCCACTGTAAAAGATATTTGTGCTATGCTCAATGAGGGTGAAATATTCTGCTTTAATATGTACTGTTGGATTTTGGTTTCTCCTGTGTGAACAATTCAAACAAATAAAAATTTGTCATTTTGATGTTATGTTGTTTTTATGATCTGAAGGACTTCTCTGTATCCATCAGGACTGCCCTGCCCTTCTTCACTGCAGGAAGTTGTGGAAGACATACCTCTACGCACACATACCCACACACAAATATATGCACTCTATTATCTCTGGCAAAAATGAATATATACATTTTAGATCAGAAAAGAATACTCATTTAGTAAATGGCTGTTGCTTAGTTACAGCAGACATTGAATATAGCTAGTCAATGCTTTACCAGCCATTTCAGATGGGACTTGGTCTTCAATACCGATGTCAGAACTGACTCACAGTCGAGATTTTGCAGGAAAAGAAAATGACCCATCTTGTGGTGAAAATGCAGCATTCGGTTAATGCAGTTGTGCATTTTCCAACGCATGTTGTGTAAAACGGGAGGGAAGGAGGAAGCTGAAACACTTTCTCACTGGATGCCTTGAACTGACCAGGGTAAGACCTTTCATAAGGCTCTACTTAGCTGCCAAGGCTTTCTAATGGTGCATCATAAATCCTGGACAGTAAGTAGCAGGGCTATGGCAGGAGAGCAAGCACGCCAGTCACAATAAGTGGAGAAAATTTAGAGCTATAGTGTTGGGAATAAAGCTTTTTGGAGCTGAAACCTAAAAATGTTGGTTGGAAGTAGTAATGTTAAATTATATTTTGCTCCACATCAACTCAAATGTGACATACAAAGATCCTAGAGAGGAACCCTTCTCCAAGAATGAATAAGTAAATCAGATCCAAGAACAGAACTCAAGTGGGGAGCCGTAACAGAGAAAGATTTTTAGAGATAAAAAAAGTATGTACATGGAAAGAACAATCATTGGCAATGCCAGTATCTCCTGTGAATAACTGTAAGCACCTCTTCATTTATTAGTGTGTGTGTGTGTAGACAAACACTATCTTTGTGAGGACTGGTGTATTATGAGTGGTTTTGTCTAGTTTGGAATGAGTGTATAAAAAAAAAAAAAGTTATATTTGCCTTAGTCCCCTTTATAACCTAGCACAGTATAAAAGCACATGTGGAGTTAGAATAGTAGATTCACACTTCACTATGGTCAATGGTCGGTCATCGTGTGTGTGTGTGTCTGTGTATGTATGCGTGTGTATACACACTCACGCATTTGCGTGGGAGGGTGTACTATTGTAAATGTGTGTGTAGATGAATGCAAAAAAGTGTCAATAGGTGATTGAATGAATGTATATGTGAATGGATGAGTGATCTCAAGCATGGATGATGAGTGATTGAGTGCACTGATGAATGGATGGAAGGATGGACGAGTGAATGTACATGTGGAACCAATCTTTTCATCCATAAAATGGCTTATCTGTGGATTTGCCCACTCGCCCGTCCACAATATCACACACAGACTAACTCACTCACCAATAAATGAAGAAATAGTTTTAGTCACAGGACAGACTTTTTGGTTTTGCAGATGATTTTTACCCTTGATGTTTCCATAAAAAGCTATTGTCTGTTTTGTTCATGAATGGAGACTGTCTTGTGGCGGGAAAGGGACCAAGCCGTGAAGTGGCCTGGGAACCATAATTTCTCATCCGCTCTAACAGCCAGTGAAGATCACTGACCAATCTTGAGGAACTACATATCATCCCTGGGTTCCCTATTTTGAATGCCTTGCAGTGGCTCAACTTATGCATTCATAAAGACAGTGATATGTGGTCAGAGCAATGGTGGCCAGACAAATTAAAACCCGCACCATTGCCTAAAGAGGTGGTCAAGAACTTAGGCTTCTGGATCGATAGAGGCCTGTCCTTTGACACTCAATCTAAATTAGTTGCAGGGACTTGTTTTGGACTCCTGAGGGGGTTAAAACCTTTATTGGGGTTCTTTGACCCTAAAATCCGTCAAACCATCCTACAGGCCACGATCTTGTCTAGGCTAGATTATGGCAACTCCCTATATCTAGGTGCCAATAAATCCTGTATTCAGCAACTTCAAAGAATTCAAAACACGGCAGCCCGCACCTTGCTGGCACTCCCAAAGTCATGCTCAGTGTCCAAGCTCCTACCTAAATTGCACTGGTTACCCGTAGAAAAAAGAATTCAGTTTAAGACACTGTGTGTTGCTCTTAAAATCATGTCCCAACAAGCACCTCCGGTTCTAGCAGCTTTGCTAGTACCGTACGTTCCGAGTCGCTCCTTACGCTCAGCCAATCAAGGACTCGCATGTACCCCCCCGAGTCCTAAGAGCGAGAGAGGGTGGTCGCTCTTTTAAAGTTTTGGCAGCTAAACTCTGGAACTCTCTTCCAATTTCCATCAGAGGGCTCCAGAATCATCTGGCGTTCCGTAAAGCCGTAAAGACCTGGCTTTTCCCGGCATAACTTTCATCTTCTGTCTGGGCGGTTTTTAGTCACCTGTACCTTGGGTAGCGCTGGGACGTCCCGTTGCTGGGGCAGCTATGCGCTGTATAAATCCAAATCAAATCAAATCAAATAACGATAGGCATAGTGCAACATTATTCTATTCTAGCGGAGGGGATTACTTATTAATAACTTGAAAATCTAAAGAGGACACGCATATATAGATGCACTACTATGACTCCTAACTCAATCTCACATTTGCTGGCCTGTGCTGTTGGATTAGTCATGACCAGTATTCAAGGAAGGGGGTCTATAAATTGTACTATTAAAAGATATGAAATTATCCTTGTTGGGCAGAGAGTAATTTGATGTATTTCATTTTTGGTCCCTAATATGCCATTTAGTTTACAACTGTGGAAATTCATTTCATCAGCATGTGTGAGGAGATAATATAGGTCTTCAAAACTAACGACCTTTGAGCCTTTAGTATATGACTACACTCTACAGTAGCATTAGGAATTTTCTATTGTAGCTGAATATATATATTTATCAGCATCTGGACCAATGGTAAGACCGTTGAACACCGCAGTCCTAGGATGCTCAAGAAGGTCTGAGAGGATCCAAATCAATATTCACAGAGAACGTGTAAGAAAAGGTGCCCCGTGGCACAGAAAGGTGGCTGGCCTCTATACGTTTGATATAAAGAAGCATGTCAACGGTTCTAAATGTTTGTGACTGATTGAACAGGTACAGGAACGCTATTGACCACACATTGCACCCTATGCCTGATTTTATAATGGCATTCCTGTCTTATTGATAACAGTACTGCTGAAAAGTGCAGAAGTAGAATGAGGATAGTGGATACAGTCATGCTTTTGGATGTTTTTAGACGTTTGAGTACACTGTCAGTGAGACAGTTAAATCAAAAACATTACTGTTTTCTAAAGTGTGTGCCATAAACTCCATAACCAGAGGTAGAAAAGATTCTGAGATCAAATGTAACAGCAGTCTCAAGACAGAAAATTTCTGGATACAAACCCATCGCTTCTCTCATCGTTCAACTGCACAGCAACCATTTGTCATCAATAACACCCTAGTTATAGTGATACTGAAAGCAAATTTTCAACAGGGACAACGAAGATTTTACCTAAAGGGTTAGCATTTAGTCATCGTATTGGTTTGCATGTGATCATGAGTACTCATAAAAGTGCTTGCATCAAAGTACTCCAAATACATGTTGTTGAAAAAAGTAATGTAAATTTAGAAGGATCACTGTAAGCAAAACAGAGACATGCAAAGCCCCAATTTATAGTACACCTGAAAAGGTCTGTGCACACAGCCTAAAACAAACAAGTATTAGCAAAGCCAACAGGTCTGGCATTGGCTGCCAGTCTTCTGGCAATTGTTTTGTTATGTCATGGTTTTTGCAAAGTTTCATTGTTTGGGATTATGTGGGCCCCACATCATTCTAAAAAAATATATATATTTGCTGCAGGCACAAAAAGCTCTTTGGTCTAAAAGAAACACACATTACCATATCAATCTCTGGCACTGAAGGGAACTACTTTATGTGTGGATGTATTCCTTCTGAAAGAGTGGCATCCCATAACTCGTAGCGAAGTCAGCCAATGGCTGATGTGGGCTGATGCATTGCCCCTTAATGTATGTTGGAGTGGGTGGAAAAAAAATGTGAATGACACCAACCACAGACTAACTGATGAAGTCTGTCTAAAAACCCCTATAGGTAACACATAATTTTAGTGAAATGAAAAGGTCTTGGCTAACACAGACCTGAAAAAAAGTCTGGCATTGGCTATAAGCCTCTTGACTTTAAGAAAGAAAGATGGGAAAAAGAAAAAGGCAAGAAAGAGGTAAAGATAAGGAAGGACAGAGAAATAAAGGGAAGAAAAGGAAAGAAAGAAGGGAAGAAAGGAAGAAAAAGAAACAAACAAACAAACAAAGTGAGAAAGGAAGAAAGAAACAGAAAAAGAAAGAAAGTGTAGGAAAGGAAAGAATGAAAGAGAAAAGGAAAGAGAAGGAAAGAAAGAAAGAGAGACAGCTGGAAAGAGGGAGAGAAGGAAAGAGAAAGAAAGAGATAAGGAAAGACTGAATGAAAGAAGGCTATAATGAAAGAAGGCAAGAACAAGAAAGGAAGAAAGAATGAAGGGAAAGAAAAAGAAAGCAAGACTAAAAAAGAAAGATAATAGAGGGATAGAAAAGTAGGAAAGAAGAAAAGTAAGAAGAAAAGAAAGAAGGAAAGAAAGAAAGAAAGAAAAATGAAGTAAGGAAAGAAAGGAAGAAAGCAAAAAAGAAAGAAAGCCAAAGAGAAGGAAAGAGAGACAGAAAAAAGAATAAGGGACGACACAAATGATAGAAGGAAAGAGGAAGAATGAAAAGAAAGTAGGAAAGGGGAAGAAAGAAGAAAAGAGAAAGAAAGACGAAAAGAAAGAAGGAAAGAAAGAAGTAAAGAAAGAAAGAGGCAAGCCAATACATTAGAAAGGGAGAAGGAAAGAAAAAAGGAGATGAAAAAAAGTAAAAAGGGAATAACTTAATACAGAACAGTTTCAAATGGACACAATCTGGTATGCTATGAAATTGCAACAGTAAGAAAACCAAACAACGGTATTGGCAGGAGATGGGTCTGATAAAGATGGAATATGCATCAAAGCTTCCAACTATCACATCAGGGTCTAAACATAAACGCCACACTACAGTAATTATAAAGTAAAAACAACAAAAACACTTGCACTACAGGGAATTAGCTTGTGTGCGGATGTGCGCCTTGTGAGAGAGCAAAATGCAGTCACTTGAAGTGAAATTAACCAGTGGCGTAAGTAGGCTGGCCCACTGCCCCATGCTGTATGCAGTAATGGGCGGAAGCCAAAGGTGAATGACACATTAACCATACTCAGTCGTGTGAAGTAAACAGACACAGAAACACTAGTATCGCAAGCAATGAGTCAGGGAGGGACATGGAAAGAGCTCAAAGCAGTCAAAGGTGAAGGTTAGAACCCAGGCACTTCCGGAAGTCATGCAAGCGCGCGAGACAATCCGCTTGATTGTTCTTGGCAAAGCCCGATTTATCGACGATTAAACGTCATGTTTTTTTGGTGAGTTGTACCTGTGCAGGTGATCTTCGGGGGCTTAGTACAGCAGGAGATTCTGCTGATACCCTTCTGGTGCATTTCTTGCTGCCTTTGTGATGACTTGCCTGCTCCAGCCTTTTACAAGCTTCGGCAGCAAGTGCTCTGCTGCCGAAGCTTTCTCTTAGGAGTTTGGACTTCCTCACAGGAAAGGGCGCGGCTTTGGCCTAAACCACACCCACTATTGGTTTTAGCTGCTGCACAGCCTCTTTTATAGAGTTTGCCACTTCTATCATCATTTAAAGCTGCTTTTGTCACTGTTTGCTTCTTATTTATTGTAATGGAAGGGAAAAATATGCATACTGCATCTAACAAATGCGAACAAAATATTTCTCCACCACCAGTCAAGTCAGAAATTGTGGAGTCCGAGAAACCTTCATTATTTACTTTGTTAGAGGAGTTACAAGCTGTTCGTTCCAACACATAAAATATTGCCTCGGAAATTAAAAATATTCGCAAAGATATGGCAAGTCTGTCTATGAAGGTTTTCGACAATGCAATTAAAATACAGGATAATAAATCCAGAATTGATGGTTTGTTGCCTCATACAGCAAAAATAGTGCCAATGAGTGGTCTCTTGCTTGATTTAGAAAATTGTAATACACAATACAACCTGCGTATTTTTAATTTGCTGGAGGATGTTGAAGGGAATAATTGCAGGCAGTATTTAAAAAAATGCTACTGGGTCTTTTACATATTACTTTTCCAGAGAAATTGGAAATTGATAAGGCACGTAGAATTCCTTCTCATCGTAATCCAAGTCATACCAAACCCCATCAAATGATTTTCAAGGTTTTGCGTCATCATCATTTGGTGATGATCTGGAAAGCAGCAAGAGAGATCCCGTCTTTGATGTAATGGTCATAAACATTTTATTCACCAAGATTTTGCTAAAGAAACTGTCAGAATTCTTAAGGAATTTTGAACCTCAGATCTCGACTAAGAAGCTATGGTTTCAAATAAGGCTTTTTTGACCCATCTACCATGAGAATATGGAAAGATAATTTCTCCAAGTTTTTTCATTGCCCTGAGGATCAGCAGTTACCGCTCTCAATAGAAATAAACGTGTCTGACACCTGATTCCTCTGTTATAATTTCTTCTTCATAACTCGCCTATTTTTTCTACGTTTTTCTTGAGGGTTTTATTTGGGCTGGCTGATCTTGTATTTGCGTATGTGCAATTCTGAGCTATTATTTATGTTCATGTTGTCGTGTTTTTGTCTGTCTATGTTGTCTTTTTTGTGTTTGTCTGCGTTTTTCTTTTTTTTTCCCTCTTACACCTTGTTGGAGCTACTTCTTTATCTTTTAATCTATTTGTTTCTTCCTTCTGCTTTACTGACTTTCCTACTCTATCAAAATGGATAACAGTACTGGTATAAAAGTTGTTTCTTTGAATGTTAAAGGTTTGGGACACCCTGTGAAACGTACGAAGGGGCTGATTACGATGGCGGTCGTAACCGCATTCCGCACGGCGGTCCCTCTCTATTGGCTCCATCCGCCGCTGAAGGAGATTTCTGGCGGATCCCGAAACTCCGCAGCGGACGGGAAATGGGCTATCTTTGCCCATCGTAATACGGCAGACACAAGGACCGCCGATGGAGTGCGGAAAAGGACATTTTCCGCCACCGCCAGCACCGCGGATGTGCCTACGACCACCATCGTAATCAGCCCCTAAGTTTCTAGATTATTTAGCTAGGCATAAAGCTGATATTTGTTTGCTTCTGGAGACACATATAGATGATACAGTTTTATCTTATATGAACAAAAAATGGGTTGGTGCGGTTCTCTCTTCTCCGGCACATAACAAGAAAAATGGAGTTGCTATTCTCTTTGCCAAAATATTACATCTTCAAATTGTAAATAAGTGCTCAGATTCTGAAGGCCGTTACTTCTTTGCTAAAATCAAAATTGAGAATAAAATTTTGCGTCTAGTTAATGTGTACGGTTCAACATCAGATGATCCAATTTTTGGCCCCTTTTTACTTCAGAAATACTAAAATTAGGTAATGTTCCGCTTATTATTGGAGGAGATTTTAATCTCATATGGGATCCTTTATTGGATAGAACATCTCAACCCAAATATCGTCCTCCCAAGGCCTTTTTCACTCTAAAATCTTTTTTTAAAACTAATAAATTAGTAGATAGTTGCCGTCTGCATCATCCAATAGAGAAACAATGTACTTTTTTCTCTAATCCTCATAATTCCTATTCTCGTATATATTATATATGAATATCCTGTCAATTAATATCTTCAGTCTCTGCCCCTGCTATTCATAATATCAATATTTCTGATCATGCGCTAATTTCTTGTATTTTACGATATAGCTCCTCTAAAAAAATCGCAAGGTCGGTGGCGCATGAATACTAATATTGTCCTAAATGAGATAAATAAGCCAAAGTTTTTGTCTGCTCTTGATGAGTATTTTTCATTTAATCCGGAAGGTTCTACTTCTCTTGTTAATGGATGGGATGCATTTAAGACGCATATTAGAGGAGCGACAATTTCTATTATGGCCCATAACAACAAATCATTTCATTCCAGAGCCAGAGAATTAGATAAACACTTTATCAATGTATGACCGCCTCTTTATCACTTCTAATGACATACAATATAAATTAATTTTACAAAAACTCTGTAATGAATAGAACTCAACAATAAGCAAACGAGCTGGCATACAAATTTCTAATAGCAAAGCTACATTTTTGTTTTAATGTTGATCGATCTAGAAAACATTTGCCAAATTATTTGCGTATTAAGGCAGATAAAATTAAAATTAATGCAATTCACAATTCTAATGGTCAAATTGTTTGATCTGATAAAGAAATAGCTCAAGAATTTATGAATTATTATTCAACTTGATATAATAAGCTTGAGATTTTGGATATATAGCATATTGATACTTTTTTAGATATGTGTGGTTTGCCCAAGATTACTGAGTTTGTTAGAGATAAGCTCGATTTACAAATTACATCAGAAGAAGTGCATTCAGCTATTAAATCCCTTAAGTTGCTTAAATTCCCTGGTTGAGATGGTATTTCTGCTGCATTTTATAAAGAATTTTCTCTTCACCTCTCACCTCATTTACTCAAATTGTTTACTTATTTTGGTACTACAGGTTCAACCTCTGGGTCCTTTACAGAGGCCTAATAATAGTTCTCCCGAAACCTAACGAGGATCCCACCAGTGTCTCAAATTATCGGCCTATTTCCTTAATTATTCAGGATTGTAAACGTTATACAAAGATTTTGGCAGCCAGATTGGCCTTTGTGCTTGATACTATCATTCATATTGATCAATCTGGTTTCATGAAGAATTGACATTCAGTACATAATGTAAGGTTACTCTTCCATGCTATTGAAAATGGCCCCTCATTCATGATGCCATCTGGTGTTTTAGCATTAGATGCGGAAAAGGCACTTGATAAAGTTCATTGCCAATATCTTTTCCGTACCTTACCTGCTTTTAATTTTGGTAACTTGTTTATTAATATGATTTCTGCTCTTTACTCTGGTCCTTCTGCTAAGCTTTTCATTAATGGTCATATTTCTAATATATTTTTCCTATTTAGAGGTACCAGACAAGGTTGTCCCCTATCACCTTTGCTTTTTCTTCTTGCTATTGAACATTTGCTAATTGCCATTAGGAATTCGGTGGAAATTGAAGGTATCCTTATAAATAATGTTCCTATTAAAACGTCTGCATATGCATATGAGGTACTCTTGTATATTGCAAATCCTGAATTTTCCATTCCACCTCCCTTAACTCTCATTAATAAGTACTCTCAGATTTCAGAATATACACTAAATACAAATAAAACAGAATTCTTTCCTTTGAATGTTTGTTGTGTTCCGGAAATGCTACCTAACAAAGATTTAGCATGGCAAAAGAATAAAATTAATTACCTTGGTATTTTGTTTTCTTACACCATTAAACATTAGATTGCATTGAATTGTGATTATATTGTCAACCATATCAAAGAAAAATGTAATTAATGGTCTGCCTTACATTTATCTTGGTGGGGGAAAATGTATTCTATTAAAATGGTCATTGCCCCAAAAAACATTTATCTTCTTTCTAGGATACATATTCAACTGCCTAATCATTTTTATAAAAATGTAGATAAATGTATTTCTAAGTTTATTTGGAATAATACATCTCCTCATATAAGTTATAATAAATTACAAATGACTGAGAACAATGGGTCTTGGGTTACCAGATTTCCTTACTTATAAAGTGATTTTTTAAAACAAAGTTCCTTTTGGTTTCAATTTCCACAGCTTTCTAATTCGCCTCCATGGCTTCTTGTGAAACAAAGTTTGATTTCACCATTTCCTCTACCTACCCTTGTTATGGCTAATTCATCTGTCTTGTTGAAAGGATCTGCCATATTAAAATCTACTAAATTGATATTGCATAATTTGGATATGATTTTCCAATTTTCGATTTCACATACCTTAAGTTTATCGTTATGGTATAATCCTTTCATAAAGCTAGCTAAACACCCTATATTTTGGCAATCTTGGTTTAATGCTGGTGTTTTTTATTTAAAAGATATTTATCATAATAATGCTTTTTTGATAAATTATGACAAAAATGTCTTTGCTTCCATCAGATATTTCTAAATATGAGCTTGTATGCAAATCCATGCGTGATTCCTTTCTAAACAATTTTCCTCTACAGATTACTTCAGATTTAGAAATGTTCATTTGCACAGTTGCTTCATCATCACATGCAGTTTCTTTACTTCATAAAAAATATATTAATTCAAAAGGGGACAATATTGACATTTTCCCATCTTTTTGGAACAAATAATTAAATGTATCAATACCTCAGGACACTTGGAAGAAAATGTGGATGAATATTGTATCTGGATGGTTACCTGTCTCTCTCTTTAATGCAAAACGTTTAGATTCTGCTAACTGTTGGAATTGTAATATGAATGTAGGCTCTTTGTTTGCTTTATGAATGTAGTAGTGTTCAAAAATTTTGGGATGAGGTTTGGAGGATCATCACAAAAATATTTCCTATTACAGATAATTTGTCATTTGACATAGTGATATGTAAATCATCCTTACTTACAACAAAGATGTCTGTTATTCATAGTAAACTGTTTGATTTTTTAATTTCTGCTGCTTTAAAATCAATTACTACTAATTGGAAAACAAATCATTTTTTCTGTACATGCATGGTGGTCCTGGATAATATTTACCAGAAAAGGAGCTAGATTGACTTTGTCGGGTGTCATTGATAATATTCCTAATTATCATTTTTTTTAAAAACCTATTGATAATTATATAGCTTTACATTGTTGAATATTTTTCACTAATCTTGTATATAATGGTTTCATATTTGAAATTATCTGTTCACTTTAGTAGCTCTATTTTATTATAGTTGAAATGTTCTTCTAATTTGTTTCCCTTCTTTTACAGGTTCCTTTTTTCTTTTTATTACCTTTTTCCCATTTTGGAATGTATGGGTACTTTAATGGCTTCATGTTCTCTTATATTACATTGGGTATTGTTGTTAGCTTTGTTATTCTGTGCTGTACAATTCTATGTACCCTTACTTGATGCTCTATTTTGTACAGCCTTTTGTTTCCTACTAAAATGTAATAAAATATTTTGAACACAAAAGAACCCGGGCACTTCTGCTCGGAGCCCCATTCGACAAACTCTGATGCGGATCGCGATCATCAAAGCTTCAGGTAACTGCAGCCAGAGTAGTGAGAGGGTGGGCCATTTGAACAAACAACAATGTGCTGAAAGGGCATCAGTGCACCTGCTCTGCGCTACAGTACCAGAATATCATTTGACATAAATATTGTCGTAAATATAGTTTACAAAAATATTGCCCCATTAGTTATATTAATAACAGAAAATGTCTACCTATTAGGATCATATTTTCCAAAATGATATTTAGGGCATAATATTTATGACTCACAGTATTTATGACAATGATATTCTGACATGCAACTCTGCTCCGGCTCCCCTCTCCAGCTATTTAAATACAACTTCGAAAGGGCAGTAATGAAAAGGCGGGCCGTGAATATACAAAGGAACTAAATGGTTACAGCATCATCTGCATTATCTGGTAAATGGGGCCGTCATAGATTATTTTCACTGTTGACATTGGAAAATCCGATTCTAAAATGGCTTCATTTAACCTTAGAACTGTGAACTGGCATCCGACCATCAGACTAACAGACATACATACATGGCCTGTCACTGGCTGTCTGAACTGCCCTCCACACACTCACTGAATGGTGCCACCACCCTGGGGAGCAAAGATGTTTTAGGGAGGAGCCCTACCTTTTCTGCAAAATCTCAAACAGATGGTGTTCATGCCCTATTATCTATAAAAAGTATTGGTCACAGTGTAGACATCCTTAAAATGCCATGGGTTGGTCAAGAATGTCCATGGATCCTATGCCTCACTCAAACAAGTAAGTGGCTGAAGAGAGCTGACTAAAAGCACCTTTCAGGATGTAAATGTATATGTGTCTTTATGTAGGTGCATTGCGTGTAGTGTGTGACAAGTGGTCTTGTTACACATTAAAGCTGCCTGTAGCCAGATTTTAAAAAGTGAATGAAAACTTATTTGTGCAAGTTTACAAATGTCTTGACCCTGGAAATGCCTACTTTATGCAGTCGAACAAGCCTATGCACCCAGCACATGGGTAACTTGTGCTGACTGAACCACCACCTGGGAGCCTCTCTGAATCTGCTTTCCCTAATAATAGTTTCCTGGTTCATAGCTACAGAGCAAGTGAGGCTTTGCTCCTACAATTTATTTGGCATGAGACCTGATTATATTTAGAGTACTTCTTTCCTGCTTGAAGAAAATTGCAAGTGTTTTACCATTAAAAAGTGAATTTGATTATACTTTTCAACAGTTATGCAATCAAAGCCTGCTCCGAGCAGTCTACACGTACCTTCACAGACTGGTTCAGTTAAGTCAGCCATAATTATTCCTGCAAATGAAAAGATAGCAAAAGAGTCTGTCAAACAAGATAGACGATGCCTGCATATGTTACTCTATATGAAATAAACATCAAAACAGATTTCCTCCCATCCACAATCCCCTCCACATGTCAAACATATCAATGAACCATCACATACGGTTAAGTCAGGTAATTAGTTGCACAGTAATAGTAGTATTAAGGTCATGTGAAAATGTTGTCTGGGAGAGTAAGCCTCATCACCACGCACATGACAAGCATGGCTATTGCATGGTGTGGTAGCGCACTGCCATTTACAGACAGCACATTTTCCATTGAAATGGTCACTAAATTTGCATATACATGCAGTTGTAATGATAAAACGTTATAGTGCACAAAAGATAATGTGTGGAAATTGGGTGTCAGGGACAGGGCCGGACTGGCCGTAGCGGGCACCGGGCGTTTCCCCGGTGGGCCGCTAGGGTGGGGGCTGGTTTTGGGCCCCTGGGGGCCGTTTTTGTTACCGGGGCCGGCAATATCGGCCCCCTGTAACAAAATCGGCCGAAACCGGCCCTGGCAAACAGCTCGGCTGCACGCCCCCTACCCCCAGGGGGGCGGCAGCCGAGCAGTTTGCCAGGGCCGGTTTCGGTGCCCAGTCCGGCTCTGGTCAGGGAATATTTATCATTTATGCATCAGCAAGTAAAGTGTCTTGATTTGTTTTGAACTTATTAAAATCTTTCTTTCCAGCACGATAATGTTCAGAATTACAAAAAAGTGCTTCGTTGGTCCTTTCCTAACTGCTGATATGTCTTGAAATATTTGTACAGTTCATGTACAGATACTTAAATTGTATTGTGTCAAAACATTGACCTCCTACAGTCTACCTTCACACAACTTGTTCCCCAGCAAGATTATTGAGTTCACAAGAGCCTCTTGATTTGCAGACAGAGAAAGAAAAGTAAACGCCACTCTCCACGTTAAAAGAATGTGCAACAATTTGTCAAAATACATAGCCTGAAATTTGACCTCTATCTTTGAACTATTACTCCAAAATCAGTTGTGCTGCCTGTCCGAGCAGTCTACGAACAGTAGTAAGAGTCTAACTAGCAGAGGGATTAATAATCTCCATTGTTTCGGAAGGGTAACCTAGTTTATAGAGACATAGGAGCTAATTTTGGTCAAGGGTTGTGCTCCATTGGTCCAGGGCAGCGGAGGGATGTACTTTCCTTCCCTGGCCCACTTACAGACTGCCATATTTAGAGATCTCTGAAAGGCAGGTTGAGACCTCAGTGCTTTCAAAGAAGTCACTGCCACAAGGCTTTTTGTGCATGGTTACCATATTAAAATGCACCCGCAGAAGATAGTTTTTTGCTTTTCAAAAACAAACTCCCAAAGGTTGGTTTTTGTAAAATCCAAAATTAATTTTCTTGACACGCTGGGAATTTTCTTTTCATTTCATTGATTCTAAATTTTATTATATTTCCAATGAAAATATTTTTATTTTCATTTATTTGATTTTGATTGACCTCCAGGCTGTTCACGGTGGTTCACCCTATTTTAAATAGTGTTTAGCAGACCAGGCACTCTGCAATGGCAGAGTACCCGGTCTGCCAACCTCTAAATAGGCCCCTCATTCTAAAGAATGTCACGTGGGATTTTGCATGGTTTTCCTCCTTCTATATCTGTGTAACTTACCTGCAGAACAAAGAAAATAGGAAGAAGAGGGTTACTTGTATTTAAATCAGTAATCCCTAGTGCCATCATTTTGAAAGAAGTTGGTTTGTTTCAAGTCTTGGCCTTGGTTGTGATATTCCACATAGAAAGCACAACCGCACATCCTTTAAAATCGCTTTAAGAATGATATCAGCAAAGGCTTTGTAAACCATTACTGGTTTTGAGGTGTGCCTCTTGTGTGTTACCTTTGGTTCCAGTAATCATATAGTGTATCAAGTCTGTGATTTGTGCTCACACAGAACATCATACAGGGCACCACATACAGCAAGGTTCAAGAACTATTTCCAGCATTCAGTCTAATTCCTGTACTGTAAACTGTCTGCTCATAAAGGTTGCAAAGTGTCCATAGTGCATCAACATTCGCAATTATTGAATAAAGCATTGTATTTGATATTGGTGAGTTCATTATTCTTTATGTAACTTGATTATTATAATCCCCAATGCATTTTGGGCATACTTACACTTCCTCAGGGGAAGGTTTAAGCAATTGTAGCACTAGTAAAAGTTTTCCATTAGAAATTGTATTGTATTGTATTGTAATTGCATTTATATATCGCTTACTAGAAATGAATTTCATTGAAATATAATTGCATTTTCTAGCACTTACGACCCTGATGAGGCACTGAAGTGCTTCATGGTGGGTAGCACGCTACTCAGAACCCAGGATTAGTTTTTAATCCTGTAGTTATTGGCTGTTGTTGGTTACAAGGATTAGTCTTGCACTCTTAAATAAATCATTCCATGCAATAACCTTAGTGTCTTTGTAGTAGATTTAAAAAGCAGTTAGATGTGATCATTAGTGGTGGGTAGGTGAGTTCATACCAATTATTAGGTCGAGCCTAGGCAATGCATAGCTTCTCTGCGACGCATGCTGTATTTGAGTATGGACTTGAACCTCCGCCCACTCTCTGCCCATATTTTACACTGGCTTGTGTCATTGACCTTTGTAAATGCTGGCTTCTGATTCATTAATAGGCTTCTTAGTCCCTCCTTAGTACTGCCTTGTTTCCATTTATTACCTCCCATGAGGACTGGCTCTTTTACTTCTGTTGTTACAGGGCATGTCTTATTTAGTCTGTAAGCACTATTTTTTTAATGAGTTTCTCCTACTGCAGGCACGACATGCTTTCCTGGAATATTCATAAGCGCCATGCGCACTTTCACTTTCCAAGCAGTTCGGGACAATGGCGGCTGCTTCTTTGAAATGAAATAGGTCTCGCATTTACAAGAGTTTTGTAAATGATAATGCCTTTTATTAATGTGTCAATTACCAAAACAGATAAATAAAAGGCATTGTCATTTACAATGCCAATAGCTTAAACTCTTGCAAATGTTAGACCTATTGCATTGCAAATGCTTGTTTTTTATGTTTTGGTAGGATGAATAGATTGGCTACAGGAATTTAATTACTGTTAGGTTGCAAGGCTGTGAGTTCACTTTGTAGATGTACAATAATAGAGATTAAGACAGACCGGTATGCGGCTTAGAGTAAACATATAAAAAGAGATGCGAGGAATGCTTGCAAATAGTCTAACCACTGGCAACCACTTGGGGTAGCATACCAACCCATTGTTTTTTCACCCTATAATTCCACCTCAGGTTAGACCGAGCTGTATGCAAAGTAGCCTTGGTCTACTGGAAGGTATGTCGAATGTATGTTTTGTAATGTTTATGGTTTTTATCAACTAATAAACTATTTTCCCTTTACCTTTCCAATAAGTTCACTCCAATGTTCTGATTTATAAATAGTGGAAGTAAGATTAGGCATTGGGTTACTCAACCACTCTTTGAAACTGAGGCCACTAGCACCAAAGCCCCTTTGGGTACCATTTCAAAACTCTACAAACTCCTGCTGGCACATGAAGCCCCACAAGAGTGGCAACACAATAGAGACTGGGAAGAGAGACTAGGAATCCAAGTGTCTCAGAAGAGATGGGATAGGCTGCAGCAGGAGGACATGCATGTGGCGGCTACTTCATCATTGGGGAGGGAAATTCACTATAAATTATGGTATGGATGGCACTACACCCACCACAGACTACATTGCATGTATCGTAATGCCGCGCCAAGATGTTGGATGGGGCTTGGGGCGGTGCGGGACACATTTCATATTTGGTGGAGGTGTCCAGTTCTACGGCCGTTCTGGGAGGAAGTAACTAAACTACTCCAGGAACTCCTTAACTATAAAATATTCGCTACATCGGAAGTGATGCACCTAGGCTTTAAACCCCTTGACCCGACAAAACTCTTGAAGGACAGGTGGCATATGGGCCTCCAATGACTTGAAGCAGCAAAATTAACAATAGCACACCATTGGAAAAAACAGAATGCCCCTCTTTGGTATTTTGGCATCAGAGACTGGTAGATTTTGATGATAGAAGATTTGATTAGCAATATGTAGGTGACCCACCTGCCTTTGAAGCGAAATGGAGGCAGTTACTTAAGCACCTGAGCGTGAAGCGCCTAGTTTAGCCAAGCAAGGCTTGCATCAAGGACACGTGTAACAGACCAATCATTCATGAAATCAAGGAAAACACACCTATTGGATAAGAAAGAAAATCTGAATTTTCCGGTCTAAAATTAAGGAAAGTTTCAATTGTATTATGGACGTGGGCAAGGACTATACTTTACAATTTTTCTACTAATAAGATAAATGCCAAGCAGCTCAAACCACACTAGCCATACCACTTGGGAACCAAACTACAAAACATGTAACACTGCCACGGATCAACACATAACATTATTAGAGTCTCTTTCAATACTACCCTCCTTGCACCCAGTGTTCAATAATTCCCCATTTAGCAACCTGAGGTTTGAAATATTTTTTTGTGCTCATGACTGATTTGATTCAACGTCTGCAAAGAAATGAAAACCAGTTATGAGGAAAATGCAGCTGCAACTAATGTCTTTCCACATTCATTCGCACTTGAAGACCTATTTAGTTTTAGCACCATAACTAGCCATATATAATAAATGAATACACACAAATAACTGATCAGGAAAGTAGTGCTAATGTATATGCAGATCTGCAGCTCTTAAAGCTGTTTGAGCACACCTCATTCCTTTTTTTTAAGTACACTCCCTGCTAATCTGCAGTGTTATTAGCCTCAGCAGTCATGATAGACAGCATTGGAAATCCCTATAAAAAGGATCTTTTTTCCGTTTTTTTCTGTGTTTACATATAAGTTCAAACATGACCACCAGTCAGCAACGTGTAAGTTCAGTGCTCCCATCTTTTAATATGTGAAATTAAAACACAAATGCTTGACCACAGTAACTTGTAACTGCCATGTTTTTGGTCATGCTATCTCTGCTCTCTAGATGTGCCCAACTCCAAGATGAGAAGAGATGTTCCTTGGCATGCGAGGTGAACATTTTGGCAATCTAGCTCACTCAGCTGGAACCCTGTACATTGTTGTTATTTATGAAGGTCATCTACGAGTTGTCTTACAAACTCATGTGTCTGTCGCCTTGTATTCTAGGTGAGAATTTAGTCATGTGATCGATCCTAGAAATGGTGCATATAGGCATCTTGCCTTCTCCTTCGCTTGGGGAGCTTTTCCCCATCACCGGTGCAGGGTGACCCCCTTGGTGGTTTGATATGGGACTCACAGACAACCATTTTTTTGCAATAAATACTTTTCAGTCTCACCCTAAACATAGGACAGAGCCCGTTGATGGTGTTTGGTGCATTGGTGTGAATCACAAAGAGTACACCAGGAGCGGCATCTGGATCTGACCATAACTCTTCTTGACAACCCCAGGGGCCACAGGTAAGATGCCCCTGCCATGCACAGTGTTGTCATCAATAATATAATTTCAAATATGCATTAATGTTATCAGTGATGTCATAGAAAATGGCATGAGTGATGTAATTTGTGAGGACATACGGAGTGCATAAGCGAGGGTGTGAGTTATAGTTACTTCAGTTATCTATAATTGGTGAATTTAAGAGTTTTCTAGTTTAAAATGTTGCTTTTTAACTGACATTTTCATTCACTATTGTGTATATTGGAATTTAGAGTCCTTAGTCCGATGACTCACACACTTGTAAGTAAGTCCGTTTTTATATAGCGCAGCTACTCACCCTTACAGGTCTCAAGGCGCTGGGGGCCGGAGTGGAAATTAAGGGGCCGATTCCGATCTCGGCCGGTAGGGCTCCGAATCGGATTCGGCTTTACCGGATCCGATTTGAAGCCCTATTTCCCGACCGAATCGTACGTGCGTCCGGGCGAGCGAGTACGATGCGTGCGCGAAATCTCCGACCGACTCGTTCGCAGGACCCGACCGCTCTGACCGACTCGCACGGGGACGACTCGCACCGCGCAATGGAGACGTTCCCCGGCCGGGTAAGTACGATGCGCATCGCGACCGCTCCGACCGACTCGCGCAGTCCGGCTCCAAGGAGATGTCGGAGCCGCACTTTGGGGTCCGTGTCGGACCCTCTGGAAGCGTGAGGCACGCGAGTCGCACACAGGGGGACCCATGGGTCCCCCTACACGTGCATGTACGGCGCGACCCGCATCGACGCGAACACGCTGTAGGGGGCGCCCTTGTTCGCGTCGTGCCCATTGAGTCAATGGGAGCCCGTGTACGCGTCGTACGACTGGCTCCCATTGACTTCAATGGGAGTCCGACCGAATCGAGTCCGATGGCATACGTGCGCATCGTACTCATTCGGTCGGACTGCTAGAGTCCGATTCGGTCGGAAATCTCTCCGGGTCCGGCTCGGTCGGAGAGATTTCCGGCCCGAATCGGAATCGGCCCCAGAGTGAGCTATTGCCCAAAGTCACATGGTGCTGA
Source organism: Calotriton arnoldi (assembly GCA_963921515.1). Lineage (NCBI taxonomy): Eukaryota > Metazoa > Chordata > Amphibia > Caudata > Salamandridae > Calotriton > Calotriton arnoldi. The sequence goes on from CAWUFW010001716.1 coordinate 1,684,299, forward strand.
GCTGAGCTGCTGCCGGAGCCGGGGATCGAACCGTGAACCCTGTGCTCTGAAGTCAGCTGCCCTGGCCGCTGCACCACACCTCTCCACTTAACAACTGTATAAGTACTTAGGAGTCTATTTGATTGACTGCTATGAACCGCTGACTTAGGAACTATGTTGTTTTAACAGTTTATTTGTTGATGATTTTCAACTGTAGAATTTTTTTAACTATGATGGATTTATTTTTATTTGTCTTTTATGGCGGATCGGGCAAATAAAGAGCTTTGAACTGAACTGACATTTTCATCTAAATATAACGCCACTTTAATCTCTGTTTTTTTTTGTGAATTTCTGTGTTATTTTTAATGTAAAGTAAGACACTATTACAAGACCTAACAATAAGGTCACTTTAACCTTTGTTTTTTCAGTGAATTTCTGAGTTTTTTTTAACGTAAAGTAACAATATAAAGAGTTGTTTTTTTAAGGAAGTTATAGCTACTGACTTTGTCAAAGGGTCAGAACCCCAAAATACAAAAGGCTGGCCTATCACGTTAGCAACGTGTCAGCGCAACAACCTATATAAAGCAGACATATTGGATTTGGCAAAAAGTCACCACAATAGATTACTCCACCAAAAATGGCAATGTATCTTGAGTTGACACAAGCTATGGTGGGGCTGAATGGCAGGACAGGAGGAATTTCTTCCGGTGGTATATTTGTCACCTAGGGAAGTCTTCATAGGGTGGGTGTGGTGTCACAGGTGCAAACAGAGGGTTTTCTGTTTTTTTGGTGCATTCTGAGTTTAAGGGAGGTGTAGTTCATTCTTGGGTTACTGACATGTTGATTCTACTGTTCCAATTTAAAGCAGAAAAGACATTGAGAGTTTAATGAAGTAGGGGTATCCCAGGTGGGATCGTGATGCCCCTTCCAGGATGGAAGGAGGATTTATGGGTGAGGAAGGTAGGTCTACACAGGGTTTTGGAAGAAAGGAATGGCATTCATCAAATAGAGGAGCAGTGATCGATCAAGTGGAATAAGGAAGGAGGTGAAAGTGGGGTGTATAAAGTTTCAGCTAGGCCAATGGGGAAAGGGGTAAATGCATAGAGCCCTTGGGTTTCTCAATGACTAAGGCACACTGGAGGCAGAGGACCCATCTATGCTGCTGTCTGCTGAGACAGCCACTAAGTGACATTCAATTGAGAAGGGTGGAGGGCTCATTACTGAGAAAGGTAAGAGAGGTTTGAATGAGCGGTTCCCGAGTACACGAGTCTCAATAAACCACCACAGTATCTAGGTCTGTGGACACAAATCACATGAGGGTGCAGCTTCCAGAGATCTCGGAGATAAATTATTCTTTGGTACTCTACCACCATGTGGGTAAGGCTGCACCCAAGAAAAGCACCGAAAGTACTCTACATGAATCTGTGGCTGGGGCACGACCTAAAGAAGGTGACAGACAGCAATCTATGTATGGAGTTCACCCAAAAACAGTGAGAATAAAACCCAAAGCAAGCATTAAAACCCAGGTATATGTATGTGCCACCCAGAAGCATATGAGGAGTAACCCAAGGAATGCAACAAAACCAGTCTCTCAGACAAGGGTTTACTTCCTGTCATGTAGCAGTGGCACTGGTCATTCTCGTTATTGCAGTAAACACTGGCTCACTTCCTGTTCCCCCTAAACACACATACCAAAGACAAGCTTTACAGCATTTGCCTTTAAACTGAAAGTTAGAACTGTAATGTCTTTCCTGCATAACATTTTGGTTTTTCAGCGTCACTGTGTATCCACCACTATTTTTCGTGCTTCTTTCCACAATTCATGGCAATAGCAAGAAAACGAGAATTTAGAAAACAAAACAGACACTAGATATGATGAATGAACAAATCGAAAGTCAAACTAAATTGTGGTGAGAACTGTAGCGTACTTCCTCATCCTCTGTTGATACTCACCCCCACCCAATTCTTTTTTTATTTGCTGTTTTATACAGCGCGAATTCGACCTAAAGGTATCAGAGGCTTTACATGGGCACCAGTTGCATTACAGAGGGACACATTCATTTATTTATTTGTATTAGGCACTGGGACATTAAGCGATTTGCCAAGAATAGCAGGATGTTTGAGCTTCCCGCCAGACTGGAACCTGGTTCCCCGGCTTCAAAGTCGGCCGCTCTAGCCGTTAAGCCACATCCTCTTGCCAGCGAAAGGCACAACAGTTCTACTGAGATGTGCAGCATTTCTATTTATAACAGAAAACACGTGGACCATCCAGTCTAGGTTTTGTTCATTGCATTCTTGTGCCTGCGGCACATTTAGTTATAGTCTTCAGCTAACTCACCAAAACGTATATGCATAGGGTGCATGTATACACCCTGGGTGAGCTGGTTTTTGTGAGTATAAGTGCAGTTAAGATGGCAGAGAAGCACTTCAATCAGTACTATGGATGCTGAATAACCACTTTCTCAGCACTGGAAAACCGATACGCAGGTTCCAGTTTCTTCCACAGCCTGGCAGGGATCTGGCGGGACAATGAACAATGACAGTGGTAATTACAGTCCATGCATGCCCCTACACTCACCACTGCCACCCACTGCCTGCAGCCCCATCACCTCACATTCTATCCTTAGCTTTTTCCTTCTTTGCTGTTCCCCAGGCCTGTACATTGGGGCTGCACTGGTCTCTGGACTCAGGCAGCAGACAGCTGTAGCCTGCATCTCTTTGTCTCCTTGGCCAAGGATGCGCGGTGCCGAGACAAGGTTTGCTCGCCTGACTGCACTCCCACCAAAGCCACGCCTCTGGAGTATTATGAGTAGAGTGGGAATGAAAATACAACAACCGGAGAAAGAGAGAGAAAGAGAGTGTGCCTCATGTCCACTCAATCAATCAATCAGGGAATTGTAAGCGCGCTACTCACCCGTGAGGATCTCAAGGCGCTGGGGGGGAGGGGGAGGGGGGGTCCGCAGATCTGTTTAGCCGAAGAGCCAGGTCTTGAGGGTCTTCCTGGAGGTGTTCAGGAAGGGGGCGCGTCTGATGTCTGCCGGTAGCTCGTTCCAGGTCTTGGCTGCAATGTGAGAGAAGGATCTTCCGCCTGCTCTGGCTCTGTGGATGCGCGGGGTTTCGGCCAGTGCGAGGTTGGAAGATCGGAGGTTTCTTTTGGGTACGTGGAAGTTGATTCTGTCATTGAGGTATTTGGGTCCGTTGTTGTGTAGGCATTTGTAGGCGTGAGTGAGGATTTTGAAAGTGACTCTTTTCTCCACGGGGAGCCAGTGGAGACTTCGTAGGTGTTAGCTGATGTGTTCGTGTCGGGGGATGCCGAGGACGAGTCTGGCGGCGCTGTTCTGTATTGTCTGAAGTTTGCGGAGTAGGGACTTGTTGATGCCGGCGTAGAGTGCGTTTCCATAGTCCAGTCTGCTGGTGATGAGTGCGTGGGTGACTGTCTTCCTTGACTCAGGGGGATCCACTTGAAGGTCTTGCGGAGGATGCGGAGGGTGTTGAAGCAGCTGGAGGTGACGGCGTTGACCTGTCGGTTCATGGTGAGTGATGAGTCGAGTACGATGCCGAGGTTCTTGGCGTGGTCTGAGGGGGTAGGTGGGCTTCCGAGGGTGGTCGGCCACCAGGTGCTGTCCTATGCAGAAGGAGTGGTACCGAGGACAAGGACTTCTATCTTCTTGGCGTTGAGCTTCAGGCAGCTGTTGGTCATTCATACTGCGACGTCTTGCATTCCTTTCTGGAAGTTGAGTTTGGCAGTGGTGGGGTCTTTGGTGAGGGAGAGGATGAGCTGGGTGTCGTCGGCGTAGGATACGATGTTGAGGCCGTGTTGTCGTACGATGGCTGCGAGGGGGGCCATGTAGATGTGCTCTGGTGGCCATCCATGGCATACTTTGGGTATCCCTGACCCTCCCAGTGGTATGATATCACCCTTTAGCACCTGATAGCAACATGCAGCAACAATTGCCATCCCCGGCATGTGGTGGCCATCCTTGCTATGTGGTGCCATCTCTGGCATCTGGTCCACCTCCATAGAATATGATGGAGGTGGACGGCATATGGTGGTCAACCTGGCATATAGTGGATGCTCCTGACCTAGGGTGACCACCATTATAGAGTGTTGGTTATCGAATGATGGCACCTGTGGCATATTGTTGCCCTCACTTTTATATGATGGTCATTCCTAGCCTATGGCGACCATTCCTGACATTTTGAGGACATGAGTGGCATATACTAGGCTTCCTGGGCATACAGTGGGAATTTCTGGCATAGGTTTGACATTAATGGCACATGAGGGGCATTAAAGCCATGTGGTGGCTATCCATGGCAAGTAGTGATTATCCATGGAAAATGGTAAATATCCTTATCATGCAAGGGGCAACCCTAGAATGATGTGAGCAACCCTGGCATAATATGGGCAACCCTGGCATATGGTGATCATGCAGGGTAAACAGTTGTTGTTGTGGTAACTGGCATCTGGTAACACCCCTTTTATCTGCATGCCATCAGTGTCATAAGATCACACAATTATTGTGGCGATCCTTGGCATATTTGGCCACTCCTGGCATATGCTGTGAATCAATGGAAAGTTGCACCAGATCATGCTTATGTGAGAAAGAAGCTAAGTTTAGGAAGTTGAATCTGGGTCTTTGAAGGTGCTACCACGAGGTTTGTGTTCAAGTGTGGCAGTAGTAAATTAGGTTACTTTAAGAAAAATACAAAACTGGTGAATTAAAGCATCTACAAAATTTGATATTGGTTACAGAACTTGAAGTTCGTTATGTGCTAACTATTGAAGAAAGTGCTCTGGTAAGACAGATTAAGGAGGCCAGGAACGCAGACACGCATGAACGCTTTGTTAATTTAATGCTAGTTTGCTTAAACATTTCAAGTCTGGCAATTCTGAAACAATGGACATTCGAAGATATTACCATTGAACAAGCAATGTTTGGAAGTAAATGCGTGTCAATATTCAATAAGGTCATATCGGGCGTGCATTGGACTCCATGTTAGACTGTTCAAATCTTTTGGACACAGTGATAAGTGATCATAGGGACAGGTTATGAGGCTTAAGTTATAGAGGAAAGAGTCATGGATAACTGGGTTCTTTTTAAATGGCTGACTTATAATAACTTATAATGCGGCCTGAGCGATTGTCAGAGGCTGAAATTAATTCAAGCATTCTATCCATCACATTGTTGCTGTTGCAGTTTACACCCTAAGTGCAAAGGGTATGCCCAGACATGGCCCCCGTGCTCACTGTGCCATAGGAATCAAGCTATACCTCACTGACGACACCTGAGCAGGTCAAAACCGATCTGGGGTTCTTGTGGTCTCTTCTGGAGGGGGCCACACCTGGTAGTTCGGGATGAACTAATCCCATAAAGAGCAGGGTTGGTACTAATTTGCATAAAGCGGGCTTTTGTCTAGAGTGGAATGGTGGGCAAAAAATGATGGACTGGAATACGGCAAAGGAGTTCGAGGGATATGCTATAATTGTGAGAAAAAGATATCATGGCAGGAGACGAGAAATCAGGACAGAATGCTATTAAATGGGTGGTGCTGGAGCAATTTTCAGAGTCTGGGTGCAGCCATCAATCTTACAACACTGGAGTCATAGAGAATGTGAAAAATCCAAACGTCACACAAAGAACAAGTATAGCAATGAGTCACACTAGTTCAGCAGGGGATTGGTAAGGGTGTGGTTTGAAACCAGAGGTGCATTTTGGAGCACAACTATCGCAAATATATTACTAAAGCATGGTGTGGTAGCGCACTGTCATTTACGGACAGCATATTTTCCATTGAACTGGCCACAAAATTCGAACTCAAAGCAAACACAAGGAGATGATGGACGGAGCGCTGAAACTTTTCAGACACTCACCCCCAGTCACAGATCTGGGTTGAATCCATCATCATTCTTTAGCTCACTTCACCACCCCAGTTCAGACCCAGCCATATGCAAATCAGTCTTGACCCTGTGCCTCATGGGAACAGTCCAGCCCGAACTACCAGGCCAGGTCCTCCCTGGACCGGAAACAAGCATCCTGGGACCGGTTTCGGGGTAACGCCTCTCATCAGCATTCGAACTGACATGCAATTTTACTGATAAAAGTATAGCACACAAAAGTGTGCTAATATATTTAGAAATATATATAAAGTTTATTTATAGGTATTTAAATGTTGTTGTTGTGTTAGACAAATGTGATATCTTACAGACTTTCATTTCACACTCCCTATACCCCAACAAGATTGTAGGATAGTTCACTTTACAAAATTCCTAACTTTCCAATCAGAGAAAGAAAAGTAAACACCAATCTCCATGTTAAAAGAATAAGGAACAATTTGTCAAAAGACATAGCCTGACATTTGACCTCTGCCTGAGTAAGCACAGAAGAAATGACAAGATAAAAGCAAAATTTAAAGGCATCTTTATTGCTCATTCACCTTCTGAACTCCAGTATTCTTATTCTGGGGGTGCTGCAGGTACTTCCAGCGACATTGTATTGAAGCGACATTGTATTGAATATCCAGAGGCAGCCTATTGACAAAGGTATGTTTGGTATTAAACCTAAATTATAACCCAATTTACCTTTTAATGCCAGCCAGGAATTCCCAAATGGATTCCTCACAGGCGTAAGTGCTTTTAAAAGTGTGAATTTCACTGCTGTGACTACGGAGAAATGCACTCTTGTAAAGCCCACTCAAAGGGTGGGTATAGGGTGTTCCAAAGCACTTTTTGCCTTAAAAGTTTAGGAAAATCTAGAAAGGTGTACATTTGGGAACATTCCTACCTCTCCCCTGACCTCTTCCTACCCTGGAAATTGCAGGAAATGTATTCCAACTAAATTGGGTGAATGGAAACGGATCAACCCACATTAGCTAAGGTTGTAGAGGAAGGACTTCATTCACTGGGCAAAAATCTGCCACCAGAAACGGTGCATTTGCACAGGAGACTCCTATTCCTCCTTTGGTCAATACCTGCTGTGGACAATTCTGCAAAAGGGGACTGGGAGATTTAGTCAAATTCACATTACACGCACAAAAATATGCCATGAAACATGTGCCTACTGGGAATGTTTGTGAATAACAAAATAATTTTAAAATACTCAAATTATCTTACTTTGGGTTAATAGGGAGGTTGGCCTGTGACTTCATTGTATGAAGATACACTCTTCTTTATTAGTTACTCCCCCCCCACCCATACTGTACGACTGGAAATGTGAACATCACTAGCCTGAAATGATGATTGGTATCAAAATAATTTCTTAAGATATTAATTTCAGTAATTAAGTTATTTAATTGGCCATTGACCTTGAACTCATATGAAGGTATTAATTAAAAACACTAATGAATTTAAGAGGTTAAAATAAAGGCTTTCATTTAAAAAATTTCATAATATTGTGATACCCTTTCATATGATTGTCTAAAACGGTTCTAAATATGAATTTTCAGCCTTGATAAAATGGATGACCGTGAAACACATGTTGCAAATGAGATGGTTTGGAGCTGAAGCAACTTATAAATTGGGGCGCCTGTGATTTGGAATATGCTGGAACTGAAATAAAGGAGGACTGTTGGTCTCTGATGAACTGAGAGAAAGGACAAATTGATTAAAAATATTTTAATGTTATGACCTTAAAAATAGTGTAATAAATAGGAAATTTTGAATCAATGTTGGATGTAAGCACACTCTGTACTGGTATTGGTTTGGTTGAAATTCTTGGTTAAGATGCCTCCTCTTTGATATTGTACAAAATGATTATAGTGTAAATGCTGTAGCGTTATATATCTTAAACTAACTTAAAGTTATATTATGTATTTCCTACTATTTTACAGTTAATACTGTAGTGATATAGTGTTGATTTGTATTCTCATAAGACCAAAAGCAAAAATGGATTTTACAAACATTGCTTCTCGTGCTATGCTATTGGTGAAGCAACATAAAAATAACTTCAGGCAGGGATGTAAAAATCCACCCGTACTTTTACGTGTTTTTGTGAATAGGCCCCTATGTGAAGAAAATATAATTACTCTGAGTGGAAAGGAGGTTCGTTGGAGAATGGTCATGGTGTCCTTGAAAATATCTGGGTCTACCTTTCAGTCAAATGGGATCTGAGAAACCTTTTGGGTGAAGCTTGATCAAATTACAACACATACTTGAAAATGTTTATTGAAGTAAAAAGTAGGAAAAGGTATACACTTTAATATTAAGGCTGTATGGAGAGGCTTAATGAAATTCATCCTGGAAGAACAGTAGGCCAAATGAAATTCAAAGTACAGTGGCTAATGGTATCCATATAGAAGGAGATGCTCTCAAGCCATCGTTTGGTGGTAGTTTGTAGATCAATAAAAGTACCAGAGTTAAGGAAGGGTTCCCTTTTAGTCTCCATTTTTAAAAAGGGGGCTGGGGAAATGTCATCTAATAATGCACTGATTGCTCTAACTATGCCTTGTTAGAAGATCTTTTGCACAGCAACATTATTTCCATCTCATTAAAATGGCTTCAGAATATGTAATTTTGATAATTTCACATATAGAGTTTTCCACATTGCTGTACCAGAATATCCAAGTTTATTGTCAAAATGCACTTACATCGACTCTACAATATTGACTGCAAACAAGTTGTCAAGGTAAGTAGATACGTGAGCTAAGGATTGACAACTCTACACCTACCTAAATATGATAAGTGGGTAGTTGATAGCATAGAGTAGATCTTTATGCAGTTTGATAGTATTGACCTCAATATTATGATATACAACCGTTTGAGCTGGTTGATATAGAAGATAGTTTATTCTCTCTGGCCCTGTCACTTGAAAGGCAATTGAAAAGCCTTTGGTGCCACTATATATGCGTTTTTGGACTTCCCCATGTTTATAAAGTTGATAGCTTATTTTTGTAATCTAAATTGGGTGCCTGACATATCTCAGGCAGCCTACTGAAGGTAATACGGAAGGTCAATTCGGAAGGTTCCAGGTTACCAGTCTCGCTCAGATTCTCTTGAGAGCTTCCGCTTCCGGGATGCCGCCGCCCACACCGACTGCTCACGGCTTCGGTATCCATAGCAGCCCCAGCCGGTGGACATTGGACCCAGCAAAGGGGGCAATGGGCAAGGGGGCCCAGTCCAGTCCAGCAGTCTAACAGAAATCAGCACCAGTAAGAAGGGCAAACGGGTAGGGCTCGAGTGCGACAGCATTAGTTGCCATTTACTGAGAGAGAGCAGGGCCCGGCAGAAGCGGCCCAGTTAGGTCTGGGTGTGGCTTGCGGTGGACCCTTGAGCTCCCGATCGGGCCACCCCCTCACTCTGCCCCCCACCTGCTGGACCATCTTTGGACCTCTCTTGGCCGGTGGGCCTCCACCGGACCCAGCGACGGGCAGAGTACGCTGAGCCCTTGGAGAGCATCGGAGTTCACCCACCTAGCCCGCAGCGGCAGCAGGACCATGTTTAGACCTCTCTTGGCTGGTGGGCCTGCGCCGGATTCAGCGACAGGTGGAGAACGCTGAGCCCTCGGTCAGCATCAGAACCCATCCACCTAGCCCGCAGCAGGAGTCCAGCGAGGAGGCAAGGTGAGATAAGGCGCAAGAAGGCATAACAAGGTGCTCAAGCATGGTAGTAATAGGTATCAGTCACTGAGCGTGAGCCCAGGCCCCCGCAGAAGCGGCCCTTCTAGGTTTGGGTCCAACTTGCGGTTGGCCTGGTGTGCTCCCGCTCGGGTCCCTCCGGATTTCCACCAGACTACGGGCAGGTCACTTGGACACTTTCACCCTACTGCAAAATTCATCTTGAGCGCCAAAGGGTAGCTCAAAGCACTCATAGACGAGTCACAAACTCAGAAACCTTCTGCAATCCTCTCTCCAATAGTTCTTACCAATACCAATTTCCCCCAGGGCTGGTGGCGCCCTTACTGCCCTCTGTGCAGTAATAGTCAGCTCAAGCCAAGGCGGAGGAGTAGTGCCTATAGTGGGCTTACAATCCTATGTGCCTCTCCCTTAATCAGAGGGGGTCGCACAGGGCCTCAACCCAGTCAATCTACCTAGCTGGGAGGAAATTCGGGGGTTATATCACACTGGCACATTGACTTGTCCACTCCTTTCGTACTAAGATAAGCCAACGTGCCGCAGTATCACAGTACAACAGCTTCTCCCCGCCAATTGTAATTCACCAAAGACTTGCGGGAGCTTCCCATGACACACTATGTTAAAAAAGAGAAACCCGGCCCGAAAATAGCAGGCAGATCTCCTAGATGATTGTTCCACTTCGACACAAGAGACTATCCCGGAGGATCTTAATGCAGTGCCCGGCATGAGCCCTGTGCCAGATTTTGGGGACCAAAGGGCCTATACGTTTAAGGAGCTAGACACTATTGGGCCCATACCAACACAAATTATTAACACCCCCTTGAAAAGATGTTGGGACTGAAATCCTCGACCTTCCAACCGTGGCTAGATCCAAAGATATTTCCAAAAAATCCCACAAAAAGCCCCCCTTCCCTCTTCCAAGATGCTTAAAAAGCTCCAATGAGCAAAATAAGCAGTCCTTAGCCTCACACAGGGCAGACTCGGGGGATACAAGCACAACAAAGAATAAACCCAGGCGATCAAACTCCCATCCTGTGCTACGCCAAGACCCAGAGCCCAAAGATGTGGGTTCCCATTTAAACAAACACACGATAACTGCTCAAACCCATGTGAACAATACACACTCTCCCCTGCCGTCAACTTGTCTTTCAACCATGGAAGCTGAAGCACAACCAAGATAACAGCTAGCGCCAATCTTTCCATCTTTTACTCACCTCCTAAGAAATCCAGGAGATGCAGCACATCCGAACACGAGCTTGGCAGTTTATCAGACCAGTTCCTAGCTACATTAGAAGCACAAATAGAGGCCCAAATGGAAGCATCCCTGGCGCAAACACCAGTATTTAAGATGGAGTACAGTCTTAAGTCTCCACATCCAACCAGCTCAGGCGATTACGCACCAGTCAGTCCCATAAGCACAGTAAATTCAACCTTGGCCTCTCTCACCTTTAAACAAGATACAATAGCCAAAGCTCTGCTTTAGCAATCGCAAAAACGGAGCTTCAAATCGATCTAATTCAGTCTATCGCCTCAAGCTTAACGGACCTAGGGCTGAGTTTAAGAACTTTAGAATACAAACTTGGCCAGACAAAGTGGGCCAACTCTGTTCTTGCTCCCAATTAATTGATCAATTAAGTTCATTGCCCGAAAGCCTTTGGGCACTTTTAGAAAGTGTTAAAAATCCAACAAAATCACCTGGAAAACCCTCTTGGGATCCAACATCAGGGAAACAACTCTTAGCCCACCAAGCAACCATAAATCATAACTTCCCCTTGACAGTGGAACCAGTGCCACCCCCAGTAATCGAACTAAGAGACCACTTCTCAACAATCCTGGAAATAGACACCCCCAATAGATACCAGGATCCCATCGAACAGCACCTGACGGTTGAAAGTGCATCTTCACCAGGCCCCGAACTTTCGCTCTCAAAGGGACTTGTGCCCTTGCCCACTCCCTCACGAAGAGCAAAAAAGAAACTAAAAATACTTTTTTTAAAACAGCGCCTTACAAAAAAGAGACTGCAGACAGCTGGGCCCCTCACCACAGCAAGTATATCCCAACAAGGCAACGTAAGCAAGCGAAACAAAAATATTCATCCAGTTATTTACCAATGGACATGAAACCGCAAAAGCACCCTCCGAGACGGCTGACACTTTGCATGTAAGAGTTATATCTCAGAACACTCCTGATGTTGAACCAAGATCCATAACCAACTTGGAGGCAGCATTAAGTAAGAAGGCTCCCCAGGGAAACACCAGATTGGACTGTGGGGTACCATCCACCCCAGAATCAACTCCTCTCTCCAACATAGGATGGACCGGGCGAGCCAGCATCAGATAAGACCTGTCAACATTGCAAACTAGAGATGAAAGCACCTCCCGAGCCAGGGTCGAGCAAGACCAAGGGGCAAAAGGAGCTGCAGGTATGGAAGCTAGGGTTGACCAATTGCCGCTCTTTGCCCAAACATAAAACAGAAATCCGTTTACTGCTAGACACCCTATTTATCACAGAAAGCTGGCTCATGGAATGCTCCTCCCCTGACATAGTAATGGCCCTGCCTCCAGGATATAAAATATACAGACTGGAACGGATAGGGCAGGTAGGGGGTGGACTGGCCATTTAGATAAAAAACGAGTACAACTGTACCATCGAGGCCTTCCCCATCAAAGGGTGCGTATGCCTCCAATTTTCAATCTCCTTATCACCAACTTACACCTTCGCAGGGCTCTTAATTTACAGACCCCCGGGCCCATATGGAGAGTTCCTAGACAGTCTACCCGACTGTCTCGCTAGCATATTGGTAAAGAAGACCAACGCCACCATAGTAGGAGACCTAAATATACACATGGAGGATCAGAATCTCCCTAGCATCAAAAGACTGCTGCTAGCCCTCGAGGGTCTACAACTCTCCCAGTTGGTAACGTCTGCCACACACACCAATGGACACACATTGGATCTAGTTATTTCTAATGACCCCCAACATTAAAGTTGCACCATCAATACCGGTCCCCTGGTCAGATCATCACTTCATTCCTTTTAATCTAGGGAAGAGAGGAAGAGAGCAGGGCAGGGTCACCCCCAAAGCTGAGACAAAGAAAAGGTGCTGGGCCAAGCTCAACGCAGAGGCATGGGGGAACGTCCTAGTAGAAACGACCATATCAAACACTAAGACACCAGAAACAGTGGAGGAAGCATATTCAAACTGGGAAACCTGGATTACCCAATCTTTGGATAAATTAGCCCCCAAAGTCACCCTCAAACCAAAAGCCAGACCCAAAATGGGGGGATGGTTTAACCCCCAACTACTCTCGTTAAAGAAAACTGTAAAAAAAATCGAAAGGAACTGGAGGAAAAACTATGACCCACAACTTAAAACCTTCTACAAGTCAGCCATTAGAATCTACCACAACAGCATCAAAGAAACGCAGGCCAAATTCTTTGAGGAGAAAATCAGCCAGGCACAGAATTCCTCGAAGGAACTGTTTGCGGTAGTTAAGGCTTTAACCTCCCCAGCCCAGAATTCCCACCCAACGGAGACCTCGGAGGAGAGGTGCAATGACTTAGCCACCTACTTCCTCTCTAAAGTCACGGACATCTACAGTTCCTGTAGGGCAGGCGGGGAAACAACTACAAGGTGGGAAGAGGATCAGGCGGTAACTCCCCCCCTAAAAACTATCACCAATCTCCCTTTAGTGGAGGCAGAGGAGGTAGAAGCTCTGATGGGCACAGTGAGGTCTGGCTCACCGCTAGACCCAGCCCCGCTGCACATCCTCAAAACAGCTACACCTGCCGTCCTTCCTATGCTAGTTAAGATCATAAACCAGTCTCTGGAGATGGGCGTGGTTCCAGTGGCATGGAAGCATGCCATAATTAAACCCCTGTTTAAAAAATCCAATGCAGACCCAGCGCAACTAGGGAACTACCGCCCCATTTCGATGCTGCCATTCGTCAGTAAGCTACTGGAAAAACACGTTAATAGATCATTGGCTGAGTTCTTGGAAACAAACCACTGTCTCCACTCCACCCAGATGGGATTCCGCGCACAACACAGCACTGAGTCTGCTCTGTTGACGGTGGTGGAGGAACTCAGAATGTCGTTAGATCAGGGAAGCTCAGCAGCATTACTACTCTTGGACCTGAGTGCGGCCTTCGACACGGTGAACCACCATATTCTGCGAAGCAGACTCTTGGCCATCGGTGTACAAGGCACCATGCTACAGTGGCTGACCTTGTTCTTGGAGGGGAAGAACTTTCCAAGTTATGGAGAACAACCAGTGGCGGCTCGCATAGGGCATGCTGCGGGGCGGTGAGGTGGGGCGGGGGAGGGGCAGGGTGGGGGTAGTAAATTTAGACATACGACGGAACGGAGGAACAAAATAATTACTTTCCTCCGTTCCGTCGTATGTCCGAGTTTACTACCCCTCCACCCTGCCCCTCCCCTGCCCGCCCCACCGCCCCGCAGCACGCCCTATGCGAGCCGCCACTGAGAACAACATCCTCTCTAACGCAATATCCCTAACGTGCGGGTTGCCACAGGGTTCCTCACTGAGTCCCACACTGTTCAATGTTTATATGGAGCCATTATCTCGGATTGCCCAAGATTTCGACATCTCAATGACATCCTACACTGACGATACGCAGCTGGTGATTTCTTTAGACCCCAGAACCAACGGGGACTCCGACAGGTTATTGCCCTGTATGGAGAAAGTCATGGAATGGATGACCAACAGCTGCTTAAAACAAAACGGGGACAAAACGGAGTTAATGATCCTCGGGAATAAGACAATTCCTAGGCCATCTATAAGTTGGCCTAATTGCCTGGGCAGCCCACCCATGCCTAAAGAATCCATAAAGAACCTGGGCTTCTGGCTCGAAAAGGACCTATCAATGACAACTCAAGCCAAGAAGTTAGTAGGTACCTGTTTCGGACTACTCAGAATTCTCCGGAAAATCCTAGATCGGATTCCCACACAGCTTAGAGAGACTGTAGTCCATTCTATGGTCACCTCACGTCTGGACTATGGAAACTCATTATTCCTAGGGGCTCCAAAATACGTGAACAACAGACTTCAGGTGGTCCAGAACGCGGCAGCAAGGCTGCTGTGTAAGGCCCCAGCTCAGGAGTCAGCCAAAAAGCACCTCAAAGAACTTCATTGGCTCCCGGTGGAGGCCAGAATCAAATTCAAGGCGCTGGTTATAACGCACAGAGCATTACACAACAGGGGCCCTAGAAAAATTAGAAACTTGGTGTCCCCTTATGTTCCAAATAGGAATCTGAGATCGAGCTCTGAAAGACTTTTAAAACCAACAGGTGTCAGGAAAGCGAGGTGGGGAGGCAGATCCTTCTGCCACTTATCACCCAAACTCTGGAACTCTTTACCACGTGAATCTCGGATTATGAACAAAGAATTAGAATTTCGGAAGTCAATAAAAACGTGGCTGTTCAAGCAGTACCTCTAACTTCCGTCCAGCCGCAGCTTGCATCCTGTCTCTTAGCGCTGGGAAGCCCCAGGGCAGCTATGCGCTCTACAAATCCTAAATAATAATAATAATAATAATCAGCATGATCATTCCAACCTCAGTTCGAGTCAAATTTATCAAATAAGTTTTCTCACAAATACTCAGTCAAATGATTCTCTAGGAGGTCCCAACAACGTACTTAGCACCCCACAACTGTGGGACTCAGTCAAAACTACCACTATAGGAGCAATACCTACGGCAGAGGGCAACGATGATGCGGGCCTGCTGTTTATCCCTCATTTTATCTCTAATGGATCCCTGGACATACTAAATAGAGGCAATTTGCTTCGACTATTACAACATAATTCTTTACTGAAAAATTTAACATCAGCTGATCTTATTTCCGTAAGATTGGCCCAAACTCCCAGAAAAGGGACATCAGAGACCACAATCATCAAATGGGGATCTACGGCCATTAGAGACGCCATTTTGAGAGAAGTACATATTTTTGAGGGATGGGGTATTGAGTTTCAAAAATTACAACCGCCAAAATGTCCACATGTATTACTCTTCAATCAACCATACAACGCAGAAGCGTATTGAAGGGTGCATGGGGCGCCACTCGCGACTGGCTACCAAGTACTTCAAAAGCATCAAATTCCCTGGTAGTATCCTACATCAATAATCAAAGACACTTTAGATGCCAGTCAAGAGCTCAGAACCTCAAAGGTTGGAACTAGCGGCCCAACTATCAGAGTGGCAACCGACAAACCTATTCCTAGCATCACTGATGATCTCTGTCTTCAATTATTTCGTCCCCAGGCCCATAAACTACCAAAGAAGAATGAGCTCACAATCACCTCATCGAATGTGGCAGGCCTCAAATCCACCTTGACATCGAAATTTGGACGAGCATACCTCCAAAACAGTGGCATCATCTGTATACAGGAAACTTGGGCTTTAAACCCCCTAAGCAATATACGGTTTTTATGAGTTCTTTAAGCCCCCCACACATACAAGCTTTTTCGGCAGGCCATCAGGTGGCTTTTTAATTTTTATAAAGCAATCAGCCAAAATTGAAGTAACTCCATTCAACCAAAACCTCCGGGGGCTGCATGTAGTATCAACAAAAGGGCTAATGTTCTGCCAGAAGTCCTTTACTCTGCTCCTTATTAATTGCTATTTTAACCCTAAAAAAAACCCGAAATCACGCGCAATTGACTCTCTTTGCACTAGTGTAGAAGAAATTCTTGTGTCCCATCCCTCCCACGAAGTAGTGATTGCGGGGGATTTTAACACTAAGTCCCTCTGCAAAGATCCCAAGAAGGTACAAATGAACAAGGAACAGGAACAATTTAATGGACTACTTGCCTCTTTCAACTTAATGTCCGCGGATCAAGTTATGTCATGCCCCGCCTCTGAAATCATGTCAAATCATCAGGTATATCAACAATCGATTATATTTTTATGGCCGCTTCCCTGGCAGATCACCTGCTTAAATTCAAAATAACAAATCGAGAAGAAAGCAATCACAATTCCCTAGCTTTAATATTGGACCTAGGGCTTCCGGCAGCAGACAAATTACGTGGAGAGGGTACTTCAAAAGGAGCAGAAGCAAAGACCCTAGTCAGGAGAATTAAATGGCACCCGTTCCACTCTGCACAGGTGCTCAAATGGCATAGCAGCCTAACTAACAACAACTTAACTGGGGGGGGGCAATTTTAAATCAATGGAACACAATGATCAAAGAACTGCTTGATAACATCTAGGGCACCAGGTGCTGGCATCATCCTCCAAAGCCACCCTGATCCATCCGCTACAAACAGTTGCACAACCAGGATGTTAATTTACAATGGAAGAACTTAAGGAGAAGTGGGCTCCTATGCAAGACTAACCCCACAAGAAAAAATGTAATATCAGTTAAAGACTCGGGAAAAGCATATAAAAATCTGTATGGGAAGCCAAGACAGCTCTTTAAGAAAAGGAATGACTAAAGATACACAGGTATCAAGAATAGATCACTTGCCAGTTTCTGGAGCTACGTGAATAAACTAAAAGCACCTTATTCAATGAGGGAAAATGGAGTTTCCGAAACCGGATGGGAGAGGCACGTATCTGGTTTATTCTCCACTCACCATGAAATTATAACCTTTTTGGACAAACAAGGGCCCACTGAGCCATCACCAGAGGGCCAACAGGAGTTAACCTCACCATCTCAAATCATAAAATCAAAAAACTCATTAAGGATATGAGTGCCAGGCCCCAATGGTCTTCCAGCTGGTATCTTCAAGTGTGCACCAGAAGACTGGACTTTTCTTTTAATCCCGCTTTACAACTCAGCCTTTAGTTTTGGCCAAATTCCAGAAGCTTGGAGAAGCTCCACTTTATGCCCGATATTCAAGAAAGGTGATCCATCAAAGCCATCCAATTATCGCTTAATAGCTTTGCTAGACTTAGAGCCAAAAGCATATGCCCGAATCTTACTAAAAAAGCTGGAAGCCTGGGTAACAGAAAACAAGCTGCTCCCTTTCTTCCAGACAGGTTTTCGTGGTGGTGCAGCCACCACTGACAACATTATCGCACTAACTGCCCTCAGTCAGCAAGCTGCTCAACATAAACAACTCCCACTTTTCTGCTGTTTCATAGATTTTACAATGGCGTATAAAAGTTGACAGATGCACTTTGTGGAGGAAGATAGCACACAGGGGTATTCCACCGATCCTTATAACGGCTATAGTCTCTCTGTATTCTGCAACGTGGGTTCGGGTGAGAACTCGCCCAAACACACTCACCCCCAAAATTTCCACTTCTGGGGGTTTGAAGCATGGCTGTGTGCTAGCGCCCCTACTTTTTAATT
This sequence comes from Calotriton arnoldi, assembly GCA_963921515.1. Lineage (NCBI taxonomy): Eukaryota > Metazoa > Chordata > Amphibia > Caudata > Salamandridae > Calotriton > Calotriton arnoldi. The sequence continues at coordinate 1,702,162 of CAWUFW010001716.1, forward strand.
TATATACAGCAGATTTGGGGAAGGCTCTAGCATATAGTAACCTTGCTCTTCCTCGTTTGGGCCACAGTCCGCTTCACAACCTTCAGTATGCGGATGATATTGTTAATATGGACCATATAAAAGTGGGGCTCCAGCGAGCACTGACTAGCCTCCAACCATACAACGAGAAAAATGTTCTCACTATAAATACAGAAAAGACCAAAATAGTAGTATTTGGCCGCTATAAGAAAAAGAACACGTTGTCATGTACCATGTGACCTAAGACCATCACTTCGGCACTGAAACACAACTATCTAGGGGTATGGCTCACTGAATCCACTCAACTTTACGCCCACAAAAGTGCATTGAAAAATAAATCATTAGTAATCATGTATGGTCTAGCTGGGCTTAATAAACAGCCCTTCTGCCGGGGGAATAATCAAAGTTACTCAAGCCTCCCTCCTCCCAGCACTACAATACGGGCACCAATCCTTTCCTGGAGCTGTAGTGTGGTTTGTGGCCTCATTGCCTACATTGCTAAGTTAGCTTGGGCCTGGCTGCCATGATGCCTTTTTGCACACGTTACTTTGTGACTTTGTTTTCCAGACTCTGCTTGTGCCCGGCTATATTAGAACTGTCTGCCTTTTTGCCTTTCACCTTTTCTCCTGTTCCCTGTGGGTTTCGTCTGCACAACATGTACAAGGTCGAAAAACAACGTCCCTTGTTCTTGCTGATCTGGTCAGCCCTCGCACTTAGACATAACACACGAATACAGCTGCACTGGAGAAATTCGTGTGCTTTTAATATTGTGATCTCGCTGTTTGTGGCACTTGGAGAAAGACCTTTCCAGAGAGAAGAGCTGTGCTTGTCTGATGATGTAAACCTTGCATCTAGATATTGAGGTATGGGGGTCCGCCAGACAAAGCCCAGAGGTCTTCTATTTTTATAATAAACTAGTTATTAGCACGGGGAGGGTGGTAAGGCCATTTAGTCCTATATCCACTGTCTTTATAAAATGCTGTCCCCGTTTGTATTCTATGGAATTGTAACCATGCTTATTATTTTATCCTTATGCATTATGCTGATAGTACTGGCACGTGTACTGTATCTTAGAGCACGATAGTTGAAATAAACATTTTAAACTATACAGTGTCTCTTATTATGCAGCGTTGTGGACAAGTATGAGTGAGTTATGAAAGGGTGTTCTTGCTCCCGCGAGTCCTGAGAGAGACCGTGTTCTGGGTTGTCTAATCATTGGTAGCTGCGCTGCGAATGAGACGCTAAAGCTAGTCGGATTGGGATTGTGGGTACTAAGGGGCATGGTTGGCTCACCACTATACTCCGAGGTCCTATTATCCTGTGCATAGCTCTGTGTATGTGCAGAATCCCTACAACATGGCGCCATCAACGTGGTGGGCTGCTTATCTGCGAGACACTTGAGTAGTGCTTGTGCTTGTCCACAACACCCTTCGCATACGTTTCCGGAAACGTATGTGAGGGGGATACCTCCTATATTGATGTTTTTATAGGTTCTTTCAAGCTTGAAGTTATTAAAAGGTGTTAATATAAACCCTATATAGCGCTGCCTCATACTAGGTTGTCGAACATTCTTAGCCTTAATGGCTGTCAACCATTGCGGCACATAGTCGCGCAGCGCTCCGAGCTCATTTGACAGCGTATGGAGTGCCTGACGCGGGTGTCGATCTGATCTTTGTGGTACAAGCGGATCCTGCTTACCACTTTGAGGTGTTTTACTCTTGGGTCACCTTCCCGGCGGTGGATGGGACTGATAATCTGTTCCATGAATATACAGCCACCGCTCTTCCTAAATCTTTATAGGCCTTATCGGACTCTTGAAGTACCGCTCACGGCATGGCAACACCGTGTTTGGTTTAATGGCGCCCTCCCACAACCGGTTACCCCGATTCGTTTAGGCCCCTTATCGATTGAAGGGGCCACTTGGCCAGTCTTGGCCAGGTATACTCCACATCCGCGTTATTTAACACTTGCGGTTGATGAACTGCGTGTCTTCCATACGTCTTTGATACGCGTTCACAGAGCTTTGGTACAATATGTTACAGGCAACGTCCAGGGAGTCCCTCCTGGAGTTGCAGCGCATCCAGCTGGACCGGGCAGTGTAACCATAAGTCCCGTCATGGTTAATTCGGTGATGGGCAAGCGCCCACAAAATAAGGATGATTTACCTTATTGGCTTGCGGAGAAATTTGACCAGCTGGAGGCAGTTTTTCCTAATACATCTCCTGTGGAAAAACACAGGATTTTGACGATTAGTTTGCCAAAAGACTTAATTCCCGAGTTGGCAGATTGCAACAACTGGGGCAAGGTATTCGCAGCAGTATATGCGAAGTGTTTCGGCACCCCTTCCATGACAGTACTCCCCTCTGTAATTAAACGAGTGCAGGACGAACATGGCCCTGAGGCGGCTGTGGAACTGGTGGGAGTATTCGATGTAGTGGCTGACCTAATCCTTGCTAACGTCAAGGGCGATGCAGTTAACTTTCAAGTAGCTAATGCTTTGGCTTTGATCCCAGAACCGGACAAGCCACGCGAATTACCGAAAATTATTGCACAGGCTTATAAAACTATTGGCCACAATAGCCTGGGAGTTAAGCCTTTTGCTAAAACGCAAACTCAATCACAACCACAACAAAAAACTCAATCTGAGAAAGATGAGAAACCGTTCTTTACTAAAAAGAGCTGGAGGTTGAAGAAACAGGGTAAGCAACAGAAAAAGCCCGGGTCGCGTACTGCGACCCCGGTTTCCGTATCTTCTGAACGCACTTATGATTTGCGCGACCACGCGAGAATTAAGTCTCCAGAGAGATTTCAATTCCCTGATCCGCGTTCTCCTCGTTCTTCACAGGCACCATCGACCTCTCAGACTGGTGGTGGAGATCGCCAGGATAGAGGCAGGGGTCGTGAAGCCCCACAGGGACGAGACCAACCTCGACAACCAGTCCGAGGGAAACCAGAAGAATTTCTACGTCCTCGCCCACAGTTTCAGAAGAAAAAAGTTGCCGCTGTAACAGCGAGGTATGCCACAGACGGTGAGAACGAGACTCCTCAATTGGACGTGGGCAGTAACGCTGCTAGACAGCGCCGCGGAAGTTACCATAGTGCGGGAGGCACGGCGTCCTCATGTGGAGGCGACAGCAACTGAAACATTCATTACTGTCGAGACAGCTGACACCCGAGTGGCACCCCCTGACAGACTATATAATATTGTCATTCAAATTGAAGGTGACATTGAGTGTGTTATTAAAGGGATTTTTGGGGAAAATCTGACCTCTTCATATGACATTTTGTTAGCAGAGGCGGATTGGCCGCCCCCATTCGTACTTGCTGCTCGTAGAGGGGAGGAGGTAATCCTTCCGAGCTTTTCTCGTTATATCCCCAAGGACAAAGCGGAGGCTCTCACAGCTGAATGGGCTGGGGCCCTAGCTCCGGCGCTATACCGTAATCACGTGGGCTGGGATGAGGATTCTCCATCCCATGAAATACCATTGCGGTCGCTGCCACAGCCACAACCCCAATATCCCATCCGGCGGGAAGCTAAAGGTCCCGTTTCCGATATTCTGACACAGTTGGAATATCAAGGAGTAATTGAAACATGCGTATCACCAATGAATAATCCCCTTTTTGCGGTTTGTAAACCCGATGGATCGTACCGTTTAGTTTTGGATTACCGACATTTGAACTTTCATTGTCGGACCTTTGCGGTACAAAATACACACAGTTCTGCGCTTGTAGACAGGCTTGTTCGTAAAAAATATAAAACGACACTTGACCTATCCAATGGATTTTACACGCACAACTTGTCCAGGGAGTGCAGCCAATGGAGCGCTTTCACTTCCGGTGGTAAACATTTCAAATTTCGGCGTCTGCCCATGGGCTACAAGAACAGCCCGGGTGTCTTCGCCGCCCGTGTTGTCTCATTGTTAGACAGCATAGACCCAGATGCGTGTTCGTGCGTCGACGATATCTATCTGACAGACGACGAATTATGGCCGCATCTTTCCCGAGTGGACCGCATTATTCTTGAATTTGCGGTCTTAGGATACAAATTTAATTTTGCCAAATCTCACATTGCTGAATTTACCGTTTTGTTCTTGGGCTATGAGCTCAACAATGAAGGTAAGGGCTTAGCACCCCATTTCTTGGAGAAGTGCGCACATTTGAGCCCTCCGTCCACACTGAAGAAGCTTCAGTCATTACTGGGTTTCCTAAACTTTGGGCGTACTTACATTCCTGAACAGGTTCCTTACGTAAGAATTCCAGACGTTGGTGATCGGCTGATTCCCAACGCGGACCGCAGACCTTCCTTGATAACGGCCGCACATGAAGGCTTGGCTTCGGCCCATGCCGGCGTGTCTGCGACTGTTTCCATCTTGCTGCAGCGTTATTAGTGGCGTGGTTTATATAAACAGACCCGTACTTATGTGCTTTCTTGTGACGTTTGTCAGCAAATTAAGCCTTCGACGGTTACACGACCACCACAAACACAGCTCTGCATTTCGAACAGACCTTTTGGGTGTGTTTACCTGGATCACTGCGGTCCATTCTCTTCGGACACTGCATATAAATACATCTTAATTGCAGTGGATTCGTGCACACGTTTCATCTGGGTCTGGCCACAACGGAGTGCTGACGCTCGAAATGTCATCAGGGATTTGCGTGTCTTTGTGGGAATTTTTGCCTGCGGCACCTTCCATTCTGACCAAGGTCCAGCGTTCGCCTCTAAGGCCTACAAGGACGCAATGGGGTCACTGGGGGTGCGGGTGCAATTTTCGTCTCCATATAGACCTGAGGGTAATTCAATTGTGGAGCGAATGAACCGTGACTTAAAGCAATCCTTGACAGCTAGATTCTTAGGTACTGGCAGGAACTGGCTGGCCCACTTGTATAGCATACAACGTGCACTTAATAATCTCCCTCGAAGATCTCTGGGTGGGCGGACCCCATACGAAATGCTCTTTGGCATACAAATGTTTGTGCCAGACCTTGATGGTCTAGACATGGCGGCAAATGCCGCAATCTTTGACGTAGATAATCATTCTACTATGTTACAGGACTTACAAGGAGCTCGTGATAAACTTGCTAACGAACACTTGCCTTCAGCCACTGACGCTGCGTTGCAGATTCCGGTTGCCGGCTGGCTTCCGAAGGTTTGAGAACTGGTCCGAGAGAAGGTGGAGAACAAAAAAGAATTTGGCCCCTCTTATCGTGCACCGATTCCAGTCCTTGGCTTGAAGGGTACTCGTACTGTCATCTTACCACCGCTTCCTGGTCGCAAGGACAACAGATACATCTCAGTGGACAATGTCAAGCTACAACGTCTGGCCGATCCTGAATAGTGTAACACCTGCGGTCTCATGTCCAGCCATTTCTAGGGCTCAGGTTTATGGCCCTACAGCCCGCGCGGACACTGATGTTGCCATTGAGATGGTCAATTTGCCTGATCGCCTGCTCGACTTCCCGACTTCCTCCTGCAACGAGGAGACCGAATACACCTATCCAGCCACCGAGTCGGTGGCTCATTTACCAACAACACCACTGAGCCCAACCCGTTTTTCCTTTGATTCGGATTCCACCTCATCACTTATCCCGTCCAGCTTCAGTATTTTTGTATCCTAGTCAGAGACAACTTCCTGGTCCCACCGTGGACATACATCTGGTTGGTGCTATTCCTGATTTTTCTGTTCATGTCCATTGGCTTTGTGACAGTTTTCTTCTTGCTCATTAATGGTCACTATTTACCGGAACGCTCTGCAGTGAACTGTGTCGCTGGAACTTTGTCTCCACATTCTTCATCACACATCATGAAGCGTGACCATCCATTTGTGAACATTTCAGCTTTCCCAGTTGCTGATGGCATCGTATGGGATGCGGTAAATTTCAAATTCATGGACCAACCGAGATTATTAATGTACCAAATGTCCTTCGTGTTTCAATGGGTGATGTCGTTAAAAGTAATATTCATTCTGACGATTGGGATGTGCATGCAGTTGAATCGTTATTTTCTGATTTGAAATATTATGCTGCATTTAATGCTGAAGATCTGTATTTAAATTCTGCAAGTTATGCTGACTTATATTGTTACCAGCATTGGGGCAACCATTTTCTCCATAAACCAAGTGCTCTTCGGAGTCCTTTTAATTACACCCAATGGGAACATTGTCCGACCCCTTTGCCAGGTAGCTCCCAAACTCTTAGGAGTAAATTTACTTACTTTACAGACTTTGATAGATCAAACCCTGAGTCCTATTATTTTAAACTGAACACTTCGTCCGCTCAGAAGATCATGTTGACCCACACTAAACTGCTATATTCAGGTTCCTTTTTGAAGACATTAACAGTGGGTGGTTATGAACACTGGGAGGACACCATTGACTTAAAGTCTATTTGGGGCACTAAATCATGGCAGGTCCGAGGTACGGAAGCCTTACACTGTGCTTGCCTAATCCCGGCCCAGATTTTATTTTTAAATAGTACGATCTATCAAACGACCTGTTGGGGTTTGGCTACTTCTAAACAATTGAATGCACCCTCCATTCCCGCATTGTCCTCCACTCCCAACGACAGCTTGCATTTTAACATATCCCTAACCAATTTGCAAGCTTTGTTTCAAAACAATTCGTTTAATATCTCGACGATTGTTCAGTCACCCTGGTTGGCCTGGCCCGTAGCATCAGATGCCTGCCAACAGCGTTTTCATGACTCAGCTCCTGGTTACAAACAGGATAAGCCAGATCCGAGGTTTTCTGACTCTCGTATTGTTACAACATATTCTGTTGGTAAACTGTGTAAACAGTGGTTGCAGCACTCTTCATTAGATTCTGTAAAAGAACATTTATCCCTCCTATTAGGCAACATTGATCTGTCCGATTTTGTTCTGGGGCCTCGTGGTCCTCGACCTAAGAGATTCATTTATGAAACTTACAATGAACTCTGGAAACTTTCACAAATTGAAGCTGCTTCCCGTCTTCGGGAAATTGATCAAGCAAATCTAGAAAAAGTGCTTGCTGTTGTTGACAATAGTATTAATACCCTGTCTTCCCGCATTTACACATTAGAGAATATTGTTTCCTCTGTTGTTGATATTGTACAAGATGATGTGTCTGTGTTATATCATGGTCAAAATCAATTGCGTTCAGTAATGCAGTTTGCATGGACTTTGCAGACACTGAAAATGGGTAAAGTTCCTTGGCATTTTTTAAACACGTCTGCCTTATTCTTACCGTTTAATTTAACTGAAAAACAGCAATTCATGTCCATGAAAGATGCAACATACACTCTTACATATCGAGAAGATAGAGCCGTTACCATTCTCTGTGGCGGAGTTGGACTCTGCTGTGTGGCTAGTACATGGGGTTATCGCTTTACCTTTTTCTTTGTTTGAGTTCAGTTCCTGCATGAAACATTATCCTGTTGGCCGTTTTCAGCCTTTAGGCAGTGCCTTCTTGCATGAACTTTGGTCCCTGCCTTTCATGTACAGGTGCATAAGGGACGAAAAAGAGGTTTTTCTCACAGGAGAGTCTTGCAATTCTACAGTGGGTCATTCCCTCATTTGTAAAAACATTAAATTGCACGGGGCTTGTAACGTTTCGGCTCCGAATCTTGCTTGTGTTTTAAAGGGCATTCCTGCTCCTGCTATATCACCTACTTTCACTGTGCTTGCAAATGGTAGCTATCTCCTTCTAAACAATCAGGACTGCTGTGGAATGCTGGCCGGCATCCCCTATATTGTAACAGTTTCCCACCGCGTTGTGTGCTGCAAAAATGTGCTTTTTCCTCCCCCGCACGACATAATAGATAGTTCCATTTGGCCTTCCATTCCGACTTTGAAGGCAGATTTCAATAAATTGAGCAGAATAAAGGCGCTATTATTGAACTAGGAGGTTATGCTCACATCCGCACGGGAGAGCTTCATCCTCCAGGTGGCTAGTACCCACAGTGAGATACAGGCCCTTTTGAACACAAACCTCCCACAACATTTCGGTGAGCTGATTCGCCGCGTTTTCAATGCATCTCGCACCGAAGGTCTTGTGCACTTTTTTTAAGTTGTGGGCTCTGGCCTTGTTACCTCCTTTCAAACTATATTTGGTGTAATACCGGCTTTTATTCATTCTATTTATTCCAGCGTCTTTGGCGGCTTTCCGTTGATCCTAGCGTTAGCTGCTGGAATACTACTTTTAATTTGTTTGCTGCGCAATGGATGCACTTCCTGGGGGCCTACTCGACCACGGTCGGCTCCGGATGCTTCATGAACGAATGCTCTTCAGCTTCGGCATCCTGCCATTGGCGACACTCAGTGTGTCATATAAACTTTCTTTTCGCTTTGCGTATTTCACTTGCGTGCAACCTGTGATGTCTTGCTTAAGATGTCCTTTCTCTTGGTCCCTGGATCTTTGCCTCTCCAATACGTCTCAGTCGGATCCGGATTTTGAACAGTTGATAGGCCCCTTAGTGGCCCATGAACAGGAATGTTCCGGCACTGGATTGATGGCGCGTGCGGCTGCACTTGGAGTTTGGGCGCAATGGGATATCTGGGCGGCTGCTCAGAATCTCCTACAACAAAGTTATATTGAGTATCACGCAAGTTGTCCCGCAATGCTGATCACTGCTCCCTATTATGAGGAACATGAATGCAGTTTTGATCTCTTGAACTGGATGGCATCTCTTTTTTCAGACGATACCAATGATGTACTTTTGGAAGGTGTGGCGTTTTTCTGCACTTACACTCTTTTGGATTAAGGGGCCTCCATCCTGCGTCTCTGGATTTTTTTGCCCTCGCTAGATTTTTTTATCCTGAAATGATTTTTTTCCCCATTCACTGTCCTTCATTATGGACTATTGCCACATAAAGGTTTGCATTCTGCTCCATCTATTTGAACTCTGTTTTCGTCCTATGTCTTGGCCTATGGACTGACCAGGGGGGGGTGTAGTGGGGTTTGTGGCCTCATTGCCTACATTGCTAAGTTAGCTTGGGCCTGGCTGCCATGATGCCTTTTTGCACACGTTACTTTGTGACTTTGTTTTCCAGACTCTGCTTGTGCCCGGCTATATTAGAACTGTTTGCCTTTCACCTTTTCTCCTGTTCCCTGTGGGTTTCGTCTGCACAACATGTACAAGGTCGAAAAACAACGTCCCTTGTTCTTGCTGATCTGGTCAGCCCCTCGCACTTAGACATAACACAGAATACAGCTGCACTGGAGAAATTTGTGTGCTTTTAATATTGTGATCTCACTGTTTGTGGCACTTGGAGAAAGACCTTTCCAGAGAGAAGAGCTGTGCTTGTCTGATGATGTAAACCTTACATCTAGATATTGAGGTATGGGGGTCCGCCAGACAAAGCCCAGAGGTCTTCTATTTTTATAATACACTAGTTATTAGCACACGGAGGGTGGTAAGGCCATTTAGTCCTATATCCACTGTCCTTATAAAATGCTTTCCCCGTTTGTATTCTATGGAATTGTAACCATGCTTATTATTTTATCCTTATGCATTATGCTGATAGTACTGGCACGTGTACTGTATCTTAGAGCACGATAGTTGAAATAAACATTTTAAACTATACAGTGTCTCTTATTACGCGCGTTGTGGACAAGTATGAGTGAGTTATGAAAGGGTGTTCTTGCTCCCGCGAGTCCTGAGAGAGACCGTGTTCTGGGTTGTCTAATCATTGGTAGCTGCGCTGCGAATGAGATGCTAAAGCTAGTCGGATTGGGATTGTGGGTACTAAGGGGCATGGTTGGCTCACCACTATACTCCGAGGTCCTATTATCCTGTGCATAGCTCTGTGTATGTGCAGAATCCCTACAACAGAGCCTGTTCAGAATTCCTGGAACATGCCCAATGTGTTGGATATAAAAACATTTTTTCAACTGCCGAAATACCTCCGGAGATCGAGACTTAGACTGGAACTCGGCATGGTGAAACAATCTTTGAGCACGGAGGCTGACTTCTTGAAATTTTACATTTGCATATTTAAAGCACCAGAGAACTCCCTTAAGGCCTGTTCCTGAGCCATTTTTGAGAAACCAGGATCCTCTTGGAACAAACAATTACAGAGAGCAGTAGCAACCTCCACAATAAACCGAGCAGCACTTGCGTCTATTTTATACATGACATGGAAAAAGGCCATCAATAAACAAGTACAACTGGCCTCATTTCAGCAAGATCCAGCTTCTTAAAATCCTCAAAGACATACACTTTTTAAGTTCTTTGTAATTGGTTGCAAGAGCCCAGCCTTACTTATCAGTTGTCATCAATTGCAGTACATGGAGAGAGATCATGTACATGCGTCTGCTTGGCCTGCCAATAACAGATTTCAATCCGGTATGGGCCAACCAGGATAATGGAGGTGCCTGTAGGTTATGCAACTATAAACAAGAATTATGGTTGCATCTTCTGTGCTGCAGCCCTGCCATGATCAAAGAAAGTAGAGTCCTACGTAGGCCAATATTTCTGGAACAGGGGGTGCGTATCTGCATAGAGGCATCAGTAGTATGTTTCTCACAACCTGACGTTACCATTCTGGCACGTTGTGGGAGATTTGTAAAAAGACTTAGAGATACCACTCGTCCCTGTACTGGACCCCTGCAATGTTGGTACAAAGTCCAGAAACTTATAACGGACTACTACACAAAGAAAACTGGAACTAAACAACCCCACTTACTGTGCCCGTTACTTCAGGAAAAGGTTCAAGACCGTCAATAGCATCGGTCATGTCCATGAATGGCTCCTGAACTCATTAATTACAGCACTCACTAGCACTTTATACTGCTAGACTAAAAATACTAGTATGTTTTTGAGAGGTAACCACAATCCATACAACTCATTTTTTTCAAACTAAATAGAACACGCATTTGTCAAAACGGTTTGATGCAGAAATCATACTTTGGGACAAACTGTATCTACACATTTGGATGAGTTTTTTTTAAAGTTTTTATTTCTTTTGTAATGGTTTTAAGTAACTGATATAAATATAGAATTGAAGAGGATACCAGTAGAGGGGGCAATAAAGGTTGTATACTGGCCCCAACTCTATTTAACCTTTATGGAACAGATCAGCACAAGCCCTTCAACAGGTACAAACATTCCATCTGAAACAAGGTGGTATTTATTTCCTGGTTTATGAGTTTGTTTGTTTAAAAAAGAACTTTGTAAATGTTTAACAGCTGTCCATCATGATTGATGGAGCTGTCCATCATGTTTGATGGAGCTGTCCATCAAGCGTTTACAACCTTGACAGGAACTGCTATGACAGCAATTCCTGTCAAAGTATAGAGAAGTCTACCAGGCCAACGTCGATCTCTCAATTTGGGGGATGGGATATCCATCAGAGTGATGGAGTCATTTACTCTGTCAGCCTGACAGGCACTGCTCTGCCCTTCAAACTCTAATTCAGGCCCTTAGTCCTAGTCTTACTAAAGGGCCTGGTTTAGAGTTTGGAGGACGGTTGCATATCAGTCAGGGAGACAGAGATAATTTCTATATACAAAGATCCAAGAATGGTCACCACACTGGGGGAGTATACAAAGTCAAATTATTTTACAGTAAGTTACTCAAAGAGCAGAATCGTTAATTTCTTGCATTATAAGCCTGAGTAGAAGACTTACATGAAACCTTTCATATGCTGGTGTGGATATAGTTCCCTTCAATGTATTTGATCCTGCCACTATATTGGCTTTATTTTGAATTAAAAAAATCTGACAGGAGGCCTTTTTAGATTCAGACAAAGTTCAAGCACTCATTGCGTGCCTGCTGAAGCTGCATTTGGTTTTTGGCAATTGATTTTTGAGTCTTTTCTGATGGCTCATGCCCTTGGTGACAATAGGTGTGCGCAAGAGGAATCCTGATCCGTTTGCAAGGAAGGATTCCTAGAAGTGCTGCTGGGGTGAGAAGTGGCCTGTCTCGCCCTGTTACTATTTGAGGCACTCAGTATGTTTTGTACGAGATCCTACACAATTATTTTTATAGGGCCTGAGCGTTATAAATAGGGTGTGTGAAATTCAATTAACTTACCTCTGTTTAATCACGCAAATGTTTAGGAAAATTATGCAAATTACCTGAACTGCAAACCAAGCATGTATTGCTATTTTAAGGCGCAACATACGCTTTTGCGTCCAAATAGCAAATTCCCTTTCTTCCAAAAATGATTTGCACTGCCTGTGAAAGCTGTGGTTTTTTAGATAATGTCCTATGGACATAGGACTGTAAAATGCACCATTTGGCACCCATATGCTTTGGGCTCCAGCGAGAGCTCACATGCTGGGCTTTCCCATCCATCCCTCAGTTGCTCCTGCTGGCACTCTCCTGCATGGCTTGCTAGCTACCAGGGACGCAACCAGCACGTCCCTTCCTAGCACAGACGTCATAGGTGCTGCCAGGGGCACCCACTGGGCATCACAATGGTGGCCACCACCACACCTCCTCTTTCAAATGTTTCCTCCACTTGAGACCTACCGTGACATGGCTGATGTAGGCAATCTCACTGGGTTCGAAGGTCTCATGAAGCATCAGTTTTCCCAGCTGTGGCCTTCTCGTTAGGCGAAACTGGAATGCTGAAATGGTCTTACACACATCTGCCCATACCTTCCCCCCAATTTACTAGCCAATCTCCCTAAAGCTAAGAGGATTACATCCCTGGCATGGCCAGGGAAAATACCTCATCTGGGAAGTGGTGGAGAAGGTAACATGGTGAAATTCATCATCCGGCAGATGCCATGTGGGTGATCGCCTCATGGGTTACAATCCTCTTTTCACACAAACGGCCCCCAGATGAAGGGTGAAGCCAGGGGCCTATCCAAAGAGAGGGAAATGCTCAATATGGGGCTCAAAACCCACATCTACGGAGATCATGTCCTGGTGTCTTTTCAGTTAAAGGGGGGATGCAAGAGGTAAACCTCAGTCCAATAGCTATGTACAACCACGTGCAGCTCAGAGAGGGAACGCACTGGTAGTGATGGAGGGGTACTGTTACCTTCATCCCAGGAGGTGCCAGAGATGCCTGCCTTATGTTACTGTGGAGCTGTCATGCTCTTCTCATAGGGAAACTGCTTGATGTGAACTGTTGGTTCAAAGAGTGAAAAATAGGATAACAATTCTGGCTTTTACACAGCAGAATGACTGAATCCAAGGACTTCCCGAGGGTCAAAAGAAGAAAAGTGACCAGCAACAGGAAAAAATCCCCGATGACACAGAATATTATAAGACAGTTGTGCGAACTTTACGTTAGTTGTGCTAGTAATGCACAAAATATAAACAAGCATTGGCATAGCCAATAGGTCTCGCCTTTGGGACATTATAAGTGTTTAGCTGGAGATATTGGTTTTGCCATGTTTGTTAGCTAAGTTGGTGTGGTCAAACCTCACAGAGAGAATACAGCATTCCTCGCAGAGCAGCACATGCATGCTGACTCTAGGCTCGGCCTAAACATGTCCCTGGCTAGGGGGCCCCTCCTCCTTCCTTTACTCCCTGCCAGCTCAGCTCACTGATGTTTCTTTGGAATCTCTCAAGGTTTAGGCTCCTACCCGAATACAACAATATGCTGAACCAAAACAAAACATTTTTAAAATAGGAAAACACATACAAAGAAAGGGTTTTTTTGCAAACTACAACAGCAGGGCTTTATGTGGGCCGGGTCCTGCCCTGAGCACTGGCAGTTTTTAAAAGCAGGTGACGAAACAGGTCCCTATCGGGCCCTCCATTTTTACCCTCAGGGTGAAAAAAAACCTTAACTCTGCAATAGTACAACCCGCCACTGCCTTTGATGTAACTTCAAAGAGACTCGTTTTTCAGTTTTATATAGCGCAAACTTGGAGGCTTTACCTGAGCACCAGTCACATTACACAAGGGCATATTCATTTTTTGAATCACAGGACTTCAGTTTCGAGCCTGTTTTCTCAGCTCAAAATTCGTCTTATCTAGCCTTAGCCACAACCTCGCCCACAAGAGCGAGTAGCATTTTCAATATTATATACAACGAAGTGATAGTTGTTGCTTATTTATCTTATGCAACTTACAATCATTGACAAAGCCAATAGTCCTGACTTGTTGTAGGTGTGATGTTTGTTGGTCTATTATATATCTGGATGAATGGACAGAAGCAGCAAAATACCAGTCCGGTGGCACACTATGCTAAGCACAGATTTTTAGCTTAAGTGTTTTAATCCACGCCCTTAATTACAGCCCCTATGAGAGACCCCCCAGTTTTTTCATCCCACTTAAAGCCCTGTACAACAGCAAGCATATGGTAACGACATCCACTGTCCAAACAGTCTTCTGTCAAATGATCAGAGTTCTATGTGATTGCAGAAACTACAGATTAAAATTTCTCGTGTTTTAAGTAAAGCCCAGGGAAAGATCGCCGGGAGACAAAATGCGCGTTTTAAAAGCAGGATAAAGGTAATTTAGATACACTTACCCGGCAGCCAGCTGTCCACGAGTGCAAGGATTTTAGAACACCTCCCTGGCAGGTCTGTAAGGTGTGTCCCTACAGACATGTCTGTGTCTGAGAGTTTGCCTATGTGTTTGTGCGCACACGTGTGCCTGTGTGATGTTTATTTTTGCCACACAGGGCAGCAGAGACGGGAATGTGCATCTTTTATCAGTTCAGCAGGGCTGAGAATGTGAAGTGATTCGCTGTCCCTAGCAGTATAGGCTGTAAAAAAAGGGGTGTACTAGGTGCATAAAAAGATGCCTACATTTACATGAGACATGAGTGTGTTTGGCAAGTTGCCTGTTCCCTCCGCTCAGGCTGGCAGCTGTTTTGCAATTAATAGCGCTGGCAATTTGCCGTTAGGGTCAAAACGTGGAGAGAGAAACAATCCGAGAATTGGGGGGAAGGGGTAGAAATTTGTGCAACTGCTCGTCTAATTGACTGAAAAGAGACATTAAAAAACGACAGATATGCAGTAAACAGGACAGTGGCTTCCGATTTAAATAGATGCAGCCCCTACAGCAGGGCACAAGTCCTAAAAAAAGAAGTGGGGGGACTAACCTAGTTAATCTGTATGCAAGTGGCATCGCAGTGCGTGACATCACGGCGCGTGACATCACGGCGCGTGACATCACAGCACGTGACATCACAGGAACTGGCATCACAAGAAGTGATATCAGATCTTAAGCCCTCACATATATGCTTAGCAGGTGTATCATGAGTACATTTGAGCACATTTCGAGTATACTTGCAAACCCTCCTGATTTAGGCAGAAGATTCACACTTTTGTACGCTACATATAAAACAATGTTACCTTTTGTCAGCGTTAAGCTTTCTATAGCCATAGTGCTTTAAAAGAAATAGTGATATTTAAATCATTACAACGCCTCCTCAAGGGTAATAAGCGTATATAAATGCAATTTATTTTGTGCAAATACTGGGAAAGATCAACACATCTGACTTCTAACAGTGCATGCATATCTCCTAAACAGAGCCTGAACAAAGTGAAAAGCTGCCTCTTTAAAGTAAGTGTGAAGTGCTAACAAGGTGTGAGCCTTTGTTTCTCCTCTGCTGCATTTGCATCAGGTGTCAGGCTCCTGACTGCTGCCAGCCAGGAGACTCTAATGAAAGGAGGCCTGATGACCCCTGAGACTCGGCCTTTGTTATGGCCGAGTATCCCAGCAGGAGTCAGAAATAAGAGAGCCCCGTCCCCGCCTGCACGTTGTTGTGATGGAAAGCAGACAACAACGTGCAGGCGCTGCTGAATGTGTCCCGGTGTTTGGAAATTACACCGGGACGAATTCAGCATCTTTTTTAGTGGGGCCCAACTTCTTGGCAGGGTGGACGGCATCCACCCTGTGAAAGAAGTGGGGGGACGCCGTCCACCCGCGTGGACCCCCGACTCGTGCCCTGCCCTACAGCATTAATAGGAATGTGGGCATGAGGATAGCCTAGGTACCGAGGCCCTCGCCCCAGCACCCACCCTGCTCTGGGTCTCACCGGCATAGTAATTTATTGCAGTTGGTTTTTTTTGGGCAACGTGGAGGAAGTGCCAGGTCCGAAGGGGCTGGTCATTGTTAGGAAGAGAAAAAGATGGGTAGAGAGAGCTCGTTAGTTCAAGCAAAAAAACAACGCACAAGTTAATAACATCCCCGCATATTAAGACGCTGCCGTCCCTTTTAAATAGGATGGTGCTCTGTAATGTGATTTATTGTGTTCCCACACAGCGACTGTGCCGAAGGCAGGCGCATGAAACAAAAACAAGCAATCTGCGAGGAGAGGATGAAAGAAAAAGTTGTGCACTGAAAGACAACATGTGGCCACTAGTGAAATGATCCATGTAGCATGGTCAGTCGCCAGGGCGGTAGCAAACCAGCCACGTGATGGGACAAATGCACACTGTTCACCGATGACATCAATGCAAATTGGAAAGGCTGACCAGGCTACCAATAAAAAAGTGGTAGGCGTATTCTAACTCCACAGAGCGATTACTGCATGCCTCGACCTAAAAAGCACAATCAGCTAAAGGTTAACACCCGCACTGTGCCCACTCCAGGATGGCATGCAAACCTTCTTACATATTTATTACCAAAGACAGCCAACACTCATTGTAGTTTTGTGGTCGCTGTTGGCCGCAGTTTATTACCCTTATATGCATACTCATTTTGCAATCCCCTGGACATAATTCTATGGCCAGGATCATAAATCATTATCATGAACCATCATAAAATCGGGTGTCATAAATCATTTTGGGTTGCTCATCATAAACCACGCGTCATAAAACATTCGTGCATTGTAAATCACGTGTGTCATGAACAGTCATAAATTGGTGTCATAAATCATTTGCATTACTTGTCATAAATCATTTGTCATAAATCATTCATTGGTCATATATCACTTGTTTGTCATAACTCATTTGCATATCATAGAATCGTAAATCACCCTGACAGTTCGCTATTCCGCTGTTTTGCAGGCGTATCTCGTTTCTTGCCACTTTTGGGGCCAATCATTGTTCTGTTGGATATTTGAAGAGTGTTTGGCCTGGAGAAGAGCTAGCACAGGAATTTGAAGTAACACACTGGCTGTATTTGGCTTTGCTAATAAGAATGTATTTATACCCCAGCTGACTTTTTTTTTTTTTGCTACAATAGCACAATTAAGACTGGGAAAAGTCAAAACGTTCTACCCTATACCTTGAAGTTTGCATGCAGCCCTTTCATGTCAGTACATAGCTCACTGTTTTCTAATAGGTTTGTGACTTATGAACTGTAAATAACAAAAAGGGGGGGCTCTGTGACCAAAGCAGTACACCCGAGCTATCTATTTAAATAATTCTGCAATCTGCCTGGTGTACGTTCACAGTAGGATGTGTTGGGAGCTGGTAGCAATTTCCACATGAGACACTTACGTGGCTATTTTTTGGTCTATATATATGCTGTATTTCAGCCATTTTATATGGTAGAATTCATCACTCACTCTAGTTCCACCTTTGCAGCCACGGCGGGACTGCATGCTTATGGCTGCACATTGACATTATTCAAGTGTGCCTGTGACTTGATAATTTGTGAGAATAATAAAACAAGTGGGCTTTTTACCCAGTTTATAGGATTTTATTAGGATCATTGGACTGTGACTTTGAGGCTCGTGCGCAAACAAACTACTTAACTGTACTTCTTGGAAGAAGTCAGGGCAAAAGAATTTATTCAGGCATTGCTGACTGTGCACTCATTGTAGGCCCTCGACCTAGGTGTGTTTTACTCATCAAACACCCTGCGACCTGGTGTTTCTTCAACTCTCCGTCTCTCAAACACCCCCTCTCAATGAGCTGCCCAGCATATTAGCTTCCAAGTGCTACCAGTGTGAATTGAGCGCCCGCAGGGATGTGAATCCGGGCCATCACGTGCTCCAGTGTACCGCTCCCATGGTGCTGCGTGTGTGGCGAATTTTAATGAAACAACAGCCCTGTTGCAATTCAACAGCCCGGCCGATTTGCCAGCTTTAAATGGGGAGCTGAAACACATAACTTGACCCTTAGAAGACGCGATTTCTTGTTCGAAAATTAGGGTCCTCCACTGGTCGCGTTAGGCCTCAAGGCACTGACCATCAGTTGCGTTTTGTGTGTTCTTACCCAGAGTTGGACTGTGCTGTCTGGTCCCGAGAGTGTTGCCCTTCTAAAACTTGTTTGCAATCTTTGGGACTGTTGTTTTCAGCCTCTATGTGGCCAAACAGTCTTGTTTTCATCATCACGTGCTTTCAGCCTCAGTGATTGCTATGTGAGTTTCATCACGGAAATGCCTGTCGGGGCAGGGGCTGGTGTTGCACAATCTAATAACTTCTACTTCCATAGGACAACAATGCACTAATCTACCTTGTGCTTTTGGATAACATTGGCCACCCATACACCTCGCTCTGCGGCTTGCTCGAGCACGGTCTTGCCTGATAAGTGAATTCCTGCAGTTGCCATTTAATTCACTTACCATCCAATATTCCTAGGTAGGGCCAATGAAATGTTTCCAAACCGAGTTATAGTGCGTCCCGGCAGCCCTTTCAAGCTTAACTTCCCAAACTTCTGCCACATATGCCCACCCTCTGCGATAATGAATCGTCAGCTGGTGATTTACTGTTTGCCTGTGTTTTCTTACACTTTGTTAGGACATTTACAGATGAACCTAGGCGATAGTACCATCCGTCACTGCTTTTGATGTAGCTTCAAAGAGACTCATTCTTCAGTATTATATAGCGCAAACTTGAGCACCAGTTACATAACACAAGCACATATGTTTTTTAATCACAGGATGTTGAGCCGATGTGAGGCTTGAACCTGATTTCTCAGCTCGAAAGTAGGCAGCTCTAGCTTTGCCCCACAACCTCGCCCGATGTGTTATATACTCGGCCGAGCATGCAACCTAACAAGATAACATGTTTCTGAGGCCTCCTTGTTGTGGGCTCGTCGATAGCGCCACTGTCTATGTTATGGGTCCGTCTGCTAGCGCCAATGTCTATGTACTGTAGACTATTACCCACGCTGGACGACTAAACTGATTACGGAGCGAAATTAAGCATAGAATATATGCTCCTCCACCCCCTTCTGCGCCCGATGCCTTTCCTGCATGGTGTTCTCTGTGGCCAACCCGACACCGTCTGCTGGACACCGCAGCCTGTTCTGGTCATGGGAGTTCAGTGACGCAAAATCACCGGCTCTCCTTGGCCGGCCATGCAGAGTTGCGTCACCGCCAATGTGGCTGTCCTCTGCCAGCCGGATTCGCCGCGGGCCATTGCACTGATTTCGACTTTTCACAAGGGATTTCAGCTGCATGCCTCCCGCTCCTGAGGCTCTGCTGCTCCTCTTTGCTTTCCGGATTGCGGCAGTGATCTTGGATCTCTTTCATCGCACGTTGGGTGATGAGAGTGAAGTAAGAAATCCCCGACGAACTTCCACCAAAATGTGCAGAGGAGCATCGCGGCCCCCTACGCTACCGTGTAAGTTGCTTCCTCAGCAAAATGATGAATTTGTTCGTAGATCCTTCGGCGCCGCTCTCGAAAATCTTTCGACGCCGCTCCCCAGCTCTGCAATGTAGTAATGAGCTGTAGTGTGGGGACTGGGGAGCGGCGCCTTATATCCCCCCCACGATTTTCCCGCTGATGCGGTTGCTGTGATTGGGGGGTTCAAAACATCACCTGCCCCCCCCCCATTGGCCAGGTGACTAGGCGCCTCTCTGGCATGAGTTTGCCGTGAAGGAAACGCCCCTTCTGCCTCGGGGCGCTTCTAGGCGGCTGGAACTGGATCCTTACAGGGCTCCGGCGTCCGTTATAGCGCCAGCCCTCGAGGCCACCTTCGGGGGTGGCCTCTGCAAATTCAGTGGTCCTTCAGAGTCATTTTTTAGGTCGAGCCTCGAGTAGCGCGCAAGCGCTGCTTAGAGGCGAAGACTTAATGTGATGCGAGTTTCAAAGCAGTCCAAGAAACGCTCGTGCGCCGTGGCTGGCCTTTTGAGATGGGTACGCGCGGCAAACATGTGTTTCCAATTATCGTGCCCAGACGCGGGCGCGATAAGTGGAAACACATGTCTGCCGCGCGTACTCATCCAAAGGCCAGCCACGACGCACGAGCGTTTCTTGGGACTGCTTGCAGGCTGCCGCGCTCGCCCCCGCTCCATGTCCCCCAATGCGCCCCGTAGTTTTCGGCTTCGCTCACCTTCTGCGGCTCACCGCTCGCGGCCCCGCTCCCCACATGATTTCCGTCGCTCGCCGCCTCGTTCCCATGTCTCCCCACATGATTTCCGTCGCTCGTTGCTTTTTTCACAGGTGAGTGATCTAGAGTTATTTGACCTCGAACACTGCAACCCCAGTACTTTCTTGGCAATGATTTATTCAAATCTCCTAGGTTCCATTACGATGGGTTGGGTAATACTGTGGTGGTTGCCTGAAATTGCACATTCAGCTAGTTGTTTCCATGAGCATGTTTTTTTGGCTTGTTTTTGGAAATTGCTGCCAGGGGAGACGAGGCACTCGAACTGTTCTGTGCTATTTTTGTTTGATAAAATCATTCCTTCCTGTAAACGCTCTGGTCTCTAGGAGCAGAGGGCTCTGTGAGACAGTTCTAGAGCCTCCGGCGGAGAAGCCCTCTAAAACCCTCTAAAATATTTGTTTTCTGGGTGACTGATCAGTTGTCAGACGTGAACCTGTAGGCTCTGTGTAACAGGAAGATTAGCTCTATTGATGCCTGAGCCTGTGAGATCTGTGTAACCCGAGAGACGGCTATAATGACGGAGCCTGTGAAATCTATGTAACTTGAGAGATAGCACCGATGGCTGAGGCGGCAGCCTGTGATATCTATGTAACCTGAAAGACAGCACTAGTGACTAAGCCCTGAGCCTGTGAGGTCTGTGTAATATGAGAGACCGGACTAGTGAGCCCTGAGCTTATGATGTCTGTGTAACCTGAGAGACAGCACTGGTGGCTGAGGTGGGAGTCTGTGACATCTGTGTACCCTGAGATACAGCACTAGTGACTGAACACGGAGCCTGTGAGATCTGTGTAACCTGAGATACAGCACTAGTGACTGAACACTGAGCCTGTGAGATCTGTGTAACCTGAGCTACAGCACTAGAGACTGAACACTGAGCCTGTGATATCTGTGTAACCTGAGAGATAGCACTGGTGGCTGAGGTGGGAGCCTGTGAGATCTGTGTAAGCCAAGAGACAGGACTAGTAACTGCACCCTGAGCCTGTGAGGTCTATGTAACTTGAGAGATAGCACTGATGGATGAGGCGGGAGTTTATGAGATCTATGTAAACTGAGATACAACGCTAGTGACTGAGCCCTGAGCCTGGGAGATCTGTGTAAACTGTAAGATGCTCTACTGGCTGTTGCTGTCATCTGTAACATGTATGTAACCTGGGAGGCATCTCTGCTGGCTAACGCCTCAACCTGTAAGAAATGTATAAATCTAAAGACAGCTCTGCTTGTATAAACTTGCATGGTAGGTTCAGAGTAAGCTTTCGGCTATCTCTGCCGGTGAAGGCCTGGACCTGTATAACCGTGTCATCGGAGTAAGCTTTGTTGGCATTGGCCTGATCTGGGGCCACTGGAATTATGCAATTCTGTGGCTGTGGCTTTTTTTTGCATAATTATGGATTTGCCACATAATCCAGATCTGCAGATTTTAACCCAAAATTTTCTCTAGCTCAAACCGATCAAAAGTTGCTAAAAATGTTGCAGCATGTTTTCGCACACAGTGGAAAGCCCTTAGTGAAGGTTAACTGGTCATCTTACAGGTCCCTATTTCTGTATTTTTCTGTTAAACTGGTACTAATGAGGAGAAATCTTCCCCAGACAGTATTACCATTCCGTATAATACATGCGGCCCTGGCCTGGGCCTGGGCCTGGGCCTGGGCCTGGGCCTATTCTATCTTTGTAACTGAGGGCTAACTCGAATCACTGAGCCCTGAGTCGCTATGATTTGTGTACAGGGTGAGCTTACTGCTAGGATACACCTGAGTTGTAATACGTGGTTAATCTGTGGGTAGTTCTATTGTCTGAGATTTAAGCCTGTATGATCGGTGTAATCTAGGGGTTGCTCCACTGCCTGAGGTCTGAGGCTGTGCATTCTTTGGGACCTGCGGGATAGCTCCACTGTATAAGGACTAAGCGGTCTGTCGTGTCTGTGCCTACAGAGAACAAGCGAAACCCATGAATATTTAGGGACCAGGGGTGCATAGTGCTTTAAAGGAACAGAGGTCCCTAAAGAGAACTTATCTAGGCGTTTAACTGGGAAAACAATTATGACCAGACATGCGGTCAATTTGAAAAAATACAATCACATTTATTAGACAATTTAGTCAAATCGGTGGGAGAAAACACAAATGACACAAAATTAAATGAGCAGAACAAAAACAGAAAAACTCAGGCAATAGTGTGTGACATAAGTCAAAACATTTAATTTATTTAATTAAATTTAAAGCAACACTTCTGCCCCTATGTGCCTTACTCTGTACATTATAATATGGGTCAGTGTGCGAGAGTCGACGTTTCGATCCTTACAAAATAACAGGATCGTCATCTGTGTCTGTGCCCTCAGATTTAAAACAGTGGGTTCTAACCTGTTGCCTGCTTCAGATTACCTTGGACAGGTTGTCAAATAGCCTCCTGAGACTGTGTGCGTCCCCATCAAAGGGTGCATTACACACCTGATTGGATGTCCTTGGATCACCACAGTGCTTAGAGACGCTGCAACTCGTCTGGAGCTAGGCCCTTCACATCAGCACTGCTTCCCTACTCTCGTCAGTGAAAATGTATTGGGGTACCAACATTATGTGTATTTGTAGGTCGAGCTTATCACTCAGGAGGATATCCTGCACCTGAAGAAGGACGGTGCGATCCTGGCTGGGACCTATTGTAAGAACCAGGTTTTCAGCCTTTTTTGCGGGATTCAGGGACTGAGCTAGTGGCTCTAATGTGCCGGGGAAGGTCGTTCCAGGCTTTGGTAGCCAGGTGGAAGAATCCATTCTCGCCGGCTTTGGCTCTTCGGATTCGGGGTACATGGGCGAGCAAGAGGTTGGCAAAGTGGAGGTTGCTGCTAGGGGAGAGGATGTGGTCTTATGTCTAGAGCGGTCGACCTCGGTGCTGGGGAACTGGGTTCGAGTCTCGGCAAGGATGCTCAACATCATTTATTCTGGGCAAATCACTTAATCTCCCCGTGCCTAACAAAAACAAGCATTGGCATAGCCAATAGGTCTCGCCTTTGGGACCTTATAAGTTTTTAGCCATGCAACAGTTGATGTTATTGCACCAAGGATATTGTGCTGCATAACTAAATACTTATAAGGTCCCAAAAGCGAGACCTATTGGCTATGCCAATGCTTGTCTTTTAACCCTTCAAGCACCTACGTTGCTCCTATGTTCCTCTTGCTTACATTCTCTGTTGTTTCTCCCGCTTAGATTTCTGGCTCTACCCGCCCCTCCCTTACTTTTCCACCCCGCCCATTGCAGTGTACAACATCTTTTAATAGAAAATGCTTTTTAAAGAAAATTTTGGAGGGCTCTGCAGGCCACTCCTTTTTTAAAACACCCTTTCGCACGTTTAAATTATTTTTTTCTTTTCTCGAACTGTAAATAAAAAAAGCAGCGGCTCATGCCATATGGATGCGCAAAAGTGGCAAAGCATATGATCTAATTTATCATTATCCTGTCCCGTGTAGCGTGATGATGCATGTACGAATACATACCTCACCTTTTTTGTAAATGCAGAATAGCAGTGGCAAAAGCATTTTTGTTTCCTTTTGGTTGATGCTGAACAGCATTGGCCAAAAACATTGTAAAGCCAATAAGCCTGCACTGGCAACCAAAAGGCAAAACCTATAGGCTTCAGTGATTAATGCAGGTACTCAGTATATCGTTGCACTCTAGAGTCTTCTTCAACCAGAGATAGATACTTACCAAATATTTTCTACACTCTCTTAATTAATTGATGCTGTTTGGAGCATGATAATTTTTTTGACATGGTTTGATAGTAGTGGCGTTCTGGGGTGATTAACACAAATCCACCTCTGTCTTATGGTGGATAGAATAAAATCAGAAAAAGTAATTAACAATCATTTGCAGTGGAAAATACATCTTCCCCATATAACGCCTACTTGAAAATAATAACCAATGGAAATATGTCAGACTTTCTGCAACCCTAGAAATAACTATTTTTGCCAGTAATAATAAGAAGATTTAATAAAGCATGCGCAACATGTATTCAATGGCGCGTTTGACCAATTTAATTGTTTCTTGATGCCAATGCTTCAATTAAGTCCTTTTAGCAAATTTTGGGAGATATACAAAAGTCCTTAAACTTCAGATTTAGGAACTAGGAAGTGAAAGATTTCCTTATAAATATTATAACTATGATGTGGTTTTCAAACTAGGATTTCAGATTGTGATCTATTGAAGTGTTTTTAAACTAGCGGAAGGACATCTTTTCTCCTTCGGGCATCTCTCTGCATCCCTCCCCTTATGCCCTTTATCTAGAAGGACGACGCCATATGTTTTTGATCCCAGGTTTGAAAATTAGAAAACACCGCCTAAAGAAAATATTGGCTTGCATTTTTGGGCTACAGCAGTCATTTCTTCCAAGCATTATTATTATCATGGGCGTATTTAGACATGGAATGACTCCTACATATGAATTCCTAGAATTTTATGACTTCCTCTGTCACAGTTAACTCAAGTGCTGATTGGTACTCGGTTCTCAGTAATCAAGAGCATATCGGGCAATAGGAATGACCATGAGAAATGTTGGAATTGGCAATTCTTGAACCTTATGATGGACGTACAGATTTTCCACTGGCAGGGATCCCACTCCAGATCTCATAGCAATATGTTGCTTGGTAACAATGCAATAATATAACTTTTATTGGTGATTTGAAGTTGGAGTCAAATCAACGTTTAAACCTCACAGCACAGTATACTCTACTTGGTTTCACACTATCTCCATCAGACCAGACCAATAGCCCACAAAGAAATCAAGTGCTCCATCACCTCAGTTCGCACCAGTAACTGGCTAAAATACATGGTCTTCAAAATCAACACCTCGAACAACACAAACCTTGGAGGAGCTTTTCACTACAGCTCCACTGGACCCAGATGCAACTTCAGCTCCACAATCGCCCCCCCTCCTTGCCCCTCTGGGCCACGGATCTAACTCCTTTATACTACTCGGCAACCTCAACTTCAGCCTAGAGGACCAGACTGACCATAACTCCACCATTCTTCTGGAGGATCAGAACGACTCCAACTCCACCACTCTTCTAGAAGATCTCATTATATTGGGACTCAGCCAGCAGGTGAACGACCCCATCCACAAGGCTGGATAACTACTTGACCCCATCTTCACCAACTTCTCCAACATTAGGGCAGACCTCTCTCATCTGGACGGGGCCCTCCCTCATTCACTTCAGCCGGTATATGTCTGTCCAGCCCAGAACTGCCAACACCTCGACTGCTAACACCACTGGAACAATCTCCGAAGTAGTATGGATTTCAGAGCTCCATCATCAACACCCCCCACTGTGCCGGCCCACCAGGTGCCATCGTGGACTTTAACACATGGATTACCTCCCGTGCTGACTCCGTAGTTGCTCTAAGAATCACCCATACACCTCACCTAAAGACTTGGGCCAGCTGGTACCTCAAGGACATCCGACTCATGAAATGTCACTGTAAGCAGCTGAAGTGACTGTAGCGCTACTCCCACAACAACACTAGCACCTAGCTCACCGTGAGGTTCCATAACAGCTCCAACGCCACCAATTAAATTGGCACCATTGTGAAGTAATTCACCCACCTCCTCACCAGCTCCACCATCATCACCCTCTCCCAGGTCCCAAGTCTCTGCACAACTATCCAACTACTTCTCAAATAAAATCAATACCATCTACAACAACCTCGCCCCTCATAAGGACCACTCCACTCTTTATGTCTTCTACTCCAAAGACAGCAATACTCTAGAAGCAGCACTGACCTGCTGGCCACCCCTCTCCTCCCCGGAAGCCGCTAACATAATGGGCTCCATGCACTCCATTCCAACACTACATTCTCATCAAAGGGCTCAATTCAAGTTGCACAGCCCTCACAACTGTACTAAACTCTCTCTCCACCGCCACCTTCCTGGTCTTCTGGAAACACGCCAACATCCTACCACTCCTCAAGGAACCTTCATTAGTCGCCCTGACCATGGCCAAATACTGGACCATCTCCCTCCTTTCCTTCCGAGCCAAAGTACTGAAGAAGCTCATTAACACCTGCCTGGCCACCTACATCAATGTACTAAACCCTCCCAAGTCTGCTTCAAGCCAAATAAGAGTACTGAGACAGCCCTCATTGCAGCCACCAACGACATCCACCTCATCATTGAGAAAGGGGACAGAGAAAGGGGACATAGCAGCCTTCATTCTTCTAAACATCTCAACAACAATCACCACAGTCTCATATCTAATCCTCATCCTATTTCTCCTCAAGACCGGACTTGGCGGCCCAGCACTATGATGGATCAGCTCCTTCCTCTACGGAATTATCCAATTGGTCAGCCTAAACCCCTCTTATCTGGCATCTCAACCTGATCTGCAGCATTCCTCAAGGCTCATTCATGAGCCCCACCCTGTTCAAAGTCCATATAGTGCTCCTCACCAGCATAGTTCACTCCCATGGATTGATTATCATCTATGCAAATGACACACAGATCATCCTTTCCCTATCAGAAGATACTCCCACAACCCAAGCAAACTTCAGCAGCTGAAAGTCCTCAATAGCAGAGTCGATGCATAAGAACTGCCTCAAACTTTACTGGTTCTTTTCAGCAAGGACACCTCCCTCTGGTCCATGGCCTGGTGGTCCTTTGAACTACAACTGACTCCTTGTCCCTTCAGTGTTTCCAGAAATCTGGGCATCGTGATCAGTAGACATTTTGCCATGATCATGATCAGCCATGATCATGGTGACATATTTCCAGGATCGACCATGATCTACTCAAAAATCAAACAGCTCCCGCTGGACACCAGCAGATCTGTCACACAAGCTCTTGTCACCAGAAGTCTCGATTAAGGCAACGCCCTCTACACTGGCATCCCAGCAAAAAACTCTGAGTAATACAGAATGCAGCCGCCAGACTCAAGCTCAGCTGACCACATCACAGACAAATATCCAAACACCTCAAAGACTTCCACTGGCTCCCAATGCACAAGCACCCTCTTTTCATACTATGCACACACACACCCACGCACACATACACACAAACCAGTTCCAGACTGCCTAAACAACCGCATCCAGTTTCACACCCCAGCCAGGCACCTCCACTCTGCTAGCCTACTCCTCATCCATATCCTTCGCAGAAGGGGTGCCACAGCCAGGAGTTGTGCCTTCTTCTACACCGCCCCCTAAGCCTGGAACAAACTCCACTACCACATCAGATCCACCAGCTAAGCTCTCGAAATTTGGAATTCCTGAAGTCCACCTCAGAAATGCCAGACTCTTCCCCATTCACAGGCGCCAGGGTACCTTCCTGAATGATATGCACTCTACAAACATAACATAACATAGCATAACTGCCCCTAACAGAAGAGTTCTCCTCGGCGGTATAGTCTAAGCCAGTGCTCTAGTCTGTAAATCTCCCGGAAAAATTGATTCTGCCTCCCAGCTCACCTAGAACTCATACACTCCAGGCAAGAGCCATCAACAGTAATAAACTGCCCAGCAGACCGGAAGAGCCAATCCCTAAAACCCATTTCATTTTCTATGCAAATGCGATACCCAACAATAACAGGAAATCTAAATTCGTTTTTCATTATTACTAAACTGAGCGTGTTAAAATCATCAGCTGTAAAGCGCCAGATAAACCGGGAGGCGTTTACCATATTAAAAGCATCGGAACAAAGTTAAACACTCCAGAACAGGGACACCGTCAACACACCCTTAAAAAACATACCCACAGATACTGCCACGTTCTCACAGAAGGAGAATATCAATGATGGAAACATATTACTCTTAAACGTTCTCCTCGGATGAAAAACAACAGCAGTACATATATGTTGGATATTCTGTAAGCATTCTACGGTTTTTGTCGAAGTAAACATTCACTTACCAACACCCACGAAGCTCGCAGGAAAGGTTAACTGCAGAATGCGCAGCACCCAGTTGGTAAAGGGCAACAGTTCCCTATTTTCATTTTACATTAACGCATGCTACTTCCTGTTTAGACTGCATAACGGTTTCAACTCAAGAATGAGAATCTATGAAAATCGAAAATTGCAACCTTTGAACAAATTAAGAAAATTCTAGCTATTGCATCCAGATTTTTCAGTTCAATTAAGGAGACAGAGGTGAGGAGAATGTTTCTCTTTGTTTACTGACAAAAACAGCAGCCAATAGAAAAGCAAAATATTATAAACTACTTGACCCATGAACACTTATGGCACATTATCAGTCTGTCCACCTATCCCTGTGGGCCTTATCTCATGGTGGCTCATGGTGGTGTCATTGCTGGGAGACACCATCTTGGTGCCTCTTTCTTTTCAAATCCTTTAAATGAAGTCTGCAACTCCAACAGTAACTTTTCCAGATATCAGCAACAGTCCAACATGACAAATTATTTACCAACTGTCCAAATGTGAGCAGCTCCGAATCCACTCTCAGAAACCTCTCAGACAAGGGACTCTCCGCCTTCTCTTGTTAAACGTACTTCTCTTCTGCTCCAGAAATAAACAAGCATTAGAAATGCAATAGGTTGCGCTTTTTTTTTTAGTTAGAGATATTGGCGTTGTAAATGGCAATGTCTTTTACCCTTGTGTTATGGAGTGGATGCATGTGGTTTGAGTAGAAATATGTACATTGGATTGGAATTGTTAGTTGTGTAATTGCGTGGAGTAGATTTGTGTGGTGTGGAGTGGATTTGTGTAGTGTAAATATGTGGCATGGTGTACAGTGGAACGATGGGTCCGATTCACAGAACTAACTTAAGACAAAATCCTAAACTTACTACCATTTTGGTATTCACAGAAGGCACTTACTCATTTTGGTATTCACAGAAGGCACTTACTCATTTTGGTATTCACAGAAGGCACTTACTCATTGATGATAAGTTACTCAAAATGAGTAAGTTACTCAAAATGAGTAAGTTACTCAAAATGAGTAAGTTACAGAAGGCACTTACTCATCAATGAGTAAGTGCCTTCTGTGAATACCAAAATGAGTAAGTGCCTTCTGTGAATACCAAAATGGTAGTAAGTTTAGGATTTTGTCTTAAGTTAGTTCTGTGAATCGGGCCCTATGTGTATAGTAATTATGTGATGTAAAGCGCAGTGGTGTAGAGTAAAGTTGTGCATAGTGGCGTAGAGTGGCGCAGGGCCGGACTGGCCATAGCGGGCACCAGGCGTTTTCCCAGTCGGCCAGAAGGGTGGGGGCCATTTTTTGAGTTGTGGGGGCCGTTTTTGTTACTGGGGACCGGTTTTGCAGCAGTGCTGCAATATCGTCCCCCTGTAACAAAAGCAGCAGCAGTGCTTCTCACAAGCACCCACCTTACCCCATCCCTGGGCCGGCCTAACTGAATTTCCAGTGTTGGTTTGTGTTCCCAGTCCGGCCCTGGAGTGGCGCTGCGTATATTGCAGTGGATTAGAGTGGAATGGCACAAATTGTAAAAGAGTGGCTTAGAGGGGTGTAGTATAGAGTGGAGTGCCGTAGAGTAGATTGTTTTAGAGAAGAGTGAAGTGGAATAGAGTAGAGGGGTAAAGAGTAGAGTGGATTGGTGTAGAGTGCAGTGTCATAGAGTGCATTTTGCATAGTAGAGTAGCATGGAATGGCATAGAGTGTAGTGCAAAGTACAGTGGAGAAGCCTATCCTGGAGTTGTATAGAGTGCAGTGGCAAAGAGTGCAGTTGTGTATAGTAGAGTGGGGTAGAGTGCATTAGCATAGAGTTGAGTGGGGCATAGTAAAGTAGAGAGGCGTAGAGTGGAGTGGAGCATGTTGGAGTGCAGAGGTGTAGAATAGAGTGGCACGTAGTGTAATAGTGTGCAGTGGTGCACAGTAGATTAGGGTAGCATGGAGTGTATTGGCATAGAGTGTAGTGGTATAGAGTGTAGTGGCGTAGTGGTGTAGAGTGTACTGGCATCGGGTGCATTGGCATAGAGTGACTTGGCATAGAGTGCAGTAGAGTGGGGTAGAGTGAAGTGGTGCAGAGTAGAGTGCAGTGTTATAGCGTGTAGTGGTGCAGAGTAGAGTGGCGTAGAGTTGAGTGGTGTTGAGTAGAGTGGCTTAGAGTGCAGGGATGTACAGTGCAGTGGCATAGAGTGATGCTGTGTAGAGTATAAAAGCAGATTATTTTGCAGTCCTTCGAGCAGGGCTCATGGTGGTGTCAATGCCTGCCGAGCAGCCCAGCCTAAATAAAGTTGTGCATCTTACCTTGATGTCTGAACACGCCGCGGAGGCCAGCAAACTTTCTGATGCACGTCCCAGGTTCCTGACCAGCTGTAGACCCGCTCGTGAAACGGGCCTAGATAAATTCTAATTGCCTAGCACTTGGAGACCATGGAACAAATCTATGGGTGAGTGTGTCTCTGACTCTTCAGGGTCGCTGAGTAATGTGATCAGAATTAATTTCCCACATCTGCTGACTCCTTTCAGGCCCTCATTTATGGCTGTTTGAAAGTGTGATAAATATGTGGTAATGGAATTAGCACAATTTTATGTATTCAACTAATTTACAGGAATATGGTAACACCGGATCATACAAATACGTCCAATTATCTCAAATGTTTGCCTGGAATAACTATGATGAACTCACCCTTCCGTTAATGGTGGTCTCATTCTGTGCTGCTCTGTCTACTGCAACAATGCTAGTTTTACCATTTGTTTGAGGTAATCTAAAATTGACATTATCTATAGAAGAAATTCCGCCCAAACCCTTTTCTCCAGATGTATGGGTGTCATGTCAAATGATGAATGTCTTCGTTTTTTTCCTTTAATTGCGTCATAATGGCAGAAACGGTTTTGCAGCGCTGGATCTGCTAACATGATATTTTAATCCAAGTCCTTGAGTATTTGAGTTAAATATAACTTTCTCTAAAGTAGTCCAAGAGATCTGTCGCATGAGCAGTGGGGGGAGGCGGTGAGGCGGGGCTTTAGCGGGACATGAAGAAAGCGTTGCGATAGCCAACTAAAAGCATCACTAGGCCAATTGCAGGACGGAAAGAACGCGTTGCGATGGCTAACCAAAAGCATCACTGGACCAATACTTCAGGGGAGGAGCAAGACACTAGAAGATGAGACATAGAAGCAAAATAACCCGCTGAAATGCAAGCTTTTGCGAGTGACGCTCTCCTTAACCAATCAGCACCAATTGGAGGAGTCAAACCTAACAAAGTACATACAACAGATCATCCTGCAGCGCAAGCGCTGTAGGCTCGACGTAAATATCGGAAGTGATATTTGTCTTGTGGATATTCTGGGCAGGTAATGGTACTTCATTTATCAATTAGTGTTAATACTATATATTTCTGAAACTTTGCAATAGCAATCATAGTCATATAACAACCATAACAGTAAGAACAATAATACTAGCAATACTACGGTGGGATAATCCTCGCCTCCATGTCCTTAATAGAATTGAAAATTCTTGACGGAATAGCTAGAAAATGTTTTATTCTATGGCCGGAATGGAAGCTGAGAATATGCTTGTTAAAAGATTAGACCTAACAACAGAAGCAACATTCACTGTAGGTTTGTAACAACAAAGTACTTAAAAGTTAAATCCGAAGACAAATCTGCTGCCTTCATTATGCCCTCTAACAAAAAGTGTTTAGATGCCATGGCTCCTCTAGCAGAATGTGCTGCAGATCTGATGACATCAATGCCGTCTTCCGCCGTGATCCATTTAACCCACCTGCAAAGTGTTGATGATGTCACTGTTTTATATGGTTTCTGCAAATCAATGAATAATTGGCCATTGATGTCTGAGAGGAACTTCTTAGAACAATCTTCATATGCTTTCAGACATTGCACTAAACGCAACCTAGGTAATTTGGGAAAGCTGGGGATGATGTACACTTGGAAAAAGTCTTTGTCCATTTGAAAATATGAAACGATACTCCCTCAAGAGACTAGACATTACCTCCTAAAAGCAAAGCATGGACTTCTGACATCCTTCAACAGGATATCAAACAGAGCAACAGTCAGTTTTCTGGATAGATCTAGATTATCTGGCTATCTTTCCAAAAGTATCAATACACCATTCACATCCCATAAACTGGCATATTTCAGCTTGAGCTGATTAGTCAATCTAATTCCTCTCATCAGTTTACATACTACCGGATATTGACCCACTCAATTTCCACCCAACAGATATGCCCTGCAGAAATGGCTGATAGGAAATTATTTACTGACCTGTAAGCCAGTCCATCCCAAGCCAACTAAGATAGTAAGTTTATTATTAATTTTAACTCTACCCCTACAGGATCTACACCCTGTTCATTGCACCAAAATCTTTTCCAGGAAGCAGATTATTGCTTATAGGTGGAACTAGCCTAGGCTTGTTTGATGAAAAAAATACAGCATGTTGCGAAATTTCTGGCACTTGGCATTGCTGCCCAAAATTTTCCACGCCATGAGTGCTAACTGACCTGTCATTACAGAGGAATATCACTCCTCTGTTGGATCTATCAAGATTTCTGGAAACACCGGTGTATGGAAATACCTTTTTGCATGATCACCCACAGAATTTTGTACTGATGCTACTGGTTTTCCGATTTTGAAAGTTCACTGCGGCCTACTAACCAGACCTCGGTGTCAGTACTCGGACCCTCAAAAGTGAATGTTTGATTGGCTTATACTCAAATGCCATAAGTTAAATTACTTATAAGTCCCCAGTTTAGCATACCAGGGGTACCCAGGACCTGTAGGTAAAGTATCCCTCATGGGCTGCAGCACTTATTGTACCACCCTGAGTGTGATAAAGTAAAACATGCCTCCCAGACTGCCACTGCAGACTGGTAGAGCAGTTTTTAACTGCTAATTCGACTCTGCCATTTAAACTAATGACAAAGCCCAGACCTCCCTTTTCAATATATATATAAGTCACCTCTAAGGTAGACCTATCGAGCGCTAAGGCAAGGTGTTGTATATTAAAAGTTTGGACATGTATTTTTATATGTTCTAACAGATAAAACCCAAATCGTAATTTTTACTATGGAAAGGCAAGAAGCCCTATTGGCACATACAGGCGTACACGCTGACAACTCAGCTGTGCTAACTCCTGAATGGGACTACTAAAGTTGGTACTTCAAGGTATCAAAAGAATCGTTACATTAACCCCAACTTGATGCTCAAGTTGAATTTAATGTAACTTTTGAGTAAAAGGCAACTTCAAATAGTTGCCACTCTGTTGCCCAAGTTTTCCTATGGCCATTCGCAAATGCTGACTACAAGACCGCCTTCTGCCCTCCTGGAGAGAGGTCTGAATGGCTGCCAGGAAAGGACACAATAGAGTCCTGCCATTGGAAGAGGTGTTCCCTGGGAAGAAACTACACAGGATGTGAGTCCAAAATGCGAGCTTCAAATGGAAAGCTACCTTTGAAGGGCAAATGGTGGGCACAAACAAGAGTGGCTGCTCTTTTGTTCTGGTAGACAGGATGGTGTTGGGGACAGTGAGGGGAAACAGGTGCCAAACCAGTTTTGCCATGGGCATGCAGCCCTCAGACAGCCACACCTCCAGGGTGAGCTACCAAGCTCCACGCACCATGCACCATGACAAGAGTTCTGCCATCTTCTTAGTGGGCAGAATATTGAACTCTGGGATAGCTAGATGGCACAAATTGCAGGGTGTCATCATCAGATGGGAGGGGAACTGGTAGCCAATTGATTAGTAGCCACTACATCACTGAGGGCAAGATGTGGGCATAAAAGTGGCATACCTGTCATCCAGACCTAAGATCCCGTCTGTACTGGAGAGAGAACCAAAGAAGGCCTGCCCTGATGTTGCCTAGACCTGGCAAAGACAGGCTGCAACAGACTGGACTGCACCTGCTGTTCCCAGGCTAGGAAAGAGAGGACTGTGCCTGTGGTGCCCTGCTCAAGGAAAAGTCATCTCCAAGCCCCACACAGAAGAGCTGCACTCTAAGAGTCCGTTGGCTGACTTCCTGATACAGCTTGAGGACCAAAAAAGCTAAAGAAGCCTGCCATGGCAATTTGGTAACCACAATCGCTTGATCACTACTGACTGAAGTGCAGCCTGAGAGACGGAGACCTGACTCTCAAAAGTTGCACCCGAGTCTGCTGTGTATCATCAAGTGCAGTTTCTTCGCCCAAGACGGGCACTAGCTTCAGTTAAAGGGAATGGCTGGTTTTGCTGTAACCAAAGACCAGTAGGCTAGTGGCAACTGGTTTTTGGCTGGACTTCACCTGGAGTTCAAGGGAGATCAACCTCTGTGTCCAAAGTTGCCCCACTGTGTTTGTGGGCTGAGGGGTGGCCCCAGGAAGACCACTGTTGGCCGTATCAGCATCCATAGCATCTATAGCATCCATAGCATCATTCAGTATTTTCAGCATCCTGTATCCTTTGAGTCAGAACCACTTCATAGATGCATAGGGCATTTCACCCATAGAGCCTGGAACTGGACTAAAGACTGCTTTGACTGCAAGGTAACTGTCCTGCTAAGCCTTATTGGACCCTGTGACTTGCTCCCTGCTGGAGTTGGTCGTCCACAGCGAGCCAGAGTGCCCTAACACAACTTTATTGTCCTCCATCTTGTAGTGTCTGTAAAGCATAAATACAACACAAAATGAGGAGAGAGGGGGATGATTATCAATCACCCTCACAGTTCTCAATATATCACACAAAAAGATTGATGAACAATTCAATCTGCCCTCTAGAGAAAACCCTTAATTATTAGAAGCAATGTCCTCACCCACTACAGGGTGGCACTCCCACTCCGATACCGGGTTAGGAGTTGCTCAGCAGACGACTAGGTAAATTGACCCTTGTTGTTACAAATGAGTTTTCTTACAGAGTGCCCCACCTAGAGTGTGCTGTCACAGTTTGCAGTGTTTTACTGAACTACTTAACTAAAAAGGTGTGATATGTGCAAAAATAAGACATCAGCCTATATTTTTAATGGCTTGACCTGTGTACCTTCTAGTGGCAAATATAACTTTTTAATGCTCATAATACTTGTTTGGACAGAGAAAAGCTCCATCGTCAACTATATATGCCAATAGGAAGGTTCAGGAAATTGGGTTACTGGTTGAGGGGGTGAAGCCCTACTCAAGCAACAACCACAATTCTTGTCAGGGTGAAACCCAAACAAACCCCATAATAACCTGTGCTTAACCTTCTGATAGCTTGACACAAATGCAGTCAGGCTTAACTTAGAGGCAATGTGTAAAGTATTTATGCAGCATTTTAAACAGTAGTATAGTGAAAACACGTCACAACAAAAATCCCCCACCAATTTAGAAACATGGAGTACAAGTTAATAAATTATTTGACAACAAAATGGCAAAAATCCAATCAGTAGAACCGGAGATATGCAGTTTTAAAGGTACATAAAAATAGCTCAAAGCGCCATCTGTGGTTATCTGGTCGCGCAGGGCCAGGAAAAAGTCACAAGTTCAGGCTGATGGAGCACGGACCAGCTACAGGGACCAAGTTAGGCCTGCTGAACTAAGAACCTTAAAATCCTGGCTGCAGAGCATTGCGAGATACCCCAGTGAGGATGTGTCGCACAGCGGCGGTTCTGATGAGCTGCGGGCTGCGATGTGAGCACCTGTGTTGGGGATCTGTTGCACAGAGGTGGTTCAGAGGAGTTGTGGGTCTGAGATGCGAGGTCCTGTGTCGAGGAGGCGTTGCGCAGCAGCAGTTCACAAGAGCTGCAGGGTCCTGCATTGGGGATGCGTTGTGCAGTGGCCGTTCCGATGCAGAGTTGCTCGGTTCTGCCCAAAGGACCAAAGCTGGGCTGGCAGAGCACCTTCAGGCCCGCTTCCAAGGGCCCAGGACTGGGCTGGCACCACTTGGGGGGGTAGGACTCACAGCAGGCAGAGTTGAGGTGTAGGGTTTAAAGTGGTTAGAGTCTTTTCTGTCCCTGAGGCTCTGATCAGGAGGCCAGCCAACTAGCTCTTTGAGTCATTCTGGTGGTCCTGGGTTCAAGATGCAGGTCCAATACTTTTAAAAAACAAATTAAGCCAATAACAGTAACAAACAATAAAGCGATTACATAGACACACAAACAAGAGGATAAAGCATGCAACAGGGCCAAACATAAATAACTTCCATAATGTCATAATAACTCGAGGTCACATAATTCCACACCTTTAAGACAAGGTAGATAAGACAACACTTATATCCTAAGTAACAGAGACACAAAGGGATAAGAACATACATGATACAATCTAACAGAAATGTTTATCTGTAAGTCATTGTAGGTGCTAAGTGATCAACTAGTGCCCCCCAGATCCTAAGGCCCAGTCGCCGTTTCTGTGGCCCTTTAATAGCATATAGGCTAAATTCAAGCTTACATATAGCATATAGCCTACCTCTCCACATTTCAAAAGTAGAGGGATCTTTCTGTCTCCACAGTGATGCTATACATAATCTTGCCACAGCTATAAAGATTAGATATCTGAATGCATACATTTCCTGGGCAACCATGGCATCTTCCATGATTTCCAGAAGCATAACTGTTGGTGTAATCATAATCTGTGCCCCTGTAACCTCCTTCTAAAAAAGCTGTATCCTATTTATCAAATGTCTTAGCTCTGGGCAAGCAAAAAACATATGCACACTGTCAGCCTGATCCATCCCACATCGAGTACATTTGCCCTCATTTAAACCCCCCCATTGTGCAATTTTTTTAGGAATATAATACAAGTTGAACATAGTTTTATATTGTTGTGTTTTCAGACTGGAGGAGATCAAAAGTTTATCAGCCAAACCAATAGATTCTTGTCAAATATTCCCTGCTTGAGACAATCTTGCATTCCATTTAGAATTCTGAACTTCCAAATCGTCATTCTGTATTGCAATGCGAGTTTGATATAAGACCCCAATCTTTCCTCGCTCCCTAAGTAGTTCTAGCAGATTACATTTCTGAGCCAAACGGCCAACATCCCCTCTTTTTACCAAGTAATCCCGAATCTGCAGATATTTAAAAAAATCAGATTTCGTGAGTTCAAATTCTGACATCAGAGAAGAATAGGCTTTAACGCCACAACTATCCACTAAGTCTCTCAGAATCTGAATGCCTTTCCGTCTCCATCTGACCATAGTAACATCAGAAAAAATAGAGGGGAGCAATTCTGAAGAAGATGTAGGCGTATAAAAATTGAGCCTATCAATCTCTAGGTGTCTCCTTATCTGAAGCCATACCTTATGTGCAGCTTGAACCACCTTAAAGCAGTTTTTTTTATAATAACTAGGCTCAAGAGTTTGATAAAACTTCCTTTCAACTTTGGGGCCTAGAAGAATTTGATAAATATGCGGAGATTCATCTAACTTAACTTCCCGTTCACCTACCAGTAAAATTCCCATTTGTTGAAGTAAGCAGACCCAATAGTAAAACCGGAAGTTGGGAACTGCCCAACCCCCCCGGGAGCATGCAAGAGTCATATACTTCATTGCGCGACGAGGTTTGCCCTGAGCCCATAGAAAACTGCTGCATATGGACTGTAGTTTCTGAAGTTGCTTCCCTGTGAGTTCCAGGGGAACTGCCCTAAAATAGTACAAGACCTTTGGTAAGATATTCATCTTTAGGACATTACACCTTCCAACCATTGACAGATGAAGGCCTTCCATTCTATTTAGATCCCTTTTGATTTTCCGGAGCATGGTTTCCCAATTAGACAATACCATCTTATCTAGACACGCATTAATACGCACCCCTAAATATGTTGCCTCATCCGTAACCCTAGAATCATTAAAGAGTGCTTGGCCTGTGCATATTACTTGTGTCTTGGCTAGATTTAACTTATAGCCAGATCCTTTCCCAAATGATATTGTTTTTAAAAAAAAATTTATTAACATTTTATCAAGACTTACAATGTCCAGAACAAAGTATCAACATACAGATTGCAGTACAACTACATCCATCATTCATTATATTGCATAAAATCAGTATCACCTTGGAATAAATTATTACGTTTTACAGTTCAATGCACAGTTAAGCAGTTTGGTTCAGTTGTAGATATTCAACCAGGTACCTCCAGTAGTCTCTTGGTTTGGAACCAGTGGGTAGCTCCTCCTCATACGTTTTTAGGGTATCCCTACAATAGGCCATATCTCTAAGCCATTGTTTGGTTCTTGGGGCCTCCCTACCACCCCAGCACAATGAAACTCTTCGTTTAGCTAGGAGTAAGGCTATCATGCAAAATTTTCGCTTAGTAGCTCGCACATTGTGGATAAGTCTCAGCAGACATGTACGAATTGTGCATTCAATAGGAACACCCACCATTTCACCCAGCATCTTTACAACCTTTACCCAATATACATTAATTGACTCACAGTGCCAGGCAAGATGTATAAAATCGGCATCATCTGTACCACATCGTTTACACCGCGAGTCCAAACGGAGACCATATTTATAAAGATGGGCGGGGGTGTGATATGCTTGATGTAGGTACTTATAATGCAACAGGCGCAGGTTGCCATTCGGTGTGAGCATACTAGTTAAAGTGCCGCAGATCACCCATTCGTCCTCCGTGAGGTGGTTGTCAAGCGTGGCATTCCATCTCGCTAAAGCTTTGTGCGTGTTGTCACCAATGTCTTCCTGCAATTTAAGGTATAATTTCGATACCATATGTATGTTACGAGGGTCGGTGATAAGTAGCTGCAAAGCGGTTAGTTGTGGCGGCTCATTTGGGTAAGAAGGATAAAGTTTCTTGATGGCTCCCTGTAGTCTATAGTATGTGAACCGAAACAGTAGTGTCTGATTGCTAATATATGATAATTCTTTAGGGTCTATAAAAGTACCATTATTGTACAGATCCCCCATTGTGGCGATACCCACTTGCCTTAGCAGACCTGTTCCCACTTCTTCTTGAGTTACTGATAGTTCTGGGTGATGTTGTAGAGGCATTGCCGGTGCATAGAGTGGTAACTTACGTGCCAGTCTGCCCATCTTCCGCCATGCTGCACTAGTGGCATCTATGGTATTAATGTCGTGGGAGTGAAGCGGGGGCCGGTGGTGGGGTAAAATAGCATTCAATGGAGTTGGGTGTGCATCACCTTCTTCAATTGCCGCGTGTGTTAGGTAGGGGACACAGTGATACCAATAATGCACATATTGGGCTTGTGCACATAAATAATAGAGGAGAAAATCTGGGACCTTAAACCCTCCCCTGGAGAATGGCAGAGCAAGGGCACACATCTCAATTCAGGCTTGTTTGCCCGCCCATATTAGTCGCGCTACCATAGTATTCAGTTTTTTAAATACAGTTGTCGGAGGTGTGATGGGAATGTTATTGAAGAGGTATAAAAACTTAGGTAAAATGACCATCTTGACAATAGCCAATCGGTCCGCTAATGTTAATGGTAATTGAATCCAACGTTCTATTTTGTCCTCCATTGCACTTATTGTTCTCCCGTAGTTTGTGCGAATCACTATGTCTGGATCCCGATGATACCAGATCCCGAGATATTTGACGGGGTCCGTCTGCCATTCAAGCGGGAACTCTGCGGGATGTGGGTGTG
Organism: Calotriton arnoldi; assembly: GCA_963921515.1. Classification (NCBI taxonomy): domain Eukaryota; kingdom Metazoa; phylum Chordata; class Amphibia; order Caudata; family Salamandridae; genus Calotriton; species Calotriton arnoldi. The sequence continues at coordinate 1,741,810 of CAWUFW010001716.1, forward strand.
TGGTGTCAGTTAATGGAAGAATGATAGATTTAGACCAGTTAATTTGGAGCCCTGAGTGGCGGCCGAATTTAATACATTCTCTCAGCAATGGGGACAAGTTCATATCTGGGTCACGTACGTATAGCACCATATCGTCTGCGTATAGCGAGATATGTAATGGCCTTTGTGGGAATTGGAGCGCAGAATAGTTATGATCTTGCCGTATTTTGCACGCTAGTGGTTCAAGGGCTATTGCGAAAAGTAAAGGGGACAAGGGGCACCCCTGTCTTGTGCCTCTTGCAATTGGTATGGCATCGGATATATATTTATTGACTTTTATTCGTGCCTTAGGCTCTGTGTATAATATTCGGACCCATTGCAAGAAAATTGGTGGAAATCCCATTCTTTGTAGTATAGTGTGGAGATAGGGCCATTCAATCGAATCAAAGGCTTTTGCTGCATCCAGAAGGACTGCAGCAGCTTTCGTGTTTGGGGTCAGATAGTGCGATAATGCAAACAGCGTTCTGGTGTTGTGAGCTGTTGATTGACCGGGTATAAACCCCGACTGATCTGGGAGGACGAGATTAGCCATTAGTGGCTGTAAACGTTTTGCAAGGAGCTTGGCCAGAATTTTAGTATCAGTGTTTATTAAGGACAGCGGCCTATACGAATCACACTGTTCCGGATCTTTATTAGGTTTTAATAGGGCGATGAGCATGGCTTCTCTTAATGTGGGGGGTAGTATTTGTTTATCATGGGCGTCCCAATACATTTCCACAAGGTGGGGTGCCAGTTGTTCCACGAACGCCTTATAAAATTCGCCGGTGAAGCCGTCTGGTCCAGGTGCTTTACCGTTCGGGAGTGATTTAATCATTTCAGTAACCTCTTCTACCGTTACCGGCTGTGATAGATATTCTCTCTGCGTGTCCGATAGCCATGCTAGCGCCACATCTTCCAGATAAGTCAAAATTTCAGTGGGCGCGGCAGTATCACGCGAGGCATATAGGTCCCCATATGTTTCCATGAATGCACGTAATATATTCTGTGTATCGTATTGAGGCGTACCGTTATTATCCTTTACGGCCAGGACCGTTTGTGGCGTAAAGCCAGAACAGATTTTATTCGCTAAAACCCGACCTGGTCTGCCCCCTTCTCCGTAAAAGCGCGCAGTTTGGCGTTTCGTTAGATATTTAAGTTCATCATCTGCAAATGTCTGATATTCCGACATGACTTTTCTAATATCACCTAATATAGCCGCGCTGTGCGTGCGTTCGTATTTACGCTCTAGTGCGCTTAATGCGGCCTCTCGTTTGGTGATTTGACTACATATATCTTTTAATATTCCTGCGTTAGTGCTAATACAGATACCCCGTATGGTGGCCTTAAACGCTTCCCATAGTAAGCTAGGGTCATCAGTAGATGGCTGATTTACCGTAAAATAGTCGGTTATGGCCTGGCTAATAGTGTTGGTGTACATGGTATCTAGTAACGCTTTTGCATTGAATCTCCACACATACGGTGGTGGTGTATAATGTGGGATGTCTATGGTCAATAGCACCGGATTATGATCAGAGAGGGTTTTGGGCAGGTGGCGTATATTTCGGGTCCAAGATGCTACTTCCCTCGTCCCTAGCCAGTAGTCAATCCGGGACCAACTGTTATGGATCACAGAAGTGTGTGTGGCCTCCATGCGCTGAGGATATCGCATCCTCCAAATATCAACCAGGTCAGTTTCAGACATAATATCTCGCATCACTCCCACCGCCCGCTTATGTGTTTCCCTGGAGACACCCGATCTGTCCAACCTGTCATTTAAAGAGAGGTTCAAATCGCCACCCCACAGCAGAGCCATTTCAGGTAATTCGTTAAGTTTACGCCAGATTAGTTTATAAAAGTCAGGATCATCCACATTTGGGCCGTATGTATTTATCAAAGCCACTCGTTGCCCTCTAATATGCCCTGTTATAATAACATATCGACCCAAGTCATCCGTAATAGTGCTATCTATATGAAACTGCGTCCCTTTCTTTACGAGTATCAGTACGCCTCTAGAGGATGAAGAGTATGAGGAACTCAGCACCGACTCCGCCCATCTGTTTCCAATATTACTCTTATGTGTAGGGGCTAGATGAGATTCCTGGAGGAGGGCAATATCAATGTGAAGCCTATCTAAATAGGCAAATACCTGGCGTATCTTTTTCGGGTTATTAAGCCCTCTGACGTTCCATGTTAACAAATTAAGTTGCGCTGGCTGTAATCTATTTATATTTGTTGGTGTAAGCTATGCCTATGATGTATTCCTGTCCACTGCCAGCCATGTGTGCAACTGTTGTAGCTATTAGATATATGGTGATAATAAACATACTAGTATCGATCTGGATGTCCGCAGTGCATTTCAGATACAGCAATCTGCAAAACAATCCCCAATTCCAACCCATCCTCCCCCCGCCCACTTTGGCATCCCAACTACGCCAAAGACATACCCTTAACAGAAATGTCAACATAACTAAACCTGTAGTGGGGAGCACCCGCTTGGGGGGATCCGCCAGGTGCACGCAACTCCATCCATCTAGGTGGATGTGGTCGGGTATTACGTTATGAGTGCAGGTATATAGTCCGACCCAAGGATTGCATCCGATGTAGCATGTGCATTTCCCATTCAGTCTTATCTGCTGCACAGGGTAACTGATAGGTCTAATCCCGGAATACAGCACGAGTCAACCCAATTAATGACTGCCATCAGGGAACAGTGGAATTCGCCATAGCAATCCGTGGGGGGACAGGACCAGCTGGATCAACTTTGCTACATATAGAGGGCCGCAATTTTTCTATTCCTACATAAAGCCATCTGTTATTGGTACCTTAAGATATACAACATTCTATCCCAGCATATGATTACCAAACTGATCGGAAGGATAGCAGCCACAATGATCAGTCAAGGCTACCGGCCTATCTAGCGTCCATGTCTTCTTCCTGGAATACGTTAATATATGCACAGTCCATACTTTACCGCCAGTGGAGATCAGCGCCCTCTCTGCCTCAACAGCAAGGTCACGTTACATATACCATTCAACATCAGGGTGTGGCACAGAGAAATTCACCTTCCTCCCCGATCAACAGCGGCAGCATTCCATCTTCTTAATATTGTACCAATCTTGTTCTATATAATACGTGAGGCCTGCTGCCATATGGTAGATGTCAGCGTCTCTGATTTACTCCGTTTTCTCCAGCCATCGGCGGTGGTTTAGTCCGAGAAGAGCAGTAGAGTTGAACATGTGTTATTCAGAGTCTTGGTCCTGCTCAGTGCGCTTCTGCTCCTTTCGTTTAGTGATTATCTTTTTTATGAAGTCCTGTGCCGCTTTTGGTGTCTGAAGTACCGTTGCTCGCCCGTCATATGTTACCCTCAGTCTAGCCGGGTACAACATTGCATACTCGAGTCCCAGTTCTTGGAGTTTCTTTTTTGCGGGGTTAAAGCCTTTGCGCGCAGTCTGCACCATCATTGTGAAATCCGGGTAAAAGGCCAGGTTGTTGCCTTGATAGGTGATTCGTTGCTGTTCCCTAGCCATCCTCAGAATTGCGTCCCGATCTCTGTAGTTGAGGACCCGGGCAATGATGGGCCACGGGGGAGCACCAGGCGGCGGTTTGGGGGCCAATGATCTGTGTGAATGTTCTATAATTAGCACCGTAGAAAAGTTATTGGCACCGAAGACATCTCGCAGCATGTTCTCCACATACGTTTCCATCCTTCCCGTGTTCGTACTCTCTGGAACTCCCGCAATTCTGACATTGTTGCGGCACGATCTCGCCTCCAAATCCTCAGCCTTGTTCTTTATGACCTCTAGGATCTTCTCCATATCCGTGCATTTGCGGGTCGTGGTATGTGATTCATCCTCCACTGCTGTTATGCGATCTTCAGCCGCGTCCAGACGTTCACCTTGTTTATCCAATTTCGCAGATATGCTATCTACCCTTTGGGTGAGTGAGTCTAGTTTTCCATTTATATCCTGCAGACTTTGCTGTATAGCTTGGAGGACGTTCTCCATGGCCTTGCCCGTTGTGTGTTCCGCCTCCAATTCTGTATCTGAATGTGCAGTTGCACCTCTAGGGTTGCGTTTGGTCTCAAAAGTTAGCTTCGGCTGCTGCCTATCTGGTTTGCCCATTGTGGCGGAGGAGTTAGATAAAAGATGGCCTCAGCTGGGGGCGTATAAGTAGTTTTTAGATGGAGATCCTGGCACTCTGCAGACCCGCCTCACCACCACGTCACTATACTAGATCTAGATCTAATCACATATGTCGCAGTTGGGCTCTGTTACGGTGGCTGGTCGCTAAAGGGTAGTGCAGTATGGTAAGCCACGTATGTCCGCAGCTGTCACAAGGATAGGCCCCTCAGCAATATTGCATCATCAGCTAGCGATGTTTCCAAGGATATGGCAGGGAGTGCGTGTCACACATCAGTTCGTTGGAGGAACCCCGGTTCCAACCGTTGTCTATTCCCCCCTTCCAGTACCGCAGGCGCCGATTTCGGGGGATCCACATCAGTGTCTACAATGCGCCCAGCCAACGCGCCCCGTAGGGCTCCAGGTGAAGGGACTTATGTGGTATGATATCCTTCAGTTTTCAGTATCACCGTCTACCAAAGGCGATGTCCACTTTAGATGGCAGCCAGTTCGGGAAATGTGCGCAGTGGTGTCAGACTTAGCCCGCCAAGTTGCAACCAGCTTCGGCATCCTCGTGCGTAGTAATTTTATCAATCTCCACACGGTAGATAATCAGTTTTTGGAAGGCAGCAGCACAGGCAAGTGTCGTATGGGCAGCCGTTACTGTGCGTCACATTCAACATGCACGTTAATACAGTGGGGCATTACAGCAGTTCAGCACATCACAAGGCACCATGTAGGGAGACCGCTGTCTCACCCCTCCGCCGTCCAATTCTTCTGCCCTCAGCGCTCAAATGAGTGGTTCCCAAATTTCTCCGCTGCTGCACCGGTCCGCCATTTTGTGCCGCCTTATATCGCGCTGGAAGGAAAGCCTGTTCAGCAGTTTAGATCTCCCACTTGCCGTAACGATCACCGCATCCTGAACGCCATGGTGTTGCCCTTGTCATGCAGATTTAGTCCCTGTTACCAAACACATTTGGTATCATTACCGCGACCCCCATTCGCTCCGGTCGATCAACACACAGGGCGCCGCCATTTTAGGATCGCCTGGTCGCCTCCCCGCGCCGATGTTTCACTCACGGTTTATTCTTCCGTAGGGCTTCTCTCGGCATTTTCTGTCATCCCCAACTGCTGCTGGGTAGTTCCAATGTCCCGGGGATTGTTTTGTTTATAGTTGACCACCCGCAATAAAGCTTCACTGCCGGATAATGTTTCCGACCGGCGGAGCTGTCTCAGGAGGCAGCCATCCTGCAGCGCGCCCTCTAGCACCCCCCCAAATGATATTGTTAATGGTTCAATCTCTGCCAGAGTCTTAGCTGGTTCGGGCGTGACTATTGCTATATCATCTGCATATGCTAGTATATCAATCCTTTCCTGCCCAGGGCTCGCTGGCTGACTATTTAGACTGTTCTCCAACAAGTTCAGGAAAGGATTAATATAAAGAGCAAATAGCAGAGGAGAGCAGGGACAGCCTTGTCATGTTCCCCGAGATATAGGTACGAGATTAGATTCAAGCCCCATTGCACAAACTCGGGCCGCCGGAGATCCATACATAGTACTGACTGCCTGGATAAAGCCAGGCCCAAAGCCCTGCCACCGCATAGTTGCCCATAAAAATTCCCAGGAGACACGGTCAAACGCCTTCTCTGCGTCGAGTAGCACAACTCCACAAGGAATGTTTTGTACATTAGCCCGATCCAACATGGCAACTACCCGACCTATGTGGTTGACCGTGCCTCTTCCTGGGATAAAACCATGCTGGCGAACAGAGACTAAGGGAGTTATTACTCGGGAGAGTCGCGTGGCCAATATTTTTGCATAGATTTTCCCATCGCAATTGAGAAGAGAGATGGGTCTATATGATCCTGGTAATGTAGGCGGTTTATCCTTTTTTAAAAAGATAACAATACTGGCTACATCCCAGGACGCCGGAGCTTCCCCTTTCTGTGCTTTCTGAAATACAGTAAGCATTTCTGTTTGCATCTAAGGTAAAAAAGCTTTATAAAATTCAATTGGAAGCTTATCGGGACCTGAGGCCTTCCCTGTTGCTAGAGCGCCAACAGCCTCTGTAAGTTCTTCCATAGTTATAGGTTCCTCTAGGTACCTCTGATCATCTAAACTTAACATCCTCCTGTATGGATCTTTATAAAAACATTCAGCTCTCTCCTGATTGTTAACATTCTCTGAATATAACTCCTCATAGAAGGCCCAAAAACCTCCAAAACCTCCCCCGGTGTTTCTACTATTCTCCCAGTTGAATCTTCAATGGCAGTAATTGTGTCTTTAACCTCCTTGCACCTAATTCTTTTAGCCAGGCATCAACCAGTTGTCTCACCACACTCTCTTCTGAACAAATGATATTTTTTAGCTATGTCCCTAGCCCACTCCCCATTTATCCTGGCTTTACAGCGAGCCACCTCCATCTGCACCTGCGAAATATCTGATCTCGCCTGCAGAGCATGCATCAGGGTATACTCTGCTTGTTGCAGATTATCATACAATTCCTGTAAAAGCTGCCTCTGTTGTTTCTGAACGTATAATCCGAAACTCAGGATCTCCCCCCTTAGTCCGGCTTTCAGCGCATCCCAAACCATACCACACTTAGCAGTATTACAATTGATAGCCAGAAACTGGTTTATCCACTGTCGTATATGACACATAAATTGCTCATTCAGTAATAGCTTCCTATCGAAAGAAAACGACCCCCGAGGATGTATCAACCCATGCATTTTGAGTTTCAATACCACTGGGTTATAGTCTGAGGAAATTCGGGGGAATATCTGTATATGTGCCTCTGCTAAATAATTTTTTGTAACAAAAAAATAATCCAACCTGGCTAACTTTTGGTGTGGACAAGAATAATGTGTATATCCAGGATCCGGGTGTTTTAACCTTGGCCAGACATCAGTAAGAGCGTGCTCATAAATAAGCTGTTGTAAGGCCTTATAGACTTTGGGTTTCTGTCCAAAATATTTGTCTCCTCCCGGACCCTGGGTAACCTCTTCCAATTGAATATTAAAATCCCCGCACAGTACCAAAGGGGAAACCCAGGACGCCAGTTCTGTATTCAGATTACCTATAATCTGTGCTTCGTCATAATTGGATCCGTAAACAGAGCATATAGTTAATTTCTTATTAGCAACTACACATTCAATTATTGCCCAGCGGCCATATTTATCTGCCAGGCTTTTAGACACCGTTAATATATTATTTTTAGCCAAAATAGCCACACCCCTCGTTGTAGTTCCCTGCGACGTGCAAATCAAAAGCTTATATCCCAGCTCACTTAATACCTTATACTTATTCCACGGAATATGTGTCTCTTGGAGACATACTACATGGGGGGACATGTTCCTTATTTCCTGGGCTACCCTTTGCCGCTTGGCCCTTTCATTAAGCCCCCGTACATTAAACGTACAAATAGACAATACAGACATTTTATCCCTGTTCAAAACTGCGTGGACCGCTCCCTTTCTTCAAGAAAACCACAATCTTTCCTCTTGTTTGCTTCATAACATTTATTGGCTTTTTTATGTTTTTAACCCCCAACCCCCCTCCCCCTGTGACAGCCTCCCCCCTCCTGCACAAAGCCCCCACCCCACCACCTCCTCTGCCAAAGGAGGTCCCCCTACCCTTCCCAACATAGAGGCTACGAGACCCATGGTCTGCAGTGATGGGGAACCCCGTGGATGGGGAACCCCATGGGGTCCAATACTTCTTATGCGGGCAGCAGAGCAGCAGAGTAGCAGTCCTTCTTGCAGCAGAGCAGCACAGCAGTCCTTCTAAGTCTTCCACAGGTCGAGAGCTGTACAGAACAGTTGGGTCTCAGGGTCCAGTATTTATCCTTGGTGAAAGATTTGAAGTAAGAGACGTTTCAAGGGGATTCCACCCTCAGAGGTGTTAGGAATTTCCTTCCTCCCTGCCCTGGTCCCAGCTTGTCTGGGGGCACAAAAGACTAGTGTGAAACCCTTTGTGCGGGTAGTGAGGCAGAGCCTTTATGATGTGCAAGTGTGGTAAGTGACAGCTCCACCCCCCTATCAAGTCAGAGATGGCACATCCCTCCAACACATATTCCCCCTTTTTCTCACTGTCTAGGAGTAATACACAAAGACCAGCTGCCAGCTACACCTAGTCATGTGACCCAGGGTACAGGCAACAAATGGTTAGGACAAGAAAATACCAACTTTCTAAAAGTGGCATTTTCAGAATTATGACTTAAAATTTAATTTTACCATTTAAGGGCATATTAAATTACAATTTTTTAGAGACTGAACTCGGCATTCCTACCTGCTCCCAATTGAAAGTTATCAGCAATTAAATGTAATAAGGTAACCCGATGTTATCCTATTGCAGAGGCAGGCCCTACAGCAGTGAAAAGCGAATTTAAGATTTTCTCACTACCAGGGCATGGCAAAGTTAAAAGTTCATGTCCAACTTCTTAAATACACTTCACCCTGCCCAATGGGCTGCTTAGGGGCTACCCAAGATGTGACGTACATGTATTAAAAAGGAAGGTTTATGCCTGACAAAAGGTTTATAAAACTGCACACACAGGCTGCAATGGCAGGCTGGTTATGTGTTTAAAAGGGCTTAATAAGTGGGTGGCACAATCAAAGCTGCATGCTGACTAGTAGCATTTCATTTACAGGCCCTGGGTACAGGAAGTATCATTTTACCAGGGGCTTACAAACAAATTAAATGTGCCAATTGGGTGCAAGCCAATTTTACCATGTTTAAAGACAAGAGCACAAGTACTTTAGCATTGGTTAGGAGTGGTAAGTTGCACAGTCCTAAAGCCAGCAAAAACAAAGTCAGCAAAAACAGGAAGATAGAAGGCAAAAAGTTGGGGAAGACCACACCAAGGATGTCAGGTCCAGCAGAAGGTATTTGCATGGTGTATGACTAACACTTTGTTGACGACGGAACAATGACTTACTTAGTCAATATGAAAGAGGTATCTCACAGTCCTAACAAAGGCCATCAACTTAAAGGGTGTATTAGAATTGGCCAAAACATGTTGACAGACAATTAGTGAGAGTGAGAGCCAATCCATTTCCAGTTTTTAATCCTTTCTGGGGAACTCGGGAATAAAAATCATAATTGATTGGTGTTAGACCTGGCTTTTCCAGTGGGTTTATCCCCAGACTTTTTGCTTTTTGGCCTTCTGTTTTGGACCCTGTTTTTGTTGGTTTTATGACTCTGGGCACTTTACCACTGCTGATCAGTGTTAAAGTGCATATGCTCTTCCTGTAAATTGTGTTTATGGATTAGTGTGTCCACAATTGGCTTATTTGATTTACTGCTAAGTCCCTAGTACAGTGCACTGTGTGTGCCCAGGGCCTGGAAATCAAATGCTACTAGTGGGCCTGCAGCACTGATTGTGCCACCCACACAAGCAGCCTTACAAAGGGTTCTCAGGCCTGCCATTGCAGTGTCTGTGTGCAGTCTAGTACTGCCATGTCGACCTGGCAAATGCACCCACTTGCCAGGCCCTAACCTTCCCTTTTCTTACATGTGAGTCACCCCTAAGGTAGGCCCAAGGTACCCCTGTGGGCAAGGTGAAGTGTATATGAAAGGTAGGACATGCATTGAGGTGTGTGGCATGTCCTGATAGTGAAATACTGCCAATTTCGTTTTTCACTATTGAAAGGCTATCTGTCCCATAGGATAGAATGGGGAGTTTACTTATAACATCTTTTAAGTATAACTGCCCATGGGAACAAGATAGGAACATGGAGTTTGGTATGCCTGAACTAGGACATAAAGATGCATCTTATAGTAAGGATGATTTTTATATTCTAGGTGTAGAAAGTGGGTATTTTCTTGCTTAGCCATCCAGTGTGCCTCTGCTAGGTTTGTGTATTGAATGTCTGGCTTTGGAATGACAGGGGCTGGGGATGTGCATTCTCTCAGACAGCCACGGGGGGGTTGATGTGTGTCCTGCCTCTCCTGAATGAGTCAGGGCTGGGCTGAATATACCTGGGCTGCATTTAGAGTAGGGGAGGAGATTTCTTTCACACCTAAATGGGCCTGGTCTTCCTGGGACAATGCTGTGTTCACCTCCTGCAGGGCAGCTGCACCAGAGAGGACAAAACTGGTTTTGGCTGGGCAAAGAGCTTCTCTGCCACCAGAGAACAAATTAATTTGTGCTATAAAAAGTGGGGCCCAGTCCCCTGAACTTTAGATCATTTCTGGAATTCAAGAGGAACCTTTGCCAAGGAGAAGAGCTGGAGAAACTGAAGGAGAAGTAACTGCCCCTTTGCTGTGTGCTGTCTGGGGTTGGCCTGCAGTGGCTGTTTCTGCCAAGGCAAGGACAAGGACTTTGCTGTGTGCTGTGTCCCCTGCTAGAGGAAGATCTCCAAGGGCTTGAAGTAGAGCTTGCCTCCTGTTCTGAGGTCTCAGGGACACAAAGACTTCACCCCCAGCTCCCCTGAACTTCCTTGCTGGGAGTTCGGACCTGCCAAGAGGTGCCTGTTGCTGTTCTGGGCCTCTGGAGGTTGCTCCGGCTGTTGGGCGCTGGAAAAGCGATGCAACTACGAGAAGTGCAATGCATCTGCACCTGTTCCAGATGCATCGCCGAAGAAACCGATGCAGCGCCTGACCGTGGCTGGAGAAATCGCCGCAACCCGCTTTGAGTGCACCAATCTACGGAGTCCGAGATCACCGCACTGATTCCGACACAGGTCCTGCTGTGCGGATGCAAGAACAAACACATCGTCGGACCGCGGCTAGAGAAACCAACGTAGCGCCGTTGCCGCATCAAGAACCGACGCATTCCCGATCCCTATGCCTCGCACCGGGGCACCAAGTCAACAAGGACACCGGGGCCGGAGTAAGAAACCGATGCATCACTTCCCCACACATTAAGAAGCCGACGCATCACCTCCCCTTCAGTAAGGAACCGGCGCATCACCTCCCCTGCGTGGCAGTAAGGAACCGACGCATCACCTCCCATGGAGTAAGGAACCGACGCATCACCTTCCCTGCACGTAAGGAACCAACGCATCACCTTCCCTGCGGCTGTTCTTGTTTATGATTTTGACGCATCCAAGGTACTTTGTGTTGAAAGTGTCGCATCTATAGTTTGCTATGGACAGAACAGTTTTTACCTTCTAAGAAGTTCATTTTGATAACTGTATTGTCGATTTTTGTAGTTTTAGTCTTGTTTGGTGTAGATAAAGCTTACTTGTTTTTCTAAACTGGTGTGGTGTCCATTTGTAGTGTTTTCATTGTATTACTGTATGTGTGCACAAATGCTTTACACACTGCCTCTAAGATAAGCCTGTCTGCTCATGCCAAGCTACCAAGGGGGTGAGCAGGGGTTATTTTAGAAGAGTATCCCACTTACTCTGACTAGGAAGAAGGGTCCCTACTTGGACAAAGGTGCAAACCGTTGCCAACTAGAGACCCCCATTTCTAACATTGGTGACAGCGGTGGGATTATGAGCGGACAGTTGGAACCTGCGCGGAGGTCCTGATCTGGTCTGACCAGAGAAGTACCACATTAACGTTCATGGGCACGCAGGAGTTCCTGTGCCCTGCAATGGGCCCAGAGTTACCATACTACCGATAGGAGAAGTGCAGAGGCACTGTGGCTTAGGGTAGGCCCAAATTGGTGATTCGTGCATCATGTAATTCATGTCCAATAGAAGGTTGTGATTTAGGTATTCTGTTCCTAATGTAACCTGTCTTTGGTATTTATGCTTGGGAAGATCCATGTGTTTTATGCTGCAATTTATGCCTTGATGCTTCCCTAATATGGGCAGGTTCTCAGTATTTGTCGCTGCCCTAATGGTGGCCTTAAGACATACAAGTTATGAGAATTTGCCTAAATGCACTAAATGTGATGATATTATAAGTGCCACTTGGCAAAATGACTTATCTAGGTGTCTTATGTGTTTTATGTGTATCTTGATGACAAGTGCCTAGTGGCGCAGTGATTTATGTGATGTGGTCTAATGTGCTTTACAAGCTACGCAATGATTTATGGTCTAATGTGTGTTATGTGTTTTATGCATGAATACAAAGGATATTTTTATATAACCTTGTGTGGAGTCTCTTTTGTGGTGTGCCTAGTGTGTCACTGGTGTGAGTGTGTGTTGCGCAAACGCTTTACACATTGCCTCTGGGATAAGCCTGACTGCTCTGCCAAGCTACCAAGGGGGTGAGCAGGGGTTATCTTGGGTGTGTAACTCCCTTACCCTGTCTTGAGTGGTGGGTTCTGCCTGACTTATGTGCATACCCTAGCCAACCAGAAACCCCATTTTTAACAATTGGGTATCCCCTAAGACAGTTTTATTTATTGAGTACCAGATCCCTATTTTGAATATAAAGCTTTAAAATATAGAATCAAGCTCCATCCCTGGTCATGATGATACACCCTTGATGACCCATGATGACCCTTGACCTTGCCAGGTAGGTCTCTCCCCGCCACACAGCTCCGCCTGTGTTGTCCTGCCCGCTGCTGCTGCTGGTAAGCTCGCCCCTCTGCTGTTGCCTCGGTGCCCGTTTTGCTTCTGTTCCCCTCGTGCCCCCATTTCTTGTGTCCATTCTTTTGCCTTCTGTTTCCCCTCGTGCCCCCATTTCTTGTGTCCATTTTGCCTTCTGTTCCCCTCGTGCCCCCATTTCTTGTGCCCGTTTTGCTTCTGTTCCCCTCGTGCCCCCATTTCTTGTGTCCATTTTTTTGCCTTCTGTTTCCCCTCGTGCCCCCATTTCTTGTGTCCATTTTTTTGCCTTCTGTTTCCCCTCGTGCCCCCATTTCTGGTGTCCATTTTGCCTTCTGTTCCCCTCGTGCCCCCATTTCTTGTGCCCGTTTTGCTTCTGTTCCCCTCGTGCCCCCATTCCTTGTGTCCATTTTTTTGCCTTCTGTTTCCCCTCGTGCCCCCATTTCTTGTGTCCATTTTTTGCCTTCTGTTTCCCCTCGTGCCCCCATTTCTTGTGTCCATTTTGCCTTCTGTCTCCCCTCGTGCCCCCATTTCTTGTGTCCATTTTTTTGCCTTCTGTTTCCCCTCGTGCCCCCATTTCTTGTGTCCATTTTGCCTCCTGTCTCCCCTCGTGCCCCCATTTCTTGTGTCCATTTTGCCTTCTGTCTCCCCTCGTGCCCCCATTTCTTGTGTCCATTTTGCCTTCTGTCTCCCCTCGTGCCCTCATTTCTTGTGTCCATTTTTGCCTTCTGTTCCCCCCTCGTGCCCCCATTTTGCTGTGCCCAACTTTGCCTTCTGTACCCCCGCCGCTGCGTCCTGCGGCCCCGCCCCTGACTGCCCATTCGCTGCCACTGCCTCCCGCCTCCCAGCTGCTCCTCCCTCCCAGCTCCCCATATATGGCGGCCGCTGCGTGGTGAGGAGAGCGACCCTTGACCTTGCCAGGTAGGTCGCTCCCCCGCCACACAGCTCCGCCTGTGTTGTCCTGCCCGCTGCTGCTGCTGGTAAGCTCGCCCCTCTGCTGTTGCCTCGGTGCCCGTTTTGCTTCTGTTCCCCTCGTGTCCCCATTTCTTGTGTCCATTTTTTTGCCTTCTGTTTCCCCTCGTGCCCCCATTTCTTGTGTCCATTTTGCCTTCTGTTCCCCTCGTGCCCCCATTTCTTGTGCCCGTTTTGATTCTGTTCCCCTCGTGCCCCCATTTCTTGTGTCCATTTTTTTGCCTTCTGTTTCCCCTCGTGCCCCCATTTTTTGTGTCCATTTTTTTGCCTTCTGTTTCCCCTCGTGCCCCCATTTCTTGTGTCCATTTTGCCTTCTGTTCCCCTCGTGCCCCCATTTCTTGTGCCTGTTTTGCTTCTGTTCCCCTCGTGCCCCCATTCCTTGTGTCCATTTTTTTGCCTTCTGTTTCCCCTCGTGCCCCCATTTCTTGTGTCCATTTTTTGCCTTCTGTTTCCCCTCGTGCCCCCATTTCTTGTGTCCATTTTGCCTTCTGTCTCCCCTCGTGCCCCCATTTCTTGTGTCCATTTTTTTGCCTTCTGTTTCCCCTCGTGCCCCCATTTCTTGTGTCCATTTTGCCTCCTGTCTCCCCTCGTGCCCCCATTTCTTGTGTCCATTTTGCCTTCTGTCTCCCTCGTGCCCCCATTTCTTGTGTCCATTTTGCCTTCTGTCTCCCCTCATGCCCCCATTTCTTGTGTCCATTTTTGCCTTCTGTTCCCCCTCGTGCCCCCATTTTGCTGTGCCCAACTTTGCCTTCTGTACCCCCCGCCGCTGCGTCCCCTGTGGCCCCGCCCCCCTGACTGCCCATTCGCTGCCCCTGCCTCCCGCCTCCCTGCTGCTCCTCCCTCCCAGCTCCCCATTTATGGCGGCCGCTGTGCGGCCACGCAGCGGATGCGCGCCGAGTGCGCGCCTAAGGCAAGCCCGTCTGCGCCCGTCCGCGCCTGGACCGCGCCCAGCGCCAGAACCCCTGGGCCGCGCGCCCCCCGCTCCAGCCTCGAGGACCGACGCCGTTACAATGCCACCACACTCCACGCTCTCAACCCCGGACGGACACACAACTGCTTCAAGGCCACCCCGAAACGCACACATGGCCCCTTCACCTGCCGGAACTGCAGCTACACCAGCCTCAGAGCCACCGAAGCGCCCGCCAAGAAGGACCTCAACCACCTCCGATGCATCCTACTGAACACCCGCTCCGCACGCAAACACGCCGTCGAGCTCTGGGACCTGCTCGACATATCATCACCAGACGTCGCCTTCCTGACAGAGACCTGGATGAACGACTCCTCCGCACCCGACATCGCCATAGCCATCCCAGACGGCTATAAGATCACCCGCAGAGACCGCGTCAACAGAGTAGGAGGAGGAATCGCCATCGTCCACAAGAACTCCATCAGGGTCTCGACCAGCACCGACGACTTTCTCTTCACCGCCGAACACATGCACTTCCAGATCCACACGGACCCCAACACCACCCTCAGAGGCACCCTTGTCTACAGACCCCCTGGGCCCCGACCCCAGTTCAGCGACTCCATCGCCGACTTCATCAGCACGCATGCCCTGACCTCTACCGACTACATCCTCCTCGGAGACCTGAACTTTCACCTGGAGAACAACAACGACAGCAACTCCACCACCCTGATCGACAACCTCGCCAACCTCGGACTGAGACAGCTCGTCACAACACCGACTCATTCCGCCGGCCACACGCTCGACCCCGTCTTCTCCTCAAGCTCCCACATCTCCTTCAGCCACACCACGGAACTCCTCTGGACCGACCACCGCTGCATCCACTTCACCTTCCAGAAACCCACCACACACCACCGCACCCAACAGATCCCACGCCGCTGCTGGAGCAAAGTCACCGAAGACCAACTACGGGCAAACCTCGCTCTCAGCCCTCTCTCCGACCCATCCAACACCGACGACGCTGCCTGCAACCTCAGACAATGGATAGACGACTGTGCCAACACCCTCGCCCCGCTGAAAAAACTCACCTACAGCAACACCACCAAAAGAGCCAGCTGGAAACTTGAGAAGAAATGGCACAGTGATAAGACACCGGACAGCCACGCAGCCCATAAAGACGCCATCCGTAACCACCACCACCTCATCAGGTCCGCCAAGAGAATCTCCTTCAAAGACCGCCTCGACAACAACGCACACAACAGCAAGGAGCTCTTCAACATCGTGAAGGAACTCTCCAACCCCAGCTCCAACACCAACGACATCCCGCCGTCGCAAGCCCTGTGCGATTCCCTCGCCCCTTCTTCCACCGCAAGATCGCCAACATCCACGACAGCTTCAACACCCAGACAGCCCCCACTAAGATAGATACACCAGACCCGCCGCACACCATCGACCATGACCCCTTGCCAGCCTGGGCCAGCGTGAACATCGATGACACCATCAAGATCATGGGCACAATACACTCCGGCTCCCCGTCAGACCCTTTCCCGCACCACATCTTCAACAAAACCAGCAGCTCCATCGCACCCCACCTGTGCAACGTTATCAATCTCTCCTTCGAGACCGCGACCTTCCCAGAGAGCTGGAAACACGCAGAGATCAACGCCCTACTCAAAAACCCAAGGCGGACCCAAGAGACCTCAAGAACTTCCGGCCCATCTCCCTGCTTCCGTTCCCAGCCAAGGTCATCGAGAAGATCGTCAACAAACAGCTAACCCGATACCTCGAAGAAAACAGCATCCTGGACCCATCCCAATCGGGGTTCCGCAGCAACCACAGCACTGAGACTGCCCTCATCGCCGCCACCGACGACATCAGGACCCTGCTGGACAACGGTGAGACCGCAGCCCTCATCCTGCTGGACCTCTCCACCGCCTTCGACACTGTCTGCCACCGCACTCTACGCACACGCCTCCACGACGCAGGGATCCGAGACAAGGCCCTGGAATGGACCACCTCCTTCCTCGACGGCAGAACCCAGAGAGTCCGCCTCCCACCTTTCCGATCCGAAGCCTCCGAGATCATCTGCGGCGTACCCCAGGGATCTTCCCTCAACCCAACACTGTTCAACATCTACATGGCCCCGCTCGCACGCATCGCCAGACAGCACGACCTCAACATTATCTCCTACGCCGACGACACTCAACTGATCCTCTCCCTCACCAAGGACCCCCTCGCCGCCAAATCCAATCTCAATGAAGGCGGTCGCCGATTGGATGAAGATCAGCCGACTAAAGCTGAACACAGACAAGACAGAGGTCCTCATCCTCGGCTCCAACCCCTCAGCATGGGACGACTCCTGGTGGCCAACGACGCTGGGAGCAGCCCCGACACCCACCGACCACGCACGCAACCTGGGAGTCATCCTCGACTCAACGCTCTCCATGGCCAAGCAAGTCAACGCAGTCTCCTCCTCCTGCTTCAACACCCTCCGCATGCTTCGCAAGATCTACAGGTGGATCCCGACAGACACAAGAAGGACAGTCACCCAGGCCCTCGTCAGTAGCAGACTTGACTATGGGAACGCCCTCTACGCGGGAGCCCCGGCCAAGCTCATCAAGCGACTGCAACGCATACAAAACGCCTCCGCACGCCTGATCCTCGACATACCACGCCACAGCCACATCACCACCCACCTGAGGAACCTGCACTGGCTCCCCGTCGACAGGAGGATCTCCTTCAAACTCCTCATCCATGCACACAAGGCACTCCACAAGACTGGCCCAGCCTACCTCAACAGACGACTCTTCTTCTACGTCCCCAACCGCCAGCTCCGCTCCGCCGACCTCTCCCTCTCCACCGTCCCTCGCATTCGAAGAACAACCAACGGCGGCAGATCCTTCTCACACCTCGCCGCCAAGACCTGGAACACCCTTCCACTTAGCCTACAACAGACCCAAGACCTGCTGACCTTCAGGAGGCTACTCAAGACCTGGCTGTTCGACCAGTAGCAGCACCCCCCCTTTCCTCTCCCCAGCGCCTTGAGACCCTCGCGGGTAGGTAGTGCGCTCTACAAATTCTGTGATTGATTGATTGATTGATACAGGGTGTGTAGAAGCAGGCCCGATGATGAACCATGCCATGAAATTGGGTGAGGGCATTGTTTCCATAATGAAGGGTTTCACTAAATGGTAGGTTAAATTGCTTCATCAATCTTTTTGTGTGATGTGTCTGTAAAGGACTCAGTGATTGAAATCTTTGATGTTTAGTAATAACCTGGAACCACCTCTCTTTTTCTGTGCTAGGGGAATGTTTCTGTAAAGCCCCCTGGGGTGTGGAGTGGAGAAGCCTATTGCTTCTTTGTGCAACAGTTCCTGCGCCTTTGAATCTATAATATCCTGCTCTGAATAGGACAAATGTAATGTCTTGGGACCACAATGTTGCTTCGGAATCCCAAAGAACTCCGGTGTGAATCCTTAGATTGCCTCTGAGACCCAAGTATCTTGTGTTAGTCTCTCCCAGTTGTGTAGAAACCATCTCAGGCTCCCCCAAACTACGTTGGTAATAGGTTTTTATTACCTGCAAATCCATATCCTGTGTTGGGTTGGAAACCCCCATGATTCCTCCCTGGCTGTTTCTGCCACAGCCTCCTCCCGATCTGGTCAGAAAGAAGGTCCCTCTGTTGGAACTATCGTACCAGCTGGCACGTTTACTGCTTCCGAATCCTCCTTAGGAACCATGAAAGTATTGGCGGCCCGGCAAACGTCCCCTGCTTCAACCAGCCTTGCTAAAAAGACCATATTGGAACCCTTCCTTTAGGAAGGATTGAGCTTTATCCAGTGCTGTGAACGTATTCACAATTTGCCCAAGTCCTTCACAAAGAGGTCTCTGAACGGGCCTGCCTTTGCTGAGGTCAGATCAGCCAATTTGGGGTCTATTCTCATTAGTATTTAATGCCGCCTTTCTGCCGATATGGCATAAATGGCATTACCTAACCAGCAGATGGATTCTTAGGTCGACCGTTCCAATATGTCTGGGTCTATCATTGAACCCGCCTCCTTAGTCTGAACATCTAGCTCCAAAATCTTAGTGAGCAGTTTATTTTTGGCATGCCCACCAAGATCTGTCTATACCTTTCTTCTGGTCCCGCAAATACTTTTTAAGGAATGTTAATATATTTGGTTAGCTATCAGGCATCTCTTCCTGTTTGCCAAACAAAACTATCTTGGGCATTCCGCCTGAAGACGGTGGAAAACATCCTTCTCAAACCCTTTGCATAAGCAAGACTGTACATAGTCTGCAAACATCGGTGATGGGACCCATTGTGACGACCTTGTGTGATTTATCTCGTCAGGGTCAAATGCTAAGGGGATTGCTCCAACATTGTTCTCCATAAGAGGCTCCGCTTCCCAGGTCCTCTTTCATTTTTGGGATTCTGAACTGGGGAACCCAGAGTGGTCTGAATGATTTGAGTCATTGTCTTCGTCTGTATCAGGCAGTCGTGGTTGAGGTTTTCTTGTGGCCTCGGGACATGGTGCTATAGCTGTAGTCCTGTAGGAAATTACTCAACAGTTTTCCATGGCCTGTGTGTGTGGCCACTTATTGGACTTAGACTTGACATTCTGCTCCTTTGTTTCTGACTGCGTCTGTGGTGGGGCAGAAGGGGCTTAGGGTTTCACCTTATCTTGGCATTGTATGTAGTGCTTAGTTGCCAAGTGAAAAGCTTTAAGAACCACAGCCAGAGCTCTAGTGACTGATTGCTGGATGGAGTTGTCCAGCGCCTCCACAAGTCCATCTTACAGATTGAACTCTGAAGAGTGTCCCAGTTCATAGTGTCCATGTTCTGCCTTGTCAGAATCCTCACAATCAGACATCTTTGCAGGTTAGTAATATTATGACTGCCACGTTACATCCTTCCGGGGTGATCAAATATGGGGGAGCAGCCTCCGAATCAACGTGATCTGTGAGAATGAGGCTCCATATTGCAATTTACTAAACAGTATCATTGGAGGGACAGGGCCAGCACCTCAGGAGACCTTGTAATAGAATTGATGCAACTCCAACTGGCTCTGTGGGTAGGAGCATACTGGAAGCAGGCAGTTGGTCCACCACCTTAGGTGGTTTAATAGGTGTCGGCAATATTCACTTTCACAGGCCCTACATTTTTCAGCACTTTCTATCAATTACTTATAACCTCGTGGGAGGCACTCTGTCAGCAAGTTTACGGGCCTGGGTGTAACGGTTCCAATTACGGTATCCGGGAGCATGGCTTGATCTCCGCATTTTAAACTCCATGGGCTGCCCGCGTGCTGCAGTGCACTCGCAGCATGGAGATAAAAACAGGACTGCACTAGTCAGCCCTATTGGGCTCTTAGCACAGTCATAACCTTTCGTCATGCAGGCTGTGCTCTCATGTACAAACTGATTAAGATGGGGGAATGTCTAGGATCAAAATTTCTTTTGAATGGGAAGAAGAACGCTCTCTCTGATTTACACTTTCAGGAATTTCATTGCCAAATGTCATAATTACACTACCAACTTTCGAGGACCTGACTCTGCTTTGTCTAATCACCATGGCTACACACTACCCTTGGTTTATGGAGTTTGATAGTCAATTGCTTGGAATTCAAACCTCCTAAACATCTTACATGTTACACAAATCCAGAGACCAACTGTTATGTTTTGTTATGTTCTGTTCTGTTCTGTTATGTTATGTTATGTTACCAGAATTCATTTAGTGCTCAACAGCCACTGGTTGGCCTCTTAATGGTTGTGGCCTTCCTGATGTGTGTAACTACACTTTCTCTAGGCTTTTTGCTGTGGGTATTTCTGCTCTGATGAGGCAAATCCAGTCTTAAAGAGGGGGACTAGTTTAGTTAGGGTGCGTGAGAATTCAAAACATGAATCATAGGATATCATGTGTGTTCATGCAGATGGCAGAACACTGCCTTGCAAGATGAGTGGGAGAATTGCAGGGGGAGACTTCCAAGGTCTCCACCTGACAACACATTCCACTCTATGTATAGCAAAATAAGAATGTTTAAACACTGCTTCAACTTCTGCATTTCTATCGACATTTCACAATGTAGATAGGAATGCAGGGGTGAACAGAACCCCAAATTCCCCTGCTTTTCCAGGGCATTATAGTCACACTAATTATTACTGTCTGTGCCAGACACCTGTTCACCACTACACTCTTTCTCCTTCCTCTTTAGAGTCGCTACTTTTGCCTTCACTCTTGGAGTTCAGACCCCACCTGCTGAAAACAGCTCTAGTGTACCATGTTAACCCTCAACTTCTTTTGCAATTTCCCCAGGCACTCCTCATTCATGAGGAATTGTTATTCAATGAGGGGCTCAAAGAGTAGTCTTTTTTTTGTTATTTTGTTTTTCTTTTTTTATTCTATAAATCACAGACCATTCAAGAAATTCACTGAGCATTTTTTCAGGAAAGAGAAAGAAAAGAAAAAGAAAACTGTTAAATGAGATGGTAGTATCGTGACAAATCATAATTCACATGCCACAAATAGTCATCATGTAAAAAGTAGTTCATTGATATTTGTGGGTGGACCTTTTAAACCTAAGTCCAAATATAAATACAATGCAATAAATAGATCATAAAAACATGCAGACTAGATTGTAGGTTCTTGACGTTACGATCAATTATCAATATCTCTTTCTTTCTCTATGTTTTGATGCAGTGCCTGTCGCTTTGATTTTATTCTGCTCCCCATATTTGTGCAAATTTACGACTGGCCCCTATCCTGAGGGATTAAAGTTTTTATCTTTCTTTCGTGTTTCTCATTTTGATTACCCATTATGAATGCTTTGGTGGATCCGATGATTTCCAGTTTTGTAAAACCAGCGATCTAGCTATTAACAAAGCATTAAAACGAATTGTCTTTGTCGCACCGTTAAATTAGTGTTGGAGATCCCAAATAAAATTACCATAGGATTGGGGTCTATGCTACATTCAAGTTGTTGACTCACAGATTTGAAGACCCTAGTCCAGTAAACGATCAATTTCGGGCAGGAGAAACACATATGGAACCAGTCCCCTCTTGAATGATTACATCTAGGACAGTCTGATGATGTTTCTGGAAACAATTTGTGCAATTTATCAGGGGTATAATATAGTTGCCATTTGGAAAAGAATGCCATTTGTTTAAAGCCTGCCCCGCGAATGTCCTTGGTGGACCATTTATTATAGTCCTGCCATTGGGTTGCCTCTATTCGACAACCCGTAGTCTCCTGTATTTTTAGAAGGGCGCTCGGGACTACATGATCATAGATATGTTGCTGTAATATGTGGTACCACTTTCCGATTTCCGCCATTTGTTTGATATACAGCGCATGAGTGACAGCTTCGGGAAGTGGACCCTCCGGGAGTCGCAATTTCTTAACCAGGCTCGAAATTTGAAGATAGGAGAAAATTAGGTTGAGACTTCTTCTAGTTTATCTTGTCTAATTTGTCTCCAAGTTTTCATCTCTCCTTGTATTACTAAAACTTTAATTTGATAGATTCCCAGTCTTTCCCAATTCTTAAATGCCTGTGAATCGATTGCAACTCCGAGTTCCCTACAGTGTATCAGTTTGGTTTCTGGGTGTAAGGGTGTAAATTGATACTCTTCTTTTAGTCGATTGAGTCTGTCATGGATTATGCGGGGAGTCTTATAACGGTAGCGTTTGGGTAGCTTAGGGATTTTAATAAAAGATTTTAGATCTATATTTTTTTCTAATAGCATTTGATTTAGGTAGAAGTTATGGCCATTGTCCTGTGCTGACAATGCCTGTCCACACCAATCCAAGAGAGCGGCTTGAAAATATTTTTGTATATGAGGGAGCCCTAGACCGCCTTCTTCCGCTCTCAATTGCAATGTTATTAATTTGGTCCGTGGTTTCTTTCCTCTCCAAATAAATTCCCGAATTAATTGATCTATTTCTGTGAAATAGGTGTAAGGAATTTTGATAAGAACATTTGAAAAAACAAAAATAAATAAAGGAAGTACCATCATCTTTATCAATCCCACTCTTCCGATTAAAGATAAAGGTAAATTATGCCAGCTATTGAGGATCTTGCTAACTTTATTAAGCGTTGTAGTATAATTAAGTGCAAAAAGTTGTGTAGAAATCATTTGAAACACAGATATCTAAATATCGAATAGGATTGAGTTTGGCCACCCGAATCTGAAGGGCCTGGGGTAGTATCTGGTTGTGGCAATTAAATAGTAAAATCTCTGATTTACTGTCGTTGATTTTATACCCCCCAGCTTCGAGAATGTTTCAATTGTGTCAAATGTTTGTTTAATATTAGCCATTTCTGCCTCAATATAAAGAATTAGATCATCCATGAATAGTTTCAATTTGGGTGCCCCTGTAGTTGAAGGTGTGATTAAGGGGTTTTGTCGTATTGAATTTGCTAAAGGCTCAATATACAAGGTAAATAAAACCGGTGACATGGGACAGCCTTGCCGGGTTCCCCTCTAAATCTCCACTGTACCAACAGTATGAGTGTTAATAACTATTTTTGCCTGACCCTTGTTGTATAATTTTGTGAGTAGGTCCACCATAGCTGGGGAAATTGATTTTTTTCAAAATTGCGAAAAGAATATTCTAGTTAACCATGTCATAGGCTTTTTCTGCGTCAATCATAATGATTGGCGCTTTTGTGTTGTTGTTTGAGAAAAAGTCAATGGCCTGGGTTAAAAAGTTTGTATTGTTGCAGAGAGATCTTTCTGGTAAAAAACTACATTGGTCCTTGTGCACCAAGCTTTGAGCGATTGAAGTAATTCTTGTTGCCAGTATTTTTGTGAGAATTTTATAGTCGTTATTTAAGAGACAAATGGGCCAATAAGATCCGGGTATATCTGGTGGCTTCCCTTCTTATAAAAGCTAACTACTACTGCTTCTGCAAAAGTCTTAGGGATATTGCAGCCTGTTAAGATTGCATTAAATAAAGAAAGCAGTAAATTATTTAACTGTGGCAAAAAGATTTTATAGAATTCGATCGGTATTCCATCAATGCCATAGGCTTTGCCGCTAGGTGTATTTTTTACGGTCGCACAGATCTCTATTTCTGAAATTGGTGCTATCAATTGGGCTTTCTGAGAGGGAGTTAAATATGGTAGCGTGATTCTATTAAAAAAATTATCAATTTCTTCTAGTGGTCTAGGTGTTGAAGCTGTATATAGTCTTTCATAATGTGATAAAAAAGACCTTGGGCGTGATTCACAAAAATAATCTGAGACAAAATCCTAACTTTACGATTTACGGTATTCACAAAAGGCATTTAGGAGTAGTAAAGTTAGGATTCCTAATTTTACTACTCCTAATCTGAGACAAAATCCTAACTTTACGACTTTCGGTATTCACAAAAGGCATTTAGGAGTAGTAAAGTTAGGATTGCTAACTTACTACTCCTAAATGCCCTTTGTGAATACTGAAAGTCGAAAAGTTAGGATTTTGTCTCAGATTCGGAGTAGTAAAATTAGGAATCCTAACTTTACTACTCCTAAATGCCCTTGTGAATACTCGAAAGTCATAAAGTTAGGATTTTGTCTCAGTTTAGGAGTAGTAAAGTTAGGAATCCTAACTTTACTACTCCTAAATGCCTTTTGTGAATACCGAAAGTCGTAAAGTTAGGATTTTTTCTCAGATTACTTTTGTGAATCGGGCCCCCAATTGCTCTCATCGGCCTGGTGGACATTTTGACCTTTCGCATCATCAAAGATGGATTTCACCATTGCATTATTACGATCTTTTTTTACGGACCATGCTAAAAATTTGCCTACATGCTCACTTTCCTCATACCAGTTTTAGAGGCAGGTTGTTTGATTTACTATTTCCTGATGTTCATAAAAGTTTCTGATATTTACTCTGGCCTGTTTTAAATTAAATGCAGTTGTTTCAGAATGGAATGAAAGATTAATTTGACTTGCCTCATCAAGATTAAATTGAAGATGTCTAGCTAATTCTTTTTTCTCTTTAATAATTCTGGCTTTAAGTGAGATTGCCTCACCTCTGATATAAGCCTTGCAGGAATCCCATACCGCAAAAGGTGAGGTGGATCCCGCATTTCTGATGGAAAACTCATTGAGTAAAGACTGCATTTTTTTAATCCAGCCCTCGTCTGTTAACAGGGTTTTGTCTAATGTCCATCTGGGACGCTCCCTTGGACCGATTTTTGCCTTTATCTCAACTACTGGGACCGAGTGGTCAGAAAAGGGATTAGTAATAATCCAGGACTCCCCTTATTCACACTGGTGGAAAATTAAATAAAAGTTAATTCTGGAAGCTGTATTATATTTATTTAAGAAACACGTGAATTCCTTCCTGACGGGTGTTGAGACCACCATGGATCAACTAGCACGAAGTCCTGCATCATTTTATTCAATTATCTGGCCGTCAACGGTTTATTTTGGGATTTGTTCTTTCGGGAGGAGTCCAATCCTAAATTCTGAATAAAATTGAAATCCCCTCCGATGATTATGACTCCTTGTAAAGGGATTAAAAGTTCGGCCATTTTTTCCAATGCTAAAGTTTCATCATGTACGGGGCCATAATAGCTGATTAAGTGGATAGTTTGCTCCCGCAGTCTCAAATTCCCCATCACCCTTCTGGCTAGGGGATCACTCATAATCTCAAGGGCTTCCTCTTGAAAATGACAAGTAATAAGAATTGCAACCCTCCTAACGTCGGCATCTGCTGAGGACAAAAAGACCTGTTTTATAAATTTTGGCCATTTGGGTAGAGGCATACTTTTTTGAAATGCGTTTCTTGGAGAAGAATCACATGAGGTTGATTTACCATTAACCATCGAAGTATGGCTCTTAATTTTGTTCAGCCATGCATGTTGGCTATTATTATCCGACTTCTATCCATTGTATATATTATATATCTTATTTTATTCCGATAGTAGGTTCCTTTATTTGCAACCCTTCGGTTGTAAATATTGCCGTTAATTGGCTCTGTGATTATTTTTTCCTTTTTGCCCCTCCACCCATCCTGAAGTGTCTCCCTCCCTTTTCCCTCTCTACAAGTCGAGTCTTGCCTGCCATGGACCCTAACCCCCCCCTGTGCCCTGGATTCCACTCCCCGTGTCCCCCCTTACCCCTACCATTGTACCTTGACATGGTACTGGGAGCTTCCCCCCCCCGGAGGAGATGGCAGCCAAGAGAGCAGAATAGCAGGAAGCGGAGGATATCATTGCTAAATTATACCAAGATAGGTAGGCATACCTGACACATTATGATCTTTCCATCAGCTTGCATAATTTTTCCTCACTCTATATATCTTATAGGCCCAAATTCTACTTGCTATTTCCTCTATCTATCCCTTCCTTAATTGAATGGAGAAGGTCACGAGCCCACTCTATGGACTGAAATATACATATATAATAGGGTGCTGCGTAGAGCTCCCGCCATGCTCCGCGGTTAAGCTTCACCGCCGGAGGAGGAGGAGGGGCAGCAGCTGAATTGCTGGTCTCGAGCTGGACGCGGATGCGGGTGTTTCGAGGGAAAAACAACGCTGATGCTGGTACCGGCCGTCCATCTGCCTTTTTCTGCCGTTCATTGAGCGTGAGTGCGGCTACGGCAGGGAAGGCTACGCCGCTGGCGTTAGAGCCGATCGGGGGCCAAACCTAAGGCTTGAATTGCTGCATAACGAGAAAGGAAGGAGGAGGGGAAAAAAAGGGGAAAGGAAACGTAATCAGCTTCTCCTGCTCCTTCGCCTGATCTGGGTGTTACTCTATTATTTGGTTGAAGGAGGTGCAAGGAGGGTCAGAAGAGTGTGAGGAGTGCAATGCCCAGATCCAGCCTGGGTTTCTAGTCTGGGACACGCGGGATAGGAGTTGAGAGGCGACTTATTACAGGTGTGGATGCAGATTTTGCCCCTAGACCTATGCTGCTATGTTGCCCAGCCTGAGCCCAGGGGGCCAGCGATCAGCAACCAGTGATTAGCAGACCAGACTGCGCTCCCTATGCGTATAACTCGTCCAACGGGGCTGGTGAGTCCCTGATCAAGGGGAGTAATTAATTGGTCTGCGTACTACTTATTACACTACTTATTACACTACTATATCCTCTCCTACCCCCCCTTTTTTTCTGAGACACTTATGCTCAATATCCAGTGTCCAGTGTGCGGTTCCTGATGCTTGTGCTCTGCAAATGCTAATGCTCTGTTAAAGCAAATGCCATATATATATTTAATGAGCATATAGCGACATAATAGCCTAACAGCTCAAACAGCACAGAGAGAGGGGAGGTGAAGGGGGGGGAGAAAAAGAAGAAACCTCTATACCGGGTTAGGGCTGGCTGGTATTTAATCAATATTCGATCATTTAAAAAATTATTTCAAAAAGCGGCTGTGGTGCAACGGAAGATTTGAAGATTAGAAGTATATACGGGGCTGAGAAACTGAAAACTGAAAGCTGGATCTGGAAACTGGAATCTGTTCATAAGGGGGTCCGACAACCCAGAGAGTGAGCTCTAGGCTCCCCCTGGGAGGAAGAGGTCAAGGTGGTTGCGGAAGCGGTTTGCCTACTGCGGATGCGGCTTGTGACCAGCTTGTGCCGAACTCCACGTTCCCCCCCATTATATGGCCACGAATTTACTAAGGGCTACGACAAGCTATGCTAAGTACGCTAAGTAGCAACAACACACAGCAACATGCACTCAATGAAGCGCATATCAAGAGATCCCTCGACAGCAAAAAAGAAAGACATCGCTAGGAGGAGGAAAGCACATTCTAAACAAAACATTGTAGATATTGTATTGCGCTCCTCCAGTCACTCCACCCCTACCCCGTCTCCATCTCCCGATCGAGCTAGGTCCAGAGATCTGCGGGTTAGAAAGATCAAACTGGATCTGGTCAAAAACATCAATAAGGGCAGCCTTTCAATCGATGTGACACCCTCAGTAGGAGCCGATTACAGCACTCTATCTAAAGAACTGAAGGCTCCAGGAACTCCGAGGCATCAAGATAATCAAGATAAACAGAAGGGGACGCCCCAGAGAATAGAGAATAAGGAAATAGGGAAATCAACGTATCCTCTATTTTCTTTGGAGGACAAAAAGCGACGACAAAATCTGATCCTCAAATATCAGGCCCCCTGCACTTGATACCCTCTGGTAAAGCTTTCCATGGCGCGGCAGTAGAACAAGCAGAATGTAGTATCCTATATGCTTCACAGCTAACACTGATGTGCATTGTAAATCAGTGTTAGCCTAACTAGAATGTTGGAACTGCATCTTGGTTGTCCCTAGTGATGGGATGTTGATGCTTGAAGCTGTTAAGTTATTGAGAGCCTGACCTGACCTGATGGTGGCTGCGCTTCTGAGGCTGAAGTGTTTTTGATCCAACTTAATATAGTATCCTGGCTTCCAACCTATGGCTGCCTCCTACTTCATTTCATTGGCGATGACTTGGAGAAGACCGGACCCACCCTTGGACTTCAACACTTAAACTCAACTTTATTTTCATACCGAGGTCACTTTGATTACATTTACTACGCTCTTCACTACTTTCAAGACTGCCTCCAGTTACCAGAACCAACCGCTTCACCCAAACAAGACTTCATTCATCATATTGTGAGTCTTTTCTCATCCTTACCAAGTGACTGTCGAACACCTGGACGTCCTTCTCTTCAAGTAAGGAGATTTGGTGGTTGGCTTGTGACTTGGGAATTTCAATCTTTATCCTCTATCCGCCTTCCCCATGGTTTCATCTCAATTTTGCCTTTTGGGTGAAAAACGCTCTGTTTTTTTTTTTAGCGCGCGAGTGCCCCAAAGCCACGTGCGTTAAACCCCAACGCTTTCCTGCTCGCGTTGGTTTGCACGTAGAGTTCTCTGTGCCTGTGTTCGGCATGAGGAGCCGCGTGAGGAACCTCACCACTATAGTTTCCTCACGTCACCTTCTTCTCAACGCGGCGCTCTGCGCGCTCGCCAGATGTGACGCTACGTTGCGTAGCGTGCAGCCTTATTTGTCACGCTCAGAAGTCCATTGTTACTTTGTTGCCCAGCAACCGACTTTCTCATCTTGCGCTCAGCTGCTCTTGTTACCGCTGACGTGCACACTTTTACTTTCTTGCGCACAGCCGCCCTTTTTACCGCTGTCACGCACAGTCTGACTTTACTCACTTACTTTATGTGCAGTTATTTACTGGTTCACACCTTCGCTGACATGCACAGTATGCCTGCTTTTATGTCATTTGCGTGCAGCTGTTCACATTTTCGCTGACACGCACAGCTTTCCTGCTTCCATTTATTCATATCATCGCTGACACGCACAGCTTTCCTGCTTCCACTGGTTTGTGTGCGGCTCTATCCTCCATTGCTTACACGTGCAGCTTCCCTGCTTTACTGTGTTTGCGTGCAGCTGATCTTGTCATCACTGACATGCACAGTTGTCCTGCGTTCTCTGCCATTTGTTATTTCTTCATCTTATTTGACCTACACATCTTCGTCAACATGCAGAATGTTCCTCCTCCTCCTTTCTTTCTTATGAATCCTGGGGAACCACAAATCCCTTGGAAAAAATGGAAGAATGTTTTCATCAACTACGCGAGAGTGTGTGGAACATCTTTAAGCGCAGAGTGCAGAATGGCTTTATTACTTCATTGTCTGGGCTCAGAAGGCCAAGAGGTTTTTCAACACCTTCCTGACTTATCTGCTGAAATAAGCAATGGCTTAAATGAGTATGAAATATGCATGAAGAAATTAGACCTACACTACTTACCCAAAGTTTCTAGGGTTTTAGAAAGATATCAATTTGGGAAACGAATGCAGAGGTCAGGCGAATCTGTTGAAGAATATGTTTCTGTGTTGAGGAAACTTGCTTCTACATGTTCTTTTGGTGTCAACACTGAAGAGAGACTTCGTGATCAGTTCATGTTAGAGAATGCTAGAGAGAGCTTTTGGCAAAAAGATGATCCATCTCTCTCTGAGGTTGTTACACTTGCTAAGAACTTTGAACACAGTAAAGCTTGTGTTGAAGAAATAAAGAAGAATTGCATGACACTAAAAGAAGAAATGGCACAAACTGTTTCTGTGCACAAAAAGAACTATAATAGCTTTACTTCACGTCCGCCGCAGAAAGACGTTAGCAATGTTCCACGTCCGCTGCAGAAAGACTTTGACAATGCTTCACAATCTAACCCTGGAAAATGTTATATTTGTGGTGATGTTGGACATTATGCAAATTTTAAGGGTTGTGTAGGTTGAAAAAATGTGGGAAGAAAGGTCATCTTTCAAGTTGTTGCCGGAGTACTAATACTTCTAATACAAAAAAAAGAATTCAGGAAGTAACTTGTGAATTTGTTGATAATTCTTCAGAAGATGAAATCATAATGCAAGTTCAAGATGGCACAGGAGGTCCCTGGGAATCAGTTCAAATTGATGGTGCCCCTGTTTCCATGTTATTTGATTCTGGTGCAAAGATAACTTTGATTCCCAGAGTTTTCTTTGAAAAAAACTTAGCATGTAAAGTTAAGTTGTTAAAACCTGACATTTCTCCCAAAGGCTACGGTGGTCAACCCATCAAACTTGTGGAGTATTTTAATGGGTCGATTCACTTCAAAGATAGATTTACTGCAGGTAAAATTTATGTTTCTGTAAGGGAGACTCCCTCATTAGTTGGATCCACCAGAAAGAATTAGGTGTATATCTAGATCCCAATGAGACTCCCTCAGTCAAATTGAGGCAAACCCTACAAGTGAATAGTGTATATTCCATTAAGCCCAATTTTGAGGAAGAGTTTCCTGGAGTGTTTAAAAACAACTTGGCTGTATTAAGAAATCTGTACACAAAATAAGAATCAAAGAGGGGGCCAAACCAGTTGTGAGCAAGGTTAGAGGTGTGCCTTTACTTGTCAAAGAAAAGATGAAAGCTGAATTGGACAAGGTAAAGGACAATGGCATCATAGAAGAAGTGGAAGCTACCCAATGGTTGGCTCCAGTAGTTATGGTGAAGAAGGCTAACGGTGAAGTTCGCCTTTGTGTGGATTTGTGCGAATTAAATAAGAATGTCATTGTAGACCACTATCCCCTTCCAAATATTAATTAAATGCTTGCCATGTTAAAAGGGGCAAAGTGTTTTACAACTGTGGATCTTGCCTCGGCATATCACCAAGTTAGACTTCACCACGAGTCTCAAGACCTAACGGCTTTTGTTACTCCATTTGGCACGTTCAAATTTGTACACATGCCTTTCGGATTAATATCTGCTGCTGCTGTTTTTCAGCGTGTAATGGAAAAAATGTTGGAAGGTTTATCGGGAATTAAGATATATCAAGATGATGTTCTTATATATGGTGAAGATGCTACTGTGCACAACCAAAGGGTACGTGAGGTGTTACAGAGGTTCAAAGAAAATGGTGTTTCTTTGAAAGCCAGTAAATGCAAATTCAATTTGGAGGAAATAGATTATCTTGGTCACAAGATAACTCCAGATGGAATTGAACCTAAAAGGATCTGGTTGAAACCATTAACAATTTAGTCAGTCCGTCGTCCAAAGAAGAGGTGATAACATTTTTGGGAATGAGTATTACAATAAGTTCATTCCCAATTTTTCAGAGAAGACTAAAAATTTGAGGGCTCTTCTCAAGAAGGGCATTCCCTTTGTTTGGAATGGAGAGTGTGAGTTGGATTTTTGCACAATTAAGAAAATGCTCAGAGGGGCATCCAGTCTTCAGAGCTTTGAGCCAGGGCATGAGTCCATAGTCATGTCCGATGCCAGTTCAAAGGGCCTTGGGGCAGTCTTGTTACAAAGACACAATGGCTTAGAAAGGACCATTTTGTTTATCTCCAGAAGCCTTAGAGGGGCAGAACTGAATTATTCAGTTATAGAGAAAGAGGCTCTAGCTGTTTCCTGGGCGGTGCAAAAACTCAAAAAGTTTGTGTGGGGGAGCAAGTTTACAGTGAAAACTGACCATAAGCCACTTAAAGAGATCTTTAAAAGGAAAGGTTTAGATGCAGTCTCTGCTAGGATCAGGCGCTGGGTAATTGTATTACAAGAATTTCACTTTGATGTGGAATATGTCCCTGGTGTCAAGAATTGGGTTGCCGACTGTTGTTCCCGTTTAGTCAACTTAATTGATGCTAGTGAGAATTTTGCTTATGAAGATGAGAACTTAGATGTTTGTGTGATTAGAGAAGGTATAATTAGAGAGGACGAGTGGTTGGCTGAAGTTGCCAAAGATCCTGTACTACGAAAGGTGGCAGAAAAAATAGGAAGTGATTGGTCCAACTCAGACAAGAATAATGAAGTTTTACAAACTTTTTGGAGAGTTAGGGACGAATTGTCTTTTCAAGGTGGCCTTGTGTTTAGGGGCACTAGACTCATTCCTCCTTTATCCCTGAGAGAGGGTTTGATTTCCCTAGCCCATGAGAGTCATCCAGGGATCTCTAAGACTAAAGAGAGGTTGAGACTAATGTATTGGTGGCCTGGAATGGATATCCAGGTTGAGCGAGTGGTGCGAGATTGTGGAGAGTGTTGCAATGCGGACAAAACTTTAAAATGTAGAGTGCAACCCATGATGATAAGAGACATACCGAAGGAACCTTGGAAGGAGGTTTCCTTCGATATTTTAGGTCCCATTCGCTATGCAAGTTCTGACCAGTATGTATTGGTACTCCTGGACATGTTTTCCAGATGGCCAGAAGTTGCCATTACCAACTCTATTGAGTCACGTGATGTAATTACGTTTCTGAAAAGAGTTTTTGAGAGGGAAGGTTTTCCGAATTCCTTGCTGACAGACAATGGGGTGCAGTTAGTCTCTGGTGAAATGGAAGAATTTTTGAAAGAAAGAGGTATTAGACACAAAAAATCTGCCTTATACCATCCCGAGACCAACGGCATGGTTGAAAGATTCAACAAAGTCTTGAAGGAAACTATTAAGCGTGCCATCACAAACAACTTGTGTTGGAGACGAGAATTACTTGGTAAGGTGAAGAACTATAGGATAACTCCTCATTCGAGCACGGGTTTCTCCCCTTTTGAGTTATTCAAGAGAAGAAAGGCCAATACCTTGGTTTGTCCCTCCTGGGTCAATGACTTGATCAACATTGACTTGTCTGTTAGTCAAAAAGAGGAGTTAAAAAAGGTGAAAGAGCACAAGTTAGCTTCTAAGAGAAAAGGCTTGTTTGACTCACGTAAAGCTACCAAGAAAACTGTTGTACATGTTGGTGATCAGATCAGAATTAAAAACCCTTGTGGTGGTGTCTTTAGTTCAGGTTACAGATTTTCATCTCCCATGAAAGTTATTAAACTATTTGAAAATGCTGTAAGTGCGGAAGACCATCGCATCTGGAATTTGGGTCGAGTGGTTAAAGTTGGTAAGAGAAATAAAAATGCTGTGAGTTTTGAACCTGATGGTGGCAATACCGAAATAAGGAAATCCTCTAGGGTTTCTAAGAGACCGTCGTACTTAAAGGAATATGTATAAATGTTTCTGTTGTTGGGAAAGGGGGGAGGTGTGTAGTATCCTATATGCTTCACAGCTAACACTGATGTGCATTGTAAATCTGAGGCTGAAGTGTTTTTGATGCAACTTAATAAAGTATCCTGGCTTCCAACCTACTGCTGCCTCCTACTACATTTCACAGAACAAGACCCATTTGATAAACAAACATCAGTGGCTGCGACTACATTACAATTACAGTCAACCATGCCAGAGAAAGAAATAACGGAAACAGCAATGCCTGCCAATTCTCTTCCGTCCACAACTATTGAAATTACTCTAAACCAGATCCTATGCGAGCTTCGCAACATGAAGCTTTCCCAGGAAATAGCTCATCAGAAAACAAACAAACAACTAGGCCAGCTCAATGAAAATTTTCATCAGCTTTCAACTTGCCTGACTCAGGTAGAACAGACGGTATCCTCATTAGAGTCAAAAAACAATGATCATGGAAGCAATTTGAGTAAATTGCAGACGGAACTCGAGGACATGCAACCGAAACTAGACGATTTGGAAAATCGAGCCAGACGTACCAATCTAAGGTTCATTGGCATTCCTGAAGATCAAGAAGTGGGCAAATCGCCGGTCCAATTCATAAATGAACTGATACAGAAAGTTGTTCTTCCTGAAAGAGCAAAAGATATTGGGGACTTGACCATCAATAGGGCCCATCGAGTACTAGGAAATCGCCCTTCCAACCCCAAATTTCCAAGAACAATTCTGGTTAACTTCGGCGACTGCCGCATCAAAGAACAGATTCTATCACAAGCATTTCTAAAAATAAATCGTTCCCTTCCCCCTAGAACTTCACTTTCAAAATTTACTCTGATATGTCTATTTTAGCTGCGCGAAGGCGCAAAGATTTTGTGGGAATGAATGATGAATTTAAGCGCTATAATGCATCTGGGATAATACAGCAATCTAAGCTTAAAGTGTTGTTTAAAGGGAGGTCATATATACTTTTTTTTCTTTTTGTGCTCAGTTTGTTTGTTAGAAAAAGATACATATTTTGTGCATTGTACTACATTAGAAGAGTCCCACTAGCGATTTTGTCTTTGTACAATTCTTGTGATTCCTATATGTGCCAGGAATCCCGTTATTAGGTCTAGAGTTTGCCAAGACCTTTGGATTTTACTAGAATTATATTTAATATACTTGCTCACAAGCATTTCTAAAAAAAGTCGTTCCCTTCCCCCTAGAACTTCACTTTTCGAATTTACTCTGATATGTCTATTTTAGCTGCGCGAAGGCGCAAAGATTTTGTGGGAATGATTGATGAATTTAGGCACTATAATGCATTGTCTGGGATAATACAGCAATCTTAGCTTAAAGTGTTGTTTAAAGGGAGGTCATATATATACTTTTTTTCGTTTTGTGCTCAGTTTGTTTGTTAGAAAAAGATACATATTTTGTGCATTGTACTACATTAGAAGAGTCCCCCTAGCGATTCTGTCTTTGTACAATTCTTGTGATTCCTATATGTGCCAGGAATCCCGTTATTAGGTCTGGAGTTTGCCAAGACCTTTGGATTTTACTAGAATTATATTTAATATACTTACTAACATGGGCCTTCGGTCAGCCCTTTTCATTCATTAGCCTGCTATTGTTTCATTCACACTTTTTCTTATGCTAAAGCACTCAGCATGGGGCTATAGGCCAGCTCACTCCAGCCGCTGGCTAACTTCACTTTGAGGGACAGTATTCTACCCTTTTACAAGGAGCACATCTGCACACAAAGTAGCTCCCTTCAGTGCTGGGCACTTCTATTTAATTGTGTGCTTGTAAGAAATTGGGTTATTAGTTGAGGGGGATGTAAACCCTACTCAAGCAACAACCACAATTCTTGTCAGATTGAACCACAAAAACCACTAAATTAACCTGTGCTTAACCCTCTGGTAGCCTGGCACAAAATCAGTCAGGCTTAACTTAGAGGCAATGTGTGAAGTACTTATGCAGCACACAGTAATAAAGTGAAAACACAACACAGGACAAATCCCAAACTAAGGAGGTCATTACGATGGCGGGGGAGAAAGTCCGCCCGCCACCGCAGCGGAATGCGTGACCATCCGCAAGGGGTGCGGCGGTCCCGCACCCGATATTACGATGCCACCTCCACGGTGGCAAGCCCTATTCACATCATTGTGGCGGGCACCTTGTGCATACAAATGCAGGGGGATACCACAGGTACCCCCCATGTGCACCCCCACCCCCCCAACACTCTGGGGGCCCGCAATGGGCCCCCAAATGCAAAGGCCGTATGCCTTTCCATGGCGGCAACGCCGCCATGGAAAGGCTGATCTCCGCTTGGAGACACCGCCACCATATTATCCCTGTTTTCCGCCGGTCGACGACTCGACCAGCGGAAAAGCGGCGGGCGGTCTTTTTCGTCCGCCGCGGACCCCCCAGCCATCATAATATGGCGGGGAGTCTTTGCTTTACGGATGGCGGGTGGATCGCCCCCGCCGGGCTGGCGGTGACTACCGCTGGCCCGCCATCGTAATGACCCCCCTAAATTTGAAAAATAGTGAAAATGTTAATAAATAAATTGACACCATAACAAACTGAATTTAGATTTTGAAGAAAAGCCCTGAGGAGGTAACGTTCAGCAGGAAAAGGCAGCTGGCAAAAGAGGAGGCGTTGTCGTCCGGAAGCCATTGGACAGAGTTGCAGTGAAGATTTCTACCTTCAGACTTTGTCACTTTTTTGAAAGTCAAAAATCTCCAGTGGAACAAACCTGAGCCTGTAGCCAACAAGGGTTTCACGAGGCCGGATTCCTTTGCCAAAAGGTCCCAGTGAACAGGATTTGCTGCTGTGGAGAAGAACGTAGCAAAAGCTACTGCAGAGTTAGGCTGACTGGCAATACACTTATGGGTGGATCGGTGAGCAGGTAGGCCCCGTTTTTCTGTCGGTTCTCATGCCACTGTTTGGTGAACACTTTTAGGGTTAGGCAGGAGCAGCACCTTTAACACCACAACCAAGGGTCCAGTACTTGAGGGACACCACTTGGAGGGTTGGAACTCACTCCAGCAGAGGCCAGGTGCAGGGTTCCATGTCTCTAGAGCTCACACAGGAGGCCAGCCAACCAGCCCTTGGGTTCACTCTGGTAATCCTGGGTTCTAGCAGCAGGGCCGTCCTCTGGTAGCAGCAGAGCAATCCTCTGAGGTACAAGGCAGGCCTCAAGCAGCAGGGCAGTCCTATGGGGGTCCAAGACAGTCCTCTGAAGTCTTATACAGGTCCAGGAGTGTACTGTAGAAGTGTTCTGATGGTCCAATATGTATACCTGGTGCCTGCCTTTGAAGAGGGGGAATCATCTAGGCTACCCCCATACGTGGTTCTGGAAAGTTTAGCCCTTCCCCTGCCAAGGCTCTAAGAAATCTGTGGTGTCAAAAGGCTAGTGTCAGTTTCCTTTGTGTGTGTGTGTGCTGAAGGCAGCCCTTTAAAGTGTAAGTGAGGCAGGGAACAGCTCCACCCCCAGCCAATGTGGCAGGGTGGCCCATCCTGCCAACACCTTGTTCCCTTTTGTCCCACTGTCTGGGAGGAATACACAAAGCCCAATAGCAGAACCATTCACAGTCATGTGACCCAGGACACTGGCAGCAGGCACCAAATGGTTAGGGGAGGAAAATGACAACTTTCTACAAGTAGCATTCTCAGAATTGTGACTTAAAATCTGTCTTTAGCATTACAGAGGATTTAAAATTACAATTCATTTGAGTCCAAACATGACATTTCCACCTGCTCTCAATTGAAAGTGAGCACTTATTAAATGTAATAAGGTAACCCAATGTTATCTTATGGGAGAGGTAGGCCTTACATTACTGAAAAGCAAATTTAGAAGTTTTCACTACCAGGTCATGTAAAACTTAAAAACACATATCCTACTTTTTAAATACAATACACCCTGCCCAATGGCCTTTTTAGGGTCTACTTTAGGGGTGATATATCTATTAAAAAGGAAGGTTTGGGCCTGCCAACAGGTTTATTTTGCAAGATCAAAAGATTGAAGTTTAAAACTACACTACAGGCTGCAACAGCAGACCTGAGGCATGTTTTTAAAGGGCTGCTTTAGTGGGTGGCACAATGAGTGCTGCAGGTCCACTAGTACATTTGATTTACAGGACCTGGATACATGCAGTACCATATACTAGGGACTTATAAGCAATTTAAATGTGCTAATTAAGTGTAAGGTAATTTTAATATGTTTTATGACGAGAGCACAGGCACCTCAGCACTGGTTAGCAGTAGTAAAGTGCAGAGTCCAAATGCCAACAAAAGTGTGTTTCACAAAACAGAAGGGTTGAAGGGAAAAGGTTTGGGGTGACCCTGCAGAGAAGGCCAAGTTCAACAGTGCTTTTTGAAACTTAAAAATTATTTTTGCTTTTAGAATTTATTTTTTAAGATTGGCAAGGGCCTAGCAGTTTCCTCAACAATAAAATGTTGCCAAAACTATTACAAAACAAGCATTGACAAAGCCAAAAGTTTGCCAATGCTTGTTTGTCTGGCTGACACCCTACAGTTCCATTGCCATAGTGAGGGGTGCCTGACAGGAACAGATCAGAGTTTAAGGCAGGGTACTCAGATGTGCCCTCAGAACTGTCTTTCCCACCCAGGAGCAGCCGCTATCGGACAGTCTCACCATCTGCCTCAGACTTTTGCTGTGATTGGAAAAGCATGCTTGTCACAGCAGGAGTGAGGAAACTCTCTGCTTCCTCTGGGGTTCACTGATGGAATATTGATGCCCAAAATATCCCCATACACAAATAGCGATGCAAAAATATCAATGTCAGAAATATCGACATCCTATATTTAAAATTGTAAGTACAAAAATATCCAAACAAAAATATCGATGTAAAAAATATAGATGTACAAAATATCGATTTTTTTAATGAAATAAAAATTAATGTTAAATATATTAAATAATAAAATTAACTTTCAAAAATTATTTAGATTTAATATACATTTTAACAAAAATTATAAAATAAATGTAATGTAAAAATATTTAAACATACATATATGAAATGTAATATATATATATATATATATATATTTACTTTAAAACAATTAATAAACTATCAATTTTAATTTATTTTATAAATATATAAAAATTTACAAATAAATATATATGTATTTACATACACTTATAACATAAAATCCAATAAAAAACCATTATATTATAAATTAAAACATTAAAATATTGTTAGTCTTTAAAATTAAATTTTGCACAGTAGGGAAAGTGTTGGATAGCTGAGGTGTAAAAACTACTATTCCCACTCCAATGGATGCAACAGTAGGGAAAATGTTGGATAGTGGAGGGGTAAAAATTACTATTCTCACTCCAGTGGGTGCAACAGTAGGGAAAGTGTTGGATAGCGGAGGGGTAAAACTTAATATTCCCACTTCAGTGAGTGCAACAGTAGGGAAAATGTTGTATAGCGGAGGGGTAAAAATTACTATTCCCACTCCAGTGAGTGTAACAGTAGGGAAATGTTGGATAGCAGAGGGGTAAAAATTACTATTCCCACTCCAGTGGGTGCAACAGTAGGGAAAGTGTTGGATAGCGGAGAGGTATTAATTACTATTCCTACTCCAGTGGGTGCAACAGTAGGGAAAGTGTTGGATGGCAGATGGGTAAAAATTACTATTCCCACTCCAATGGGTGCAACAGTAGGGAAAGTGTTGGATAGCGGAGAGGTAAAAATTATTATTCCCACTCCAGTGAGTGCAACAGTAGGGAAAGTGTTGGATAGCAGAGGGGTAAAAATTACTATACCCACTCCAGTGGGTGCAACAGTAGGGAAAGTGTTGGATAGCGGAGGGGTAAAAACTACTATTCCCACTCCAGTGAGTGCAACAGTAGGTAAAGTGCTGGATAGCGGAGGGGTAAAAAATACTATTCCCACTCCAGTGAGTGCAACAGTAGGGAAAGTGTTGGCTAGCGGAGGGGTAAAAATTACTATTCCCACTCCAGTTTGTGCAACAGTAGGGAAAGTGTTGGATAGCGGAGGGGTAAAAACTTATATTTCCACTGGAGTCAGTTCAAAATTAAAAACAAACAAATTACCAACAACAACACAAAAGATTTAAAAAAAAAAAAAACGCATATATAAAAGTTTTAAATATTACAAAAGATAGAAACAGATTAGAATGTTAAAAAGATCTAGCAAATACCTAGAAAGATTACTTTAAAAAATTCAAAAATAATTTAAAAACAAAAAACTATTTTTTAATAGAACATTTATATAAACAAAAACATTAATTATAACATAAATGTAATATTTCTTATTTCCTACCCTATAACACCACACAATTGACAACCCACAGTTAAAATTTAAAACAATTACCTCCATAATTAACATAATTAATCAATTAAACAAATATTATTAAATTACATTTTTTTTAAACAAATAAAAATTAATTTACTCCCCAATCGTTACTCCTATAAAACCAAAACACACACACAAAATAACAATAAACACTTACCATAAATATTTATCAATTGATAAATTAATATTAATAATCAACTGATTATTAATTAATTAAACATAAATTACTTTCCACCCTCTACCCCAATAAACACCACATCCAACACCTAAATATGATTACACAATTTCCATAACTAATTTTACATTAATAAATTAATATAAATTAACAACAACGTATCAATTAATTTAAAATAATTTACTCCCTACCCTTTACCACTATAAACCCCACAACTTACATCAAAAATGAATTACACAATTGCCATATTTTAATTTTAAATAATCAATTAGCATTAATTAACAAACAATTATTAATTAATTATAAATAAATTACTTCCCACCCTATTCTCCTATAAACCCCTCCACCCACTCCTAAAAAAATGAGACAATAAACATAATTAATTACAAATTGATCAAATAATAATAATTAACAACCAATTAATAAATATTTCATAATAAAATAACTCCCACAATTAACACTATAAAATATCATTTAAATAAATATTAATAAATAAAAAATATTAATACATTTATTATAATTAAATTACTTCCCACCCTATTCCCCTATTCCCCTATAAACCCACAACCCGCCAATTAATTAATTAATAATAAATTAATTACCACAATTAACACTATAAAATCTAAATTAAATAAATACTAATACATACAAAATTATAATTAATTTATTATAATTAAATTACTTTCCACCCTATTCCTCTATAAACCCACAACCCGCTCCTAAAAAAAATGACACAAATAACATAATTGCCAATTAATGCATTAAAAATAATTAACAACCAATTAATAAATAATTAATAATAAATTAATTCCCACAATTAACACTATAAAATCTAAATTAAATAAATACTAATACATAAAAAATAATCATTAGCTTATTATAATTAAATTACTTCCCACCCTATTCCCCTATAAACCCACAACCCACCACAGAACTTAAAAACGCAAAATTTAATTAAGATAAAATTAATAACTACTAAAAATTTAGCACATATATTAAAAAACAAAACTAAATCTTATAGAAAAAAATAGATAACATACTTTTAAAATACATACTAAAATACATAACACTAAATAAAACATCGATATTTGAAACAACTATATTTTTGCAAACGATATTAACAACGATATTTCTTACATGCAAATCGATATTCTTGACCACGATATTCTGCCTGTCGATATTTCTGTATCACGATATTTAATACTCGATATTTGTGTATGTCGACATTTTAAACTCAATATTCTGTCTGTGCACCTTCCTCTGGGACATACACATTCTGGGAAGAAGCCGGGCATGTTTACTTATGCAGATTTCTTATATTAAAAAAGATTGGTCGATCATTGAAGCAGTAGCTCTCAGGGAAGGGATATTAGTGCCATAAATGTCATTTCCTTGTTTTACAAAGAGAGATTTCAAAATATCCACAGGAGTCTTT
The DNA here is from genome assembly GCA_963921515.1 of Calotriton arnoldi. Classification (NCBI taxonomy): domain Eukaryota; kingdom Metazoa; phylum Chordata; class Amphibia; order Caudata; family Salamandridae; genus Calotriton; species Calotriton arnoldi. The sequence goes on from CAWUFW010001716.1 coordinate 1,782,651, forward strand.
GATAAAACTCCATCAGGGTTCCCATAGGTTTCCCAGCTTCAGCAGGAGCGGCAAACCTTATTCCCTCTTTCGCCCCCTTCTTAAGTTGAGCCTAGTGACATCCCCAGGTGGGCTATCGTTCGCTTCCAATTGTCCCTGACAAGTCTCATCCAATGCTACCCTTTGGATGGGATACTGACCAGAAGCGCTATTTCCGGCCACACAGGATCCCTGCACAAAATCTGCATATCTTGTACACGTAGCCAAATGAGAGGAGTTTGTTTGACATGAGGCTCAGACTCCACATTAGTGTCAGACGTTTTAGAGAGAGAAGGCAAAATAAGAATAACGTCAAAGCACGCATTCTCAACTACATGAGAGCTGCTCCCTCCACACCTGTCTCTTCACATTATCTCCGTCTCACGTGTCCAGACAGCAATGTCTCCTGCTTTGCAGCAGTCTTTGCTTTGTACGCATTTGATGAAGGTCGCTTTTTAAACTTTTTTTTCATAGAACCAGAGAGTTTTCAAAACTTTTCAAGCACACATTGAGTTACTCCATGACCCGTGCACTGACAATAGTGCAGTAAAATTCCATTCATTCCTTGGTAAGTCTCACTCAGCATTCCCTGCATGGTTTTGGATACTCACCATGATATATATTTCCCCTGGCCAGCTACAAGCCAAAAGCAGATTGGGATATGCTGCAGTTTGCCTGTCACTGAAGTTTTCATCAGAGGGTACCCGAACTATTCTTCACATCATCCGCATCCCTCTCTCTCCATGCGACACATGTAGTACTGATTCAGCCAAGTTATTATGTCTGCCTATTCAATGAATATTGAAGCATTTACCCATTTTTTTGAGTTTGCGCCACGTATTCATTTTGTCTGTGATATCGTTTAAGCATTCAAACAGCCGTGTACCAAGAAGCTTTGGAGATCGGAGAACTACCCAAAACTATGAGGGAAGCCACCATCATACTTCTCCCCAAACCAAGGAAAGACCCACATGACTGTAAATTGTATCGTCCGTTGTCCATGCTCAATACGGATAACAAAATACTGGGCAAGGTGCTCGCCTATTGTCTAAAAGAGATGATGGGCGTATTGATACACTCAGATCAAAACGTTTTTATGCCAAGAAGGCGGACAGCCTTAAACATATGCTGCCTGGCAAGTGCGCTCAGAGTGGCAAAAAGCTGCGAGCCAGGAACTGGCAGTGGTGTCACTCGACACAGAGAAAGCATTTGATATGGTCACATGGCCCTAATTATTTGAACCACTCGGAACAATGAGCTTCGGGCCGAAGTTCATAACAATGGCTTCTCTGCTACACACTAGGCCGATGGGGAGGGTTCGAACTAACGAAATGATATCGGAGGGGTGCGAGCTTGGCAGAGGGACTTGGCAGTGTTTTCCTTTGTCACCCCTTCTGTTCGGGCTCACAATAGAACCTTTGGCATGTAGACTGCGTAACGTACTTGATGACTGGGCAATACACATGTGGGACTCTAGGCACGTGATCTCCCTATAGTCAGATGACCTGTTGGTGTACTTGTCAAAACCTAGGGACTGCCTGCACAAATCACTTGATGAGCTGGAAGAATTTGGACGACAGTCAGGCCTCAAAATTAATAAACAGAATTCAGTGCTATACCCTTATGGAGTTCCTTCCCGAGCTGGGCAGACCCTGGGAGCTCACATCATTCAGACACCTGGGAATACAGGTGTCAGATGACCGTGACAGATGGATGACATTAAACCAAACCCGGCAAACACAAGGAGATGATGGCCGGAGCGCTGAAACTTTTCAGACACTCACCCCCAGTCACAGATCTGGGTTGAATCCATCATCGTTCTTTAGCTCACTTCGCCACCCCAGTTCAGACACAGCTATTTGCAAATCAGTCTTGGCCCTGTGTCTTATGGGAACAGTCCAGTCCGAACTGCCAAGCCATGTCTTCCCTGGACCGGAAACAAGCATCCTGGGACCGGTTTCGGGGTAACACCCCTCATCAGCCAGGCTACCTTGAATCCAGTGGCAAAGTGAGCAAGGGACCCACGTCTGGGCATACCCTGCCAACCTAGGGCAAACAAAGCAAACACAAGGAGATGATGGACGGAGCGCTGAAACTTTTCAGACACTCACCCCCAGTCATGATCTGGGTTGAATCCATCATCGTTCTTTAGCTCACTTCGCCACCTCAGTTCAGACACAGCTATATGCAAATCAGTCTTGACCCTGTGTCTTATGGGAACAGTCCAGTCCGAACTGCCAAGCCATTTCTTCCCTCGACCGGAAACAAGCATCCTGGGACCGGTTTCGGGGTAACACCCCTCATCATCCAGGCTACCTTGAATCCAGTGGCAAAGTGAGCAAGGGACCCACGTCTGGGCATACCCTGCCAACCTAGGGCAAACAAAGCAAACACAAGGAGATGAAGGATGGAGCACTGAAACTTTTCAGACACTCACCCCCAGTCACAGATCTGGGTTGAATCCATCATCGTTCTTTAGCTCACTTCGCCACCCCAGTTCAGACACAGCTATATGCAAATCAGTCTTGACCCTGTGCCTCATGGGAACAGTCCAGCCCGAACTGACAAGCCATGTCTTCCCTGGACCAGAAACAAGCATCCTGGGACCGGTTTCGGGGTAACACCCCTCATCAGCCAGGCTAGCTTGAATCCAGTAGCAAAGTGAGCAAGGGACCCACGTCTGGGCATACCCTGCCAACTTAGGGCGAACAAAGCAAACACCAAACCAAACCCGGCCAACCTCTTGGCAGATATACAAAACTGGCTAGATTACTGGATATCCTTACCCCAGCTAATGGAAGGCAGGATAACTATAGCGAAAATGCTCATATTACCCAGGTGTCTATATCTATTCCAGTGTTGGCTGATCCAAATCCCCTGTGTCATACTCATAAACTTAAAATGGCATTGATCACACTTATATGGGGGGAAAAGCGGAGCAGAGTTACAATGGAAGTGCTGCAATGCCCCTACAAACAGGGTGGACTTCGGGTCTTTGCAATTTATGGCGGGCTGGTATGGCATGGACGCTGCCATAGACAGGTCTTACATGGTTACAAAACACAACTGGAACTCACACAAACTATACACAGAAAAAGAGGCACTCCATTGCCTGATGAAAGGATCTTGCAATTATGACCTGCATGTGTCGGACATGTTTGGAACAGGCTGGGGATGTGCCATGCCATACTCCATAGAAACACCCTTATGGGAAATCCCTGAATTTCAACGACTAGACAGAGAGCTGTGCATGAGAAGCTTGAGAAAGGAGGGTTGCTGTACTGCGGGCAACTTATACGAAGAGGGGCGCCTGCTCACATGAGACCAGATGCAGACCTGTTTCCAGGTGGGCATAGGACAATTAATTCATTATAGGGCCATTTGACAAACGGCACCTAAGGCTTGGGGCTCCCAGGATGCTGAGCCATGGGTATCAGCCACACTGACGCTACTTACACGGTCAGATGGTGGGGGGCGGGGATAATTATACGCCTATGTCTGGCAACACAGGCAGACACAGGTAGGCTGAATTGCATATCAAACAGAAGTGGGAAGCGGACTGTAACCTGCCTTTCAAAGACAAGCAATGGCAGGAAATGCTATCACTCCTCAAAACTGCAACTAGCAACAGCAGATTCCATGTTATACACTTTAACTTTGTGCATCAAACATACATAACTCCTGCCATACTCCATAGACTGGACGCCACAAAGTAACTTCTCTGCCCTAAATGTGGCCAGGATGGGGAAATGTGCCATCATTTAATGTGGACCTGCGGCAGAGTACGGGACTACAGGGATAGGGTTCACCTATTGACACAGACTAAGCCTCGACCTCCTGGCTCTTTTTGCTGGGTATTGGCCAATTTTAAAAAAAGTTCATTGATTTCACCGTGCTGCTGGCAAGGCGCAGGTTGACGATTCACTGGCTCAGTGCCAGGGCCCAGTCGGCGGGGGCTGGTTGCGATTTATGGCGGAGAGATGTGCAGCCGAGGGCGTAGGAATGAAGCAGGTCAGGACTGACCCCAAGCTACCAGAAGATCTAGAACTTTGGCCTGAATTTCTGAGGGCGCTAAGGTTCCCCCCAGATGAACGCCTGTCATGAGAGGTATCGGTGATAGGACACATGGCCCACGTTCACCGGAACTGCCACTGTGATCATTCAACGCGGGTGTTTATGGGTACCCCCACCTCCCGCCTCCCTACCAATCTACTCAATGCACAGTTCTCAGCTAGGCCCACTCGCCCTCTAGCCTTTGACTTATGTATGATGATGGCCTAGTGGCCCACTCCTACCCTCGATGTGCCGTTGTATATTTCTTTGTTGACTGTTGAGAATTGATTTGATTGTATTCCATTATACATGCTCTATTGACGCTAATACGAAGCACAAGCTTCGTATTGGTATTGAAGTGCATCATTTGTGATGGAATGCCCTGCAGCCGAGATATTGTACTCTGTACTGTTTGAAAATGCAACAAATAAAGTTTTAAAAAAGCATTCAAACACCATGAATGTGGTAAAGATTACATAACGTGTTTTGCCTGCAGGAAAACACAAAAATATGTTCCATCTCACCAGGACCCTTGCCTGGAATCCAGCTCCTTTTGTAAAATCATTGCACTAAACTGTAGTCCACCCGGAGACATCTCCAGTCAGGAGCTTGGCCGCTGTGCCCAATGGAGCATGTTGGTGGTGAAGCAGCTGCCTCGGCTGCTTCTGTCTCCTCTGTTCACCTCATCATTGTGAAAAGGTCTTCTTCATTTCTTCTCCAGCACTCTGGGAGTACCGCCTGGGTAATGATGGTGTCATGTCACAAACACATTGTGCAAAAGCAGCTAAAGAGCTATTGGATGTACAAAATAAACGTGTTTTCCAGGTCTCAGTAGCAGGTAAAACCTGTAAGTATTAGGGTCTCTTCACCTACTTCTTAAAGAACGTAAAAGAGGTACATTCAGGGTCATGATAATGACTCTCATCTTCTTAACCCAACATTGACATATATTAGCATGTAGAAAAAGCACAAATCATTTGATTAGCAACAGTGGATATGCAAATGTATATGTTGAAGGTGTGCCCCATGGTATTGTCCAGGTGTGTTCAAAACAAAGGAAAACAAATCGATGATTACTGGAATGCCTGAATAAATCTCAGCCACAAGTAGTTGCTCTGGGTCATTCCAGTCCATGATTTTGTTGCCAATTTTGCTACACCAGACAAGAAACACCATCTTGCGAATCAGGCGTTGTTCTGCCCCAATAATAGCAGTCCAGCCCGAACTGTCAGGCCAGTTCACCGTGAATGACAAACAATCACCCCAGGACTGATTTTGGCCTAATTGAGCCTTGTCAGTGAGGTGCAGCTTGATTCCTAGGACACAGTGAGCACGAAAACCACATCTGAGCATTCCCGTCTCACTCAGGATATCGCACTGAGGGGTACAAAATGGTGATTGGTAGAATATTTGAATTAATTTCAGGCACCAGCAATTACTCTGTGCCACGTTACAGTCCATCTATTTTGTCCAATCTGACATTCTAGACAAGAAACACTATCATGCAAACCAGGCATGATCCTGCTCTAATGGGAAAAGTCCAGCCCAAAATACTAGTCAAGGACCCCCTGAATGGGAAACAAGCAGCCCCAGATGGGTTGTGGCCTATTTGGCTCTCATTAGTGAAGTGCAGCTTGATTACTATAGCACAATGAGCACAAGAACCACATTTGTGTATACCTGACGCACTTAGGAAAACAGGGGATGGGTGGAATGCTTGCATTAACTCCAGCTACTGGTAGTCACTATGGGCCACATTCTACTACATATTTTTCTGCACACTGTGCCACTCCAAGAAAGATCTACCATCATGCAAGTTAAGCATGGTCCTGCCGCGAAAAGAACTGTCCAGCACAAACAGCCAGGCCTGGATCCTTCTGAAGGGAAAACGAGCAACACCTGTGGCGACATTATACATTGTGCACAGGCACAAACAGAGTGTGCACCCGCTTTGGGCGCCCCCGTGGCACAATGGTATTACAGAAGGGGCTGCAGACGCTTGTGCATCCCCTTCTGTAATACTGATAGCGCTGGCGCACATGTAGTGCCAGCTCTATCATGAAAGGGCGCTCCCTCATTTGCATGGGGGCCTGGCAAATGAGGGAATCCCTTTGCCTCTGCGCGGCGCCATATTATAGACGAAGGCGCCGAAGCAGACATGCCCTTAGGAGGCACACTGAAAGTGCGCCACAAAAAGGTACCCATCTGGAGGGGGAGAAAGAGGGTCCCAGGGACCCCCCAGACATCCCCCTGCTGCATCCACCTGCAAGAGGCTCTCTCTCCCCTCTTCACAGTGAAACATGGAGAGGCTTTGAAGCAGCCGCTCCGTATTTCTCTTGAATGCGCTGCCCCGAGAGCAACACAAGTTCACGGCTGCACATTCTTTGAAATACGGTGCACTGCCCCTGTTTGCGCCCAGTGCACCTTTTGAAAGGTGCGCAGTGGCGCAACCAGGGAAAGTGTGCTGTATAGATAATACGGCCCCAGACTGGTTTCGGCCTTTTTGGAACTAGTCAGTTAGATGCATCCTGATTCGTATAGCTCAGTGAGCACTGTATCCATGTATGGGCATACCTGTCTCACTTAAGGTGCCACACTGAAGAAAACAAAAACATGATGTTTTTAATGTATTAATTTTTCTCAGCCATTGTTAAGCACTTTGGGTCTTATTCCAGTCCATCGTCTTTTGTTCACTTAAGATACAACAGCCATCATGCAAATGAAGCATTTTCCTCCTCCAATAAAAAACAGTCCATAATGAAATGCCAGGCCAGTTCCCCTCTGAATGGGAAACAAGTAACCCCAGACTGGTTTTGGTCTATTGGGTCTTACCAATGAGGTGCATTTTTATTTCTGACTCAGTAAGCTCAGGGCCCAAGTCTGGACATACTTGTCTCACTCAGGGTCAATCACTTTGAGGAAAACAAAAATTTGCTCAAAAGTACAGCCACTGCTCCCTTTCAATTCCAAACAAGCATTAGCAAATTCAGTATGTCTATATTTGTCTTGGGAGATATATTGGAAATATTGAAAACAGTTGGGTGGTTTTGTGTGGGTTGCTCTCATCTGTCCTAGAAAATCACCAAATGAAGCAACATCTTGGGCTACAGCAATATTGAGGTTTGGAGTAGGACACATTTTCTGGACCAACTGCACCGGCAGAGCATAGCTGAACCTTCAAAGAATTGTGTTATAAAAAGAAGCCAGAAGATAAAAGTTTGTGTGTTAGTGATGAACTGACAATGCATTTTGCCAAAGGGCAGTGTATTCATTGCATCTTTTAACAAGACAATGCAGGCAAAGAAAACAATGCAAACCCAACCACATGTTATTGTGGCTGCAAAGTATAATAAATGAACCTACAAGCGAATTTAGAGAATAGCTCAGTGTCTTTATGCCAGGGTGAGACACCCAAACAGCACACCTCTCATAAACAATAAAGACAAAAATAAGCAATTAAAATATCACAATCTCACAAAAAAAATACATCAAATAACTCTCACAGGCCCTCCTGTTCAATGTGCAGTCTAACAAAAAGACTACTTGCTGCACATGACTAAAACGTAATGGAAACACAAATGGAACACTGTAATCTTCCTTGAAATGCAATGGGCTTGGCAGAAAGCCCATCCAAGCAATGGCAAAGCATGTAAGTCAATGGCAAAGGGGGACTGGTCCAAAGCCCACTCTATCTCCTTACCTCTTCTTATACCTTTTTAAAGAATTGACAATATGAGGTCTGCCAGGTGGGGTCTGCTTGCTCCTAATTGTCTAGCAGTCAGTGGTAGACACGTTTGGGACCTCTAGCAATGGCCTAATGTTTTTCAGCCTGGCACAGCGAGGACTTGTGTGTGGCTCAAGTGGGGCATCTAGTAATGGTTTGCAGTAACACTCTTCAAGCATTTGTACCTGACACATGAAAGACATCTAGTAATGTCTCGTGCAATTCTATTTACATGCATTAGAACGTTAAAGTCAGACAAAGCGTATTTACCAATACTTGGTAGTACTTGTCTTTGAAATCTTTATAATGGCAACGGGCTGTAGAAAAACGTAGGTTCGTACTCAGACGGCACTGTTCCAAGTGTAGAGAACTACACCTTCACTTTTCTGACAGTCCTACTAGAGAATTTGGATGGAAGACTATGAATGCATAATAATAATAATAATGGAACTTATAAAGCGCTTGGCTACCTCAAAATGAGCCGTCCCTGCGCTAGACTGCAGGCTCCCATGTGACACGCACTCGCAACAGCAGCAGATCAATTCTGTTTAAACAGCCAGGTTTTCAATCTCTTTCTAAAAAGGAGTTCTGAAGGGGCCTGTCTAAAAAGGAGTTCTGAAGGGGCCTGTCTAAAAAGGAGTTCTGAAGGGGCCTGTCTAAAAGGGAGTTCTGAAGGGGCCTGTCTAAAAAGGAGTTCCGAAGGGGCCTGTCTAAAAAGGAGTTCTGAAGGGGCCTGTCTAAAAAGGAGTTCCGAAGGGGCCTGTCTAAAAAGGAGTTCCGAAGGGGCCTGTCTAAAAAGGAGTTCCGAAGGGGCCTGTCTAAAAAGGAGTACCGAAGGGGCCTGTCTAAAAAGGAGTACTGAAGGGGCCTGTCTAAAAAGGAGTACTGAAGGGGCCTGTCTAAAAAGGAGTTCCGAAGGGGCCTGTCTAAAAAGGAGTTCCGAAGGGGCCTGTCTAAAAAGGAGTTCCGAAGGGGCCTGTCTAAAAAGGAGTTCCGAAGGGGCCTGTCTAAAAAGGAGTTCCGAAGGGGCCTGTCTAAAAAGGAGTACTGAAGGGGCCTGTCTAAAAAGGAGTACTGAAGGGGCCTGTCGCACAGATACAGGCATAGTGTTCCCAAGTTTTGATGCTAAAAAAACTAAAGGAGCTGCCACCGAGGTGCACTCTTCTCACTCTCGGAACACATGCACACCCTACTCACCCCCGAGGATTGAAGATTCCTCGGAGGAGTATAGGGTTGGATGAAAGGCTGTATGTACCGAGGGCCACTTTTGACTCCCTTGCCTTAGACCCTGTAAAAGCTGAACTGCATTTGTCTGGGTTTGAACCTTACAAATACTACATATATGCATGCATTGATACGGAGCACAATTTTGCTTTTGAAGGTACCGAGAATGGTCACTGATAATGATGACTTGTTATAGGCAAATATGTTCTTATTATAGGTTAAAATAGAAAAAGCACATGATTTATCAGTTTGAAACTGAATAGACGCTAGATGACAGCCATTCCTATTTTTCTGTCGAATATGGTTTGTCAGGGCACTGAGACACAGACAGGGCTGGACTGGAAACCAAAATCAGCCCCGGCAAGAATGTTCAAACCAGTGACATATTGCAGGAGGCAATGACTAGAATGGGGCCATGAGCACTTTCACGGCTGAGGCATGGCAGCCAATCCAGTTTGAACGTATCCACCTCGCCTGCAGTCCACCAGGAAAGTGTCGAAATAGCCTGTCCGGGCCTGGTCACAGAAACAAGTCACATGAACAAAAGAATGTGTAAATGGGAATATAATTTGCTTTTATAGTATAGGTAGTTTGCTAAAAAAGAATGGACGGTGGAAAGAAATGGCTTTGACAAGATCCATCTCAAATAAACAGCATGGTCCCTGAGATTGGTACAGAAGAGACACCGCAGGCCTCAATAGCAATCATGCAAGGTGCAGAGGTTTCTTGTTGCATTTACATAGCAGATTTCTGCCATTATGTGGCCTCATAGCCTTATTAACTTGTCTGGGAAGTACATGAACGCATAGGTGGGATATGTGATGGATGAGGAGCTCTACTTATAGATAGTGGATTGATATCTGCTGCCGGGCACCAACCACTAATGCAAGCAAAATGCATGGATGATCCAGTAGGTTCTAACTTTTCCACAAATGTTTCCTTTAATCAGGGACAGCTCAAGGGAGGGTCAGGAAAGGATGAAATGGAATAAAGCAGTATACCCCAGGCCCCATGCTTTTGAAACGGCCCGTGATCATGCTTCAAAATCCATAATAGACCTATGCATATACTTCATTACCAACCCGCTGTGCAGACAAAGGCTGCTTTCAGCAAAGGTTGGCCCCGAATAGCAGGTCGAGCCGCCATGTGCAATGTGGAAGAAATCATTTCAAAGACTAGATGTAGCACATCATTAAAAAAAAAAATGGACACCAAAAACACTACAGTTAAAGTGAAATCATGGTTAGGATGGGTTAATACGCCTTAAAATATGTTTTAAAAATTAGAAATTCAGTTTCAAGCTGCAATTATGGTTCTCAGTTAAGACTGAAAAAACACCGAAATGCATCACTTATTGATAGGTCCACAATCACGTTACTTTGTTTCAGTGATTTTTTTTAAAAATCATTTACCACATGCAACACTTCCCTGCTTACTGACCCACATATTGCATGTTACAATGAATTTGCATAGGGAAACAATTCTGCTAATATACAGGGACATATTTAATGTGAGTTTACCTCACTGCACCAACATAATCCCTTCTTATTTTTTTAAACAAATACATATTATACAAGTATTGGCAAAACCAACAGGTATCGCCTATGAGGGGTGCCGACCTATGGCTTTTTTCCCAAATGGCCACGGAGCATGCACACGGATGTGCTGTGACTATATTGGAATAATTTCTGTTAGTAGAAAAAACATTCCAAGATGGCTGAAACCCCCCTCCCCCACCACCACCATAAAACATAACCATAACAAGCTAATTTCAGCCGAGTTTCAGTTTATCCTGCAAAGTTTTAGACTGATACTGCTGGCTTTTTAACTCTGAAAGTGCACTGAGGCCTGCTAACCAGACCTCAGTGCCAGTGCTCTGACCCTCAAAAGTGTATGTTTAATTGGCTTATACCCAATTGGCATAAGTTAACTTTCTTATAAGTGCATGTCCCAGTGTTATCCGTGGCCTGTAGGTTAAGTGTCCCTCATGGGCTGCAGCACTTATTGTGGCACCCTGAGTGTGACAAAGTAAAACATAGCTGGTTCTTTTGGCTGAGACATGTATATAATTCTACCCTTAACCAATTTTGGTGCTCTTTAGCTGTAGCCTTTTTCGTTGCTTTCTCCTTAATGTCCCGATGACGACTTAGGGGTTGAAATGTCGACTTAATATTTTGATATGGACTGCCTAAGTTGATTGTATCACCATTCCCCAGATTCGAAAATTTCAGCTGCTTGTGTTTCTCCGATATGCCATGTCTTTTAATTGCAGGCTATTATTACTATTGATTTCATGTTCTGTAGTCTTGTATTGCATCTGTGTCTCACCAGTTATTCACTGCGTTGTCTCACTATTTACACTGGGCCGTTGAAATTCATTGTGATTTAAAAGTCCATTGATTTATTCACCTTTGTGATAATGGTATAAATCCATATTACTCATTTATGTTTTTAGTTTGTGTGCTTGTACTTACATTTCATAACTCACATTCTTTAGATCCCGGCTTACTCTATTTTATTCTATTCTATTTTGTTTCATTTTCTTTTTTCAATTGTCCCCCCTCAAGTGAACCTATTATTTGATATTTTTTCCTTATGTTAAAGCTTTGTTTTCTCTCTCAGTGCATTTTTCTGCAGTTTTTAAAATATAGCGCAAACTTGACTGGAAGGTTTTTGGAGCGCTTTGCATGGGCACCAGTTACATTACACAAGGTCACATGCCTTTGTTATAGGCATGGGGAGATTAAGTGATTTGCCCTGAATTTTAGGATGTTGAGCCAACGCCGAGACTCAAGCTTGGTTTCCAAGTTCCACAGTCGGCAGCTCTGACTATAACGCCACAGCTTGGGTAGAGGGAGGCAGACAGAATAAACCTGAAAGCTCGGCACTTTATGGGCTCGATCTTCCAACAGGACCTCGAGCTGAGCCAGAGCCAGGCTTTCGGCTCGAGCCTGGCTCCAGCTTTTAGGTTTCATCCACCATATGTCCAGTGGCGCAGTGCTCATGAGAAGTGAAACAAGCATTGGCATAGCCAATAGGTCTCACCTTTGGGACCTTATAAGTATTTAGCCATGAGGCACATTATCCTGGGTGCTAAAACATCTATTGTTACTTCAAGTGAAAACCAAAGTGCATTCTACTATGCCTAGAGAGTTTGTATCCATGCGCCTATGAAAGCTGTATATTAAAGCACCCACTCAGGCGTCAGATACACTGTCATGCGGCGTGCGTTTCCTGAGCCATGTGGCTAAAAGAAAACATGCACTAACAGTGTAACAATAATAATAACTAGACATTGTGTTTTCTAGTTGCTGCTGTGAGATTGAAAAAAGCGCGGTTCCACCCGATACCCTACAGAGTTATTACTTAGTTTTTATTACCTGGAATTATTGTGTTTTTCCTGTGTCGATCTTTTGATTTGCTTGTGTATGGTAGCCCTGATTTATATGTAATTGGTTGAAGTTTGATTTTATGTGAATCTCCCTTTTTTATTAGATTGTTTTTATTTTGATGAATTGGATCTGTGTTTTTTTTAAGTGTTTTAATATATTGTACTATGTGGTGTACTTTTATGGTTTTTAGTAACCGAAATAAAGTGGTTTGATGAACTAGACATTGTGTTGTTTTACAGACACTACAACACTGTATGTGCTGTATGACGCAGGATATGGCTGGCTGTGAGGTGAAGAGGCTGGGAGGGTGCACCACTGCAGGCTTTGTGGACGTGCAGCGCCCCACCTTCATTCCCCTGGGTGTCTCTGGCGTCTGCTGTGACGCCGTACAGTGCTCGGCTGCCGTTTGGATAGGTTTGCTCGATACAAATTCTAAATACATACATGCATACTGGGAATCTTTAGCTAAACTCTGGTTGTCAGAGAAGGCCCACAGATGCCTTGAAATTGCCAGGTCATCTGAAAAGGGACTTAGAGCTAGCTACAATCGTGGGGACCACTTCCACTATCCAGGGCCGTCCCAAGGGGGGGATAGATATTATGCCCCAGGCACTACACTTTTAAAGGGCATTACATTCCTACTTCAAAATCTAATTATAGATTTATAGCTACTGTTTTTTTAATTATATTATTAATGGTGAGCAAGCTCACATAGAAATTGTGCCAGATTATGTATAAACAACTAGGAGGACTTTTTTATACTTTGAATCAAGCGCTCATGCCAGGTGTTTGTGACACTAGGCATAAATAAAAGATGAGGGCTCCTTGTGTAGTTTTTTTTTTTAATACCTGGGCCACGCAAAATGTTCTGACAATACTGCCACTATTCCCTAGCAATTTCACAGTTCTTGGGTGTGGGGGAGAAGAAATGTTTACTAGTGGATAGAAGGCTTTAGCCATTATAAGGGCACATGGCCCAGACCAACATTTCTCCGGCATCGCAGACCTCCATAAATATCAATGGATTGCCTATACAATATTCCAAAGTAATTTATTACGCCAGTTGTCTTTTGTTTTTCCAAAACAGCCTTAGTGTATTTATGAACCTTTAGGGAGGTCGCTGTGAAGGCATCACCAATATGTCTACTTTCTGCAGGTCCCTTTCTTAGGCAGGTTCGGCTCTTGAGTTGTTATCGCACTTCTGCCAATCTCAGCGAGCAGACCACTATGAGAATTTTCGTTAATTCATTATTAGTTTTATATAGCGCAGTGAGACCCAGTGGATGCAAAAGCGCTATAGATAGAAGCAGATTTACAAGAGCAATCGAAACAAACACGGGCTGAATATTATAAGGACAAATAAATTATACACACTTAAAAAAAGAGAAGAAAAACAAGTAACCATATCAATGACAAAATACAACATTTACATAAGCAGTCACAAAGGTGATCGTGGGAATGAATTTGTTTTGGGACAATCTTGTGGAGTGAATCTTGTGCACATGTTTGTAGTTTTGATGATATTCCTGGAGTGTTTTTTCAGTGCCTCTTCTCTCCTTCCCTTGTTTGTTCCCTCTAATATTGCCTCTTTTAGCTCCTCAGCTCCCCTTTGCTGCTTTGAAACGGCATAAGAGTGGCACAGGCGCTATGTCAGTAATCAACAGACATCGTACAACAAAAGACGGGAGTCTGCGATGAGAGTGGGGCAACCTTCTCCCCTGATGCACTGGAAACAAGGACTGAAGACTAAGCGTTATTTGGTCACACATGGGTGCGCTACACTAGATTGCTCTCATATATAACTTGCTGGTACTGTGTATACAAAGGACGGCGGCACTGGCAGACACGCCCCCTGGTAATTTACCTTCATATGCTTCATACACGGACTGTGCCATCTTCGGAGCTGCCAGATACCAAGATAAAACAAGCTCTATTTCACATGAAAACTGTCTAAAAACTAGCCTTGTCCACTCAACTGTAAAAATGGTTTACAAAATAGAATGTTAAACTATTTCAAGTAGTCATCATATGACATGAGTTACCCATTAACGTCCCTATGTTGCAAATGCTGGCGTGACATGGTGGTAGGAGGACGGCACGGGGACGGGCGTCAAAGCACTGAAAATAACAAGCAGCGAAGGGTGGGAGGTGGTGGTGGGGGGACGGCAAGGCACAGATCTGAAGCTGAACATGCACCAGAGAGCGAGCAGGAAACAAATAATTAATAAAAGAGTTCCCTAAAACGAGCCCATAAACAGAAAAGCATAAGGAGATCAGTAGTTGGGCGTTCTATAAGGAAGAAAACAAAAGACAAAAAAGAGGGACAAAGAGGGAGGATTGACCAATAGCAAGAAAGCATTTGTAAAGGACAGCCGAATTAATGAACAAAAAGGCAATGGGCGGGCTATAAGCCCACAGTATAGATACAGCATGTCTCGAAGAGACAGCGCATGTGCTGCCTAGGCTCAACCTAAGAATATGTGACCATTGGGTAAAAAAAGAGCATAAAAACACAACGCTCAGTGAGAATTCAGTTGTAGTTCAGGCCTACTGTAACGTTTCTAAAGTGTTGCAGAGTCACAAAAATAACATTCAGGCATCAATTAAAGTTAGTGCCGACGTTTCGACCCGTAAAATTTGGATTTACAATAAACCGGGTCTTTATTCGGGCAATAAGTGGTGAATACACTCTGAATAATAGAAAACATGGTAGAAGATGTGTTTGCAAACGTGAGTACAAAGAGAATCTCTTAGATTCAGCGTGTGTATTAACTCATCTCCAATGGTAATAGAGGAGGCCATGAAGGGAAAGAAATTGCCCAAGAGGCCCAAGGCTACCCTTTGTGGAAATGAAAGGTAGTTTGAATGTTTACTGCCAAATGCTAGAGGAGAGTTCCAATTAAGCACCAAGAGATGTGACCTTACCCCGCGCTCGCTTCAACAGTAGTGAAGAGATGCAGTCGCCGGGGGAGGGGGGAGTGAAGGCGAGGGGAGAGAAAGGTTGGTTTGAAAAGGTAGATATCAGGGTGCACGCTGAAAGAGATACAGCGTGTCTTCTTTACATGCATAATACCAGGACTGTTGCACCATTAACAGATTTTAGAAGAAAGGAGGCATGAGACAAAACAAAATTTAAATAATTTATTCTGTACAGTATGAAAGAGAAATGGCTTTTGATGTGTAGTTCGCCAAACATCGTCATTTATCCAGGTGTAATATACAGAAATAATATGCTATTTTGATTTAGATTAATAATTTAACTTTTCTGAATTCCATCGTCTTCATATTTCGACATGCATCTAAAACATAAACAAACAGAAATTATTTTTTAAAGGAAATGGAAAATATACCTATCTATCCCGTACAAGATATAAATGTATGTTGGAGGATTATTGTTAGATTTATGAATACTTGTGGACAATAATGAGAAGCCTAATCAGGCCCAAAAATAAAAGTAAACCACAAATAAACTACAAATGAATCCCAAATTCAGGGTTAACTAATGTTGCAAGAGCCCAGGAGGATAGTGTTTCTTCAATCACAATTGTGGAAACTGTCTTCAAACAAGTGACTGTAAATGTCTGCAAATTATAACGTGTTACTTAGGAAAGACGTGGTGGGAACGTGATCTAACCTTTAAGTTGCTAGATGATGACCCATAAAACCTGAGTATGAGCTCATGGTGACCAGTTTCTGTGATCCAGGTCAATGCTTCATGAATACCTAAAGCGTCATAAGAGCCAAAATCAAGCAAGCAGACGTGCCATTCCCCGCCCTGCTAATACAGCTAGATGCTCTGAAGATCTCAGGCAACCTCCTGCTACCCACCCTAAGGTAAGGTTGGAGCCTCGCACCCGCTCAACAAATATCAGAAAGTAATATATTTATCAATGCTTTCTATTAATATTTGCAATTTATCAAGGAGAGAGAGAGGACTAGATAGCCAGTCCGTATCCCCAGATTTTATATGTAATCAAAAAGGACTAGCCTATTGTGACTCTTTTAAGACTCAGAACTGTATGAAGAAGGGGAAAAAACATATAGTTTTTGTAAAGCCCTCACCCATCAACCTAGTTGGTGGCATGCTTCATCATCGGGCCCACCCAGTGACACCGAATGTGTCCGGGTGTGCTACAACGCCTGTGTTACAGCGGAGCTGGTATATTGCTGAGTGTGCACTGTGAGTGATGTGAATGTGAAAAGTTAAAAAACTATACAGGGGTCCCAGTGCCCAAGGGGCTTATAATTTAATATCTGGGCCACTGTTAGTGTTTAAAAACAAGGCATAGGATGCTTAGTGGAGCAAATTTAGGAACTCCTACATCCGGGTTTTGGTCTACATGTTTCAGCCAGGCCTATCGTTAATACTGGCTTCCTCAGGACCGAATAGTATGTGTAAGTGCGTCTTACACTGTAAGTGAGTATGTGATAAAATGTGTTGCACGCGCTAAGGTGCCTTATGAATGGGAGGATTCCCTCTCCAAGCAATTAGCTAGCGTTTTGTAGCATATGCCCCAGTGGAGGAATCCGGCAGAGATTCTGATCGCCTTTATGGATCAGGACCCGTGGGAAACCTGTTGTGCTGTCATGGATCTCCATGGGGGGCATATGCTACAAAACGCTAGCTAATTGCTTGGAGAGGGAATCCCCCTCCCATTAATAAGGCACCTTAGCGCGTGCAACACATTTTATCACATACTCACTTACAGTGTAAGACGCACTTACACATACTATTCGGTCCTGAGGAAAGCCAGTATTAACGATAGGCCTGGCTGAAACATGTAGACCAAAACCCGGATGTAGGAGTTCCTAAATTTGCTCCACTAAGCATCCTATGCCTTGTTTTTAAACACTAACAGTGGCCCAGATATTAAATTATAAGCCCCCTTGGGCACTGGGACCCCTGTATAGTTTTTTAACTTTTCACATTCACATCACTCACAGTGCACACTCAGCAATATACCAGCTCCGCTGTAACACAGGCGTTGTAGCACACCCGGGACACATTCGGTGTCACTGGGTGGGCCCGATGATGAAGCATGCCACCAACTAGGTTGGTGGGTGAGGGCTTTACAAAAACTATATGTTTTTTTCCCCTTCTTCATACAGTTCTGAGTCTTAAAAGAGTCACAATAGGCTAGTCCTTTCTATTAATATTTACCACCCATAGCCCTGGATTTTTAATTGTAAGGCATATGTGAAGTACAATTAATTATAGCCCTAAACCATCTAATGTATCTGTAACGTGTTTTGACCTTCATTCCATCGTGAATGAGACACGTTTGCCATTCGACTTTGCTCTAGCCCAGCGTTTCCCAAACTGTAGTCGAGATGAGAGACAATTTTTGGCGGGTTGTGAAAGGCCCAGCAATAAATAAAGATGTGCTTAAATTCTGTATTCAAAACAGAGGTCAAATGTCAGGCTATGTCTTCTCACAAATTGCTGTTTATCTTTTTGACATGGGGATTGATGTCTACAAACTCTTCTCACTTTGCAGTCAGAGAAAGAAAAAGAAAGTTAATTATGTTAAAACCTCACAGGCCTGTGAAAGAGAGGTCTGCAGGCTGTCATTTATTTGACACACAATATGTGTAATTATAAATACAAGTAAAAGAACTGTACACATTCAGCAGTTAGAATAGCCAAAATAAAGCATACTTTTTTGAAATTCTGAAGTGTGATGGAAACAAAGATTTTATTAGGATCAAAGCAAATCAAGACATTTTATTTGGTGATGAACAAATGATACTCACTGAAAACCGATTTCCACAAATTATTATTTGTGTGCACTATATTTGATCATTAAAACGGTATGTTTGTGCAAATTTAGTGTCTATTTCAATGGAAAAAGTGATGTTTGTAAATGACAGTGTGCCACCATACGATGTTTTCGATACATTAAAAAAGTCCCCCACCACATGTCCATTAAAGCTAGGCGCATCACAAAGGTTTGTCGCTCTAAAACTTGGCCGATAGTTCTAAAAAGTTTGGGAAGCACTGCGCTAGTCAGTCAGTGCCGGGTGCGTTGCTCAATTTACATCTATTAAATCAAACGCTGGTTTGTCTTTTACTTTTCGAACCTAGAATTAGTTTTTTTAAAACATTTTTTACTCATTTCAAGGACCATGAGTGATTTGTAGAAAGAGAGAAAACTATTTAAAGATTCCCTCAATTGGCCCAGTGTACACAAGAAAACACTTCTTTCTGTTTCCCTTACACATAAAAGACCACTAAAAAGAGGTGAGGGTAACAGGGAGCACAGTTTATATACTTCTAAAAAAGGTCAATATTGCAATAAGATTTCCGAAGTATAGGGAAAATTGGATACATGTTGTCCTGGTGCTACAAACAAAGGAGTACTCTCCAAATAGCATCTGTTATCTAACTGGTGCCTCATCAGTTGAAATGAGGTGTAAACATGTAGGGTAGTTAATTAAGCAATTAGTATTTTTAAAACGTCGGATATGCCTGAACCCCATTCCCCCTCAAGATGTCAATCCACAATTCTGCTCAATCCTAACTTCCCAAATGGATCAACACAAAAAATTAAGAAAAGCGCAAATTCTTTACTGCACTGCACTTACCCATCCGCCTTGTTCCTCGATGAATGTGAGCAGTGAAGGAGATGTAAGAAGAGCTGTCAATGTCGACTGCATCACTTCCTGCATTGAAGGTTCCATCTTGAATACACAGAGTGCTAGGGACACAGCAACTTTCAGGACAGCCTTCTCATTGGTCAGGTCAGGGTTTCTAGCAACCCATGTAGAAGAAAGGGAATTCACCACATTGGAAAAACGTTGTGCAAGCTGAAAAATAATAGATAAAAAGTTTTATTTAGTTACTATCCCTTTTCGGTTTATACTGGCTGGGTTGTATGATACAGAAACACACATATGAGGTTCAAAACCCCTTTGATGGCTCAACGTAATTGTATACAAGAAACTGATGTTTATTTAAATAACAGGTCTTTCCAGTCACTTTCGCCTGACAGATGTGAATTTTACTAATGGGCAGTAGAAGAGGAAACAGGCGCGGGGCAAGCAGTATGCTCTATGGCCTGCCACCGTTGCTTTAAGTGCACCAGCTCCCGACAGTGCTCATCACCAGCAAAGCAAAGCAACATTTGGCAATGTCAGCGCATCTGAAGGACCTGTAATACCAAGAGCAGCCATATTGGGCACCATAACTTGAGTTATCCCAAATCGTACACAGAAAATGTAGGCGCTTTACCTGCAACATAATGGGGACAATTAACCAATGTACAAATCCCAATATCCAGTGGGTCTGTAGTGTGGCATTGATTAGCTTGCCAACAGGTATCTAAAGCTGTCTGTAGCCAGACGCAAAAAATCGATCTTCGGACAGATCCTAACATGAATTTCTTCCTGTCCAGACCTCAGCAAAAAATATCCAGGCAGGGTAGAAGGGGGAGTATATGACTTTTTAACTTTATGTGTGTAATCACTCATCTGAGGACCACCACTAAAGTCATTTGGTGTTCTTCAGAGGAGTTAGATTCCCTGACAGAGAGGAGGTCTGAGAAATGCTAGGCAGTAGAGACCAGCTGAATGCCTAAATGTACTAGTCAGCTAAGCGATGAGCCTAGACATAAAAGTACTATATGTTCTCAAGCACTATAAAACATAAATAATGTTCAGCATAAAAGAAAATGTGTGTAGAATGAAGAACAGTAGAATTTGTGAAGAGGCACTGTATTCTACCTTCATATCAAAAAGCCAAAAAACATATTTCCTGAACGGAAAGATATGTAATACATCATATACAGGGATAACTAACTCCACCAAGAAAGACTAGGCATATAACACAAAATAGGCACTTAATTGTTCTTGCAATTTAATAAAAGGTGTTCATTATCACCCAATCCAGTGGTGCTCATTTTGTCACCCATTTTGTGCACAGTCTTCAACACGTGGCCTGTATTTTTAGGTCGAGCCTGGGCAGCGAATGCGCTGCTCTGCGAGGCTTGCTGTATTCAGGTAGGGACTTGAAGCTCCGCCCACTCTCCGCCCATATTTTTCATTGGCTTGTGTCATTGTCCACTGTAAACTGTGGCTGTTCATTGGTCAATAGGCTTAGTTGTCCCTCCTTAGTACCACCTTGTCTCATTTTGAAACCTCTCATGGCGACACCCCCTGTTTCGTGTGTTGTTACTCGTTAGGCTTTAATTACAATCTCCGAGCACTATTTTCTCAAATAGTTTTGTCCTCTCTCCTAACGCTTTTTAAAGAATTTTATAGCATGGGCGCCGAACGCATTGCAATGCAATAGGTCTTGCATCACATGAGAGCTTAAGCTATTGGCATTGTAAATGACAATGCCTTTTATTTATCTGTTTTAAAAATAACACATAAATAAAAGGCATTGTCATTTAACAATGCCAATAGCTCAAACTCTCGTAAATGCGAGACCAATTGCATTGCAAATGCTTGTTTATGCAGGTCTTTGCATCATGTGGATAAATAGCTGAGCAATTATATCAGCACTCAAACTTATGACCATCGGGTTGCACCTGGATCTCCACAACCAATGCATGAAGCTACTGTGCAGACTTCTAGAATTCAAACCTGTGACCTCCAGATTGCACACAATGTATTGCAACAGACACATCAATAGTATTTGAAACTGACACTTGGGAATACACACACCTCTGCTTTAGGAACACTAACCCATTGTGCTGTCTAACCAGCAGGTATATTTGGCCAGCAGATTTACTGTAACTGTTAAGAAAGTCAAACTAGTTTAACTATGCAGAAGGGCCAAACGGGAACGAAAAGCTGCCTTGGCAAAAATGCTCAAACAAGCCCGCTTCCTTCTGTTCCTCATGTAATCTCTCTCTTTCCATCCGTCCATTCTCGCTTTCTCCTTCTGTTGTCCCTCTCTTCACCCTTTATGATCGTTTTCTCTCAACTTCCCCCTCCCTCTCTTTCCCTCTCTCTTGAAGCCTCCCCATGGTTGCTGTATTTAACCTCAGGGAGCTGGGGAAAGTGACAGAGGCACCAGGATCGGCCCTGGGCTTTCAAAACCAGTCTCCGAAATCTACCCCTCCAGCCCACCGGGGAAATGCCTGGTGGAATAAAGGACCTGTCCAGCCCTGCTCTGCAGTTGTCCCGAATATCACAGGTTCAAATCTCATTTAAGCCAACAATTAAATTATGTTAAGATGAGTACCACAGAGGTGCATAGCGGCAACACATTTAATTTACACTGCTACATAAGGGGAAGATGCAAACTACAATTAGAAATGTATTTTATTTCCAAGTATTTATGGGGTTTGTCTCTTTTTGTCATTGGTGATGTATAAAGTTTGTACTTCAAGAGTCGTAACCAAACAGTAAAGAGTCACAATTTTTTAAACATTATGGCAGCTTACATTTTACATAACCATGTCACACTTGTTATTGCTACTTGATAAGGTTGCTATGTAAACTGTAAAATATCTTCTTGCTTTGTGTTTTCAGTTATTCTCCCCCTGAAGATAAAGGTCTAATTTTTAATTTGTCAGCAATAGATTCTAGTTCACATGTATTAGACTACATCATTATTTCCATAGGCTAAGCCTCTTGCTAACAGTTGTAAGTCACTCTGCTAGGACACACTTCTCAAATACCTCCCCAACATTCTTGTTGTAGTTAAATACCTGCCTCCAACCACACATCACTTACCTTCGACATTATGTGTAGGTACTCCAGACACCATGTTTTATGGTACAGTATTCACCCTTACAATTAAGTTGCTTAAAAGAAAGTCTTCTAACAACTGGAAATATAGCCAGAAAAATACTGAACAAGTATCTAGATATAAGATTTTCCCAATGGATTTGAAAGCTTCAGACATCAAGTCACTGCTTAAGAATAAAAATGTTCACCCATACAAACTAACAAACTACAGGTCTATACCCAATGATCCATTTTTGAGTCATATAACATGTCAGGTCAACAGTCGGGATTCAGACCAGGTAGGGACACTGAGTCAGCACTTGTATGTATATCCAGGTAGGGACTCTGAGTCAGCACGTGTCTGCATATCCAGGTAGGGACACTGAGTCAGCACTTGTATGTATATCCAGGTAGGGACTCTG
Organism: Calotriton arnoldi; assembly: GCA_963921515.1. NCBI lineage: Eukaryota > Metazoa > Chordata > Amphibia > Caudata > Salamandridae > Calotriton > Calotriton arnoldi. Next base: position 1,805,162 of record CAWUFW010001716.1, read on the forward strand.
AGTCAGCACGTGTATGCATATCCAGGTGGGGACACTGAGTCAGCACTTGTATGCATATCCAGGTAGGGACTCTGAGTCAGCCCTTGTATGCATATCCAGGTAGGGACACTGAGTAAGCACTTGTATGCATATCCTGGTAGGGATTTAGAGTCAGCACTTGTATGGATATCCAGGTAGGGACACTGATTCAGCGCTTGTATGCATATGGGACGACCTGAAATGTATTGTGGACAAAAATTGAAAGACTGCCCTACTGCTTCTGGAACTATTGGCAGTTTCCATCATCAGACACTACAACACAGGCTCCGTCGTCTGAAAAAAACTCAAAAATAACTTACATCCTACTTCAATGGCAAAAAAAGCCCGGTATTCCTCCCACCTTTCATGTCTGCCCCCGAATCTAACATCTAAGGGAGACATAATTTCCCCTCTCCTATTTAACATCTACCCAATTCCCCTACCGGATGTAATCAGAACGTTAAGCATACATCTTACAACTGTGCCGATACTGCAAGAAACTGAGGTATTAGTTGAGGGGGATGAGTACTTATCTCAAATAATAACCACAATTCCTGTAAGGGAGATTCACTAACGTCACTAAGCTCACCTGAGCTCAACCCCCTGATACTATGGCACAGAGCAGGCAGGCTTACCTTAGTAGTAATGTGTAAGGAATGTATGCAGTACTAAAAGAGTAACAAAGTCAAAACACAACACAAAAAATAACAAATCAATGTTTTTCTTTCTTTATAATAATTTCTCTTTTTTTTTACAGTTCTTTTTATTGCAGTGTATTCGAACAACAATATTTCAAGAATACAATGTAAACACATTTTCTAACATGCCTTGATTTTACATTTAGCATTGATCCAGGTAGTAAATAAATAATCCACATAATGGGGCAACAGACTTCGCTCAACCCTCCTACCCCCTTACATCCCTCTATAACCCTGCCAGTTCCCACTGGTCTTTTCCCATTTCCCTGGGCATCCTCTACTCAAATAAATTGTGTGTTCTGCTTGCCTACACCAATCAAGATCGTTTTCCCAGTCTACTACTTTAGGCCTGGGTTGGGACCCCCCAGAGACGTGCAATGTTGCTCTTTGCCACAACTGCAGCCAGAGCCAACCACAGCGTTGTATAATTGGGCTAAGCCTCATCTCCCGGGATCAGTAGCAGAAGCCACTTCAACTCTACTGGAACCTCTACCCGCACAACCTCCGCCATAATCCTCCCGAGTGCCTTCCAGTAGTTCTGTATTGCTGGACTTTCCCACAGCAGGTGGTAAAAGGTTCCCTCCCGCCCACATCTCCGATGACACTGCATTTCCCACATGACCTAAACTGTGTAGTAGTGTTCGGGAGTAGTATATTCAATGGAATATTTTTGGTTGAATTAGGCGGAATCAGGAACATATAGCCACTTCTCTTGGGCCCTGCATGGCCTCTATCCACTCATCATCTTCAATGTGGCCCACTTCATTTTCCCAGACTGCTCTCAGGGGACCCAGGGGGTCCGGCGCATTGTTTACTATTTTCTTGTATATTAACGATATTGCTTTCTCCTCTAAGGGGTCAGTTAGTAGCCGGTCTTCCAGGGGAGACACTTCTGCCAATTCCTCCCCCTCACTGGATGTAGTTTCGTAGTGAGTATCCCAGCTGGATGTACCTCAGCCACTCGCCTTTCCCCATCTTGCACTCCCTTTGAAGGGTGTTGAACGTGACATATGCCTGCCTTCTCCAAACATCACCTAGGGTATCCAATCCGAGTTGCTCCCATTTACTAGAGCTACACAGCCTACCCACTTTGTTAAGTTTATCACTATCCCAGAGTGGGGTCATTGCTGTTAGTTTATCGCCCCAGCCCAGGTATTTCGTGGCAGCCCTCCATGCTCCTATCATGATTTAGTGTGTGTCGGGAGGCCCCTCTCTGCTTTCCTGTTATATAGTAGAGGGAGGTAGCCTCTGGCTCCCATGGTGGCTCTATCAACTCTATATGCTAGTTCCCTTCAATCTCCGAACGTGCACCCATTCACTGTAACTAGTTGGGAGGCCCAGTAGTATAACATCGGGAATTGCCAGTCCCCCTTCGTAAACCCCTCCCTGTAGCTTATGTAGTGCGATACGCTGCATGCCTCCACTCCAAAGCAGGGTTCGCAATTCGGCCTCTAGCTTCTGAAAGAAAAATGGTGGGACATAATAAGGTGTGTTCTGCAGGACATACAGTAGGCGGGGCAATGTCATCATCTTGAACAGGGCCGCACGGCCCATCAAAGTCAGTGGAAGTGTCCGCCATCACTGGACATCTCTTATGAATTTCTCTAGTTGCGCCGCCAATGTCCATTCATGGAACTCTTGTGGGTCTCTTGTTACATAGATCCCTAAGTATTTGAACCCCTTCAGCTCCAAGGGGACGTTGCACCTAGATGTCAGACTTGGGGGGGATTCGCCCACAAATGGGTACAAAATGGGATTTGTCCCAGTTGATTCGGAACCCTGAATACTCCCCAAAATATGGAAAATTTGTAGTATCCTGTCAATAGATTGCCTTGACTTCCTTATTTATTTATTTAAGGGTTTTATATAGCGCTGGCCAGACCCGAAGGTATCGGAGCGCTTTACAACCTTTTGTCATGTAGCAATCGAATACACAGTAAAACAATAGTAAACACATTGATTCGTGGCGAATCCTGTTCAGGGAGGGGGGACAAAGGATCGAGTCCAGAAGTAGGTGATATAAAAGTCTTCTTATCTACGTGACTATATACTCCAATGGGCAAGATTCCTTACGTACAACAAAATGTCATCCACATACAGTGAGATGCGCTCGTCCCACTATCTGTTTCCTGGTTTCAAGTTGCTCACCCTCTCTATTTATTATCCCTGCAACCCATTTATTTGTTGTTGTTTTCTTCTCTAGCCCCTCTCCCTTCACCACTTGGTCTTCTAGTTTCAATATGGTACTTTCAAGGGAGTGGCACTGCAATGCCCTCTCCTTTTTCAGTGCACCAATCTGGGCCTGGGTATGACCCCGGACTATGGTTTTAAACGCTAACCCAGATCGTCACCCTGGAACCCACCGACCCCAGGTTTTCTGTGAAGTACTGTCCGCCCGAAGTCTAATATTGTCCTTAAATTTTGCATCTTTTGCCAGGGGTCGGTCCTCGGGGGTAAGACCTGGCCCCGTACTGGACCTGTCAGCTAGGTATCTACTGGGGAGTGATCAGATATACCGTGTGCACCGTGCGTGGCGCCCTTAAAATGTCCCAGGTAATTGATCTCCGTGATCAGGTATTCCAGCCTGGAGAATCCTCAGTGAGCTGCCAACATATGCATATATTGTCTAAGACTGGGGTGGTGATGGCACCACACATCGCCTAAATCCATAGCCTCTAGGAAGTTCCCCAAAGCGCCCACCCTTCTCCCCGAGGATGTTCCCCCCTCGACGTCCATGTCAGATGAGATCACGTTGTTCATATCTCCCCCTAAAATCAACTGTCCCCCAGGAATTCCAGGAGTAACACGCCCAGTTAGTCCAATGTTGAGGCTTGCAGCCTAGGTGGGACATATAAAGAACAGAAGTTGAGTGATTGCCCCTCCCATCGGCCGCTCACCACCACAACTCTCCCCCGTGGGTCTGTCCGGGTTCCCATTGGCATGAAGGGGAGTGTCATTTTACACAGTATCCCCACCCCCCTGGAGCCGGTTGTGTATCCTGCATTCGCTAATAGCGTGTACCCAAACCTGTCTAGTGCTTTGCACTGGTTGCCTTTTAGATGTGTTTCTTGTAGTAGGACAATGTCTGGGGCGTGTTTTTTGATGAAGTGCATTACTACTGAGTGCTTAATTTTGCCATTAAGGCCATTGACATTACAGGACCACACTTTCAGCGATTGTGTCACCCCCTCACCGATTGCCTACATGTTGACTATAGGTGGCCTCAGCCCCGCCCCTCCTGGCTATGCCATAACCTCTCTCCCTGGTTTGTGTCCGGACACTGCGTTTATTAACAAGAAACATTGTAAAACCATTCCTCATTTCCCAAATCTGTCCCCAAATCTGTACCCTGCTAAATTGGTTGTATTTACCCCAACTACCCAACCCGCAGAGCACCTGTCGCCCTTACCAGAATATTGAATAACAACAAATAGGGGGTGTCCCAGCCACTACAGGACGATCAGTAGTTATTTTGCACCTTTCAACCCCTACCAGTAAACAATCACTGTACATAGTCCCCAAATATCCCAGATCAGTAGTGTCTAAAATGGGTGATTTGGCTTTTCGTTTTCAGTTCCTGTTAGACTTGGCATCTTTTGGCGTGTTTCCCTGAGTTTTTGCTTTCTGACCTCCCGGTTTTGACTCTATTTGTGCTGGCTTAGTGTTTCTGCGCACTTTTCTCACTGCTGATCAGTGGTAAAGTGCAAGTGCTCCTGTGGTAAAATGTGTTATGGATTGGTGTTTCCATGATTGGTCTATTTGATTTATGTGTCAGTCCCTAGTAAAGTGCACTGCGTGTGCCAGGGCCTGTAAATCAAATGCTGTTGGTGGGCTGCAGCACTGGATTGTGCCACCCACACAAACAGCCCATAAATGTGACTCTGGCCTGCCATTGCAGAGCCTGTGTGCAGTCTGGTACTGCCATGTCGACTTGGCACGTGCACCCACTTGCCAGGCCCTAGCCTTCCCTTTTCTTACATGTCAGCCACCCCTAAGGTAGGCCCAAGGTACCCCTGTGGGCAGGGTGCAGTGTATGTGAAAGGTAGGACATGCCCTGGTGTGGCATGTCCTGATAGTGAATTACTGCCAATTTCGTTTTTCACTATTGCAAGGCTACTTGTTCCCCATAGGACCGAATGGGGAGTTTGTTTATAACATCTTATAAACATAACTGGCCCGGGGAATTAGGTAGGCAAATAAAGTTTAGTATGCCTGAACTCAGAATCTAAAGATGCATCTTTTAGTGAAGGTGATTTTTACATTCTGTGTTTAAAAATACCACTTTTAGAAAGTAGGTATTTTCTTGCTCAGTCATCCAGTGTGCCTCTGCTAGAATGTGGATTGACTATCTGGGTTTTGGATGACAGAGGGCTGGGGAGCAGGAGTGGCTCCGGATAGTCTAGGTGGGTCAGGGAAGGGCTGAATAGACCTGGGCTGCATTTAGAGTAGGGAGAGGAGATTTCCTTGCACCTGAATGGGCCTCGTCTGCCTCTGACAATGCCGTCTCCACCGCCTGCCAGGAAGCCACACCAGAGAAGGCAGAACTGGTTCTGGCTGGGCACAGACACTCTCTGCCTAAGAAATCAAAGGATTTTGGGATATAAATATTGGGGCCCAGACCCCTGAACTTTAGAACTCTTTTAGACCAAGAAGACTGCCAAGAAGAAGAGCTGGAGAAGCTGTGAGGAGGAACTACCACTTTGCTGTGTTGGCCTGCAGTGGCTGCTTCTGTCTTGGGCAGTGAAAGGACTGGACTGAACTTTCTGCAATCTACTTTTGTGAGTTTCTCCAAGGGCTTGAGGTAGAGCTTGCCCCCTGTTCAAGAAGTCTCAGGAACAGCAAAGATTTCAAGCTCTTCTGCCCTCAGCACTGGGAACTGTGTGTTTTGTGCTGCAACAGAAGAAAAAGCAACCCGACGACGTCGACGACGACGCTGCCGACTCCGTGTCCTGACGGCACCGCAGAGGGCACCGCTGCAATGCCGCACCGTGACCCTGGTCTCACCGACGACACCTGCTGATGCCACCACCGAGCCGCTGCTCGCACCGCAACCTGTGGGCACCGCACTCCGCACCGCCTCGCTTCACGACGATGCCTTGGTATCCCCGATGCCGCCACCCCATGCCAAAATCTAGGCCACTGCTTGCACCGTGGTTCGAGGGCACCGCTCATAAAGTGACACGACGCACCGCTCTCATCCCGCACCGCAGCCTTGGCCTACCGATGCTGGCGCCATCGATTCCAGTTTGTCAGCCGACGACAGCGCTCCAGCAACGACGACGTCGCTGCTTGCACCGAGACCTGCCAGTACCGCGACGAGCACCGCATTCACTTCGCACCGCGACCCTGGTCTCACCGACGACGCCATCTGATGCCGCCACCAAGCCGTTGCTCGCACCGCGACCTGAGGGCACCGCACGCCGCACCGCTGCACTTCGCACCGCAGCACCCGAGGCTTTCCGACGCCAACGCTCCTGACTTCAACAGAGAGGAGTTCGATCTGCAATGCTTGTGACTTCGAGGGCCCCGACAACTCCTGCACGACCTCCGGAACCGATGCCTGCGGACGCCGTGCTTTCGGAAGCTCAACGAGAGGTCGCCGACGGCCTGCATTTCTAAAAGGTACTGTTTGCGGGTCTTCCCGACACCGTAGCTGGCCCGCGACGCCACGGTCAGCCAGGACTGTTTGGATTTGTTGGTTCACGACGCCGTGATAGCCCCGGATGGAGCTATCGACATCAAGGAACTGTTTTTCACGTATATTTTGATAACTGAAGATTTTTAAGTACTGTATTGTGGATTTTTATAATTTTTGGTCTTGTCTTAAGTATATAAAAATATTGGATATTTTTCTAAACTGGTGTGGTGTCCTTTTGTAGTGCTTACACTGTATTACTGTTGGTTATGTGCAAATGCTTTACACACTGCCTCTGAGATAAGCCTGTCTGCTCGTGCCAAGCTACCAAGGGGGTGAGCAGGGGTTATTTTAGGAGTGTAACTCTCTTATCCTGACTAGGAAGAAGGGTCCCTATTTGGACAAAGGTGCAAGCCCTTGCCAACTAGAGACCCCCATTTCTAACAGTTCCCATTTGCAAGTTCTGGTGGATCATCTCCACCCGGAGGACAATGCCCCATCGGTATCTTTCCACTGTCTTTTGCTCTTACCTTTGGAGTGGCCCAGTGTATCAGTTTTCTTCGTCCGCACCAGCCTCCGGATGGTCTGCTGGAGCGGTCTGCGTTGTGTGCCCCACTTGCGACTCTACTGTGTCTGTACTCCACTCCGGGCCCTCGCAGCTCCATCTTGTCCTTTGGTTCTATTCTGGCCCACTGTGCGCCACGCCTCAAGCCACTCCCAGAGATCCTCCGGGGATGCAAAGTGCCAAGTTTAGTCCTCCGCAATTACTCAGAGTTTTGCAGGGAAGAGCATCATATACTTAATTTCTCTCTCTCTCAGTTCTCTCTTCACCGCTTCGAAGCTTCTCCATTGACGCAGAACTTGTAATGTGAAATCAGGGAAGAAACGGACCCGGTAATTCTCACGTTTTGATCGTGCCGCTTGGTCTATTGCGTCATGGTCACGATAGTTGAAGATTTTTGCTATTATTGTGCGTGGAGGGGCCCCTGGCTTGGGCCGCAGCATCGGGGCTCTGTGTGCCCTTCCCACTGAGAACATTTTTTATAGTCTTTTGGGCTTTAGTGAATTCAGGATGAGGTCTTCCACGAAGAGGTCCACACTGGGGCCCTCTGCCCACTTCGGGACCCCCAAAACCCTAATGTTGTTTCTTTTCGCCCTTCCTTCCTGGTGATCCAGCTTTGCCGCCATAGTCGAGGCCTGATATGTTGGGGTCTGCATCTGTGCCTCCAGCCGCTTGTCGTGGACTGTAGTTGGGATATGTGGGTCTCTGAAGTTGAGACTTTGTCACTTATCTTGTTCAGGTCTGCCCTGATCAGGTTGACCTCCACCGTCACTGCATCAATTTTGGGCTCCAGGGTGCCTTTGACATCTTTAATCGCCGCCATGATTGTCCCCAAGGAGGGCTCTCCTGCAACTTCACCCTCCGCCAGCAGTGTTGGCTTTGGAATTGCCTAATTGTCCATCTTATTGGATTGCAGCGCTCCTGTGCCATCCCGCTTCACCATGGTTAATTTCTAATGCCCGGTTGTGTGCACTTTCAGTCACTGTTCCTCCCTTCAGGGCTTCCGCTCAGAGCCACACCTGTGTCCTGGTTCGCCCCACCGTGTCTCAGATGTAGACCCCCTGCAATCCAGCCACAGACTGGTCCCAGATAGTGATTCCTCGTTTAACCCGCTGTAATTCTCCCCCGGGCTCACTGCCCAGGGACGTTGTGCCCGGCCACCAGCCCAGGTGTCCTCCAGCTACTTCACTTGTCGTTAATCATGCTCAGCCGGTGGTGTCTGCAGGTTCTAGGCTAGGCAGATGGGCCTGTGTCCCCAGATAGTCATGGGGCGGCCGTCTCCACGTTCTACTTTTTAAGTAGCACTAGGCCTCAATGACTCTGGACTGGCACCGCATCGGTGTGCCCGGCATCCGGCTCTTTCTTTGCGGGGGAGCAGTGCACACCCTCCCCACCACTGAACTAAGATGGACCCACACTCGCGAGGGTCCCCAGTCTCGGCCGCCTGGGGAGCTGTTTCGCTTCACTCCTCTCCCGGTGCCTCCCGGCGGCTGCTTGATTTACCCAGGCACGTAACGCGGGCGGTGCCACGACTCTACCCCGCCTACTCTGCGTTCCGTGGGTCCACCGTGGCCCGTGTCTCTGATAGTCGGGTTGCCGACTTGTTCCCCACAGCTCGTGGTCAGATCAGGCAATGGCATCAACTCGGCAGTCCTCTGGCGGGTCTCCCATGAGGGCCGCACCTCTAGGTCTCCACAATTGGGCCCCAGCTGTCTCCGGCCACCGCAACTCAGTCTCTTATGGCTGGCCACCGGGGGGTCTGTCCGAGGCAGGATCAAATGGCCTCACCTCTTTGCCGGAGCCACAGTCGCCAGCGATGGGCAGCTCGTCAATCCCAGCATGTTTTTGCTGTGTCGACACTCCAATGGCGGCCGCCGATTTTCATGCAGGCCGCGGTGGGGCACTCCACCCACTGGTGTGGGGTCTACTACTCTGTCCCGCTGCTCTCCTCCTCACTTCCCAGTCTGGGATACCCTTTAGGGCAACGGATTTAGGATGGATGTCTGGGTTTACCGAGTGCTGGCTCCAAGCTCCGCTAGAGTGTTGCTATTCCTATTTGCGGCCAAGCCACGCCCCTTCTTTATATTAATTTAATCACACATTACTATCATGTTCACAAGAAAGAAATGTTGTGTCTAGTTTCTCTGCATGTGAGGCACAATAAGCTATACTATAAAATATATCATTAAATATTATAAACAGGATGGGGAGGGAGGAGGAGGAGGGAAAGAAGGGAAGATTATGTAGTATCTCTTATTTCAGAAGAACAATAATGCACCTCACAAAAAACTTAACAATATCAAAATATGAGAAAATGGTCACATGTTACGTTTATGAATATAAAAGACCCTGAACAAACTAGGATAATTGATTACAAATAAATATGCGCTATCCCAACCATTTTAGGGGGATGACAGGACTATGTTTTGTCACCCATGGGCATCACTTCCACTGCGGTGCAGAAAGTCTTACTAGCTTCTAGATGGATTCTCAGAGATTCGGCCTTACAAAGTTATGACCTCAACGAAAGGTACCCTCTACATTATCCTCTCATTAGAGGCGATTTTATGCATTTTAGTCAACCATTTGGTATGTGGGGGTAGCTGCGTGGAATGGCAATGTCTGAGGATAACTTGCTTGACCGCCATCAGTGCTGTGGACAGGAGGCGGCATTCATGGTCTGGTAAGTCGGTGATGTCAGTGGTATTGTGAAGCATTATCAAGTGTCATGGGTAGGTTTAAGGGCCTGTTAAAAGTGCAAGTCTTCACCATTGCTTCAATGACAGTGTTTCGGGTGAAAATAGCTGGAGCTAAATGTTTATATATCACTTGCAGCACGGGTATATTTACAATAAGTTGTCATTCAATGACAACCCATAATGGAGGGTCCTCTAAATTTGGTCTCATACAGGAAAGTTGTGTTAGGTGCAAGGCCGTGTGATATTGATCTACAGACCGAAGTCATAGACCACCACTCTTTGTACTATTAATTTGGAGATCGCCAGTCTTGGTTTCATATTATTCCAAATGAAAGATTCAATATCTTGATAAATCTTTCTCAACAATGAAATTGGTGATGGTAGAGGGAGTATCCCCAAGGACATATGTGAATCTGGGGAGGACCACCATTTTAACCATATGAATTCTGTCCCTTAGAGAGAGATGCAGCTAGGCCTATTTGCCATATTCTGCTTTAGTGCGAGCTATACGCTGTTCAATGTTATTCAGAACCATACAATCTAGTCCTGTTCATAAGCATGCCATTATATTTCATCCATGCAGGGGTCCACTTGAATTGATACCCTGAGAGGGCTGCTTTGGTTGTGATCATTGACATAGGTAACGCTTCACTTTTTCCCCAGTTAACTTTATATCCTGAAATTGCTCCAAAGTCGGCAATAATGGACATGAAGGCAGGGAGGGAGTTCTTGAGATTGGTAATATTGAAAAAGTCAATGTCAATATGAATAACAATACAATCATGTATAAAAATGAAATCACACCTTTATTGACGAATTCAGCAGTTGTGAACTCCACGTCAACCCTGACTCAGAAGTACGTAGTCAGGCAGGCTCTGAGAACCAGGCCCGAGGTCACTGATTGACAGGCCACAGGTGGGGTGGCACGTAGCCAGCAGACAAACATGCAAACAGGAAACCACAGAACAGTCCCATAGATAGGCGCAGAAACTACACAATGGTTGAGGGAGATTGGCCCCAATAAAGCACACATGGCCAGAGGGTTGCACTCATTCCCAAAACACCATAAAGTCAGATGACGGACATCTGGGCAAGTCACCAACTGGCTGCATTGTGTCCACACAAGGTCGAGGCCCACCTGGATTCCTCATCCAATACATTTATTTTTGACTCCAAAGACAGAGGTTCACATTCCTTACCAAACAAGGATCTTCTGAACTATTTTATTGCATTCAATGATCTGTATAAAAATCCATGTTAGACTGATTGTAAATTGAGGCAGTCCTCAGACCCTATGCCTGTGGCTGATCTCCCTGCTGCACTGTTTAATTAAACAAACTTCCTGTTTTGTCAAACGCCTCTTGTCTCTTGGTTTTTCAAGGTATTTCATGTTCAAGCAACAAGATCAGTAAGCGTTAGTAGGATGTAATCCACATACAGTATTGTTGCATTTGATCTTTTTGCATTTTATTCCCTCTGTTACAATGGTACATGCATTACCTTGCGTCACCCTGTTTCCCTCCGCCCCTGGCATGCGCTTTGTGTATTTTTATGTAGTGTTCCACATTCTTATGGAGTGTTTGTGATAGGGTGTTCCACTCGGTTGTCTGCAGTTGCATCTGGAGATCAACCTAGGTGGACGCCTTAGCCGTGCCGCAAATAAACCTGTTTTCCTGCACAAATTGGAGTCAGAAAACTTTGTAATATTGGCGACGAGCTTAATCTTCACTCCTGCCTACACTGCAGCACGGGAGCGGAGTGTTCTTGAACCCACGGATCATTTTTTTTTCTCTACCCTTCGGCATTTTTTTTATGCTATCTCCGATTTGGAAACTGCTTTTGTGTCTATTGGACTTTCCCTGGATTTGCTTGCAGGCGACAAACGACGCTCCTGGAATTATTTGGGTTTTGATGATTTTTTACTGTTTTCTTGGTGTCTCCAACAAGCGCATTTTTCAAATACCAACTTCGCAACATTCTTTACCTGACGTGAGACTTTGCCACCCGCCATCGATCGTCCAAAGTCTCCGCATTCTCAGCTGACTCTCCGTAATCTGAAGATTCTTTTGAACACGTACTCAGACAAGCACAAACACGTCATCGCGCTGGTCTGTGCGTGCAACGTATGTAGCGGCCATCTTGCCGTTGTCCGGAATACGCTTCACTCCACATCGGCAAGTGTGTTCGTCAAGATTTATACACACTGCTGTGCGCACCTCCAGTTTCACGTTTGTTTATTTATACGCCGATTGAAAGATTTGGACTACGCTATGCAGAAGTGAGTTATTACATAAATTATATGCATTGGTATTTTTGCGTTTAAAAACTACCATGACTATTGCTTGTCAAATTGAACTTTTTCTTAGGAAATATTAGACTTCCTGATTAGTTACACTTTCTTATACAGTTCTTTCAGCAATTTCTACCCTAAAATTATATTTTATATTCAAATTTTAACAAAATGCAGTTTGATCCCCCTGCCAAATTTCTTCAAAACAAAGTTGATCCACCTGTACCGTGGTCTATGTGGAAATAAGAATTCCTTACCTATATGAAGGCCATAGACGGTGATCGCATGGGCGCTGAAAGAAAAAAAAGTATTTTTCTCCACTGTCTTGGTTCTGAGGGACAAGTAACTTTCAGAGCTTTACCTCAAATTATTCTACAAAGTGGGGAAGGTGAAGGTGATGGCATGAACGTGTATGTTGAAGCATTAACCAGGATGGAAAAGAGGTTCAAACCTACTACTAATATCGCTTTGAATAGGTTTAAATTCTACACCAGGGCACAAAAAGAAGATGAGTCATTTGATAACTTTCTAACCGCATTGAGATCTTTGAGCCGGCATTGTAACTTTGGTACCATGACAGATGAAATGATACGTGATCAAATCATTGTACATGTGAAAAACAAGAAGAGACAGGAAAAATGATGGGTAATGGGAGACCCTAATTTAGATGAAGCTATTTCTACGGCAAAAGCTATGGAACAATCAGAAAAATGGATGGAAACTGTAAGCCAGACTTCCAATAAGTCTGCAACTGATGAAGAGATTTGTGTTGTTTGAGCTAAAAATGATTTAAAAAACGATGTCCCACAAGGGAAATTTCCTACCAAATACAATAACAGTTATCCAAATAAGAGAAATGACAATTTCTTCAATCACAATACATGCTACAGATGTGGGAGCAGATCCCATCTAGCATCTTTTCAAGGATGTCCAGCGGTCAACAGGGAGTGCAAGTTTTGTGGCAGGATGGGACACTTTGGAAGTGTATACAGAGACAAGCGGTTTACTAACCAGACACGGAACACTAATTCTGATACTTCTGAAATAAATAGAGTCACCAGTGTTAGGGAGACTCCTGAGTCTAATAAAGGATTTGTCGTATCCATCATAAACAGCGGTCCTGATAAAGAAGCCCACATGAAATCCCCTAAATGTGTGTTTCAAGTTTTAGGTTCTGATTTAGAACTTATGGTAGATTCTGGGTCACCTTGGACAATTATTATCACACAATATTTTAAAGAGAAACTACTCACTGTATGTAGTTATGATAAGTTACAACCATCTGATATTACTGCTGGAAGTTTTGAAGGGTCAAGAATTGAAATGGAAGGTTTTTTCCAGGTACCGTTGTACTTCAAAGGAAGGTGTGCTCACATAAAATTATACATTGCGGTGAAAGGGGTAAATGTTTTGGGCTGGCGAGATCAGTGGGAATTAGGTATAATACTTAATCCACGGTCTAAGGATCCTGTTTCCCTATGTAGAGAACAAGAAATGTACAGTATTGCTACAGTTCACACGAATACTGTCAGTCTTGATAAAGAAACAAAGTTGGTTAACGCATACAACAAGGTGTTTTGTGACAAATTGGGCAGATTAAGGAATTTCACACATAAAATTGTCTTAAAAGAAAATGCCTACCCAGTTAAACAAAAGTTGAAGGGAGTACCCATCAATATAAGGGATGAATTAAGAGATATGCTTAAAGAATTATTAAATGAGGGCATCATTGAGCCCATAGAGTCTTCTGAATGGGTTTCTCCAATTGTTCTTGTACGCAAACCAGATCAAAAGCTCAGAGTGTGTGTGGACTTGAGGGCGTTAAATTCCAACATTGTCATAGATTGCCATCCCCTACCCAACATTAACGAGGTGGTTTCTATGTTAGAAGGTGCGCAGATATTCTCCACCCTTGATCTAAGGTCTGAATATCACCAGATAGAGCTTACAGAAGAGTCAAGGAAGTATACGGCCTTCATCACTCCACAAGGCCTTTTTCAGTATACTAGAATGCCTTTTGGACTGGCGTCGGCTGCGTCAGTTTAACAAAGAGTAATGTTTCAGATTTTTAGAGACATAGTTACCTACGTTAAATGCTTTCAGGATGATATTTTAATTTTCTCAAAAAATGAATCTGAGCATGAAATTCATTTAAACGAGGTATGTAAGAGGCTAGAATGTCATGGTCTCACTCTTAAAGCCCACAAGTGTAAGTTATTCAAGCGTTCTGTAGAATATTTAGGAGACACGTTATCTGGAGACAGTGTTATACCTAAGAATTCCAATGTGGAGGCCATTCTTAATGCTCCGTGTCCCAATAATAAGGAACAGTTATTATCATTCGCAGGCATGTGTGAATATTACAGCAAGTTTGTAGAGAACTTTGCTACCAAAATGGAGCCATTAAGGCAATTACTAAGGCAGAATGTCATTTATGAGTGGAAAGGAGAACAACAAGAGGCTTTTGAAGGCATAAAGAAAGATATTATTAATGCTCCCACCTTGAAACCCTTCCGCATGAAGAAAGAATGCATCATAACAGTTGATGCCAGTTTGTATGGTCTTGGAAGTGTTTTGTCACAAAGGGATAGTGTGGATGAGTGGAATGCCGCTTTTGCCACAAAATCAAGTCACAAACCATTGTTTGAAATAAAGCACAGAAAAGAGCATAAAATAAAATATCAAAAAAAAAGGTCGAGACTTTTACAAATAGGTACAAACACAAAATTAACTTTGAAATTAGCAAAACAGTAATAAAACAGTAATACTACAAAATCAGCTAGTCCCACCGCAAGCTAGACCAAACCCTCTCAAATTTAACCAGTGAGGGTCGGCCCCTAGACTTTGCTAGAGCGAATTCCATTTCATAGACCCCCCTCAATAACAACCAAAATTCTGATATTTTGGGACTCCTTGTTTCAATCCAAACCCTGGCAA